>CM046874.1:275461866-276661866 GCA_025667525.1 Glebionis coronaria
TGCTCATCTTCATCTTTTTCTTCAAGTTCTTGAGTTTTTATTTTTCTTGATTTGATCTTCAAAAGTTGTTGGGATTTGTGTTTTTGTTGATGGGATTTGTAGCTTATGGTTAATAGATGCTTTATGTTTAGTTTTATTTAAGATTCGGAGAAAAATTTGGTGATTTTGGATCAAAATCGTTTTTTCCTTGTTCTTCGGGTGTTATTTCTGTGTCTGGGTTTCCAGACTACCGAACCAAGAAAAAGTTCCGAACGAGTGAACAGTAACTTCCGAATGAGTTTGTCTATTAAAAGTTCCGAACCAGTTTTCTTAAAAACTTCCGAACCGATTTCTTCCGAGTCGGAACTTTAAAAGGTTCCGAACCAATTTTTGAAAAACTTCCGAACCAATTACTTCCAAACCAATTACTTCCGAATCAAGTTCAGACTTCCGAACCGATTTTCTTAAAGTTCCGAACGAAGCCAAAAGTTCCGAATGAAGCTCAAAGTTCCGGATGAACCAAGATGTTCCGAATCAGTCCAAAGTTCCGGATGAACTAAAATCTTCCGAATGAATCATTAAGTTCCGCATGAGTTAAGTTCCGAATCAAGGGTAAAAGTTCCGAATCAATTTTCTTTTAGAGCTACTGTTTTACTGTTGCTTTACGTTTATTTCACAATTTATATTTTAACTGTAATTTGAACTTTAATTTTAATTTTAATCTTAATTTCAATTCAAGCCTTTGTTAATTATCATTAAAGTAATTTTCTTTGACTTAAATTTTCATTTCCACTTTTGATTAGATTAGAAAACCAAACCCTTTTATTTAGTAACCAAGAACAATCATTCCACTTAAGACCGAGATCAATTCGAGAGGATATCGAGAGACATAAATTGAACCCCATAAAAAATCTGTGTATCAGATACAAAACGTCTCAAATTCATAAGATCTTCGTGTACAACGAACTTGGTTCATCCACGTGTTTAATTGAATCTGTCTTTGGTAATTTTAGACTATTACTTTTTCCTAAAAGTAATTTTCTAATTTACCCTATAACGTATCTAATTATCACTATAATATCACGATCATATCAAAAATTTTGGTGCCGCTGCCGGCGATCTTGTGTACGATTCGTTTTCGTGGAGATTTATTGATCGTTGATTTGAAGACCCTTTCCGTCCTCGGAAAGTTTTGTTATTTTCTATTATATAGTATGTATCGTTTTTCTCGTTTTTTGTGATTAATATATTGTATTACGTAGAACAATAAATTTATCTACTTTTCAAATAAGACCTTAGTTGGGATTTCATCACCTAGCTATTGTATTCGCATCCAAAACAAAAATAAAAGGCAAAATAGATAAATACTAATAAGAAGTTTGAACTCGATTTATACAAACTATAAGTTGGGTATAAGGCGACGTGCTATAAAAGGCCGTCTAAGGAAAAAGGTTCTTAAGTGCTTTGTGCCACCTCGTTTCCCCGCTTGCTTGTGCGTATATTGAGAGGGACGACCTATTATTGGATTGCCGACTCAAGTAGTATTATATCTTATTTTTGTAGTTTACTTATTGAACCTCGAGACGTTTAGGTTTTCACCTATCGTTTCAAAGTCGACCCGAGGGTAATTTACTTCCATAGTAGTTATCCTTATTCCTTGTTTTTATCGATCATTTTTTATTGAGCAATACCAAATAAAATACCAAAAATAATATTCTTCTTGTCTAATTTCTTTTCTTCAATCCTCTAAATTCTCGTCTTTGTAGTGTATGCAATTACGTTCTTCTAGACTTGTGATTGATTTTAATAGGCTTGAAAATATTCCTCGTAGAAATAGAAATCGTCAACAACGAATAGTGGAACCCGAGCTTCCACCTATTGTTGTAGAGATGGCCGATAACCGAACAATGGAGGAATTGCTCCGTGCACCCACCGAAGGGTATGGGGAAGCAATCGTTGTGCCGGCTATTTTGGCGGATCATTATGAGATTAAGACGGGTCTTTTATAGCTCATTCGTGCCGACCAATTTCGTGGCAATGAGACCGATAACCCGCACTCTCACATTCGGAATTTTCTTTGAATTACCTCGACTCTCAAGTTTAGAGATGTGTCGAATGACGCGATTAAGCTCATGCTTCGCTCGAGGGTAATGCTAAGATTTGGTATGAGAAAGAACCGCCGGGTTCGATCTTAACATGGGATGATTTAGTGTCTAAGTTTATGAATTATTTCTTTCCACCATCTAAGACAACACACTTTAAAAACGAGATCACTAGATTTGAACAAAAAGTGCATGAATCGTTTGGGGTTGCTTGGGAAAGATTTAAAGATTTGTTGAGACAATGTCCACACCACGGTTTCTCGGAATTGCATCAAATAAATACTTTTTATAATGGGCTTAATATGATTGAACAAGATTCTTTAACTGTCGCCGCGGGTGGTAATCTTTTAAGAAAAACTCCGAGAGACGCGTGGTGTATAATTAAGAATAAGTCTAGAGCACAATATTCACGAAACACACTGAGTGCTTCCAATGTGAATTCGTATAATATCGAGATTGCTAGATTGGACTCTAAGATTGATAATGGATTTGCGACATTGTTGAATGAGATTAGGAAGAATCCTCATGGATCGATTAATATGGTTTAGAATGTTTGTGTATCATGTGGTGGAGCACATCCTAATTATGCTTGTTCAACCACGGGGTTTGATCAAGCTAGTGCTTTTGCCGCGACGGGAACTTATGGCTCCAACGGTCAAGTTCCTCGTCAAAATCATGTTGCTCCACCGGGTTTTTCACCGGTTCAAAATAGGTACAAAAATGGAAACAATGGGAATAATTTTAACCGTGGTAACCAAGGGAATATTAATCAAGGAAATGGGTTTAATGCTAATCAAAACAATCAAGGTTTTCAAAGCAATAACCAAAATGAGTTGTCAAGCTATATCAAGTCAAATGAGGCAAATTTGAAAGCTTTTCAAAACAACATTCAAGGACAAATTAATACTTTGAAACTCGATTTTCAAAATATGATTAAAGGGCAAAACAATAAGATTGAGCTTAATCAACAAAGGCTAGAGCAAATTCAAAATCATATGCAACAAAGTTTGGAACAAAGTCAAAATAAATTGCTTTCGATGTTTGAGGGATTTATGTCTAAACCATCATCTTCTTCGGGTTGCTTACCTAGTAACACCATTCCAAACCCGAAGGGAGAGCTTAAGGCCATAACCGTTTATGATGATTGTGATAATTTGGAAGAAGTTGAAGTAATTGAGTTTAATCCTCCACCTAAGGAAACCTTTGTAGATGTCACCAAGGCTACTTTAAATGTGATTAGTACCTCGGTTTTCTTTGATTTCTTTCCCGAGAAGTACAAAGATCCGGGTCAATTCTTGATACCTTGTGTTTTCAATGAGCTTGGGGTGTGCAAAGCTCTAGCCGATCTAGGAGCTAGCATTAACTCAATGCCCCTAGCCATTTGGAAAACTATTAACTATGCACCACTTAGTACCACTCAAATGATCATTGAGCTTGCTAATGGTACCACCACCCGTCCGGTTGGTATAGCGGAAAATGTCATTGTTAAAGTGGGAAAGTTTTTGTACTTAGCCGATTTTGCTATAGTTGATTATGAGACCAATCCTCGTGTGCCTATCACTTTGGACGACCATTTTTGTGCACGGCTCATGTTCAAGTTGATATGAGGAAAGAGGAGATTAAATTGTTTTATGGAGATAAGAGTATTGTTTTCAAACCGGAAAAGATTCCAAGATTTGTTTCTAAGAAAGTGGAAAGTGTGAAACTTGTTGAAACTATTGAAAGTAATAAGAAAGCTCTTTTTGATAAAGGTGTTTTTCCAATTTTGGAAACCTCATTTTGTGATGAAGAAAAGTTAAAGGAAGATGCTTGCTTTGTTGAATCATGTTGTAATCTTTCCTCATCTCCACTCAATCCACACGAGGATGATAGTTCTAAGATTGAAAAACAAATTGATGAATACTTAAGTGCACCATTTGATGCTAGTGAGTTTGATAGTGAGAATTTTGATCCCGAGAGTGATATTGCATTAATTGAACGATCTTTGAAAATGGACTTATTTTCACTCTCTTTGAAGGATCAAATTGATGTTCCTAAGGCACAATCTTCATTTGAAGAGCCTTTTATTCCTAACTTCACACCGAGTGAGGTTAGTGACTATTCATTCGATAAGTTCGCCGATGAACTTTTTGCTATCATTGATCCACTTCCACGGGGAAGTGAAGACGTTTCCGATCTCGAGATAGAGCGTGATTTTCATGTTTTACCTACCATTCTCGAGGAATTCACCGATGAAGTTCCTTCGAATGAGAATGATGATCTTGTATCCAAGTGTGACACACTTGATACTTTGTCGGATATTTCTTGTGATGACAAGATTGATGACACTTTTGTGACCTACTCAAATCCTCTCTTTGAAGCTTCAATGAACAATAATCCATTATTTCAAGAGGATTTTGAGAAAATCATACTTCCTACATCTCACAACCTTTGTGATGATGATCTTCTCTTGAAGGAGGTTGATGAGTTTCTCTATATAGACATTCCTTCGGAATTTGAGGAAGAGTCTAATGACGGTGATGAAGATACTTGGTTTGATCACCCGATTTATGATGATGATAATATTGACCCAGAGGGAGAAATTACTTTTGCTCCAATTATCCTTCCCACTCGCTTTGATCTTAATTTGCGGGTTTTTCATGCGACTCATTTTGAGTACCATGACCCCTTTATTCACATTCCTAAGAGTGATAATGTCAACAAAGTCATGCAAGTTGATACCACTATGGTTGAGACTTTTATCCCACCATTACCATGTGCTTTATATGATGTTGGATTAGTATGGGGGACGACACCGTGTTGTCTATTCCTTTCTCTCACGAGGACGAGGTATTCGACCCTGGAATCATTGATTTAGGGAAATCTCGGCCTTTCACCGATGCAATAATTGAAAGACTTTTTAATCATCTTGGTGCGAGTTTATCTCGGGGAGCATGCTATATCCATATCGTGATTTGTGACTACCATCTCTTTTTAGAGATTTATGTTGGAGTTTTATCCTTTCGTTTGTCATCTGACAACGAGGATGAGATCTTTGACCCCAGCATCGTGCTTTATTATGGATTCTATTCCATTATGCCGGTTTTCACCACTTTCCCTAAGGACCAATGAACGTGGGGATCGAGTCGAGCTCATGACTCGGTTAACAAAAACGAGGTGCCTTGTGGGGGAGTCCCATAATCTATCTTCTTTCTATTTTCTAACACTAATAAGGCTTGATCTTTCAAGCTCGTGCTCGTGTTTTGTCTTGTTGTGAATCTTAGGTATGACCCTAATTTTTGAAGACTCTCGTGTTCGATTTTTTCCGGTCCACTTGATCTTCCATTCTTTGAATGCCAAAAAGGGGCACACTCTCTATCCTTTGATTTTTATCGACTAACGTTTTATCTTGAGGCATAATTAATAAACGGCTTATAGATTTGCGTGCTCTTTCCATGTTAGGATTTTGCATTAGACTCTTCGTGTTTTAGCAATGGGGTTTTACTCTTGAGCTAAAAAACATTGAGGACAATGTTTGGTTTTAGCATGGGGGAGTCAATCGATATAATCGCTTGCTCTTGCTTTTGTCGTGTCCAAACGTATCTTTTTCTTGTTTTTCAATAAAATTTTAAACTTTTAGTGTTATTTTTAAGTTTTAATAAAGGAAATAAGTGCTTTTGACACGAATGTAGGCTTTCCGTTGGTGAGAATAAAAATAGTTTTTGACTCGACTCGGTTTTTACCTTAGCTTTTCCTTAACGTATTTGAATTAAGTTTTGCTTGGCTTTTATATAGGGAACTTTAAAACGCGAAAGTCTTAATTCATACGGGTTAAGAACAAGAACTTTTCACAAGTTCCTATAATTGATCCTAGAGAGTCGTTTATCAAGGGAACTTTAAAACGCAAATTCTAAAACTTGAAAAAGTATAAGAAGATGCAAGATCCTATAGATGACTTGAAAACCCAAAAATTTGATTTAATAGGCTAAGTATCCATTGATTTCACATTTTTGAAATTTTACAATATGGAGAACAAGAGATGATAGAGTTCAATCATAAGTTTCTAAGATTAATTATTCTTTGTGCAAGTATTTTTGTGTTTGATTTTATCTCCTCGTATTTACTTTCCACACTTGAATAATATTTGCTTAATAAATGAAGTTTTTAGCGGTTTAGGCTTGATATCTTAACTCGTAACTCATTCTTTTTCTTCCCTTGTAATTAAAGTGAGAACACATTAAGGGTGTCAGCGTCATGGACTTTTGATCATGGGATTGCGGAAATTTGGCTTACTATACATATCATATTAATAAGAAGAATAAATAAAAACATGTTCTCTAGGAGCCTTCAGGTGGGAGTCATGTAGCACTAACCTTGTCATTAGAGCCTTAGGGTGTATGGCAAGGGGATGTGTTGAATAAACATTGCTTCATCATCATGAGCCTTAAGGTGGGATGGTGATGTCAATTCCCTTATTTTTGTCCAAGGAGCCTTAGGGTGTGGATTTTAAATAAGGAGCACAATTGCATCTTAAAGAGCCACAAGGTGTTATGATGTAGTTGTTGCTAACTCCATTAATAAGGTCATAATTGACTTTG
Organism: Glebionis coronaria; assembly: GCA_025667525.1. Lineage (NCBI taxonomy): Eukaryota > Viridiplantae > Streptophyta > Magnoliopsida > Asterales > Asteraceae > Glebionis > Glebionis coronaria. Next base: position 275,468,525 of record CM046874.1, read on the forward strand.
GAGGTTTTATTGTTGCTTTTAAGTAGCCATATTAGCCAAATTTCGGGTCCGGGGATTTATCCCTTAAATCGTGTTAAGTTATCCTTGATGTGGGCTTTCTTTAGTGACAACGGTTTTTGAAGTCGAGGTTAGGTTTTGAGTGTTGAGTTTACACCGTTATTGCCTTCATTTTTGGACTAATAAATATCAAATAAAGTCAAATGAGCCTTTGGGTGAATGACAAATAAAATCTAGAGATACAATTAGGAATAATAGGAGATTGAGTTTAACACAAATTACTTGTATGAGTTGGTTTAATTTTGGGGCTTATGATTGACAATGATCTTGTTTTGCACTTGGAATGGAAAAGTGAAAAGTCGAGGACGATGAATCTATTTGAGTTTTGTGATCCTAGAAGTTATTTTTCACAATAATGAAAGCAATACATTATGTCTTTGCAAAATAAAGTGTCAAAAGTTGAATAATGGTGTAGTTAGTGTTTTATTTTATCATTGCGTAAGGACACGGAAATTGCTTAGCAAGGGGGAGTTTGATATGAGTGATTTTACTCATATCATTTGTATCTAGAAATGAACATAAAATGCATAAAACCTTTGAAAATGGCCTTGTATGTGTGTATTTCTTGTTTCATGTGTGCAGGTACCCAAGTTCGTGAAAACCGGCGAAAACGACACGAGATTTAAGAAAAGATCAACAAAGCCAATTTCGAGCTCGACTTTAGTGGATTTAACCTTTATGAAGAAAAATGGGCCAAGTGGGTCCCACATTGGAAAATTGGGCTTAAAAGCCCATTTGTAAAATTGCTTATCCATTTTCATAACCAAAACCCATTAAGGCACAAATCCAACAATTCAAAGGACGGAAGAAGTTTTATATGGGCTTCAAGCCCATATCATTTCCAAGAGAAGGTAACTTGAGACATTTATGGATGAAATGGGCTTTCTTAAAACCCATTAGGGTTTGATATATTTACAAACGAGTATAACTTTATTTTTGTCAAACCTTTTATCCACCACAAGCATTTACTCCCCATATACACACGTTTTTTTACCCTTACCCACTTATTCCCCACTTTCTCACACATACAATAAAAAAAACCCATTCGATACATTCTATGTTTTCATTCACTTTCCTTCTTCCCCAAATAAAGATAATAACCAGTCACCACTGTTCATCAAAACCCTAATCCATTTAATCAATGAAATAAATTGGGGCTTTTGTTCCACACGTGTGAGTCACATGATTTGCTATTAAATCCCCAAAAGTTTCGGATGTAGATGATGGAGTATCCAGTCCACGTGGCATCATATGATTGGAAGAGATAGCTCATCCAGCCTAATCCACCAATGAAAAAGATCCATCTCATCATCAAACTAACACAACTAGCACACTCGGATGCCACGTTGGCAATCCGTGTGCTAGTGTGCGAATATCCACCTTTGGATCAAAACAGAAAAGAGAGAGAAAGAAGAATAGAAGATCGAAGGGCTCAAGATCGTTCTCCTCACCAACAAACTCACCCCTAACACCTCGGGTTCGAGTATAAATACCCCCTCTTTATTGCATTTTCGGTATCCCATTTTTACTTTAATGTTATGATGTCAAATTAAATTTAGGATAAATTGTATCTCTATTTTAATAGTTTGTAATAATTTTCTGATTAATAAAAATTACTTTTAGTTTAATTCGTCTTGAGTTTATTTACTGTTAAAAGTTATTGCAATTATTCTTGATTATTCTACTTTGATATTATAATTGAAAAAATATTTTATTAAGCTCTTCAATAGCTTAATGGGATAAATTTTAAGTGAGATTTGGGACAAAACTTAAACCACTGTTTGAGTTTAAATAAAGCTGTTGATTCTAGTTACATTGGTGGTTCGAGTTTTAATATGCCGTTGGTACGTTATTTTTATGATGATTCGATCAATGATGAATGGTGGTTCGAATGGTGATGTCATTTCGAGTTCATAAGATTGTTCAGCACAATCTTCTTCTCAAAGGCTATCGACAATAGGTGAGTTCTAGTTTAAACTTTGTGTTCTATTTTAGATTCATATTGTTTCAGTGAATGGTTTGTATTCTTGCTTTAGTTTAATGAATCTGATAGAGTTTTGTTATGGTTAAATTTGTTTGAGGAGTATTTATTGAATCTGTTTTGAATAGGTCATTGGTATAATTTGATAAATGTTAGAGTAAGATTCATTTGATTCATGCTAGCTGAGTTTGCAGATCTGTAGCTGCTCCTTTAAAGTATGCGTTTGGTTTAGTAATCTGATAGTCGTGGTATTTTAATTTTACTTTGTCTACCTGTTACTTTCCAACGTGAGAATCTGTTGTATCTGCTTGGTTTAGCTGGTGTTAGACGAAACGTATGCTGAAGTATTTAGCTATATGTACCTTTGTTACTCTGTTAATTTTAAATAGTCTGTTGGTTCATTGTGAGAATGGTTTGCCTGATTTTGTTGTGTGGTTTTTGATTAAGTAGTTACTGTTAATTTGTATTTTGTTTTAACTGAATGATTAATATGATTTATCTGTTCATTTTTTACTGACTGATTTTGGAATTAAACTGCTCAGTTTAGGATTTAAGATTTGTTTAAAACGTAAGTGTTTTACTGCCTAAGTTGAAGATGATTGTAACTTGAGTCATGTGTTTTCTTTTGGATCCTTGGGTTTTACTCGATTTGTAGTTGCCTGCTGAGTATTTTAGGAAGTTTTGTTGTGGAATTGTATGTTCCTAATGTTGATTTGACTTATACTGTGCTTTAATTTTGATCCTTTCTATCTATTTCGTGCTATCTGTTTTTTTGACCAGCACTCCTCAACTGGGAGTGTTTGGTTGGTTTCTTTAACAAAAATCTAATTCCAAAAATTAATATCAAGAGTTCCACTCCTGTGGATCGAACCCGAGACCTCTCGGTTAAATGACTCACGCTTCAACCATCTGAGCTCGTCATGTTTTTGTTAATTGTTTCATTAATTAGAGTTAATATAGGAATTTTATAAACTGTCAGTTTTAAATAAAATAGATTTATTTACTAGTTTTAATTTTTAGAATAATAGTTAGTTTATTAAATTACGTTTTAAAAAGTTTAAAAAAAAAGTAAAATTCTTTTATACAAGTGTAATTTACGGTAAAAAGTTTTAATATTAGTTACGTTTTCTTATTTTAGAATTTTTAAAATTAGATATTAAAATTAGTTTTTTAAATTATTAGATTAGTTTTAAAAGTAAAAGTTAGTTTTAAATAGATTTAACTAGTTTTTTTTCTTGTTTTTTAAGTGGGTATTTATCTTTAGAATAATTTTGGGTTTACGATTCATGCACTTTAGGTTAAAAATTGGTAGATTTAATTTTTATTTACAAACCGAAAATCAATTCGAATCAATTGTTCAAATCGATACAAAACGTCTCAAATTCATAAGATCTTCGTGTACAACGAACTTGGTTCATCCACGTGTTTAATTGAATCCGTCTTTGGTAATTTTAGACTATTACTTTTTCCTAAAGATAATTTTCTAATTTACCCTATAATGTATCTAATTATCACTATACTATCACGATCACATCACCTGCCTTACCAACAGGTTGCTTCGTTTGGTGGCAATTTTGGTTAGTTGAGACACGAACATATATGTTTCGGTTGCTTAAGATTATGATTAGTTGAGACCTTCTGGTTGCTTCGTGTTAGTTGAGACCTTTGGTTGCTTCGTATTTAGTTCGATCCCAAGTGAGATCGATTAGTTTTGTGTTTGTTGAAGATTTGGATCCTTGCTTCGTGGAAGACCTTTGCTTTATCCTTTTTTTGTTTTAATGGTTTTATATTTCTAACAAGCTGGGCATGTATGCTCAGCTTGAGGGGGGATGTTAGAATTAGTAATACGGGCCCGACCCATTAGTTAACCTAGCTTAGCTGTCTTATTTACACTCCTGTAGTTTCAGTACTTTAGGATAACATATCGATGCAATGTAGTCTTTAGTCATTTACATTCCCCCAACTCTGTTTACAAACTCCAAATTTGTTCCTACACTTTTTGGAATCTTTCAATCCTTTGACCACCCCCAAAATATCTTGGGATTTCTCTATTTAACCCTAAGCATTTTGCATCCTTTCTCAAATCAAAATGTCTTATTCTCCAAATGAAAGCCTTGAGTCTCCTCCATTTTCTCTAATTTCTTTCAATCCCAATTCACCCAAGAACACTCAAAATCACATTTCTTCTCCTTCTAAGAATGTTGATTGTGTAACATCTTGTCTTCCACCACTAGCCTTTAGTGTTCTTCCTTCTTCACATGATAATGTCATGCATCATGGAACATATTGTCATTGTTGTCAATATCAACATCTTGCTATGGCTCATATCTATGAGGAGTTGAATTACATCAAGAGTCTCTATAACACCCCGAAATTACCACGCAGCGAAATACCACTTTGGGCGTTATTTCATAGCACATCACACACAATCAGAGAAAACGACCTCAAAAGAGACGTTTAAGATAAACATAAAAGATTATTTATAACCATTGTCTAAAACATTTCCAACCCAAAAATGATATTTCCATCAGAGTAGCGTCACTTGTCCCCAAAGATCTCAACCAAATTTACAACAATATTTTGACCAAGACATGGCAATAAATAATTGATAAAAAAGGAAGGAAATCCAATATTTTAGACCAATAAAGCACCAACTCCCTCCATGCATGCTCCGCTGCTATCAATCTTGATTACCTGAGACACATGCTTAAAATCGTCAACACAACGGTTGAGCGAATCTATAGGTTTATCAAATCATAAGTTGAACATATGTATTAAAACCAATCATGACCATTCAATAGCATTGTCGTACTCATAATCTATTATTCAAGGATATTATCTTTAGCAATAGCTAATAATTGTGTTTAAGCTCGTGACACTAATCCGTTAACTCAATCACCCGCGTACATAGACCGGCATGATTTAAGTGAAACCAGGGCCCCTTCTAAAGGCATTAGTTGCAATTATACCTTATTTCTTATTACAAGTTATCCGTCCGCAGAGGGTACTCAACGTACTAGCTCTCGTCTCGGATAGGGTCGTCAACCCCATAGTACTATCAATTGTATAAGCGGTTATCTCAAACCCACACAAGGGCAAGACAATAGTTAATAGTTCACGAATTTAGGAACTTTTGCAACTAGGTACTCAACACAATTCAAGGCAACATTCGGGTCCAACAATCATTCATGACTTAGGTTCATTTTCATTTAAATAGCATGTAACCCCCTCGCGGGTAAAAACATTTGAAATAAGTAAAGAGCGAGACTATAGACTCACCTTAGGTATTAGTGGTAGTATTAGTAACTTCGAAATAAATGAAGTCGATCACCGATGATGTGGATGTCCCGGGAAATCAAACACGTGAGCTAACAATCAAAATACGATAATCGAATCAATACCCCATGTACATTATTGTACTAAACACGCGTATATAAAAACACTTAGGGTTTATAAAAACTCACTCCAAAAACTCATCCAAGTGACAGTTACTAGACTCGTACCATTTATCTACGTAACTACAAGTGTTGCTCATTTTTATAATTCTGCCGGTACTTACCAAAAGTACGGGCTGTTTTCCTATACTTAGACATCACCAAAAATTATGAGAAAATTTGTAAAATTCACTAATAACCTGTAGATAACCCGTATTAAATTTCATAAAAAGTTTTCACTTTTAAGATCTACTGCACGTGACATTGCTAACTCAAAATTTCGGACAGTTTTGTACCTTTGCGTTGTAAAACCATTTTGACCTTCTTAACCAATACCATTTGTAAATCCAACTCCTAAGTTTAAAAGTAGACTCAAAATGTTAAGTTTAGGGCCTGAGATCGGACTCAAACCATTTTTAGAACTCGACTTATAGTCCCCGAGATTTGACCAAATATCGAACACAATTTCGGATTGAGTCGACTTTCATCTCCCAGTACACGAAAATTCAAACTTACATAACTTTTGACTCGTTTAGAGTTAAAAGCTCTACCTTATACCAAATCGAAGCTAGAAAGAATCTCTACAACTACATTCTATAATGAAAACCTAGACTTGGACTTAAGGCCACGAAAAATAGCCTTAAACAATCTGTTTAAAAATGACACCTTAAAACTCATAACAAATCATCATTCCAATCACTTCTAATGATTCCTAGACCTATCCTAACGTCAACAAATCATCCTAAGCCAATCTTATTACTCTATATCACTTGTATGAACAAATATTAATAAAACTCATTTCATAAATAAACCATTTCACATGTTTAATAAATTTTAAAATAACATAAACATCATCCTAAACATGTACCCATAACAAAAATAAATCAAAATCAAAAATCAAACAAACACCCCCTTTGGCCGTGGGGTTTGATGACCAAAACACCAAAGAAAAATAGCCCCCATCTTGTTTTATTGATAATTTATCATCCTAATCACATAAATTAAACATGCATATAGTTTAATTAGATCAAAACTCATTTTTGAAAAATTGATAACTAGGTTTTGGCCTAATTAAAAAGATTCGTTTTCTCGGTATCTTAACGAATTGATTTCCGGTTCAAAGTACGACTCTATTGTTTTTGGTGAAACAAATATTTTTGGTTGTTTTAGAATAAAAGTGCAAAACTTTAAAGGAAATTGAGGTTAAAGTAAATCTAAGTCTAATTTAAAATAAATGGCGAGTATTTAAAAGTGTGACGATAATTAAAAGGCACTAAAAGTAAATAACACAAACTTAAATCTAACTAAGGCAAACTTAAATCGCAACTAAAACTTAAAACTAAGGCAAGACTAAAATAAATCTAAAGCAAGTAATCTTAAAGTGCAACTAAATAAAAAGGCGGGAAAAGTAAAGCTTGAAAGTTAAAAACAGAAAATTAAAAACTGAAACTAGAAATAACCTAAAAACAGCTCATCCGGAATAATCCTTCGTTCGGAATAAACACTCATCCGGAATGTCACATTCGTTCGGAATGTTTTTCTTCACTCGGAATATTCACCAAAATCCTTGATCCGGAATAAATCCTTTATCCGGAATATGTCACTTATCCGGAATAAAGTCTTGATTCGGAATGTTGGTCCTTGATGCGGAATGTTGCTGATCCGGAATAATATTCCGAATAGAACCCTTGATCCGGAATGTCTTAATATTCCGAATAAACTCCTTGATCCGGAATAATAAATTATTCCGGATGAACTTGCTGATCCGGAATATTATTTGATTCGGAATGAGAGGTTGATCCGGAGTAACACCTTGATCCGGAATAAAAGCTTGATCCGGAATGTTTGGTATTCCGAATGAAAAGCTTGATCCGGAATGTTTGAAGATTCCGGATGAATCACCTTTATTCGGAATAATAAATATTCCGGATGAACAAACTTGATTCGGAATACAAGTTATTCCGGATGAACAAAAACTCTAAAATCCTTCACTCTGAATGCCTGGCTGATCCGGAATATGGCCTTGATCCGGAATATGTCACTTATTCCGGATGAACTCCCTTTATTCGGAACAACTTCCAACACAACCTTGATCCGGAATGCACTGTTGATTCGGAATAACCTGGGAATACAGTAACAGAAAGAGCGAAGAACGAGGAGAACAAAGATAATACGATCTAATAAAAACTAAACAAAATCAACCACAAGATTAAATCAAACTAAACAAATAACAAGCACTAATCATAAACAAACAATCCAAATCAATAAAACTAACAATAATGATCAAGATAATCAAAACCCACTTAAATCAATCAATAAAAATCAAGAACATAAACATGAACATGAACAATAAACATAAAGATCAAAGATTAAAGAAAGGTAGAATGAGAGATAAACAATAAAAAATAAAGATTGACAAGAATTAAAAGAACACTTACTTGAAATTAAATGTATTTAAGGTGCAAGACAAGGTATTTAAATGGACATGAAATTAAATGTGCAGGAAAGTAAAATGGAAGAAATAGTTTGTCAAGCTATCCAAAAAAATGAAATGATTAACATCCTAATCTATTTATAGGGGAGGATTAGGGAGTGCTTAGGAAGCTTCCTCCCCTCTTTCATTTCTTCTTAATTGCATGATTAAGTCCCTCCTCTTCTTTAATCTTTGTTAATCTTCTTAATCTTTTGACTTTAATGGCTTCGTCTCGGGATTTCTTTAAACTCGTCTTTTCATTCTTCAATAAATAAGACTTGAGTTCTTCGGCTTTAAGTAAACTTCCGTCTTTTGACTTTTTCTTCGATAAATCTTCAGAATTGGTCTAGGACTTTCGTTCTTTTAGCATTCTTGACTTCTTGACTTCGTCTTTCGTCTTTTTCTTCGATAAAAGCCCGTGAATGCCCGTGTTTTCTCCACTTTTCACCTTTTCGTCCTAAATCACAACAAAAAACAAACCACACATAATTCCGACATAAATGACATAAAATACACGTTTTGGCTCGGTTATTATTGTAATTAAGTGGTAAAAAGGATGAGTGTTTACACACCTATCAAATCCCCTACACTTGACCATTGCAATGTCCTCATGCAATGCATTAGTTACAAAGCACGTTTACATTTTTCATCATAATCAATCCACGTTGGCCTTTATTAAAGATATAGAAAACTATAAACATTCAAAGTAAAGAAATCAAAAACATACCTTGGGTTTTGGAAATGTCATGAATAAGCATCATCCTCAAGTTTTCACTTTCTCCAAACCAAGCTTAAAAACGAGATCATTGTTATTATAAGTTAGCAAACTAACACGAACTCATGTGGGCCAATTATTCACTTAGACTCCCTTATTCCTAGGTGTATCTCTTATATTTTATTTTTGTCTTAAATGATCACGAGGATGCATTTTTGACTTATTTCGATAGTTATTTAGGCCGAAAATAAAGTGAACAATTTAATCAATAGTTAGCTAAAGGACAAAATCTTTTAAAACTGCTTCTCGGGTCCTCAAAAAGTTCATATCTTGGCATAACTCGCTTCGCGATTTGAGACCTTTCTCGGACTGATATTTGGCAGCGACTTCATACTTCAAACCTTGAGAGACGTTCATGAAATAATGGCCTTCTCTTCATAATAGGAATTTCTTCACTTGAAGTTTTGAGAGATTATTCATATATGGACCACGACTTCTTCATTTTTCTCCAATCTTTATTTTGGACTTTGATATACAACGATCCGTCTCCTTTTTGGACTTGGCTTTATTTATCCTCATACCTTGCTAGGGTCTTTTCGGATAGACTTCTCCATGACTTTTGGGGAGTTTTTGCTTTTCGTCGTGTGTCTCGATCCTTCATATTGATTTTCGATAAATGATTCTTCACATCACTTGGGATCTTTAGCAACAAAATGTAGCCCTCATGTCTTGTTAGGACCTTTTTGGACTCGCCAATCTTCGCATCCCGCTTCAATAAGTTATGCCTTGGCTATGAACTCTAATCCACACCGAGCAACTTTTAAACGATCTTGAGCTAGAAGCTAAGTAACTTTTCAAATCATACAACCTTATTTATTGCAGATAAATTTATTAGCAAGCGATGGGAGAATAGGCTTATAATTAACTCACATAAATTCACGAAAGAATACCAAACTTATAACTGACTCTATCATCTCTCGTTCTCCACAGTTTAAAATCTCAAAGAATGAGACTCGTGGATGCTTAGCCTATTAAATCAAAGTTTTCGGTTTTCGAGTCGCCTATAGGATCTTGCAAACTCTTAGACTTTTTCAAGTTTAGAAATCGCGTTTTAAAGTTCCCTTGATAAACGACTCTCTAGGATCAATTATAGGAACTTGCGAACAGTTCTTGTTCTTAACCCGTGAGAGTTAAGACTTTCGCGTTTTATAGCTCCCTATATAAAAGCCTAGCAAAACTTGACTTAAACACGTTAAGGATACTAGCTAGAGTAAACTTAAATAAGTAAACTCGGGTTGAGTCAAAAGATTCATAACGTTTGAAAATTAAAACCACTTTATTAAAAAATTATTCTAGCAAAGAAAGAAAATAACTATACAAAAGGAAAAACTAATAGGCCAAAATAGATCAAAAATTGTGAAAAATGTCGAAAAATTGACTTTCCGGTTAAAATGAGGACAAATACAAGGAAAAGACCACATAACTTCGATAGAAGTCCCCCCTGCACTTAAGATAAACATTGTCCACAATGTTTAAGCATGTGGGAGTAAACTCCCCTACACTTAGGACATTGTGCACGTTGTTTAAATCTTGCTAAGGGAAGGAAAACTAAAGAGATTCCTATTTTAATATTGGAAAATATAAAATAGTGAATCGAAAAGAGTTTAGGATAGAACCGGGAAGAAGGGAAACAATGGAATCACGGGTCGTCAAAAGTCATCAAGAGTGTGTCTTTGAAGCTCGAATCCCTGATTAGTAGAAAAGAGGAAATAGCAAACACCAACGGGTCTCCCCTACACTTAGGATAAAGAAAGCGAAAAGATAGATGCATGGGTTGCCTCCCAAGAAGCGCTTGATTTTTGATTACCGAGTCGTGAGCCTGACTCGACCTTGATTATCATAGGAAGAAGCATGAAACATATCCACCAGGATCAAAGACATAGTTTTCGTCCATCAAATAGCACAAGCTTAAGACGAACAAGGCAAGCCAAAGAAGAGTAGGCAAGGTTCCCTTAAGCAAAGATGGAGCACGGTGGGAGCAAGGATGGTGAGGTGCAAGCATATCTTCATAAGTTCCAAAGATTTTTCCTTTTATTTCATCAGACGGATACTGAGATGGCTGAAGAATATCGATACCGGGGTCGAACACCTTTTCCTTTAAGGGAAAATAGCACTCAGGCTCAGCAGAATGTGAAGAAGATCCACGAAGAAGATGCACAACCTCGTCCTCAGAAGGTGGACAAAGAGGTGTTAAATCATATGTTCTGCGGATGTTGGTGTCGACCGGTTTCTTCTCCTTTGAAAGAATTTTCTTCAAATCCAAAGTAGGATCAAGACCATAAGTATCAAAGTCCAAAGGAGGTGCATCACTCTCATGAGGGAAGTAAGTATTAAGAAAAGTAGAGAAGTCTTCCTCAAATGAGTAATCATCCAAAGTAGGATCAAGTGATGGCGGAGGATCTTCATCATGTGAAGAATCACTCGAAAGAGTATCGGCCTCATCAAAATCATCATAAGTGGGCAGATCGGGATACTCGGAAGAAAGGTCATCATAATCATCCGAATCTGAGCTAGAATCATCATCATAAGCATCAAAGATCGGTGGAGAATCATAAATGGGAGAAGGTTCCAAATTGGAGAGAGAATCATCCACATCATCTTCAAAAATTGGATTATCAATGCAAGACTCGAATAGAGGATTGTTGTAGATGACAAAATCATCGAGCACATTAATCATATTCATAGATTCTCGTCCAAAAGATTTGCTTGTAAGCTTCCCCATTTTAAAAACTTGTGCATCATCCCCGACTCTTAAGATTAACTCGCCTTCGGCAACATCAACTAGAGCTCGTCCGGTTCTTAAGAATGGCCGACCAAGTATTAAAGGAATACGAGGGTCCATTTCATAATCAACAACCACAAAGTCGACCGGGAAAGTAAATGTGCCAACTTTAATGAACACGTCTTCGGCAATACCAACGGGGTAAGCGAGAGTGCGATTTGCAAGCTCAAGAGTCATCCTTGTTGGAGTAAGGTCGGGTAATGATAGTGTTTTCCAAACACTTAATGGCATGAGATTTATACTGGCCCCGAGATCAGATAGGGCAGTAAATTCTTCGGTTTTGTTAAAAAGGCAAGGCAACACAAAACGACCGGGATCCCCAAGTTTTTCCGGAAGTTCTTTAAGAATAACTACAGAACAGTTTTCATTTAAGCGTGTGTTGGCGAGCTCAATCAACTTCTCTTTCTTGTTAATCAATTCCTTGAATGCTTTCACAAATTTCGGCATGTGGACAAGTGCTTCGACAAGGCTAATGTTGAAGTTCATTTGAGTGATCATCTTCAAATAATTTGACATTTGACAGTCATCCTTGGTTAGCATTGTGGTCTTGCCTAGCCGTGAATGATAAGGGATATTGGGTTTGGGTGGTGAAGGTGTAGGTGTAGGTAAAGGTTGAGATGTTGAAGGGTTCTTCTTGGGAACATCGTCATGACGAGGCGGAGACGGTAATGGTGCACTAATACTAGGTGTAGGAGGAGTAGGGATAAATGGTGGTGGAGGAGGTGTAGATGATGGGGGCGGAATAGGTGGTCCTACTATGGTTACTCCACTACGGGTAGTAATAGCACTCACATTAGCTCGCGGATTAGTGACGGTGTTTGAAGGTAGAGAACTCGAAGTAGAAGGTTGAGCGGAGGGCAAGAAACTAGCAAGCATATTCTTCAAATCATTCGTCTGATTGTTGAAGGAGGATTGGATATTATCTCGAAGCTTGGATCTTATGTCATTTCCTTGCTTGGTGATATCTCCTTTCAAATTGATAATTTGGCTCTGCAGATTCTTGATTTGCTCACCTTGGGTTCTCATCAAAGCTTCAACATCGGGGTTAATGGGTGGGGCTTGTTGAGCGGGTGGGTGATAAGGATTAGAAGCTCTTGGTGGGATTTGGTTGGTTCTATTGTAATTGTTGTTTTGGTTTCGGTTTTGAGGAGAAAAACCGGGGGAAAGGTAGTTGTTGGACCGGTAACTCAGCAAATTTCTATCCCCTTGAGGTCGAGCTTGGTAATTTTCCGGTGAATAATTACCATAAGCTGCATACACATTTTCCGGATTTCCTTGAGTAGAAGGACAATCAGTGTATGGGTGTGGACCGCCGCATGTTTCACAAGAAGGTTCAACCGCTTTAACTTGTTGTTGGTTTGAAGCGAGAAGCAAGATACTTTTGTTCATTTCAGTCATCATGCGGGTGAATTCGATCATATCGGGGCTTGCTGAAGTTGAAGAAACATTGACTCTCGGGTTGTTCCTTGAAGAAGCGGAGGAATCCTAATTTTTGTGGTGATTAGTCATGTTCTCAATAAGCTCTCTACACTCCTCGGGTCTCCTTTTCATGAATGTGCCACCGGCGGCTGCATTAATCGTATCACGATCTCGAAAAGTCAAACCGTTGTAGAAAGTATCAATTAATGTGACGGGAAGCATGTTGTGGTTTGGACAACGATCGATCAAGACATTATATCTTTCCCAAGCATCAAAGAGAGATTCATCGGGTTCTTGCATGAAACCGCTGATTTGATTGCAAAGGCTCGTGACCATGGATGGTGGAAAGTAGCGCGACAAAAAGCGTTGAGTCATGTCATCCCAAATATGAATTGAATTCTTTGGAAGACGAGCAAACCATTACTCGGCGTGGTGTGATAAAGTATGTGGAAAGAGTTGAAGGCGTAGAACATCCATTGTGGCACCGGGCAACTTCATGCTTTGAGTGACTGTAATGAACTTGTCGAGGTGTTTGTTGGCATCATCATCAGGCATTCCTCTAAAAGGAATTGTTTGCACTTGCTGAATCATGTGGTGCTTCAACGAAAACTTTGGAGCCGTGATTTGCATCGGCGCAATCGGTCCTCCTCGTCCAAACATGGTAGGTTGACAAAGCTCCTCCATTGTCCGAAGATCGGGCTGTGGAAGAACATTGTTGTTATTATTGAGGTACGGTGGATTATTGTTGTTGTTAACACCTGCCATACTTAAGTCTTCTCGAGTCTCGGGCTCTTGATAATTAGAATATCTAGTACGCATACACCTACAAAGGCAAAAGAAAACAATACCAAACACAAAGACAATATATATACACAATAAAAATAAAATCTTTTTGGATTTTTTGAAATTTTTAATTTTTATGGATTTTTAACAATTTTTTTAATTTTATGGTTTTTTTTGAATTTTTTAAGCAAGAAAAATAACGCTCACAAGTGAACGGATCCCAAAAAGCAACGCGTCTCTCACAGAAAACCGTTAATCTTTACGAAAAGAGCCGGCAGCGGCGCCATTTGATAACTAAGATTTTACCCAGTTAAAAATTATCGTTCTAGTGGTGTCTAATCGAATTGATCTGGTTAACTATGTGACTCTTTCGTTCTTTGGTGAAACAAAAGTTGTGTCGTTGTAGTATATTAAAAGGTGCAAAACTTAAAAGTAAATGAGGTTAATGTAAATCTAAGTCTAATTTAAAATAAATGGCGAGTATTTAAAAGCGTGACGATAATTAAAAGGCACTAAAAGTAAATAACGCAAACTTAAATCTAACTAAGGCAAACTTAATCGCAACTAAAACTTAAAACTAAGACAAGGCTAAAATAAATCTAAAGCAAGTAATCTTAAAGTGCAACTAAATAAAAAGGCGGGAAAAGTAAAGCTTGAAAGTTAAAAACAGAAAATTAAAAACTGAAACTAGAAATAACCTGAAAACAGCTCATCCGGAATAATCCTTCGTTCGGAATAAACACTCATCCGGAATGTCACCTTCGTTCGGAATGTTTTTCTTCACTCGGAATATTCACCAAAATCCTTGATCCGGAATAAATCCTTTATCCGGAATATGTCACTTATCCGGAATAAAGTCTTGATTCAGAATATTGGTCCTTGATGCGGAATGTTGCTGATCCGGAATAATATTCCGAATAGAACCCTTGATCCGGAATGTCTTAATATTCCGAATAAACTCCTTGATCCGGAATAATAAATTATTCCGGATGAACTTGCTGATCCGGAATATTATTTGATTCGGAATGAGAGGTTGATCCGGAATAACACCTTGATCCAGAATAAAAGCTTGATCCAGAATGTTTGGTATTCCGAATGAAAAGCTTGATCCGGAATGTTTGAAGATTCCGGATGAATCACCTTTATTCGGAATAATAAATATTCTGGATGAACAAACTTGATTCGGAATACAAGTTATTGCGGATGAACAAAAACTCTAAAATCCTTCACTCGGAATGTCTGGCTGATCCGGAATATGGCCTTGATCCGGAATATGTCACTTATTTCGGATGAACTCCCTTTATTCGGAACAACTTCCAACACAACCTTGATCCGGAATGCACTGTTGATTCAGAATAACCTGGGAATACAGTAATAGAAAGAGCGAAGAACAAGGAGAACAAAGATAATACGATCTAATAAAAACTAAACAAAATCAACCACAAGATTAAATCAAACTAAACAAATAACAAGCATTAATCATAAACAAACAATCCAAATCAATAAAACTAACAATAATGATCAAGATAATCAAAACCCACTTAAATCAATCAATAAAAATCAAGAACATAAACATGAACATGAACAATAAACATAAAGATCAAAGGTTAAAGAAAGGTAGAATGAGAGATAAACTATAAAAAATACAGATTGACAAGAATTAAAAGAACACTTACTTAAAATTAAATGTATTTAAGGTGCAAGACAAGGTATTTAAATGGACATGAAATTAAATGTGCAGGAAAGTAAAATGGAAGAAATAGTTTGTCAAGCTATCCAACAAAATGAATTGATTAACATTCTAATCTATTTATATGGGAGGATTAAGGAGTGATTAGGAAGCTTCCTCCCCTCTTTTATTTCTTCTTAATTGCATGATTAAGTCTCTCCTCTTCTTTAATCTTTGTTAATCTTCTTAATCTTTTGACTTTAATGGCTTCGTCTCGGGATTTCTTTAAACTCGTCTTTTCATTCTTCAATAAATAAGACTTGAGTTCTTCGGCTTTAAGTAAACTTCCGTCTTTTGACTTTTTCTTCGATAAATCTTCAGAATTGGTCTAGGACTTCCGTTCTTTTTGCATTCTTGACTTCTTGACTTCGTCTTTCGTCTTTTTCTTTGATAAAAGCCCGTGAATGCCCGTGTTTTCTCCACTTTTCACCTTTTCGGCCTAAATCACAACAAAAACACAAACCACGCATAATTCCGACATAAATGACATAAAATACACGTTTTGGCTCGGTTATTATTGTAATTAAGTGGTAAAAAGGATGGGTGTTTACACACCTATCAAAAATTAATTAATTTTTTTTTTGAAAAGATTTCATGGATGCATGTTTGATTTTATTGGATAATAAGACTTACAAAGATGAAATGAGAGATGGTCTTTGATTATTTTCTCCAAAAATCAAGATTTAAAAATGGTGGTGGTGGTTCCATGGTGGTGGTGTGGCCGGCGGTTAAAGGAGAGAGGGGATAGAGATTATGTGAAAAATTGGAAGTGAAAATGAGATGGTGTGTGTGTGTCTTTCCCTTTTGTAAAAATGGAGGGACCAATTTTGACAAGTTAGCTATATTTTGGCCTTTCTAATAAACGATCATTTTAAAGAGCGGGAATCGAATACATAGTCGGTTTTATATTTTTGCGGGAGTCGGGGTTCGTCCCGGTTACCTCAAATTACTTTTAGATGGTTCAAACGCACACAACACGAATATAAATATGGTTCCGACTTGACTTAAAACGTAAATAAAATAAAAACTTCTAAAAACTCAAATATCGATCAATCGATAATAAAAGGTAAAATTTGGGCATCCGTCGATATCGTAGTCGTTATCGGATATTCTTAAATCGTCAAACATAAAAATTAAGCCTCATTTATTGGTTTCAATTTAAACTGTCAAATAAATCCACGATAACAATTCTTAAAAATCTCAAAAATATACGTAAATTAGGATTAAATAATAGCGTTCGGTTTGAGGTGTCACAGTCTCTTAGTCAAAACTCCTCTTCGCTATGACTATGAGATCTCTACCAAGCCACCACCACCTCCTTCCGCCACTACTTTGTCTTTTATCTAAGCATTGGTTGCTTATCTTCAAGACATCTAGTTCAAGCAAATCTTAGAATTCTAGTTTAACTAGGATTAGATTTATGCTTCTTTTTTGGCTTGTTTTATTTCTCATACATCTTTGTATACTTTGTTTCTTTGTATCTTCTATCATGTTTCCTTTTAACATGACTTATCTTGGATCTTTGCCTCTTCTCTTATTTTTTGTGTGACCTTTGTAATATCTTGTTGGGTGTCTCTTCTCTACTACTAACCCTTTTATGTAGCTTATCAGCATATCTCGATTCCTTGGTGCCCCAAGCAAGGGGGCTTTTGCAAATTCTGGTTCTTTTCTTCTTCAAAGAATTTTGCAACCTTTTTGCTTCGACAAAGGGGGAGAAATGAAATAAACTCGTCTTCGAAAATCTTGTTTTTATTAGGTGATTGAGTTTATGTGTTGTCAGAATCAAAAAGGGGGAGATTGTTAATGCAATTATGCCTAAAAACGTTACTTACATGTTTCGGTCTCGCTTTGTTTTGATTACGACAATATGTAAAAACAAGCATTTACGAAAACAACGAAAACGAATTCTTGAGTTCAAGTATATTTCATTTCAACCATTATCACTTAAGGTATGTACAAACAAGTACTCATCCTAATTAAGTGATCAAGGATTTAATCTTTTCTTAAAACTCATTTTTTATTAGGTGTGACAAGTTTTTATTAAACTTTCTTTTTAAGAAAATGTTTTATTAAATTAGTTATTTGAAAATTTAAAATTTTGAAAATGGCATATTCTATCTAGGTTTGGAATATCCTGTCAGGATATTTTAATCTCCAGATTTGAACCATACCACTAAAAGACAAAAAGGAGCGAAGTCTACTCCGGCGGTTCCTTAAGTGGCTATGGCGGTTCCTTATCGATAAGGAACCGCAGGCTGCAATAAGGAACCGCGGGCAGATATAGCCGTTGGAAGTTTGTCTTATAAATAGTGGACCATTCTCAGATTTTCTCTTCACCTCGTTTGCACATACATTTCTAGATTCTTTCATACTTCTTAAATCACTCAAATCCTTGGTCATTTGGTTGATTACTACTTGTTTAGAAGTGAATCTTTCTCCTCCAATCTCTTCATCTCAAAGTGCAAAGAGAAGAACACTTTCATCCTTGAAGTGTTGTGTCTACCTCAAAGATCCATTGAAGATCCAAACTTATTTATTCATTGTTGTGTCATTGTTGTGAAGATCCAAGTAGTTGTGTCTATTTGAAAGTTGTGTATGTATTAAGGTTAATACTTGGTCCTTAAAGTATATTCGTGTAGATTGGTCCTAGCTAAGATTATGGCTCGACTTTTAGCTTAGAGTCGGAAATTGGATAAGCGACATTGTGTACGGTTTATCCACCTTAAGGAGC
This sequence comes from Glebionis coronaria, assembly GCA_025667525.1. NCBI lineage: Eukaryota > Viridiplantae > Streptophyta > Magnoliopsida > Asterales > Asteraceae > Glebionis > Glebionis coronaria. The sequence goes on from CM046874.1 coordinate 275,486,689, forward strand.
TTGTTGATTAGTGAACTCTCGAGTAAGGAGTACTCTAGGAGTGGAGTAGGAACGAGGAGTGAGCTTCGTTGCCGAACCACTATAAATCCTTGGTGTTTGGTTTGATCTTTCCTTCCCTTATCTCTTTACATTCGTTATTCTTTATACTTGTGATTATTAGTTTAGTTGCACTATACCTTGTTCATATTGTGTATAAGAAGGTTTCATATAAATACTCAAGCCTAAGTTTTTTAAAAGGATTTTTAAAAACCACATTTTAACAAGTAAATTTTAAGAACTATTCAACCCCCCTTCTAGTTTCTACAAAATGGTCAAAGGAGGTAAACTCACTAGAAAAGGAAAAAGTGTTACTTGTAGCAATTGTCTTGGTACAGGTCACAATAAAAAGGGATGCAAAAGTACTTCAAGTAATTTAGGGTAGAGTGCACAAGCTGATGGAGGTCAAAGTTCACAACCTGCTGGGGGTCAAAAAACACTAGTTGCTGGAGGGAAAAGTTCACAACCTGCAACTCAAAGGACACCGGCTGATGGAGGGCAAAGTTCACAACCAGTAACTCAAAGGACACCAGCTGATGGAGGTCAAAGTTCACAACCTGCTACTCAAGGACAAATTTCACAACCTACTACTCAAGGACAAATTTCACAAGCTGCTACTCAAGGAAAAAGAAACAAAAAACTTCAAGTGCTGCTACTCAAAGTTCACAACCACCTATTACAAGGGGCAAAAGGACTAAAATGACTATAAGAAGAATTAAATGAATATGTTTATTTTGTGTAATGTTTCTAAGGATAATGGTTTGTGTACTATGACTTTTAGTTCACAACCTGCTAATATGCTACTATGTTTGGTTCATACACTTGAGTTTCAATGTTTCAGTTATTGACTTTTGGTTTACTATTATGAATGGTTGCTTCTTTTATGACTTTTGTTTTACTGTTATGAATGTTTTGTTGAAAGTAGTAATATGTGCAAAGTTTCTTCATGACTTTTAGTTCACAGTCCATACTCAGTCACAACAACTCATGTTTGGATTGCTATTTCTTTCATTTTGACCCATTGTAAATTATGTCAACATTGGTCTTACCATTTTGTTTGACCCATTTATAATATTGACTAAGTAGTTGAAGAGATGGAGTAAAGTCTCACAATTACTTTTCCACTTACCACACAAGTTAAATAGGACTGACTATCCAATTTTTTAGTCACTTCCTTTCATAACACCTTTTCTATCAATGGCAAACCTTCCACCTTTTGGATCACCACAAAGACCTAGACCTATTGTAACACCATCTGTTGCAAAACGATTTAAGGATGACAATGTTTTAGATGAGTTGGTGGCTTGGTATGGATATGGGGATTACTATGAGTATCTGGATGATGATTAGTGGTATGAACTCTCTATTGATGCTAGTGAATCCAGTAAAGAAAGCTTAGAAGATACTAACAATCAAGGCCAATCACACCTACAAGCTCCCAATCTAGTCAAGCTGCTAAGTACATACATGTATGCAAAAGTACCTCCTCAAAGGCAATCACCAAAATCCATGTAGCCATAACTCGGGTCGTGCTTGGACTTGCCAGTCAAAGGACTTGGTCTTCTATTCAAAACAACTAAGGAAGAGGGCTGTGACAACCAAAAAGGATGAAAAGGACACGGTAATGGGCAAAATCTAAAGTGCTATAATGATTTTATGTGCTTTTAGTAGTATCTTTATGCTTATGTTTTTCTGTTATGTATGCTAATGTTTTCTGTTTTGAGACTTCATGTAATGGTCTTTTGCCATAGAATGAATGAATGCATTAGCTAATCTTATGAACAAGAACATAGAACTTTAATAGAACTTCATTCAAATCTAAAAACCTGACCATTACATAAGTATGTGGCCATTAAGAAGTTCAATAACATTACTTGGCCAATTACATTGAAACTAAAAACCAAACAAAAAAACAATCAACTCCACACAAGCAATTTCTTAAGTCTTCTGTTTGCAGCAACAACAGCCTCCATATTTGCTTCCATTGCGTTTATAGCCCTTAGTAATCCAGGGATAATAGCAACTGCACGAGCACACATTGGAGGATCCACCCAAGAGAAAAATGGACAATGAGATGTTGAACAAGATCGAAATCGACGTCCTGGGATTGTAAAAGTCCAGGACGTACGGAAAATGCTTTGATTACCACAAAAACAATTCATTCTTGGTGAATCAATTTTTGGTGTTTATTGAAAAATTAGGGTTTGCAATTTGGGGGGATTTATGGGAAAAAGGTGTGTAGATCGACTGTACTTATAGGAAAGAAGGGGAGAAGTGTTTATAAATTTGTTAATATGGAAAAGACGGTCCTGCCCTTATATAACGAGTCAAAGTTAACAGCGTTAAACGTTGGGGAGACCGCCTGCTTACTTTTCCTTAACGTTGGGGAGGTTGCCTGCACTTTCGTAAAAGTGGGGAGGCCGCCTGCATTTTGAACAAACCACAGGGAGCATTTCTGCATTCCCTCATAATAAAAACTAACTTTTTTGACTATTGGGTTTTTGGTCCAATAATAGGAACTATCTGACCTATTCTTAAACCCATTTCCCAAACTTCATTTTACACAAAGAAAAGGGTGACCCATTTGACCCATCACTCTATTTTAGCTCAACCCATTCCAACCCATAAGGTTATGAAATTAAACCCAATTGACCTACTTTTGGTTGAATGGGTTAAAATTGCCACCTCTAATACAACCTAATAAAAAGGATAAATTTTCATGCAAGTTATATGTCAAGACAATTTCAATTGGTTTTTGACCGGACCAACGGAGTCACTCTGAAACTGAAGTCGCCTCTGGTTTGACTAACCAATAAAAATCGTCCGAATACAAAACATAGGAGACTAAATTATTTTGTTTTCATTTTTTACAGGCTAATTGATCTGTCATTGTTATTTTGTTTGCGTTTGAACTTAATTACAGGGTACCAACAGCTGCAATGCACGAATACTCTGCTAGTTTATTTAAAAAGCAAGTGCAAGAAGGAAAATAGATCTTTTATTCAAAAAATTGGCTGTTCGAAAATCTGAATTTCTGTTGATGCTTCTTTTCTTGAAAATATGCAAATGGTGAATGAAGGAATTGTCTTTTCTATTGCCCACCTAGCATAGAGAAAAAAAGATAACGTGTCAACATTCTCAGCCATGAGATCTTATCAATATTAAATCTGAGCCATTTATAATACGAGATTACCTATTGTGTAGCTATTACACACAATTTTAGAAGTTCTGTTACATCAATAAAGCACATGTTGTTATCCAATAAGTGATGCTTATCTTTTTCTAACAAACTGTCAACTTTTATATAGGTTGAATTTCTTCGGTATACACTCTTTACCCTTGTAAGTTGTAACTCCACCTTCTTAGTATATAAGATCGTTCCTTTTTCTTCATCATCCACCACGCAGGAGCTACTTGAAACGAATCTCCAACACCCATGCAGCTTGAAGTTGTAATTACTTAACTGATTTTGCGGGGATGAATATGGTCAAGAACATCGTTATTTTTCAATGCGGTGTTTGTGCTTATGAAAAAGAAATAAGAGGAGTAGTGATATGAACAATGGAAATGAAAGTATACATGCCCACGTGTTTAAATGATGAACACTTGGCTATATGATGTTCGCCTATGAAAGAATGAAGGATAAGAGCTAATTAAGAAGGATGGGATGGTCGGACATACGCTGGTTTACTTTTTTTTTCTTTTCAATAGGTAACACATGTGACTACAATTTAGTATTCAAAACTTGTAAAATTTGTCCAGTTGAATTTTGATGCCACTTTTTCGTGACTATTATTTAGTATTCAAAACATTTTTTATAATATTAATGTCTTTGATTACATTTGTTAGATCGATGCTTAGTTAGAATCAAGATCACTAGTTATAATCTAGCACATATATAGGGACGGACCTATGATTCGAGGGCATTTTTATAAAAAAAACGAGATTTTAATGTATTATTTTTATTTTAATCGTTTTTTTTTAAATCCTCTTACTTAAAGCTCAAATTGCTCCAACTCACACGTTGAAATTTAAGGGTTAACACGTTAAAACTTAATTATCTTTCATTTTTAAGCAATTAATCTTAACATTTTTCGGCCTTATTATCGTCAAAACATATTTTTGCGCCACAAATCCATAACTATGTAGGTAAGTATATAGCTAATAGGGGTGTTCACGGGTCGGTTCGGTTCGGTTAGTTAGACGATTTTGACTATCCATCGCGGTTCGGTTAGTTAAATTTACTATCCGTAGCCGAACCGTACAAGGCGGTTAACCGGACATACGGTTACCCGAAATGAGCGGTTACCCACGGTTCGGGTCACGGTTAACCATTATATAAGTGTCATAAAGTTTTAGTTTATAAATAATAACATGATTTAGAACATAGAATGTCGTTTTCGTATAATTCAACGACATTAAATAGCTAAAAATCATATAAAAATTATTTCGTTACAAAAAGTGCATTAGAATATTCATAAATAACATATTAACTAAAAAATATTTATTCGATATTTATAAACTACGATCACATTAATTAAATTTACACATACATGTTTAATACATGTACTATAATTTGAACATTTAGTTAAAAAAATTCATGTATAATAAAAGTAGGGTACTAATACAATTAATACATGTACTATAATTTGAATATTTAGTTAGAAAATTAATACAACGCACGGGTATTACACTAGTATATATGGTAAATGGTGAATAAAGGAATATATATGGTAAAAAACTGCGAGTCATTTGACCTTGATACTAATTATACTTATATATTGATGGCGAAGCATAGAGAATTAATGATGACATGGCCTACCTTTAAAATCGTTGGATCAATTGATAAAATAATCTGTACCGTAAATTCAACTCAAATCTTATCCTCACCACTTTTCCTATACTTTAGAACTAAAGTTGTAGTATTGCATCACGTTTTCATTTGGAAAGTCTACATTAGTTTGAATAAGAAGATAAGAACAAAATTTGAACTTTGAATTAAACTGAACTCATTATATTTAGCTCATTTACCCCTAAACGCGGCTTTGCCTCTTATATATCAAGAACTACAGATCTTTTGTGAGTGAGAGTTATAGAGAATATGAAGAAATAACATTTGAAGGTGATCATGTTTGTCATAAATGTATCTTTTAGCTTTATTTTAAAAGGTAAGCATCTCATGCATAATTGCATATACACTCTTATTACTTGACCGACCATTATTAGTACTCTGTCTTATTAGATGCACGAAATATTAAATTAATTGTTCAATTTAGTTATCTTATTTTAGACTTTGGGAAATTAAGAAGAATAATTTAGTTATCTTATTTTAGACTTTAGGAAATTAAGAAGAATAAGAATGATGGGTCATTATTATACCAACTTATATTTAGCTTTTGTAAAGCTGTTTCTTCGTGTTGCATTTTGTGCTTTTAAAAAGAGATTATGATCCCCGCTTTCTTTTATTTCTTGTGTTTACAAGTTTTGTTTATGAACCTTTATTTCAGATTAACTTCGACTTAGTCGAATTTTGAGCACTCATCAAGGAAGAGTGTCTTAGCCGGAATTATTGTCTTATGTACAACCATATGAGTCAAAATGGAATTCAACCATATTATGTTGTTTATAATGCTCTTCTCAACGGGTATTGTAAAGAACGGGAAATAGAAAAGACGATGACTTTTTTTAACCAGGTGGTGGAAAAAGGATTTGCTTTTGCACATATTTACAACACTTTGATTGGTGTTTACTGCACGAGATAGTGGAAGCGGATGAGTTGCTAAAAGATATGATTGATAATAAGCACATAAATCCTAATCATGTCTCATTTAATATTTTAATACAGTTGCTGTAAAGATCATAACATACACTTTCCTAACTCATGGTTATATGAGATCAGCATATAAACACAAAATGATCTCTACTATTGAGCAATGATCTCTTATAAGGGATTACTAAAGAAGAATTAAATTTGTTATCATCTTGAGAATCTAGCATCAAGTTTGCTATTCTTAGTATCTTATTTTTTTTATGTTTATCATGCATTCATGCATGTATATTCAACCAATCATGTCATTAACATTGCTACAAATGCAAACTATTAAACGGTTATTCGGAAATAGCTAGGATGATTTGATATTCAACTGATAAATCAAACGATGATATTATATTGGTTTATTGGAAATATGAGAGTTTGATGCACGCTCACAACAATGTTATACTTTTGAGTACATAGGTCGTGTTAGAAAATACTAGTTGTAAATGACAAATGAAATTGAGCATGGTCAATCAAATATTTTTTTTTTGAACAACCAACATGGTCAATTAAAGATCGATGAGGTATATGCGAAGAGTTGTACACATATTACAATCAATGAGGCATTATAAGTGTGATATACACATAAGATGATGATGCAAATAAACTACAAAATGTTAATTTTCTCTTATACTGTAAACCCTATGTTACTAGGCTGGAAAAGTTAGTCGAATTAAATGAGATATATATTATTTTCTTTAAATATGAAGTATGAGACGTAAATATATGTACAATGTATGTTGTTTACCGTACGAGATTTTTTTATTCTATCTTTTTTACTTAACATATGAAAATACTTCTTAGCTTAGCGTCATCAAATAAAAAACGTACTCGAGTAATCCAAGTAACATAAAGAAAAGTGTCATATTTTATTAAGTTATAATTATCTGTTTACCCGTACAACGCACAGGTATTGTTCTTGTTGCCTTTATGTACAAGTACAACTATAAAATTATTAACATCCAAATAATTCAATGTTTATTTAGATCTCATGAAAACTTCTTATACTACCTCCGTTCCACTTTTATTATTCTCATTTGACGTTTTAAAGTCTCAGTTTTTCAATTTTGATATTTAATAATTTTATTTGTATTATATAATGCTGGTGAAAATGATATTAATAAAACTACACTTGTACAGCGAAAAGATCACTATAGACTTGTTTTTTTAGTATAGACCTGCTGAGTAAATCTGGACCGTTCTTTTTTATATCCATCAACGATTGTGATTAATAAATGCTTTCTTATTTAAGAAAAAAATAACGGTTAAAAGGTAAATATGTCTATCTTCATTCCCCCCACCTTCTTCAACGTTCTTCCTTTCACACACACCCATCTCCATCGATACAATCGATCTAACATACACCTAATACAATCGATCTTCAAACCCTAATTTTACCCCAAATTTGATGAAATAGCGACGAAGGGTAAATCAAAGGTCGATTTCAAACTGAAGATTCCGGCGATGGTAAGTTGGTTTTTATTATGCAGCCGATTGTATTTACAAATCATTATGTTGGTGATTGTATATTTTTATGATTATGGATAGCTTTTAGATTTTGTTTGTATAGAAGTAGACATGCTTTTAGTTTTGTGCTTATTTGTTTTAGCTATTTCATATTTTTTTGTTAGAGAATCATATATGATTTTTTGTTTATAGTAAGATTATATATAGAGGCGAGTGTCGTAAATTCAAATTCATGGAGACGAGTGTGGTAAATTTAAATTTAATGAAATGAAATGTAGCTTATATTGTTGATAAAATGATACGGAGTAGGCTTATATATAGAGCTCAGTTGACTAGAGGAGAGGATCTTGTGAAAACCTGGATGACGCAACCACCGAGTGGGGCGCTGCATTTGGGTGGGGCGTGTGGTCTGGTTGGTCAGTTTTTTGCAAGAATAGGGGTTCGTTTTTAACTTGACACCCTTTAAAAAAGGATGGGTTCGCTTTTGAAGGAACCTCTTAATCATGTGTGTTATAACTGACTTGTTTGTCGTAGATTTGTGACATTTTTAACAGATATTGTTGATAAAATATGGTCGGATTGGGTCAAGCATTTTACAACGAGTTGCATGCTTTACTCCGTGGATGATGCTTGTGGCTTCTTTCTTACCAGATTTATGTCATTTGTTATGGTTCTTTATATTTGTTTATTGAAGTAGTTGGGATTATGAAGAGGCGAGAGTATTTGATGTGTGTTACATGAATTCTATACCGTAGGCAATATATCAGAATAGTGTTATAATTATATGCTAGTGTGTTTGACATAGTAGTTGTTAATTTGTTATGTTGCATCTAAAGTCTTAAGTTAAAAGTTGCAAATTACTTGTATAAGAAAATCCAATTCTTCAAGATGCATAGTCACTGTTAAAACAACCTTCTAACCTGTTAGTTAAACTTAAAAAAACAAGAATTGACCCATTTATATTTTTGTCACAGTTTGCGACTAAAGCAGCGATAACAATACTTCGAATCGATGACGTTATCAGAAAGGAGGGTTAAGACTGGGAACGTGTATTCAGATGGTCAGACTTGTCAAGGAGGAGGTTAAAGATGGTCACTAGTAAAGCTACTGTATGAACGTATATTGAGATGGTCAGACTTGTCAAGGAGGAGGTTAAAGATGGTCACTAGTAAAGCTACTGTATGAATGCGTATTTGCTGAGTTTTCTTGTACTGAAAACTTTTGACAAGAAGAAGGGGTGCTGCAATATGCTTTATTTTGTCATCGACACTTTTGCCTGCAATGGTCAAGATGGACAATAGCTTTCATGACTTCTTTTTTGGTATTTTAGTCCAATTAGTATTAGTATTTTGTATTTGGCTCAGAAAAGTCCTATGCTTATGCTTTTTTGTTCCAAAGGCAAGTTTTTTGTTTGTGAGGTTTGTCTCACTTATAATTTTGTTTTTGTTGTAAATAACATTTCATGTTATTTAATATTTTAACTTTGTAAATAACATTTTTGGTGTAGCCTGTAGAATCATACATGATTCATGTAGAATGATGCATGATTCATGTACAATCATACATGATTCATGTCGGATCATACATGATTCCTGTCGGATCATACATGATTCATGTCTGATCATACATGATTCATATCGAATCATACATGGTTCCTATCGAATCATACATAATTCCTAAGCCATACTTAACATAAGTCAACAGTAGTAAAAACTTAATTTTTTTTACAAAAACTACACTGAACCATATATGATTTATTTTTGAATCATGCATGATTTTGTTAATAATCATATATGATTTTGTTAAGAAACACATATGATTTTGTTAAGGTGTTATGATTTTGTTAAGTGACACCTGATTTTGGAATTATATTCGATTCTACCAGAATAATCTTCATAATCTGATTGTTGTAGCCTGTAGAATCATACATGATTCACGTAGAATCATACATGATTCATGTCGAATCGTACATGATTCCTAAACGATACTTAACATAAAGTCATCAGTAGTAAATACTTAAATTGTTTTTGCAAAAAGTATATTGAATCATATATGATTTATTATGAATCATGTATGATTTATTATGAATCATGTATGATTTATTTTGAATCATATATTGATTTAGTATATGTTTCATTTTAAAATACCAAATGTGTTTCAACGTCAAATAAAAAGTATACAATTGGAAATAGTTATATTAAAATCCACATAACGCTTTATAAGAATGCAACAAAAATATGAAGTTGTTCAATATAAAAATGTGGAGTTGTATTAAGATTCGCATAACACGTCCATATCGCCTTTTTGATGTTAGATGGATGATGAGCACTCCTGGAACACATGGTAATAACTCGTCTCTGAAGTTTTCAATATAAAAAGCGTGTTTCTAAAACTCTAGAATCCATTCCAAACATTCATAAGGCTTTGAGCTGTGAGATGATAAACACTTCCGTGAGAGCGCGAAAGAATTAAGCTTCTACAATAGATGAAACAAAGAGTATCAGTAATCGATAAAGTATCTGCCTTTTAAATATCAGAAGATACAAACAAATCATAATCATGATAAAAAAGAGTTTATCAAGTCATGAATGTTATGTATCTAAATCGACTATTTATCATTGAAGTGGCCATTGTCAAAGTGAGACAGAACATGATACACCATATTGAGATATTTGCAAGCTTTATATATTAAAAGAACACAGAAAAGCATAGAAACATACCTTGTCGCAGAATTCTCTTGCAAGCTACAAATCTCAGCATAACCTTGGAATTACACATAAATAACATTTGTAGGCATTGCTACTTATCAAATACCTCAATTGTGTCCATCTTCTAATACTCTCTCCTAATCGCCTAGCCCCTTCGTTTCTGCGCGATTAGGCAAATTATTACAGATTTAGCCATTTATTACTAAAAAAATTATGCAAGACATAAAGAAAACAGGTGGGTGGTTGGATAGCTCGCCCAAAAAAGTGGGTCGTTGAGGAGCTCACAAAAAAAAGGCGGGTGATTGGAAGTCTTGTAAGGTTACTTAACATGTACTAGTATAATTAGAAATGAGACCTACAAAATGGTCTAGTTCCACCCTTCTGTAATGATTTCTAACTACAAAACTACTCAAGACATAAAGTAAAAAAAGAGAAATGCAATCGAGACAACAAAGCTTAACCTTTTCAACATCATAAGCTCAACCTTCTGTAATGATTTCTAACTACAAAACTACACAATACATAAAGTAAGGAAAGATAAATGTAGTCGGGGCAACAAAGCTCAACCTTGTGAACATCATAACCACACTAACCTGTGGGACAAACATACATCTACTTCAATATATAAGTAGCAGATAGTTGATGTAATATTTACAAACCAAATAACCACATCTTTAACCAAATCCATCCTAAGTTAACAATCATCGCTCGGCATCATCATTACTCACACACTTCCACTTATCCACCCCACGTTTCGTACTCGACGTCCACACATAATCCTTCCCCAACATACTCGACACCATACTTGTCGCCGCAACAACTTTACCCTTAATATTCCTCTTCCAACTCTTGTCAACACTCCTCCACCCCTCACCATAACTCGACAAACCCGAACTCCCCGTCCCGATAAACCCCGAACCCGACCTAGTCTCAGTCAAACTCCCAAATATCTCTATCGCATCATCGTAATCATCACAGTTCGCACTCCAACTGGAATTCGTCTCAATTTAACTTCAGCCATGGTCAGAAACTATGTACAATCCTATATTACAAAATTGTGTAAATGATGTAGTCAGGGAGCTCGCCAGGAAAAGTGGGTGGTTGGATAGGTCGCTAGTAGAAGGTGGGTTTTTGGAGAGGCCTATCTTTTTTTTTTTTTTTGAAAAAAGTGATATGTGTGTAAGTTGTAGGTTATATAGGTTAATGTGAAAGGTGGGTGTGATTTTGATATTTGGATCAAAAATAAATGAACGGTGGATATTGGTTCACCGGGTCTATACTACCTACATAGTTTATGGGGATCTCAACTCTGAAAACTGATCTATTATATTTTACATAAAGTATTATATAACACAAACAAAACTATTTTTAATTAAAGTTTAAAACAATAAAACTTCAAAAAGTCAAATGAGTAGTATTTATCATAGTCCTGGACTTGTTGAGATCTCACTATCTAAGAGAAAAAAATTACAGACAAAATCACTTGCATAATCCGAGTCAAGAACGAAGCGGACAAGAACAAGTTAATTTGTGGAAATAAACATAACAATCTTTATCGTTTGATGATTTATTTTATAAAACTAACAAAAAGTTGTGTGGATGTAAACGTAAAAGAATACCGGGTTTCTATGTATTCGTGTAACCAAACACATAAAGTTACGCAGTTTTCTTTCACACTAGAACGTTATTAGTCCTCGGTTCGTTTCAAACTTTGTCTTTTTAGGATTACATCATCGGTAAGGTGTCCGAATCCTCACCGGTTTGATCCCACAAGAAGTACGATACAGATGGGTCTCTGTAGGCATTTCAATTGTATAAGAACGAAGAAATAGTGATGGCCGTAAGTTACACAATGTAGGCAGTCATTTGCTGATTACTTTTATAGAACTCAGATTCAGAGTAAAGATTTATGGGTAGACACATTCATAAACTTTTGTTACAATATATGCTTCAACCAGACTATTTATATGATATGGGACCAGATCGTGACACAGCAAATCTAGGCAGTGGACTGGGACCTCTGCTACCAGATGTCGACCCTTCCGTAGACTTCACTTTTTGGCTTGAGCTGTAATCCAATGGACCCGATGATCGCCTCACATTTCTATGTTTGTGGTCGGTGCTTTTTGGATGCCCTTCATAGGGCTGATCGTGGCCATGTGCTGATCCAGGCTTGAAGTAACCTGAATCATAAACACTTGATTGTGGTGTTGAATCACCATAAGCATGTCTGATGGCGGGAGATGAGTGTCCTACGGATACAGCTGGAGAACTACGTGGTGATGATATACTTAGGAGTGCAAGAGGATTAGAAGGAGAGTTTCCATAGTATTGACTGTATATGGAACGTAGAATAGCATAAGGAACGTGCATTTCAAGTGAAGTTCGTGGTAGGTATGGAGAGATCTCACATAATTGGTCCAAGAATATTAGTTTTGCCACCAGATGAGACCTGCAAAATATAGAAGACTTCATATAGCGCCTTATTGTAGTGAAATCATCTAATTCACCTTTGTGTTAAATAAACTAGTATTGTTACCTGTCGTATTCATTCCAGGAATCAAGTGCAATGCCTGCACAAATTTTGACAAAAAGATGCATTGTGGACTTGATGTTTGATTCAACAGACTGGTGATCTGGCATTTCAGCCTCTGCAGTATCACTGGTATGCCCATTTGAGTAGGACTGTCGCTGTTGATGCTCTCTTTCAACTCTAACTAGCTCACTTCCAGCAATCACGGCAGAAATGCACCTGTAAACAAAGTAAAATTAGAAAAAGTACGCGACCCTTATAATATGTTCCTCTAGATAAAGCAGTTAAAGAACCAATATCCAAGGACGTAATCTTTAATACTACTAATCATTACATATAAACGTAAAAAAAAAATCGGGGTATGAAAATATGGAGACGTGTCGTTTTCGACCATATTACTTATGAACGGGTCGATTCAGGTTATGATATATTTCTAACATGTCCAATAGTTCAATAGAAAATACTTGGGTCAAACAAGAAACGGGCCAAAATTGGTCGAGCATGTTATGTTTGCCCAATTTATATTTGTAACCTATACAATATACTAAGTCGTAATATTTAAAAACAAAAAAAACTTTTTTTTAAACAATTTTTTTATAATACGCATATTATATAGATATCTAACTCGGCCGGACCCGTTTTTGTTACCTCAAAGATATGCCCAAAGTCTTTCAGTAATGATAGTTGGAAGCACTTTACCTTGCTAAACAGTAAATATTAGTGTTGAAGCCTCCTGTGTCAACATTGAATGCGGTAGTATTCCAGATATTAGAAGTCATGAAAGTGGAGAACAAGTAAGGCAGCAATCCCCATGAATTATCGCTTGCACCACCAACTTCCTCAAATATTTCTCTCACCCACTCAGAATCATGATCATGAACTACTCCTACACTGTTGGCCACCCTTCTCATCCTCCTAATTTCAGTTTTCTCAGGCACTTCCAAAGGTAGATGGGTCGCAACCGAGGTTACTAACGAGTGTATCAATGGTGCACCTTCTGCAAGTACCGCACCACCAGCTTCTGCTAAAAGTGAGTCAAAAGCAATGGCTTGACCTGCTTGAATACAAAAACCCATTACTGTTTCTACATCGATTATCTGTCTGACATTCGCTTCTCGTTCTATCCGATCACCAGTATGAATGCTTCCAGACACTGCTTCTAATGATTCTCGATTTGCTCTTAGTGATGTGTCGATGCAGTTCAAAAGGGCAGCTGTATGTTCTTTCATCATTCTGTCAAGTCGGTCAACTCCATACCCACCAAATGTACGAACAAAAGCTTGTAATTCTTTGAGATCGGTGACTGCCTCAGCAAAATAGCCACCAACGGGTCTCGTACTCTTAAAGCATCGGTGGAGTGGTGCAAAAAGGATCCCGGCTCCTGAGACGTCCTTTACAATGTTTTCAACATACCAATTGCAGACGGCCTCGATGGCGGATCCGGTGTGTTGTTCAGCAGATTTTTCGAATGTGTGCAACGATGAAACAGGCCCACAGAAAGCCTCCATCAATATTACTTCCCGCATACCCTGTGTGAGGTCCATGCTGATATGTTGCTCTGCCAAATGGATTATACTTACATGTCTACGAATTAGTGATTCAAGAACTGTGGGACGTTGAAGATCTGTATCTGATTTCAAAACAGCATGCAGCCTTCTCCTGAAGTTCCCAAGGATGCATTCTCTCATGTACTGCATTGCAATAAGTCATGCTGAAAAATTAGTTGCAGTGCAAAATTAAAATTGACCCCTTTTAGTTTTGAATAGCAGATTTGGGTCGTATTTTAGTTTTATCTATAGCTGGTTAAACAGGTAAACTAAACTGATAAAAATAGGATTGTGAGCTAAAAAGGAAACAGCTGAAATGGTTATTTTTTAATGAAAGCTCATGGGTTGAACAGGTTAAAAGTTGCATAGGTTTAAATTAATTTCCAGCATTTACATTGGGCATAGCTTCTACATTAAGAAGCCTGAAGTGGCAAGCAACATAATAGTTGCAAGAACAAAAGTTGACATTAGATACAACTGAAAGTCTGAAACGAAGACCTTGATTATATATACTGTTGGAACTACATAATGAGTTTTGCAAGTTATTATCCAGCATATAGTACTATCAATATCCAAAAATTAATCATTTTTAGAAAAATGACTGCAGATTCGCACAGCACTATCTCTCTCCAAAATGTCACATTTGATTGCAAAAACGTACCTGCTTATTTCATTAATTAAAGAGATGGATTGTTTTACCCCTCTATTTCAAGAGATTTTATAATGATAATATGTTCTTAGGTTTTAATGGACGGAGTTTCTAAACTACTACTACTGAAGTTAAAACATAACATGTAACTTAATTACCATACAGGTAACTAACATAGGGGCTTACCTCTCTCAATACGAAGACATGATTTAGTACACATATAGGCTCCATGTCATTCAAAACCGAGCAAAGATTTGTCAACCTCTGCATGGCAGCTTCTAACCTACCAACGGCCACATAATATACATCAATGCTTTTGTGAAATCTCAGATAGCATATAATAACAGTATCTCTTTTAAATAAACATATGATAACTCCAAAGGTAATCTTCAGGTGTCTTACATTTTAATGGAGTTATTACTTTCAGGATAGCTTTCATAGCCTGGCAAATGCAAGCTAGATACGCCCCTTGGAGATTTTGCTGAAGGAATAGACAGTCTGGATGTCAAGTTCATGAGAGTTGCTGCCTGCTCTGGAAGAAGCTGAAAGTTAAATGGTTTATAGTCAGTCTTATGCATTAAAGGTAAATTGGTTAACTTCTAAAGGTGCTGGATAAACAAGTAGGAACCTGCATGTCCAAGGAGCCAAAACCTCCTTCAGAATCAAGAATATTGATTAGCCCTTCCAACCCTCCCATGATGGACTCAATGAGAGACTCAACATATAGAACAGCATCTCGACCAATTCTAGTGAGCTGCATTCAAGCAATCCGCAGTCATTAACTAATTTTTCAATACACAGTTACACACGATCAAAAAATGATATAGGCAGATATAAGGGCGGGGTGAGCAACATATCAAATGGATGAGGGTAAAAATGGGACTTTTGGTGTCAGTGTCAAAAGAGTTGATTCAGGCTGGACCGACCCACCAAAAATTATATGTCCATATCTCAAATTTTGCAAAGAGAACTAAATATGATTACTAGAACATTAACATAACTTCTCTCAAATAAAAAGATCCAAAACACTGCATGCATCTTAAGACACATTAAGAGACTTTTGACCCATTTCAGTTCTAGCTATATTTGGTATTTGGCCCATTACCAATAAAAGAGAGACTGAATTGACCCGTTTCCCCTATAATTACCTCTTCTGGAACAATTGTAGAAGCACATTCCGGAAAGCTACTAGCAACACCAAGCCACGCACAGCAATGCTGGGGGCGTCCTTCAGGTCCAAACATGGTATTCCTGAAGACCTGTATTGAACCATGTTCAGATAAAGAAAATTACAGTAAAAGCCCTGAAAGTAGCAGAGCTCACAGCTAGTATGATAACGTTTATTAAAACTTGCTCAGATAGCTAAAACGTACAGTTGTGAGATGTTGATGGTAGAAATACAGCGTTTTCAGACTCCCGTGTTTCGAGAGCTGAGATTCAAGTTCATCAACACACCTGGCTCGAGACATCGAATGAACATAAGATTTTGGCATATATTATAAGGTATGAAAATGAGTAAATAGCTTTCAACTTAGTTTTTGAAACTGATGAACCAGTTTAAAAGCACAGATCACCTGGACCAATTGTATAGAGCATTCCCTTCAGATAACAAGCCTTCCTTTCCGGTAGAGACTGTTGCTTTCTCCAAATGCCGAATGTTAATAGATGATCGGGCAGACGTAACGATCATCAAAACTGATAACCAATCCTTGCGTAATTCCTGCTTATCCATATGAATGAGTAAAATAAACAACAGCATGAACTGCAGCCAACATAAACCAACCAACATTATATATATTTCTGATTTATATATATTACTTACTGATAGGTCACATGTAATTGCAGAGATATTTTCACCCTGTGGTTTTGGTATATTCTCAAGATGCTCAACGATTTTTTGGAAAAGTCCTTTCAGAGTAGCATCCAAGTCAAGAGCCACCATTCCAGGAGTGTTGAGTAAGAACCGGATCCGGCCAGCTGAGGATGATAGATAGGATAAAGCGTAGCCTCTGACCGCTGCAAATCAATGTAACTATTCTCTCAAACAAAATAATATAAAGAATTGCATATTGAAATAAATAAAAGACTGGCAGACAATTTATCTGAAATTATATTGCATATCATGTATTCAACTGAAAATTTGCCAACAAACTCATCCTTACCTGCAATATATTTGCGTACTAGACAACAAAGCCGGTCCATTCCATCTAACAAGAATCCTATTGTAGGATCATTAGCATTCTGCATCCAGAATTTGCAAATCAGACTTTTCAGAACACATTGCTTCATAACAATTTGGAGACCAAAAAATCATGAATTATGAGATCATGTTTCTTCTAAGATGCAAACTTAGGCCCTGTTTGTTTTTTTGCAAAAAGCTCTTTTTGCCACTTTTCTCTTCAGGCGGGTAGAGGAAAAAAAGATCATTTTGTTTGTTTTTTTGAAGACATTAGAGGATCTAATATCTTTTCTCCTCTTCAGTTTTTCAGATAAAAAAAACCTCTTCTCTCCTCTTCAAAACATCAAAAATCTCAGCCACCACCTCATTTTTCTTTGCAGATAAAGACATTAGAGGTACCTCTTCTTCTACAGACATGGTTTACAGATGAAGAGATAAAACCTCTGAAAAAACAAACGAAGCCTTAAACTTACAATGTCTACCGCCACAGTGCGACTGGCTTTAGATCTTGATGAACTAATCCCAACATGTTGGAAGTACCATATAACTTCACTTTGCGCCAATGCCAGTGCAGAGAATACCATCTGAACAGACAACAAAATGACAACAGAAGTTCACTTAGAGTACTGAAAACTATAGAACATAGATTAAAGAACTGAGAATCAATTGAATGTAATGGACCTGAATATTAGGAGCCAATAAGCTAGGTTGGTCAGTAAAGAAGAGAACCATTCTTCCAATCTCTTGCTTTAATAATATCCTCCTCTCGTGATGAATCGCATCACAGGATGAAATTGCTTGCTCATGCACTTCACTGCGGTAAGTACAAAATTATAGCACTGACGTCAGACAAAATTGTTCAAATCTAACGTCATTCCTATGACAGGCGTATGACAGGCTTCTTTTAATACCTTATCATTTTCTCAACCTGCCTCGCAACACTATATTCCAGATCTGCTTCCTTTTGCTTTGCACGCCCAGATTTTGCCATTTTCTTTGATTCCAATATTCGTGGCAGCACATATAACTGATAGTCCTCGTGCAACAATATATACTGCACTCGGAGAATTTCAGAATCACTAATTTTTTCAACAAGATTAATAATTGACAACATCATATATTCTATAGAGTTTACCTCATCCCTAAATAAGGTAAGAACTAGATTTTCCTTTAGCACTACCTGTAAATATCACAAACAAGTGGTGTAAGCAAGAAGCCTGTTTGATAACACGAGAAAATATAGAACTTTGACCGTTTAACTAAACATAGCGGACAATAATAACAAAAGAAATGAAAAAAGGTTTAAATCTTATATTGGGACGATGCATTAGACTCCATTATAGGCTTATCTTTCTTTTATACAATTAATACAAAATTAGAGGATAAAATGTTATATGATTTTATATACAGAACCAAATTTCAGAGACATGTAAGAACTATACCATAGCTATATCAATACTGGCTAATCTAAGAAGCTCATCAGGACAAACAAGATAACCAAATAGTGCCCATTCTCTGTAAGAAGTTACATTTGCTAAATCTTGAGCTCTCTGTAAACAAAAAAAAACAAAATAAGCAAAAGAAAAAACAACATTAGAATGTCTCCTAAAAAGATAGATTGATAGTGACACAAACTGCATGCATATAATTGGCAGTGTGAGCAAATCACTCTACTCCATGTGAGGGAAACTCGATATAATATTATATCATACAGATCATTATGATCACATAAAGGCATTATATAGTTCTATAGAGATCAAGCAAAGAAAGTAGTGTACCATTGGATGTGCAGAGTTTGTGAGGATGTCGGGATACCGAGGATGAAAGGGACTAAGATAGCCCTCATTTCTAAGCTTTCGTGTATCTGTACTTAAAGCTATTAAATGACCCACAGCCTCTAAAACCTGCAAAAAGTGGGTATAGCACACATCATATAATCAGTCCTAAGAGATGGTCATGGACTTACTCAGGAATCGAAATCTACTACCCAAATTAAGAATAGTACACTTTTTTGGACCTACATTGAAGGTTTATATGAACAGAACTTGCATGAAAGATGAGGGAAACCATGATATAACTTGAAAAAATACATCCTTTTTGGTCTGATGCACTAATTGATGTAATAATAGTTGCAAAAAGAAAGTGGAATCCTTAGATTGAGATATTGATAAATTAGAATCTAATCCATATGTACTTCAAATTATACTCCACGCACCTAATAAATACCTATGAGTAGCACCGCAAGTGCTCACGGCTCAAATTCTTATAAGAAAAGCACTGTGCATAATGCAAACACGAACCTATGTGAATAGTTTGAATTACCTAAAATAATCATAAGTAAATAAGAAATTCCTACTAAATAGAGTTCACAAAACTGACAACCCAGAAGATTTATATCATTGTAAGATTAAATATGCATCAAGAAAGAGTGATGACCTCTCCGATGCGAGGACTAACGAAATTCAGGTCTTCATGCAACCCTTTCAATGGTGGATCGTATGCATCTATGAACTGAACCAACCTTTTATTTTATGAAAGAGAATATATTAGCTCATATAAAGACAAAATTAGGATTGGCATGATTGCAGTTTGCTATTCAACCATAATTGATAGTAGATTGATGTGGAAAGTAAAGAAGTTTAACTGCAAGCGCACATGAATTTCAATATATTAATCAGATGAGGGTAGTGGAGACCAAAGAGGGTGGTGGCCCTCCCAACATTTTTGTGCGAAGTTTATTTTTTATGCTATTTGTTGTTAGAAAAAAATTATAAGCTTTTAGCCCTCCTAAAATACAAGATGTCTATCTTTGGCCCTCCCAACATAAAAGTTCTAGCTCCGCTACTGATCATGCCGTACCCTGAACTAGTATGACTTCATACTCATAGTTCTACCTATAATAAAAATCACAGTCGCGGTCATTTCTCAACATGGCATGGAGAAGGTTGTAAGTCTGGAGCATCATTTTCCTTGGCAACTGTAATGAAAAGTATAACAGATAATTCAGCGAATATTAGACGAGCATGTGTTCAATAACTCTATATACCTACAAAATACGGGACAGCAAGGAAAATGTCTAAACTATATAAAAACATTGATCATACATGGTCTAAAGACTTGCCTTCTCAGCAAAGAGATTGACTCGAACAAATGAACAAAAGAGGTCCATAAAGGCATGTAAGATAAGAGAGTTTTGATGGGGCTGCAAAGACAGAAGAAATACACAATTAGAAACATGATACGGAGAAAAATATATGGGCAGTAAAACTTTTAATACATGTAATCAGGAACCATATTTAGAAAAATTAACACTATAAGTTAATGATAAAAGTATAGTAATAGGTTAAATTAGTAGTAGTTTTTTACTTTATTTTTATAGATTGTGGTAAAAATCATGTTTTCTTAATAATTTTTCAAACTATGTTAGATTCTTTAAACAAGACATCCATAGGCAGAAAATTGCATGGATATTAAAAAAAGTAACTAACCAACAGGGTGATGACAGTGCTGCTCAGATCCAATATGAGTCGTAGAGCTTGTTCTCGGAATGCCATCATATCAAGGAGTAGCTGCAAAATATGATGGTATTAGCAAAGGATGTAAAACCATTTTTCACATTACTCTATAGAGTACTTTACCAACTACTATAAATAAAGAAGCAAGTAAAAACAAAATGAAGATTACGAAAAAATAATTATAACGATCGTAAAGAAAAAACCAAAACATCATCTTTTTAGCAACTAAGACCACCTCATTGGGTATGTTTGGCAAAACTAGTTGTAAGCTGTAAACTGTAAGATATATGACGTTAATTGCAAGCTGCATAAATGAGCCACAAGCTTTATCTTTTTTTCAATAAAATTGTTTGGTAGATTAGCTGTTAAATGTAATTATAATATGTAAAATGACATAAAAAACATATCATAAGTGTAAACGGATGTAAAACATAAAGGTAATAAGCTTATCATACCAATAATAATCGTAATACTTTAAGATAATATGTATGTGATAGTTATTGACGACGTGCATTTCATATCGATGTAGAAATATCATTTCAAATTTGTTTATTTAAGAATAGCGAATAACAACAAAGGGCATACAGCGACATACGCGAGTGCATAATCGAACGTATCAAGGCAGGTAAATGAACGTTAGTTTTATTCATTTTTTAACAAATCACGAGACTATCATAGTAATGAACAACATGACAACTTATTTTATTTTGATACCAAACGTATCATAACTTTCAAACAGGAATTTTAACTTTATTGATATTATAAAAAATTGTGGATATCATAAACAAATATGTTAATTGTTATAACAATTACATATCGTTTATTTATGTCATATGGATATATGTAGAAGCAAATTGGAATATGAGCACGAAATGACATACATGATTGTTTTAACAAATAATTAGAGGGTATACAAGTGATTTAAGGTGTTAACAGCTAAGGGAATTTAGGACGCTACAATTAGGAGCTTTTTATTTTGAAGCTTTTTGATAAAGATAAAAGCTTGTAGCTAGTGTCACCAAACAAGACCTTTTTATAGTTTGAAGCTTTATTTTGGAGGTAAAAAGCCTACAGCTCTATAAAAGCTCCAAAAAGACCCTGCCAAACACGCCCATTAAGTCATATCTCCGTGTCCTTCAGATATTGTTTCTTTTTCTTTAGCAGCTCAATTTACAGCAGTTAACTTTCAGCTTTATGAATTCTTCAGAACTTATATAGACATTTAATATGTTGGTGACAGAAAACACATATCAATGGAATTTATGAAGCTTTATGCACTTATAATTTTAAGAAAAAAAACTGGGAATTTACAATCATATAGGCATGCAAGTACCGCCAGTTTAGTGGTTAATTAGGGTTTTTTTTTATTATGGTTTAGTGGTGAGTTTTCATGCCGTTAAGCTTTGAGGAAAACGTTCCTTTTAGTTCATGGGAGAGATTCTCAGGAGATATAAAGATTATATGTACGATGCCTGGAATCTCCAGTCTGCCTTTTATTATACTCCACATTCTTAGAATCAAATTCATTTTACACCAGTCTGATCAAATGACCACAAATGAAAGAATACAACTTGAGATGGCTTGATTTTATTTTAATTGATCTTTGTTCAACGACAAATTTTACGTGCAAAATTCTTATTAAATTTAACCAAAATACTAGAAGCACTGTGTTATGATCCCACATCAGCCAAGTATGGGATTGGTTAATGGTTTATAAAGCCTAGGTGTCCCCTCCTCAAACAAGCTAGCTTTTTGAGTGAGTTCTACACTTGGGACTTATAAACCGATACGAGCCCAGTATGGAATAGTTTCGTATCAATTGGTATCAGAGCTAGGCCTACCTTTCGGGGTCCCAACGTGACCGGTTGAGTGGTGGCTTGGACCCGAAAAAAGAAAGGCGCCAACCGTGACAAACATAGCGGTGACCAACGAGCTCGGAGTGGTAGCTTGGACCCCAAGAGGGGTGCCAACCGTGACTAACATAGCCGTGACCAACGAGCTCGGAGTGGTAGCTTGGACCCCAAGAGGGGTGCCAACCGTGACTAACATAGCCGTGACCAACGAGGGCGTTTGCTCTTCGAAGTGTGGGGTATTGTTATGATCCCGCATCGGCCAAGTATGGGATTGATTGATGGTTTATAGCCTAGCTGTCCCCTCCTCAAACAAGCTAGCTTTTTAAGTGAGTTCTACACTTGGGACTTATGAACCAATACGAGCCTAGTATGGGATAGGTTCGTATCAGACTGCCTCAGAGAGAACTAGCTGTGAAAGAACTATTGCTAATTTAGGGAGAATGTGAAGATTCAAAAGTGGGAGCTCCCCATTGTTTGACAGGTGGGCAACCCTGTTGGATTTGCAATGCAGCACAACTGTTGCTTAAACTCATGGCACATAGAGAAAACATGTAAGAGCTTGTCAATACAAAACACAATGCCACGTGTTACTCTTCATATGCAGTACTTATCTAAACTATGTGTCAGTGAAAGTAGGAATGTCTTTTGAGCTTCTTTTCCTGCCAGAACATGGGTAAGATTTTTTTACTTAGCTAAATATCTAGTGCTGTAGTGGTGACATCATGATTGTTCATACTAAAATTTAGTTTATCATTAGCATGGCATGCAAAAGAGTTTTATTGACCTCACTACTTAGTTCCATTACATCTAAGGCTAGCCCATGCTTGATTTCTTATTATATAATGGATGTATGACCAATATAACTGATCCATCAATTTGTCAGAAATGAAACAACATTGATAGTGACTTGCACTCAATGATATGGATTAATGTGTGTTCACACAGAGAATCATGGTACAGAGTGTGAATGCGTGTCAATATTTTATGGGGCTGGTGCTAGGCAACTATTCGAAGTTGTGGCCAAGTCAAGTCCTATGCATGATCACCTCTTCTATCTAGGAAATCAAAAATCCAAGTTTAAGAAAAAACCATGCTGCATTGAACCAACCAAATACTACAGCCACTCACAAACATATGAAACCGACATAAAACAGGATAATAGTTACTAGCCAACCCTGTTTTCGGCTAAATCAGCTTCCTAATTGTTTCTATTGTTGTGAAGACAGTTCATGGTTATCAGCAAGAAAAGCTCACACAAATTGAAAATGTAGCAGACTATTTAGTATCCTATTAAGCATGTTAATCAAAGATATTAATAAAGTAAACTCCGCACCTGAATCCATGGTTCCATGCTTTGCAAGTGAACTTCAGCTTGATCATTCAAAGCATCCAAAGCAACCTTATCAACCTAAAAACAACATTTTCAGTCAAGTTTAGCTTTTCAGTAGTTAAAATAAGGATTGATTAATTATAAACCACATGAAAAAAATCTAATACTTACACGTTCAAGCTGCAATTTACTATGATGTTCAGGGAACTTCTTTGAAAGCATCATACATATCTTTGGAAAATTTGGGAAAATACCCGCTTTCCAAAAAGCTTCCGAATATGCATGACCAACTGAATCCGGATAATCCAGAATTTGGTTCAATCTATAGATTTTAGCCATTAATCCCTGAGCAACTTGTGTTAGCTGATATACCCACTGCATGTTTAACCCCTTATGAGACACTCCAGGAAGCTGGAACGATACTTCTGACCCATTATTACGTGAAGTTCTAGAAGTCATTGGAGTTACCGATTCTTGACTCAGGTATTCACTCCATCTCGAAGGACCTTCAACCTCCCTTGCTCTAGGAGACGTTGATAATGCTTCTTGTGTCGATAAGTTCAGCCTAGATTTTGGCATTTGCATTATTCCGGTATAATCCAATCCAATCTAATCTATCTGAAAAATAATAACTTATTAATTTCACAATTCTTACATTAGTGACCGTCACATCCAACATCACCCCCAATATATTTCAAACACAGCAACCCAAACAAATAGAGTTCGTACTAATTTATATTCAATATTATAGTAAAACGAAACCTGATACTAATCCCCAGAGAAACGTGTGACCGGGTATTTTTCAAAGCGCGGTATATTCTGTTACAGATTCATGTCATCTGTACTACAAAAATGGGCTCAAAACTATCAAAATCACAAATGCTCAATTCCCCTAAATCTTGTAAACACAAAAATGGGCTCAAAACTATCAAAATCAAACAACACTCTCTCCCTCGTTTAGACCACCGTGACTACACCTCTAGTGTTAAGAAGATAAATATGAACCCTAATAATTCCTGTTTTCTATACTAGATTATAAAATATTTCTGTGGTACACCAGACTTAAACTCCAAGATCATCCAACAAACCAATCACAATGCTCAATTTCTATTTTGTTATTAATCTTTCCGAAACACACACAAGCTCATAATCGAACTACACTCTCTCCCTCGCACTGTAGTGGCGCGGCTGCACCACCGACACATAGCTTGAGCATTAACAAACAAGTTCATAACCACAAATATATACTAACCCTAGGTCACCAAAAGTCATAATGTAACAAGAGCTCAGCATGTACATTTCACTATATACATCAAATTCACAACTAATTAACCAACACATTCACAAGAACTAAAGCCCGAGATCTTAACGCGGTAAATTCAGCCACATGTTCAAGTCATTTATACTACATTACTAAAACAGATGAGTTGTGGACTCCCCACTCAAATTTCAAGTACTTCACAAATCTTCTAAACAAACATAGACAAACACGAAAAAATGAAAACTGAACCACAAAGTCGCCCTTGGTTGAAACACCAACTGCCAACTTTTCTCTTCATTATTGCCGTCACGTACACCTCTAGTTTTAACCAACGAATTTATAACCAGAAGATACATAGACCCCCAAGGTGAACAAAAGTCAACATAATGTATTAAACTTCAAACCTAGGGTTCATACACCATATCAATCACAATTCACAACACATATCAATTTATAAACTAATCAATCAACAAATTCACTAAAATCGCAGCGTAGCGCGTTTACGCCTCTAATTTTAACTACAATCTTCTAACCAAATATATATGAACCATGGGTCAACATCACGTATTCAATATTAAACCTAGTGTTTGACACATACATTTCGCTGAACACGTAGCGTGTTTACACCTCAACAAACGATCTTCTAACAAGATACACAAACTCTAGGTCAACAAAAGTCAACATCACGTATTCAACTTCAAACCTAGTGTTCGACATATACATTTCACTAAACACGTCGCATTCACTATACCTGAAACCCTAGATCTTAGGATATCCACAATTTGCATCAATTCACTAAAACCGCGGCGTAGCACGTTTATGCCTCTAGTTTAAAGTAACGATCTTCTAGCGAGATACACTAACCCTAGGTCAACGAAAGTCAACATCACATAGTCAACTTCAACAAACCTATGGTTCGTCATGTACATTTCACTAACACATCGTATTCACCATACATGAAGCCCTAGATCTCACGATAATTCGCCAAAATTCACTCCAATTAACCAATTACATGGCACATTCACTCATTGAGAAAAAACTGTTGTAAAGAATCAACACAAACAAAGACAAAAACGAAAGTCAACAAATTCACAATAACTGAAGTCCTAGATCTTAATTAACGAATCACATTGCACAATTAACACATAAATAATGATTTATAAGTTTATAATTAAGTAATGAGATAGTAGTTAGTTAGTTACCTTGATTGAAATGGTGAATTTACACACACACACAAAAACGGTTACAGTGTGTGTGTGTGAAAATGAGATCTAGGTTGTTGATGAAATTTGGGGGGGGGGGGGGGGGGGGGTTTAGGGAATGTTGTTAGGTGAATGTTGCTGTTGGTGGTGGTGATTGTAATGATGCTGCAGCAGTTAGAGCATCTACAATACATCAAGCTCTAATGATTTATTGCAATTAATGCAAACTATATTTATTGTCTAATAGTTTTATAAAAGACTTCAAGCTATTGTAAAAATCTTTGTAAAAATTTTGTGATGCAATGCAAAAAACCAAGTAGAAAAGCTTTTTGAAATAGGAAAAAGTCTTTTACCACTTTTTCCATTGCATATGCTCTTAGTTGGGTTTTTTATTTATTTTCGGTTGAAATATTGTAACTAACTGCCCTCCACAAGAATTACTATGCTTAAACAGCAACAAGTCAATCAATTAAGGAGTACTAGGATTTGTTACCCGCGCACGGATGTTTTACGGTTATTTTGATAGCATCTAGTTTGGTTAAACACATGCTAAACTGATTTGTTATGCAAAGGAAATCTACTCTTGAAATGATTTGATTATGTAAATTACATTTGAGATGACAAACGATGATCGTTGTGCCTAATATATACAACTTTTATTTAGTGACCCATGAAACTCACGGCTCTATCTTAATACCTTATAAAAGATTTAAGACTTATTCTAAATTTAGAAGTCTTAAAAATGTAAGCCTTCAACATTTCTATTAAAAGAAAGCTTTAAGTCTTAAACAATTCCCACATATAATTATAACTGAAAGTCTACAAATAATTTCTTTACATCAATGCATTTAAACCCCTTAATGAAAGAGACACACAAATTTGTAACAATCCCATCTATATAGCTCATTTAAACAAGACTTGTAACAGCCCATTTAAACAAGACATGTAACAACCCATAAGTAACCTCCCATATATATCGAGAGAAACAAATACATCACGCACAAATATATCACCATTCTCAACTTTCCTTTCTACGGCATGTGTCTAAACTTAACACAATCGCCACAACCTTTGTAAACAATCATCGAGTGCCACCTTATCTGCTAAAGCCACCCACGCCATCACCTTTTCACCTTTATCATTTCCACCACTTCGGCCGCCACCATCAGCCGCAAACTATCACATGTTAGTTGTGTGTTGGTGGTTTTGGTGGTAGATTTGCTGATAGATATGGGTGTTTTGGTGACACACGTGGTTTTACTGTTTTGCTTGTGGTTTAGTTGTTGCGGTTATAGTGCTAACCGGAAGGTAAAAAATATAAACACCCGGATCGAACCTGCGGGTTTCATCTGATCCGTTTTAGTTACTGGGTACCCGCTGCCGCATTGCGCGGGTACCCGGCTAGTAAAAGTAAATGTCTTTTTATAGTTTTGCAATAGTAATTTAGCTGTATCTCAAATTAGCATTAATATTTATATTTATACATTTAACATGCAATTTATTTACGTAATATCACAAATCGCTCTTATAAAAACATTATCAACGGTTTTTTAAGGCTACGTGAATTTCACAGGTCAATAATCTAGTCTTTTATACACAACTATATAACGGAATCAATAAAAAGAGAGAAGTTTAAACAAAATCATATTAATTATAAACTTTGTTCTTTTAATCACATTTTTCTCTTCCAAAATATATCTTGATCATAGATTGAACCTTCTATTTGATATTCCTTACGACGAAATAAATTAAGTGAGCCGGATTAGGACAAGCAATCGTTGCACTCGTCACCATGCTTACTTGAGACCACAAATTGCCATAAGTCGTATGTAAGAATATGCACGCCGCACCGTAAAGGAATGTGATCCTCGACGCTCTTGGCCTCATATCTAACCACACTCCTATTCCAAGCTGTATTACACAAAGTTGTTTTCATTTTGTTGGGCTACCTGTCTTTTGGACCATGGAATTAAGAGATATTTAAAATTGTTCTAATTTGAGCATTTTCCATGGATGTCCCAAAACTACGGAAGATAGTCAACCACATGAAGACCCACAATTCCACATCAATTGGTAAAGCTATTTCATGGTAGAAGTTTGTTTTTTCTGATACAACAGTCACCAAAGCAGCTTTTCCAAACACCTCTATGTCAATATCATGAAATGCGGGTCGTGTAAGTCGACTGTTACTATTCCGCAAATCAGTACTATCAATGATTCGATCCTATCCTGCACTGATATATAGAAAAGCAGTTAACTATTGGTAGAACTTTGGCTGGAGTGGCTTTTGGTGGAGCACCTGCACAACAAAGTATGGTGTTTCTTGTCCGGGAGTATAGGTCTTTTAACAGCTTTGTGCTAGACAACAGCGGGTTTGTCTTTCGAAGATGTAGCTACTGTTGGTGGAACTTTGGCTGGAGTGGGTTTTGGTGGAGTACCTGCACAACAAAGTATAGTGTATGAGTAAACTTAAAACCTGAACATGCATGCTTGGTGTTCCAAATAAGGGGAAAAATGACCCAAAAGATATGGCTTTTTTTAAACAAAGGGTAACTGTTTGATGGGAGAGTGTATGCAGTCAGTAAGTGGTGCAAATTGAAAGAAAGAGTGTCCTGCTGAAAAGGTTTTGAAGGTGACATCTTTGTCTTAAGCAATATGTGGATATTATTATGGTGCTATTATTTTTTTAGCTAGTTTGGGTAAGGGGTAGGCTAGGTGAGCTCAGGTGTCATGTGCAGGTGTGTTTCCAAGTTGGAAATGAACTAAGGTGGTCAAAATTAGTGGGGAAGCGTGGGCTAAGTTTAGTTAGCTATTTGAACTAAAATGTAACTGGAATCTTTTTTGTAGCAACAGTGGAATGGGAAGATGCTCTATTTAAGGGCATGTATGCATTTGGTAATCCCACACAAACCTCTCACCTACTTTAAAAAAATCTAAACAAACAGAGAATGGCATATCTTCCTAGGATCTGGGCATTGGAAGCTGACAGCGGTAGTACGGACTTGGGCGGTTTGTTTGTTTGGTATCTGGAGAAGGATGTGGTGGCTGACAAAGCATGGAAGCGTAAGGTGGATGCGGCTAGGCAGGCAGTTTTCAAAAAAGTTGTGGATCGTCAGCATTTCATTCAAGAGATCCAGCAGGTGTAGACCTTTCCAGCCAACCCTATGATCTCGATGATGGTAGCCATGTTGGACAAAAAGCAGTCGGAGGACAACACATTCATTCAGATCTTAAACACAGAGGCAGCCAGAATCCAGACCATGATCGACCTCAATGAGGCTTTTGCTCAGAAAATTTTGGCCAACGGGCCTTGGTGAATGGATGTTGTAGGAGTTGGCTTTGGTATGATGTTTTAGGCCTGAAAATAAAGCTCCATGTTGTCGTCTGTTTGGTTTTTCCACCGCCGAGTCTTTAGGGTTATGTGTTTGTGCTTTAGTTGTTTCTTTTTTTAGTTTTATCTTGTGTCTGTAAGATCAGTTTCAATGAACCGCGTGGAATGTATGATATTTTGTTTTATATTGTTTTTTTTTTCGACAGACGTTTCGATTAACGTGGCGTTTAGGTAAAGACACGCCTCCAAAGAAGGCTGGCCCAAGTAAATGCCAGATTATAAGTTCTAAGAAAAGACTGCGCACCTGTTTCTTTTTGTTCACCTATTTCTGAGACCTTGGTTGATGCACTTTCTGTGTCTGACCCTTTGGTTTGATGTACCGTCTCGTTCAATGTTTGCATCTGCTATTGGTGTCCGCCCTGGGCCTGGCCCTTCAGTTATCCAGGGAATATGAGCCTCAGATAGGGAAAGAATCAAAGAGCTGGCCTTCTTGCAGATCGCTGACAGGCGCACTAACACGATTACAACGACCTCAAAACACGATCGGCCGAAACAAAGTTCCATGATGATAAGGAGCAGAGGTTTCAGGTGGGTATAATATGGATTTGGTTCAAACTGGCGGGCGCCTTCTCCTACAAACGAACATGGACATGCACCAAAAGTTATTAAAACTACACCAAAATATAGTAACTGTTGAAAATCCAGCTTTTTAGCAATAGCAATCATACATACTCGCTAAGGTAATATAGCAAAACAACATGTGCTACAGCGATAGAAACGGCATGCGTGAGATGTCTTTTTCGTTACCTTTAGACACAAACAAATTTGATACTAACACGTCAAAGCTGTTGTGTTGGTAACAGTTGTATAAAATCAATTTTGACACCATCATAGGTATTTGCTTTTAAATGAAGGCCGCTTATTCAATTTTGTTCTAAAATGCAGTTCCAGTTTTATGTTTTGTACGAACCAACAACACCTTCTTTTTTAAATAAGGAAGAAAAATAAATCAATAATCAAATCAAGTATAACTATATTTGGATCATGAGCCACATTCACATCAGCTATAAGACAACATACATGTATGGTTGGGGTTGGAAGTCCATCGTCTGCATCTGGTTTAATTCACTTGCTATCGTATTCTCTGAATCCTTGGTAGACTGTTGCAGAACAGATACATTTAGTTAGACTGATAAAAAATAAAAGGAGACCATACAGCGACAAATACCAACCGCATATCTGAAACATGAAAAATCAGTCTTGGGGAATTCGTGAAGTAGGTTTCAACGCATCCATAAAGAATGACCATCGGCTAATGAACTGGAGGAGATCAACATGTCGAAACTATGAGTTATTGTATTTGAGGTTCAGAGATAGAGGCATGGAAGGTGAACCCAGAAACCCGTCATGGGTGCGACCAAATGGTCACCCTGCAAAGTGCACGCGTGCTGGCAAACAACTAGCAAATCCAAAGGTAACGACCATTAACCTTTATGACAGTAATTAACCTGCATAAAGGCGAAAAGGCCCGACAGAAACATGACTAACCAAAACTCGCAATCGTTATGCCTGCGATCACAGGCTCACCTTGGCAAGGAACCGGTTCTGTGAAGCGCGTTTACTAAAAGGTTTCCAGTTTTCCCGGGGTATACCATTGTGATATGAGTGTAATTACTCATATCATTTGTAGGTTAAAACATTGAAATATTGCATTAAATGTATTAAATATGCCTTGGATATGCTTGTTTCTTGTTTTCATATGTGTAGGTACCAAGTTCACGAAAACCGGCAATAATCGACACGAGAATGAAGAAAAAGATCCAAGAAGCAAAAATCGAGCTCGATTTGAGTGGATTTAATCATTTATCAAGTTAACGGGCTTAGTGGGTCCCACATTGAGAAAATGGGCTAAAAGGCCCATTAAAGTTCAAGTTAATATTATGATGTGAATTAAAAGAGCCCATTAGGCCCATATAGGGATTAACTTAAACGGTTGGATTGTTTAAATGGGTCATTAGCCCAAGTGATAATGAAATGGATGGATGGTGAATTTTGGGCCTCGAGCCCAAAATGAAATAAAAGGAAAGAATGAGTATCATGGGCCTAGGGTTTACCACATACGTAACTCTTTTATTCACTCTAAATAAATAAATACACACGTTTACCCATCTCATGGATAAATAAAAGAACCGTCCCAATAAATATCCACTCGTTCTTCACACGTCATTATCCACCATTCACTTCTAATAAATAAATATACAAACCGTTCCACTCAAACCACACGTTTCATTATTATTCTCTCACCACATATTTACTCCTTTCGTTAGAAACTATGTGTTTCTTCTTCCCCAAACTTTTCAACCCTAAAACCAGTAAAAATCACCACTGTTCATCAAACCCTAAATGGGTAAAAAGTTAAATTAACATGGGGGTTTTGATCCCACGTGTTAATCACGTGTGGGGAAATAAAAACCCCCAAATTTAAGGAAGAGAAAGCATGGGAAGAGATTGCTACGTGGCCGAATCTTAGTGGATGCAACACCTCACATCTCCAATCCAGCCAATCACAGGCCAAGAAAGAAACACAACTAGCACACGGATGCCACGTTGGCGATCCGTGTGCTATTTGGAATCATCACAGCCATCTGATTAATAAAGAGAGAGAAGAAGGAAGATCAAGGGCCAAGATTAAGGAAGAATATTCTTCACAAGATCCGAATATCTGCTCCTCAGCAAGCCTTGGGAGGCTATAAAAACCCCCATTATTTTCATTGTAATCATCCTTCTTTTACTTTAATTTTATGCTGTTAAAATAGTTGTAGAAGTTAATATTGTTTTCTCTTTAAATTTAATCTTGTAATCTCTTTAATATTAATAAAAGCTCAGTTAATTTCATCATATTGGAGTCTCGTCTCTTTTTATTTCCTGTTTAATTCAATTTATGAATTGATCTCTATATACTATTTCACAAGTATAATTTTGTGATGTTAATTATAAACTAATTAATAGTTTATAATTAATGTTGAAAGTTTAAGATTGGATAATATTTTTCCCTACTGGAAAAGTATAAAAGAATCTGCTTGATTCAATATTAATTGATGGAGATGCTTCGGGTGATGAATATTAATGGTGGTATGGTGGTTTCGGTTTAAGTTAATAGGATGCTCAGCGCACTCCTACGTCTCAAAGGTTTCGACAATAAGGTGCTAATCTCTTTTATGTTACAAGTCTAGTAGATTAAATTTTATTTGAAATTTATTATGCTTTAGATTGTTAAGTAGTAATGTTTTCGAATCTGATATTTATTTGAGTTTATATCCGTTTGTTTGATGATTGTTTAGTCTGCTTAGATGTTCAGTAACTGCATAGAGATTTGAGTTATTTACTTGATATGCATAAACTGAGAAAGTGAGTTTAAGTGTTATTACTTAAATTGGATAATACGGAAGCTGATAAGAGTAGTAGAATGATAGGCTAGTCTCAGTTTTTGTTTACTTTTTATTTCGATTATAGAACTATCTAGTTGGTACAGGTTTAGGCTTGCTTTGGTTTATCTGTTTAACTTGGACTGATTTATCTGAAAGGTTGAATCATCATTGTGTTGAGTTTAGAATTGGTTTTAATCTGTTACTTATTCGCTATATGTTTGAAGTTAAGTTACTGAATTTGTAATATGTTTCTCTTTGATTTGAGATTTGCTTGCTAAATGATGAGCTGAATTATCTGGTATTTGAAGTAGTTAGCATTATTTAAGATTGCTGAAATTTTTGCATGATTTTATTTGCTGGTAAATCATATTCAAATTTAGTTATTTGTGACTGCTGAATCTAGGTGTTTGTTTAATTTGTTTGTTAAGTTTTTGGTTCAATTGTTAGCTTATCAGATTCATAAATCTGATAAGCCCATAAAGCTGTATCCTTAACAGCTTAACCATAATAAGCTCACAACAAGTCACTCCTGTGACTGATTTTGTTAATCTGTCATAAGAAATTAATTCCAAAAATTATGTTGCTTATGGGGCTCGAACTCGAGACCCATTGTTTGATTGTTAAACGTGTTAACCAACTGGGCTATAGGCCTATTTGATTTTATTCTCCTTTGTTAAATTAATGTAGTGTATTTCAAACTAGCTGCATTTGTTTTAATTAGTTCAACTAAGTCACATTTCATTTTTTTTATAAGACTTTTAATTTTAACAAAGGTAAATCTGAATAATAACTAGTTTAAATAAATAAATATAAAATAAAAAAAAAATAAAAAAAATGTTTTTATTTAAAAAGTTAATTAGTTTATTTTTAATTAAATAGATTTTAATAATTTTAGATTGATATAAAAATAGTTTTTAAATAAATTTATTTTAAGTAAACTTTTAATATAGCTTATTAGTTTTAAAAGTAAATTAGTTTAAGAGTTGTTTTAATTAAATAGATTTTTTTTAATAGATTATTAAATAGATTAAATTTTTAAGATTTTTAATTAGTTTAATTTTTAAAATAGTGTTGATTTTTTTAAGTAATTAATTAATTGTAGAATTTTAAATAGGCGGTGTTTACGATTCATGCACTTTAGATTTATTTTAAATAGCTTAAAATTCGTAGTTTTTAATTGTATTTTAAAAACCACAAACCAATTCAAATCGATTGTCCAAATCAAAACGAAACGTCTCAAATTCATAAGATCTTCGTGTACAACGAACTCGACTCACTCACGTGTTTAATTGAATTCGTCATTGGTATTATTAGTCTATTACTTTTTGATGCAGGGCGTGTTCGATCTCCAACTCCTCTAGCTTAGCCGTTGGTTCTTCGGTAAACATGTAGTCATGTGTTCACTAGTTCTAATAGATTGAAGGGTGAAAGACGACAATTCATAATTGTCGTAGTCTATCTTTTTCATATTATGTTTTGCGATTTGTTTCCTTATTTCTAGTCGATTCTTGTCTTTCTCTACAAGACAATATCAGGCTATAAAAATATGTAATAGGTTTAGGGTTAAACAGATTATGAGTTAAGAAAATAAGAGTGCGTTCTCTTGAAGTCCCGGTTGGGCACCCTTTTGAGGGTTTATGAAATCCTTGTTCTTTGTTATTTGTGTGGTTTCTTGCATTCACAATGGCCCCGCCATCATTTGCCGTTGTGAATGCAAGAAACCACACAAATAACAAAGAACAAGGATTTCATAAACCCTCAAAAGGGTGCCCAACCGGGACTTCAAGAGAACGCACTCTTATTTTCTTAACTCATAATCTGTTTAACCCTAAACCTATTACATATTTTTATAGCCTGATATTGTCTTGTAGAGAAAGACAAGAATCGACTAGAAATAAGGAAACAAATCGAAAAACATAATATGAAAAAGATAGACTACGACAATTATGAATTGTCGTCTTTCACCCTTCAATCTATTAGAACTAGTGAACACATGACTACATGTTTACCGAAGAACCAACGGCTAAGCTAGAGGAGTTGGAGATCGAACACGCCCTGCATCATTCTCCTCCTCTTGGAAAAGACTCGTCCTCGAGTCTTGTCTTTCCAAGTCTCGAACTCTAAAACTTTCTAACCTCCTTCCGTTCCTTAACACGGCTTCTCTATGGAGAATCATGTTCAATCATGTCAACTAGTCAATAAGATGATCCAGGTGAAGTAACTTCGTCCTCACTCACATGACCGTTGCCTCAATCGGTGAGTCTACGGTTAGCTTGATTATGGAATCCGTCTTGAAGGTCCTTCACTTGTTTAAGGAGGTCTTCATTCTTTACAACACGTGGTACTTGGTTAATTGTTTCGTTGCCTCGTCCGGCGAATCTACGAGCTATATAACCAAATGGTTTTCCACGTCCACACATTTGTGGGCAACTATAGCCACTTGAATCAAAAACAATTCTGCAGAAAAAACCAACAACTTCAAACAGTTATATCTTCCTTTAGAGAACTCCAATCGTAAATCCGAACGGTCAGATCATAGATCTACGTGTCTTGGACATCCTGCCCAAAAATTATAGAGATCCAACGGTTAACGAATGCGTGCCGTCATTTTTCTCGCAGCTGCGCAGAAAATGACGAATGGAAACAAAAATAAATAAATTTGTTTCTCGCGATATGGCTTCAATAAGCTGTGTGATTTCTTCTCCAAGCCTAGGCTCTTGATACCAAATGATGGCGGGGCCGTTGTGAATGCAAGAAACCACACAAATAACAAAGAACAAGGATTTCATAAACCCTCAAAAGGGTGCCCAACCGGGACTTCAAGAGAACGCACTCTTATTTTCTTAACTCAGAATCTGTTTAACCCTAAACCTATTACATATTTTTATAGCCTGATATTGTCTTGTAGAGAAAGACAAGAATCGACTAGAAATAAGGAAACAAATCGAAAAACATAATATGAAAAAGATAGACTACGACAATTATGAATTATCGTCTTTCACCCTTCAATCTATTAGAACTAGTGAACACATGACTACATGTTTACCGAAGAACCAACGGCTAAGCTAGAGGAGTTGGAGATCGAACACGCCCTGCATCACTTTTTCCTAAAGGTAATTTTCTAATTTACCCTATAACGTAATCAAATTATCACTATACACATCCACGACACATCAAAAATTTTGGCGCCGCTGCCGGGGATCTTGTGTGCGATTCACTTTTATGGAGATTTGTTGATCGTGGATTTGAAGACCCTTTCCGTCCTCGGAAAGTTTTGTTATTTTTCTATTATATAGTATGTATCGTTTTTCTCGTTTTTTGTGAATAATATATTGTATTACGTAGCACAATAATTTTAAATACTTTTCAAATAAGCCTTAGTTGGGATTTCATCAACTAGCTATTGTATTCGAATCCAAAACAAAATAAAGGCAAAATAGATAAATACTAATAAGAAGTTTGAACTCGATTTATACAAACTATAAGGTGGGTATAAGACGACGTGCTATAAAAGGCCGTCTAAGGAAAAAGGTTTTTAAGTGCTTTGTGCCACCTCGTTTCCCCGCTTGCATGTGCGTATATTGAGAGGGACAACCTATTATTGGTTTGCCGACTCAAGTAGTAATAAATCTTATTTTTGTTGTTTACTTATTGAACCTCGAGACGTTTAGGTTTTCACCTATCGTTTCAAAGTCGACCGAGGGTAATTTACTTCCATAGTAGTTATCCTTATTCCTTGTTTTTTTTATCGATCATTATTGATTGAGCAATACCAAAAAAAAATTACCAAAAATAATCTTCTTCTTGTCTAATTTCTTTTCTTCAATCCTCTAAATTCTCGTCTTTTTAGTGTATGCAATTACGTTCTTCTCGTCTTGTGACTGATTTTAATAGGCTTGAAAATATTCCTCGTAGAAATAGAAATCGTCAACAACGAATAGTGGAACCCGAGCTTACACCTATTGTTGTAGAGATGGCCGATAACCGAACAATGGAGGAATTGCTCCGTGCACCCACCGAAGGGTATGGGGAAGCAATCGTTGTGCCGGCTATTTTGGCGGATCATTTTGAGATTAAGACGGGTCTTTTATCGCTCATTCGTGCCGACCAATTTCGTGGCAATGAGACCGATAGCCCGCATTCTTACATTCGGAATTTTAATCGAATTACCTCGACTCTCAAGTTTAGAGATGTGCCGAATGACGTGATTAAGCTCATGTTTTTTCCGTACTCGCTCGAGGGTAATGCTAAGCTTTGGTATGAAAAAGAACCACCGGGTTCGATTTTAACTTGGGATGATTTAGTGTCAAAGTTCATGAATTATTTCTTTCCACCATCTAAGACAACACACTTTAAAAACGAGATCACTAGATTTGAACAAAAAGTGCATGAATCGTTTGGGGTTGCATGGGAAATATTTAAAGATTTTTTAAGACAATGTCCACACCACGGTTTCTCGGAATTGCATCAAATAAATACTTTTTATAATGGGCTTAATATGATTAAACAAGATTCTTTAAATGCCGCCGCGAGTGGTAATATTTTAAGAAAACACCGAGAGACGCGTGGAGAATAATTGAGGATAAGTCTAGAGCACAATATTCACGAAACACACCGGGTGTTTCCAATGTGAATTCATCTAATGTCGAGATTGCTAGATTGGACTCTAAGATTGATAGTGGATTTGCGACTTTGTTGAGTGAGATTAGGAAGAATCCTCATGGATCGATTAATATGGTTGAGAATGTTTGTGTATCATGTGGTGGAGCACATCCTAATTATGCTTGTTTAAACACGGGTTTTGATCAAGCTAGTGCTTTTGCCGCGACGGGAACTTATGGCTCCAACGGTCAAGTTCCTCGTCAAAATCATGTTGCTCCACCGGGTTTTCCACCGGTTCAAAATAGGTACAACAATGGTAATAATGGGAATAATTTAACCGTGGTAACCAAGGGAATTTTAATCAAGGAAATGGGTTTAATGCTAATCAAAACAATCAAGGTTTTCAAGGGAATAATCAAAATGATTTGTCAAGCTACATCAAAACAAATGAGGCAAATTTGAAAGCTTTTCAAAACAACATTCAAGGACAAATGGCAACTTTGAAAAATGAGTTTCAAAATACGATTAAAGGGCAAAACAATAAGATTGAGCTTAATCAACAAAGGCTAGAACAAAACCAAAATCGTTTTGAGCAAAGATTAGAGCAAAGTCATAATCGTATGCAACAAAGTTTGGAACAAGGTCAAAATAAATTGCTTTCTATGTTTGAGAGATTCATGTCTAAACCGTCATCTTCTTCGGGTTGCCTACCTAGTAATACCATTCCAAACCCGAAGGGAGAGCTTAAGGTCGTAACCGTTTATGATGATTGTGAGAATTTAGATGAAGTTGAAGTGATTGAGTTTAAGCCTCCACCTAAGGAAACTTTTCTAGAAGTCACTAAGGCTACTTTAAATGTGATTAGTACCTCGGATTTCATTGATCTCTTTCCTAAGAAGTATAATGATTCGGGTCACTTCTTGATACCTTGTGTTTTCGATGAGCTTGGGGAATACAAAGCTCTAGCCGATCTAGGAGCTAGTATTAACGTTATGCCCCTAGCCATTTGGAAAACTCTTGACTATTTGCGACTTATTCCCACTCGAATGATCATTGAGCTTGCTAATGGAACCACCACTCGACCGGTTGGTATAGCGGAAAATGTCATTGTTAAAGTGGGGGAGTTCGTTTACTTAGCCGATTTTGCTATCATTGATTATGAGCCGAATCCTCGTGCGCCTATAATTTTAGGACGACCATTTTTGTGTACGGCCGGTGTTTTAGTTGATATGAAAGAAGGGGAGCTTAAATTGTTTCATGGGGATAAACATATGATTTTCAAACCGGAAAAAATTTCAAGATTGGTTCCTAAGAAATTGGAAAGTGTAGAACCTAATTTTGTTGAATCATGTTGTAATGTTACCTCATCTATACTCACTCCACACGAGGATGATAAAATTGAAAAACAAATTGATGATTACTTGAGTGAGCCATTTGATGCTAGTGAGTTTGATAGTGAGAATTTTGATCCCGAGAGTGACATTGCTTTAATTGAACAATCTTTGAAAATGGACTCATTTTCACTCTCTTCTAAGGATCATGTTGATGTTCCTAAGGCACAATCTTCAATAGAAGAGCCTTTGATTCCTAACTTCACACCGAGTGAGGTTAGTGACTATTCGTTGGATAAGTTCGTCGATGAACTTTTTGCTATCATTGATCCACTTCCACGGGGAAGTGAAGACGTTTCCGATCTCGAGATCGAACGTGATTCTTGTGTTTTACCTACCATTCTCGAGGAATTCGCTGATGAATTGCCTTCGAATGAGAATGATGATCTTGTATCCGAGTGTGACACACTCGATACTTTGTCGGAAATTTCTTGTGATGATGAGAATGACGACACTTTTGTGACTTACTCAAATCCTCTATTTGAAGCTTCATTGAACAATAATCCATTGTTTCAAGAGGATTTTGAGAGCATCATACTTCCTACATCTCACAACCTTTGTGATGATGATCTTCTTATGAAGGAGGTTGATGAGGTTTGTGATGATGATCACACCTTTTGTGATGATGAGTATGTTGACTCGGATGGAGAAATTTACATTATTCCCAATCTCCCTCCCACTCGCGTTAATCTTAATGTGCGGGTTTTTCATGTGACTCATATTGAGTACCATGACCCCTTTGTTCACGTTCCTAAGAGTGAAAAGGTCGACAAAGTGAAGCAAGTTGAGACCACTAGTGTTGAGACTTTTATCCCACCATTATCATGTGCTTCATATGCTTTAGGATTAGCATGGGGGGACGACACCTTGTTGTCTATTCCTTTCTCCACCGAGGATGAGGTATTTGATCCCGGAATCGTTGATTTAGGGAAATCTCGGACTTTCACTGATGAGACTGTATTTATACATAGTCTCATCGTCCAAATCGGGCTTAAAACGCTTAAAATATCATCAAAATACCCAAAAATATGCCTGTGTTTGTTCATTGTGTATTTCAGGTACGGATATCGTGAATTAACCAAAAGATCAAAGGAATCAAGCAAAAACGAACACGGGAAACGAAGCCGCACAAGAAACCGGGCCCAAGTATGAATTTTCCAAAAATGCCCTTGAAGTTTGAAGAATTGGCAAGAATGGTCCCTCAACTTTTGAAGATTGACACTTTATACCCCTCAAATATTCATAAATATGAATAGGGTCCCTAAAGTTTGAAGACTTTACACATCTAGCCCTTGAAGATTGAAGGAATTGCAAAATTAGTCCTTGTTATAAACTTTGAAAAAACCTTGGTGCCAAATTTGACAACTCCTTGAAAGTTATTTACAAAGGATTAAGAGTTTGGAGTTGTTTTATACATAATGAAGAAAACAAGGAAGTCCAGGGGGCAAGCATGGACAAACTAAACCCAAACCCACTCCATACCCGGTCTGAGCCCACACTATCACCCACTTAGCCCAACTAAACTTTCCAATACCCGACCCTACCCAGTCCATACCCACTAAACCAGTTATATTAATTAACACTTTCAAACGTGTTTAATTAATATTTAACTGGCGCTAAACACTCTTTTCACCCCTAAACCTGATCAACACACACACTAAAAACATACACTCATAAACATAAACCCTAACCTCTAATTTCTTCAAAACAAGGGGTTATTAACCCTAACTTTCCAGATCAACAATTGAATCCATTGTCACCAAATCCCACTAACAAACTCGCCCAACCCGTGACCACAAGGGCCCCACCGTCCTTCCCCTGCTTCACTCTTTTTGGCAAAATGGGAATCTGACAGCAAATCAAACGGCTAAAATCACTTTCTTGGTCCCTAAGGAGTTTTGGACGTCTAAGATCAATCTTCACAGCTCAGCAACATCACCATCACCCACATGGGTCTTGACCACAAATTCCTTGAAGACAACACCAAGGGCAGAGTAGGAAATTCATTGTTTAGGGTTTTTTGCACTCTAGAATCTTCTTTCATGTAGTATTTAAGCTAAGTCGACTTGTGACTTCAA
Source organism: Glebionis coronaria (assembly GCA_025667525.1). Classification (NCBI taxonomy): domain Eukaryota; kingdom Viridiplantae; phylum Streptophyta; class Magnoliopsida; order Asterales; family Asteraceae; genus Glebionis; species Glebionis coronaria. Next base: position 275,527,614 of record CM046874.1, read on the forward strand.
GCTTGTTCCAGTATTTTGTAAAAAAATTTTAATCTATTAATGAAAATGAAAAATTAAGTTTTGTGCAAAATTCTGTGTTCCATCTTATTATTATCTTAGTGTAGTCAGTAACATTTATTTTGGAAAAAGTAGTGTAAGTCTTTAAAACAAATTCAAGGAATTGGTTTAGAATTGTAGCAAAAACATTTTTCAACCCACAAGTCTTCAATCCAAGACGAAAGGAAAGTGAAAGTGGAACTTTTAGCTTGGATTGAAGGTTGTGTTTGTGTTTTGGTTTGTGTAAAATCATTTATTCTTAAGGTTTTTGAAGAATTTCAGAAAATCCCATTTTCATCTTTTTTTTTATTTAACTTTACTGTAGCAAAAGCTACAAGCCAAAAGCTTGTAGCTCTTACTACTTGCAGTTTGTTTGGTAGTCTTGTGGTGTTTGTGCAGGAACAAAACAAGCCCCCTCCATCTTTTCCATTTATGCAGTTTGAAGATATTTAGGGCTTTGGGTCATTTTGATTCCAACAACAAGCCACCTCTACACGTCTTGTATAAGCTCTCACTAGTTCATTAAATAGCTTGGAAATGGCCTCAGCCCAAGGTTTGGCTTGAACCTTCCATGATTTTATTTTTATGAAATTTGGTGATTTTGTGCAATTTGTGAAGAGGTTATTTATTTGTCCATTTATCCTGTTTGTTATGTTTATTTGTGCCTCATATGCATGCTAGATCATTGATTATTCAGATTTGGTAGGATTTGTTAGCATTTGGTTTGTTAAATCCAAGTTTCTGAAAATAAGGGGGTGTTTGGATTGGGGTTTTAACCAAAAATTGTGACAGCTTTTGGTATTGAATCTACCTAAACACACTCTTTTTGACAGTTATAGGTTACTTTCAGCATTGGTTTTATATTTGATAGGATTTTAAAGCAATTGTATGTTCAAAAGTTTGGGTAATATAGCTTAAAATCAGAAACTCACTTAAATAGCTTGTTTTAGCAATTTTTTGTCCATCAATTCTTGCAGTCTGCTAGGGTTGGGTAGTTTCTAGGGTTTAAACTTGGTTTGTGGGAATTTGAGAAGGAATTGAGGGAGATTTGGTGAGCCAATACTCACCAAATGACCAACTAGATCAGCAAAGGACCTAAACCCTACATTCTGTTAAACAATCCCCTATTTGTGCCTTTCTTGTGCTTAATTTGCATTGTGCTTGAGTGTTTTATTGTTTAAACTGACTCCCCACACTTCCATGAGTGTGGGGGTGCCTTTGTTTCCCATCAAAACTCAGAATCAAACAAGTTACAATCAAAATAGTGCTCAGACCCGTTTTTTAATACAAGCAGTGGGAACTCCTTTCCCACTGCTAGTTTAGGGTTTCCCCTGCTTTGCTAAAAGACAGAAACTCACAAAAGGTCACTATCAAATTCCATATTTTTTGTCTTTAGTGGACTTAATAGGGTTTTAGGGGTTCAAACTTTTTCCATTATTTTTCTTTTTTAATTTCTGAATTTTTAGTATAATTTATTTTACAATTACTGTTCATTTAGTATTTTTTAGGTTTAATTGTTATTTTTAATTACTTTTAAACTTCCTGTTTTTGTCTTTTAGTGGTAAAACTTTATATTTTTCAGTTTTAAAATTTTTCTTATATTTAGAAAATTAATTTAAGATTTTAGTTTAAAAATATTTCACTGTTCACTTTTTAATCATTTTTTATAATTAAATTAGTTTAATTAGGGTTTAATTATTAATCAGTTTTGTCTTTTAGTGCAAATTTTTAGTTTTTTCAAACTTTTTCAATTTTCTACTGTTCATTAGTGTAATTTAGGATTTTTAAAATTGTCAAATTATTTTTGGCATTATTTTATTATTTTTTTATGATTATTTTAATTTAAAAATTGTTTTATGTCATTTAAAAATAGAAAAATAGTTTTTAAAATTTAGGAAAAATAGTTTTTAGTCTTTAAATAATATAAGTGACTTATTAGTTCAATAAAATAATATTTTGGGCATTTTGTTAATTATATTTAATTTTTGGGCTTTAATTAGCATTAAAAATTGAATATTTAATTAATAAAAGGTTTTAAAGTATTTTTGTTGGATTTTTATTCTTATTTATATTATTTTAGACTTAGTTTAATATTTTAATTAATTTTTAGGTTTAATTTTTAATTTCATCACGTTTTTCGTATTTACGTTCGCGTTTTACGTCAACGTCGTAGTTTAAATCGTAGTCGTAGCTCGTCTTTAATTTTTCTCTTTCTAAACCAAAAAACGTCACTAATCCAAACATTGTTATTTCATATATTGGCACATTAATACACACACCTCCTTCGAGAACGGACCCGCATTTATTCGATTCTTCGGTTTTCCTAAATCGTCGAGTTTAATACTTGCCACACTTATACGTTCTTTTTCCTAAAAGACGTGTTTACTACAAAACACCATTTTGGCGCCGCTGCCGGGGAGGTGTTTAGTGTTGCCAGCAAAATGGTGGTTGTAGAAATACGTCTTTTAGGAAAAAGAACGTATAAGTGCGGCAAGTATTAAACTCGACGATTAAGGAAAACCGACAAGCCGAATAAATGCGGGTTCGTTCTCGAAGGAGGTGTGTGTATTAATGTGCCAAAATATAAAATAACAATGTTTGGATTAGTGACGTTTTTGGTTTAGAAGGGAAAAAGTAAAGACGAGCTACGACTATGATTAAAACTACGACGTTGACGTAAAACGCGAATGTAAATACGTAAAACGCGACGAAATTAAAAATTAAACCTAAAAATTAATTAAAATATTAAACTAAGTCTAAAATAATATAAATAAGAATAAAAATCCAACAAAAATATTTTAAAACCTTTTATTAATTAAATATTCAATTTTTAATGCTAATTAAAGCCCAAAAATTAAATATAATTAACAAAATGCCCAAAATATTATTTTATTGAACTAATAAGTCACTTATATTATTTAAAGACTAAAAACTATTTTTCCTAAATTTTAAAAACTATTTTTCTATTTTTAAATGACTTAAAACTATTTTTAAATTAAAGTAATCATGGAAAAATAATAAAATAATGCCAAAATTAATTTGACAATTTTAAAAATCCTAAATTACACTAATGAACAGTAGAAAATTGAAAAAGTTTGAAAAAAGTAAAAATTTGCACTAAAAGACAAAACTGATTAATAATTAAACCATAATTAAACTAATTTAATTATAAAAAATGATTAAAAAGTGAACAGTGAAATATTTTTAAACTAAAAATCTTAAATTAATTTTCTAAATATAAGAAAAATTTTAAAACTGAAAAATATAAAGTTTTACCACTAAAAGACAAAAACAGGAAGTTTAAAAGTAATTAAAAATAACAATTAAACCTAAAAAATACTAAATGAACAGTAACTGTAAAATAAATTATACTAAAAATTCAGAAATTAAAAAAAGAAAAATAATGGAAAAAGTTTGAACCCCTAAAACCCTATTAAGTCCACTAAAGACAAAAAATATGGAATCTGATAGTGACCTTTTGTGAGTTTCTGTCTTTTAGCAAAGCAGGGGAAACCCTAAAGCTAGCAGTGGGAAAGGAGTTCCCACTGCTTGTATTAAAAAATGGGTCTGAGCACTATTTTGATTGTAACTTGTTTGATTCTGAGTTTTGATGGGAAACAAAGGCACCCCCACACTCATGGAAGTGTGGGGAGTCAGTTTAAACAATAAAACACTCAAGCACAATGCAAATTAAGCACAAGAAAGGCACAAATAGGGGACTGTTTAACAAAATATGGGGTTTAGGTCCTTTGCTGATCTAGTTGGTCATTTGGTGAGTATTGGCTCACCAAATCTCCCTCAATTCCTTCTCAAATTCCCACAAACCAAGTTTAAACCCTAGAAACTACCCAACCCTAGCAGACTGCAAGAATTGATGGACAAAAAATTGCTAAAACAAGCTATTTAAGTGAGTTTCTGATTTTAAGCTATATTACCCAAACTTTTGAACATACAATTGCTTTAAAATCCTATCAAATATAAAACCAATGCTGAAAGTAACCTATAACTGTCAAAGAGAGTGTGTTTAGGTAGATTCAATACCAAAAGCTGTCACAATTTTTGGTTAAAACCCCAATCCAAACACCCCCTTATTTTCAGAAACTTGGATTTAACAAACTAAATGCTAATAAATCCTACCAAATCTGAATAATCAATGATCTAGCATGCATATGAGGCATAAATAAACATAACAAACAGGATAAATGGACAAATAAGTAACCTCTTCACAAATTGCACAAAATCACCAAATTTCATAAAAATAAAATCATGGAAGGTTCAAGCCAAACCTTGGGCTGAGGCCATTTCCAAGCTATTTAATGAACTAGTGAGAGCTTCTACAAGACGTGTAGAGGTGGCTTGTTGTTGGAATCAAAATGACCCAAAGCCCTAAATATCTTCAAACTGCATAAATGGAAAAGATGGAGGGGGCTTGTTTTGTTCCTGCACAAACACCACAAGACTACCAAACAAACTGCAAGTAGTAAGAGCTACAAGCTTTTGGCTTGTAGCTTTTGCTACAGTAAAGTTAAATAAAAAAAATATGAAAATGGGATTTTCTGAAATTCTTCAAAAACCTTAAGAATAAATGATTTTACACAAACCAAAACACAAACAAAACCTTCAATCCAAGCTAAAAGTTCCACTTTCACTTTCCTTTCGTCTTGGATTGAAGACTTGTGGGTTGAAAAATGTTTTTGCCACAATTCTAAACCAATTCCTTGAATTTGTTTTAAAGACTTACACTACTTTTTCCAAAATAAATGTTACTGATTACACTAAGATAATAATAAGATGGAACACAGAATTTTGCACAAAACTTAATTTTTCATTTTCATTAATAGATTAAAATTTTTTTACAAAATACTGGAACAAGCTTGAAGTCACAAGTCGACTTAGCTTAAATACTACATGAAAGAAGATTCTAGAGTGCAAAAAACCCTAAACAATGAATTTCCTACTCTGCCCTTGGTGTTGTCTTCAAGGAATTTGTGGTCAAGACCCATGTGGGTGATGGTGATGTTGCTGAGCTGTGAAGATTGATCTTAGACGTCCAAAACTCCTTAGGGACCAAGAAAGTGATTTTAGCCGTTTGATTTGCTGTCAGATTCCCATTTTGCCAAAAAGAGTGAAGCAGGGGAAGGACGGTGGGGCCCTTGTGGTCACGGGTTGGGCGAGTTTGTTAGTGGGATTTGGTGACAATGGATTCAATTGTTGATCTGGAAAGTTAGGGTTAATAACCCCTTGTTTTGAAGAAATTAGAGGTTAGGGTTTATGTTTATGAGTGTGTGTTTTTAGTGTGTGTGTTGATCAGGTTTAGGGGTGAAAAGAGTGTTTGGCGCCAGTTAAATATAATTAAACACGTTTGAAAGTGTTAATTAATATAACTGATTTAGTGGGTATGGACTGGGTAGGGTCGGGTATTGGAAAGTTTAGTTGGGCTAAGTGGGTGATAGTGTGGGCTCAGACCGGGTATGGAGTGGGTTTGGGTTTAGTTTGTCCATGTTTGCCCCCTGGACTTCCTTGTTTTCTTCATTATGTATAAAACAGCTCCAAACTCTTAATCCTTTGTAAATAACTTTCAAGGAGTTGTCAAATTTGGCACCAAGGTTTTTTCAAAGTTTATAACAAGGACTAATTTTGCAATTCCTTCAATCTTCAAGGGCTAGATGTGTAAAGTCTTCAAACTTTAGGGACCCTATTCATATTTATGAATATTTGAGGGGTATAAAGTGTCAATCTTCAAAAGTTGAGGGACCATTCTTGCCAATTCTTCAAACTTCAAGGGCATTTTTGGAAAATTCATACTTGGGCCCGGTTTCTTGTGCGGCTTCGTTTCCCGTGTTCGTTTTTGCTTGATTCCTTTGATCTTTTGGTGAATTCACGATATCCGTACCTGAAATACACAATGAACAAACACAGGCATATTTTTGGGTATTTTGATGATATTTTAAGCGTTTTAAGCCCGATTTGGACGATGAGACTATGTATAAATACAGTCTCATCATTCACCGATGCAATAATTGAAAGACTTTTTAATCATCTTGGTGCGAGTTTATCTCGTGGAGCATGCTACATCCATACCATTGCTTGTGACTACCATCTCTTGTTAGAGATTCGTGTTGGAGTTTTATCCTTTCGTTTGTCATCGGACAACGAGGATGAGATCTTTGACCCCGGCATCGTGCTTCATATTGGATTTTATCCTAATATGCCGGTTTTCACCACTTTCCCTAAGGACCAATGAATGCGGGGATCGAGTCGAGCTCATGACTCGGTGAACAAAAACGAGTCTTTCTATCTTCTTTCTATTTTCTAACACCTAATAAGGCTTGATCTTTCAAGCTCGTGTTCGTGTTTTGTTGTGTTGTGATCTTAGGTATGACCCTAATTTTTGAAGACTCTCGTGTTCGGTTTTTTGCCGGTCCACTTGATCTTCCATTCTTTGAATGCCAAAAAAGGGGCACACTTTCTATCCCTTGATTTTTATCGACTAACGTTTTATCTTGAGGCATAATTAATAAACGACTTATAGATGTGCGTACTCTTTCCATGCTAGGAGTTTGCATTAGACTCTTCGTGTCTTAGCAAGGGGGTGTCACTCTTGAGCTGAGAAACATTGAGGACAATGTTTGGTTTTAGCATGGGGGAGTCAATCGATATAATCGCTTGCAATTGCTTTTGTCGTGTCCAAACGTTTTGTTTTTATCATTTTTCAATAAAATTTTAAATTTTTGTGCTATTTTTAAATAAAATAAGTGTTTTTGACACGAATGTAGGCTTTCAATAAGAATAGTTTTTGACTCGACTTGGTTTTTAACCTTAGCTTTTCCTTAACGTATTTGAATTAAGTTTTGCTAGGCTATTATATAGGGAGCTTTAAAACGGGAAAGTCTTAATTCATACGAGTTAAGAACAAGAACTTTTCACAAGCTCCTATAATTGATCCTAGAAAGTCGTTTATCAAGGGAACTTTAAAACGCAAATTCTAAAACTTGCAAAAGTTTAAGAAGATGCAAGATCCTATAGATGACTTGAAAACCCAAAACTTTGATTTAATAGGCTAAGTATCCATTGATTTCATTCTTGGAATTTTACCAATTATAAGTTTGGTATTCTTTCGGGAATTTATGTGAGTTAATTATAAGCCTATTCTCCCATCGCTTGTTAATAAATTTAATTGCAATAAATAAGGTTGAACGATTTGAAAAGTTACTTAGCTTCTAGCCCAAGATCGTTTAGAAGTTGCTCGGTATGGATTAAAGTTCATAGCCAAGGCATAACTTATTGAAGCGGGATGCGAAGATTGGCGAGTCCAAAAAGGTCCTAACAAGACATGAGGGCTATGTTTTATTGCTAAAGATCTCAAGTGATGTGAAGAATCATTTATCAAAAATCAATATGAAGGATCGAGACACACGACGAAAAGCAAAATACTCCCAAAAAGTCATGGAGAAGTCTATCCAAAAAGACCAAAATAAGGTATGAGGATAAATGAAGCCAAGTCCAAAAAGGAGGCGGATCGTTGTAAATCAAAATCCCAAGTAAAGATTGGAGAAAAATGAAGAAGTCGTGGTCCAAGTATGAATCTCTCAAAACTTCAAGTGAAGAAAAATTATGAAGAGAAGACCATTATTTCGTGAGCGTCTCTCAAGATTGGAAGTATTAAGTCACTGCCAAATATCGATCCGAGAAAGGTCTCAAATCGCGAAGTAAGTTATGCCAAGATATGAACCTTATGAAGTCCCGAGAAGCAGTTTAAAAGATTTTGTCCTTTAGCTAACTATTGATTAAATCGTTCACTTTATTTTCGGCCTAATAAATTATCGAAATAAGTCAACAATGCATCCTCGTGATCATTCAAGACAACAATAAAATATAAGAGATACACTTAGGAATAAGGGAGTCTAAGTGATTAATTAGCCCACATGAGTTCGTGTTAGTCTACCAACTTATAATAACAATGATCTTGTTTTTGCACTTGGCATGGAAAAGTGAAAAGTCGAGGACGATGAATCTATTTGAGCTTTTATGATCCTTAAAGTTATTTTATGTCTTTGCAAAATAAAATGTCTTAAGTTGAATAATGGTATAGTTCATGGTTTTATTTAATCATTGCGTGAGAAAACGGCAATTGCTTAGCATGGGGGAATTTGATATAAGTGTAATTACTCATATCATTTGTAGCTTAAAACATTGAAATATTGCATTAAATGTATTAAATATGCCTTGGATATGCTTGTTTCTTGTTTTCATGTGTGTAGGTACCAAGTTCACGAAAACCGGCAATAATCGACACGAGAATGAAGAAAAAGATCCAAGAAGCCAAAATCGAGCTCGATTTGAGTGGATTTAATCATTTATCAAGTTAACGGGCTTAGTGGGTCCCACATTGAGAAAATGGGCTAAAAGGCCCATTAAAGTTCAAGTTAATATTATGATGTGAATTAAAAGAGCCCATTAGGCCCATATAGGGATTAACTTACACGGTTGGATTGTTTAAATGGGTCATTAGCCCAAGTGATAATGAAACGGATGGATGGTGAATTTTGGGCCTCAAGCCCAAAATGAAATAAAAGGAAAGAATGAGTATCATGGGCCTAGGGTTTACCTCATACGTAACTCTTTTATTCACTCTAAATAAATAAATACACACGTTTACCCATCTCATGGATAAATAAAAGAACCGTCCCAATAAATATCCACTCGTTCTTCACACGTCATTATCCACCATTCACTTCCAATAAATAAATATACAAACCGTTCCACTCAAACCACACGTTTCATTATTATTCTCTCACCACATATTTACTCCTTTCGTTAGAAACTATGTGTTTCTTCTTCCCCAAACTTTTCAACCCTAAAACCAGTAAAAATCACCGCTGTTCATCAAACCCTAAATGGGTAAAAAGTTAAATTAACATAGGGGTTTTGATCCCACGTGTTAATCACGTGTGGGGAAATAAAAACCCCCAAATTTAAGGAAGAGAAAGCATGGGAAGAGATTGCTACGTGGCCGAATCTTAGTGGATGCAACACCTCACATCTCCAATCCAGCCAATCACAGGCCAAGAAAGAAACACAACTAGCACACGGATGCCACGTTGGCGATCCGTGTGCTATTTGGAATCATCACAGCCATCCGATTAATAAAGAGAGAGAAGAAGGAAGATCAAGGGCCAAGATTAAGGAAGAATATTCTTCACAAGATCCGAATATCCGCTCCTCAGCAAGCCTTGGGAGGCTATAAAAACCCCCATTATTTTCATTGTAATCATCCTTCTTTTACTTTAAATTTATGCTGTTAAAATAGTTGTAGAAGTTAATCTTGTTTTCTCTTTAAATTTAATCTTGTAATCTCTTTAATATTAATAAAAGCTCAGTTAATTTCATCATATTGGAGTCTCGTCTCTTTTTATTTCCTGTTTAATTCAATTTATGAATTGATCTCTATATACTATTTCACAAGTATAATTTTGTGATGTTAATTATAAACTAATTAATAGTTTATAATTAATGTTGAAAGTTTAAGATTGGATAATATTTTTCCCTACTAGAAAAGTATAAAAGAATCTGCTCGATTCAATATTAATTGATGGAGATGCTTCGGGTGATGAATATTAATGGTGGTATGGTGGTTTCGGTTTAAGTTAATAGGATGCTCAGCGCACTCCTACGTCTCAAAGGTTTCGACAATAAGGTGCTAATCTCTTTTATGTTACAAGTCTAGTAGATTAAATTTTATTTGAAATTTATTATGCTTTAGATTGTTAAGTAGTAATGTTTTCGAATCTGATATTTATTTGAGTTTATATCCGTTTGTTTGATGATTGTTTAGTCTGCTTAGATGTTCAGTAACTGCATAGAGATTTGAGTTATTTACTTGATATGCATAAACTGAGAATGTGAGTTTAAGTGTTATTACTTAAACTGGATAATATGGAAGCTGATAAGAGTAGTAGAATGATAGGCTAGTCTGAGTTTTTGTTTACTTTTTATTTCGATTATAGAACTATCTAGTTGGTACAGGTTTAGGCTTGCTTTGGTTTATCTGTTTAACTTGGACTGATTTATCTGAAAGGTTGAATCATCATTGTGTTGAGTTTAGAATTGGTTTTAATCTGTTACTTATTCGCTATATGTTTGAAGTTAAGTTACTGAATTTGTAATATGTTTCTCTTTGATTTGAGATTTGCTTGCTAAATGATGAGCTGAATTATCTGGTATTTGAAGTAGTTAACATTATTTAAGATTGCTCAAATTTTTGCATGATTTTATTTGCTGGTAAATCATATTCAAATTTAGTTATTTGTGACTGCTGAATCTAGGTGTTTGTTTAATTTGTTTGTTAAGTTTTTGGTTCAATTGTTCTATTGTTAGCTTATCAGATTCATAAATCTGATAAGCCCATAAAGCTGTATCCTTAACAGCTTAACCATAATAAGCTCACAACAAGTCACTCATGTGACTAATTTTGTTAATCTGTCATAAGAAATTAATTCCAAAAATTATGTTGCTTATGGGGCTCGAACTCGAGACCCATTGTTTGATTGTTAAACGTGTTAACCAACTGGGCTATAGGCCTATTTGATTTTATTCTCCTTTGTTAAATTAATGTAGTGTATTTCAAACTAGCTGCATTTGTTTTAATTAGTTCAACTAAGTCACATTTCATTTTTTTTATAAGACTTTTAATTTTAACAAAGGTAAATCTAAATAATAACTAGTTTAAATTAATAAATATAAAAAAAATAAAAAAAAATGTTTTTATTTAAAAAGTTAATTAGTTTATTTTTAATTAAATAGATTTTAATAATTTTAGATTGATATAAAAATAGTTTTTAAATAAATTTATTTTAAGTAAACTTTTAATATAGCTTATTAGTTTTACAAGTAAATTAGTTTAAAAGTTGTTTTAATTAAATAGATTTATTTTTAATAGATTATTAAATAGATTAAATTTTTAAGATTTTTAATTAGTTTAATTTTTAAAATAGTGTTGATTTTTTTAAGTAATTAATTAATTGTAGAATTTTAAATAGGCGGGGTTTACGATTCATGCACTTTAGATTTATTTTAAATAGCTTAAAATTCGTAGTTTTTAATTGTATTTTAAAAACCACAAACCAATTCAAATCGATTGTCCAAATCAAAACGAAACGTCTCAAATTCATAAGATCTTCGTGTACAACGAACTCGACTCACTCACGTGTTTAATTGAATTCGTAATTGGTATTATTAGTCTATTACTTTTTCCTAAAGGTATTTTTCTAATTTACCCTATAACGTAATCAAATTATCACTATACACATCCACGACACATCACATTGCCTCAGATAAGACGCTATATGGGGAAAATAGCCATAACCCGGCATGGCTGCGACCTCGCAAGGTCGCCCCGCCAAGAACCGAGATGTGGTGTCTTTAACCGCGGCCGTTTACCCTCATTATATGCATAAACTAACCTTTACATAAAACTACACAAAAATGTATTAACTGTTGAAACTCCAGGTTCTCAGCAATAGCAACCATACATGCCCGCTAACGTAATATAGCAAACCAACATGTCTTATAGCGAGAGAAATGTCATGCGTGAGATATCTCTTTCGTTACCTCTAGACAGAAACAAATTTGATAACAACACGACAAAGCTGTTGTGTTGGTAACATTTGTATAAAATCAATTTTCACACCATCATAGGTATTGGGTTTTAAATGAAGGTGGCTTATTCAATTTTTTTTTTGAAATGCAGGTCTAGTTTTATGTTTTCTACGAACCAACAACATCTTCTTTTTGAAATAAGGAAGAAAAAGGAATCAAAACTCAAATCAAGTATAACTATATTTGGATCATGAGACACATTCACATCAGCTATAAGACAACTTACATGTATGTTTGGGGTTGGAAGTTAATCGTCTGCATCTGGTCTAATTCACTTGCCATCGTATTCTCTAAATCCTTGGCAGACTGTTGCAGAATAGACACATTTAGTTAGACTGATAAAATCAAAAAAGATACCATACAGCGACAAATACCAACTGCACAGCTAAAACATGAAAATATATGTAGTGGTACTATTCGTTAAAATAACACTATAACCGTAGAGAATGACCGTTACCTTTCGCGAGAGGTAAAGAACAGTTTTCGGGAATTCGTGAAGCAGCCGTGAACGCATCCATAAACAAAGACCATCGGCTAATGAATTGGAGGAGATCAACATGTTCAAATGATGAGTCATTGTGTTTGAGGTTCAGAGCTGGATGTATGGAAGGCGAACCCACAAACCCGTCATGGGTGCGACCAAATGGTCGTCCTGGCAAGATACGCGTGCTCGCAAACAGCCCACGGATCCAAAGGCAACGGGCATGACAGTAACTAACCAGCATAAAGGCGAGAAGACCCGGCAGAAAGCATTAACCACAGTTCACAACCGTTATGTCTGCGATCAAAGGGTCACCATGGCAAGGCACGGTTTCTGTAAAGCGCGTTTACTAAAAGGTTTCCAGTTTCTTCGGGGTATACCATAGGCCCAGATAAAGCGCTATATGGGAAAAACACTCATAACCCAGCATGGATGCGGCCTCGCAAGGTCGCCACGCCAAGATCCGAGATGTGGTATCTTTACCTGCGCTCGCTTACGCTCATCATAGCCCAAAATTAACCTTTACATAAAGGAGGAGATGCACGGATCCATAAGAGTGTACCAATTTTTCTGTTTTTCCAATGCGTAAGGCCTGAGATATCACAAATCCAAAGGCAGCGGGCATCACAACAGTTAACCACCATAGAGGCGGAAATACCCGGCATAAGAATCATTGACCACATCTGACAATCGTTATGCCTGCGATCACATGCTCACGATCGCAAGGCCCGGGTCCTGGGAAGCGAGCTTACCAAAAGTTTGTTGTTTTTTCCCAGGGTATAGCATAGGCTCAGATAAGGCGCTATTCGGGGAAAACAACCATGACCCGTGATGGCTGCAACCTCGCAAGGTCGCCACGCCAAGCATCCGAGATGTGGTATCTTTACCCGCACCCGCTTACCCTCATCACAGCCCTAAAGCAACCTTTTTTATAGAAGCGGAGAAACACGCATCCACAGGAGCAGTCATTGTCCTCACAAACCGTTTTTTATAATACTACCCCTCTATCACAAACAACAACATCCTTAAAATCCACAGGGAGGAACGACAACAAAAAAAGACAAGCCCACAAATTTAAAAGCATCGGGTCCAAGAAACATGGAAGTTGTACGAAGAACCCACCATAATCTGGGGTTCACATAGCCGGCAAGTGCATGCTAAATGTCTTAAGTGAAGCAGATGTGGGCTTATCCATAAAGAATGACCCTCGTCCAATGAATTGGAGCAGGTCAGTAGGTAGATACAATGAGTTATTACGTTTGAGGCTCAGATCTGGAGGTATTGAAGGCGAACCCAGAAACCCGTCATGGCTGCGACCGAATCGTCGCCCTGCCAAGATACGGACGCTGAGAAACAACCCTTGTAAAAATGTCCATCCACAGACTTTTCATCATTGCCCATACTATTTCCAACCTGCCTTACTGTCCTGACCAACCCGGTAGTTTCGTTTGGTGAAGTTGGTTAACACGAACCATTTGACATCCGCACATTCAAAGATCATACGCCTCACATGAAAAGAGGTCATCCACACAGAATAACCTAGTCAACTCCCCACGAACCCAAAAAATCATTTTAAATAGCCAGACCAACAGAATGCACAAATGAACAATAGACCAATTTAACTAACCATGTTATATAAATGGCCATAAATGGAAAAAATAGAACCGCACCCAACTGTATGAACTAAGCATCTTATATAAAGCCACAAATAATAAAAAAGCCAGAAATTAACCTTTATATAAAGGAGGATCCCTCCCCGACAACCAAAATTTCGTCTCACAACCAAAAAAACACACTGGGACGTACACCTTTCCGCTACAAACAATGCCGGAAAGCAGATTTTCAGAGGCTCAGATCTGGAAGAGAAAAAAGTATTAAACAAACACGATAAGACCGTCATGGCTGCAAAACACCAACAGTGAATTACCCCCGCCAAGGTACGACCAATCTGAAAGTTTGTTCAAATTAATCAACACAAAATTCATTCATTAATATCATCACTGCCCCATATATAAGACCTCAAAACGCTGAGAAACAGCCCTTGTAAAAATGTCCATCCACAGACTTTGCATCATTGCTCATACTATTTTCAACCTGCCTTACTGTCCTGACCAACCCGATTGTTTCGTTGGGTGAAGTTGGTTAACACGAACCATTTGACATCCGCAGATTCAAAGATCATACGCCTCAGATGAAAAGAGGTCATCCACACAGAATAACCTAGTCAACAGGCAGAAACAATGAGTTAACCCATTGCATTTTCGGCTAAGACATATTCATTCCAAGCTTTGTATCCGTACGGACCCAAAAATCATTTTAAATAACCAGACCAACAGAATACACAAATGAACAATAGACCAATTTAACTAACCATCTTATATGAACGACCATAAATGGAAAAAATTGGCCCGCACCCAACTGTATGAACTAAGCATCTTATATAAAGTTACAAATAATAAAAAAGGCAGAAACTAACCTTTATACAAAGGAGGATCCCTCCCCGACAACCAACATTTCGTCTCACAACCAAAAAACACACCGGCACCTGCACCTTTCCGTTACAAACAATGTCGGAAAGCAGTTTTTGAGAGGCTCAGATCTGGAAGAGAAAAAAGTATGAAACAAACACGATAAGACCGCCATGGCTGCAAAACACCAATAGTGAATTACCCCGCCAAGGTACGACCAATCTGAAAGTTTGTTCAAATTAATCAACACAAAATTCATTCATTAATATCATCACTGCCCCATATATAAGACCTCTCCAGAACGACTGTAGCAACATCACAAATAATGGAAACCCAGCTGCAACTATGTGGTGATGCTGGTATATATATGGATGTTAAGAGGCACATCATCAACGGACACCACCGCGACACGGATTAATTGCAACGGTTAAGATTGGGTTTCTGTAGCCACTACGATTCCTGCAGCCACTACACAACGGACAATCGCAATTAATGGCAAGGGGCAATCTTGCAATGGACATCCAATTAACCCCCAATATTTAATTGGCGAATGGCCAATTAACCCTCAATTAAACCAACAACTGGACAATTGCAATTAATGGGAGGGGGAAAACATCCAATTA
The DNA here is from genome assembly GCA_025667525.1 of Glebionis coronaria. Taxonomy (NCBI): domain Eukaryota; kingdom Viridiplantae; phylum Streptophyta; class Magnoliopsida; order Asterales; family Asteraceae; genus Glebionis; species Glebionis coronaria. The sequence goes on from CM046874.1 coordinate 275,542,880, forward strand.
ACCCTAGCAAAAGGCCAGTTAACCATCAATTAAACCAACAACCGGACAATCGCAATTAATTGGAGGGGGAAAACATCCAATTAACCCCCAATTATTTAATTGGCGAAAGGCCAAATTAACACCAATCAAACCAACAACGGTAACGGGGTCCGTAAAATCATATAACGGAAAGATGTAGGTGCTAGTGTGTGTTTTGGTTGTGAGAGGGAACTTTGGTTGTGAGAGAGAGGGATAGTATTATAAAAAGCGGTTTGTGAGGAGAATCACTGCTCATATGGATGCGTGATTCTCCTCCTTTATATAAAGGTTAATTTCTTATTCAATAAAATGAATAGAGGGATTAAAGTCATAAAAATAAAATAGCAATCACGACAAATTTCGTTTGGGTGCTTTAAAAAAGATGGGTGTTGTTTAGTTGGGGAAAAATACTCCATTTTTCTAGAAAAATTTTCATTTAAAAATAGAAAAATATAAAAAATGGAAAAATTTCATTCTCCACTTTTACATTAAAAAAATAGAAAACTCTATTTTACACTTTTCTATTTTTTCCCCTTCCATCTTTTAAAAAAAATCATCTAAACAAGTTTTCAAAATTTTCAACTCTCTTCTAAGGAAGGGAATGATTCCTTTCTCTAGAAATTTAAAAACAAAAAAATTTGAAATTTCTTCCATAACTAAACTGCCTCTAAACTTTTATAAATGCTTCATTTTGCATATTTTGATGATGTGGTATACTTAAAAATGCTAGAAAAATACTTATTTCAATAGTAATTTTTTAAGGATTTATGCATTGGAGATATTCTAAGATCGAAAGAATAATAAAAAAGATACATTAAATAATATAACATTAAAAAATGAAAGAACATGTATTCAACTATTAAACCCATATTAAGCAACTATACATTACCACAACATTGATAATCGCACAACAAATGCCAAAGATTTACACTTAAAACCATTAGATAAATAAATCATTTATGCATATTGGCGTAAAGAACAACCTTATATGCAGTCGTATGACTATCCGTAAAACTACAGCCATCGAACAACGCTACATGTCAGCCACCATTCATTGTCATCACCAACACACACCTCACGTATGAATTGATAGTTATTTACGTCAAACTTGACATCAACTATTTTGCTAATTACTTCAGTCCACAACTCCAAGTAAATACACAAACTTGGAGAGACAATAATACTGCAAAATCTCACCATCTTTAAAAGAATAAGAGACATCTTATGCAAAAAATATACCCATTAATTGCAACAAACTTCATAACAAATAATTAAAATACTTTCATTAAAATTTTCGACTAAGCAATACAAAACAAATCCATATAGCAAAATATTTACAACACAAAACAAAGCAAAAAACACACTGCCACAAGGTCTTATAATATCAAATATATAAATGTTGTTTACCACAATATCCCTTCAATTTTGCTCGTTTATAAGACTACAAGACCAAAAGGTGCAAAGAAACGTTCATTTGATGTTTTGCAGGTAAAAAAGAGCAAGTCACCAAAAACATAGGGAAAATGCGCCAATAGTGAATTATTCAAAAGACCTACATCATAGATGGATATATGGTCTAAGCCATAGAAGATTTGGTGCAAAAAAAAGTTTGAAGAGCCTACGACGTATGATGATTTGGATCTACGCCTAAATGTCAAATCTGGCTAACAAAGGAAACACGTGTGAGAAGATATGGATAAAGATGAATTTCAAAGAGCCTTTGACGTAGGTAGATCATGGTCTATGCCGTAAACGACGAGTATATCTAAAGATGGAAAAGACAAGTTTGTCGGGCGAATATTTATACGCTTTGAAGACCTACAGCGTAGAGGGGAAAAAACCCTACTATAGAAAACTAGAAGGGGGTTGAATAATTTTTACCGATTTGTTTTAGATTCTTTGAAACTTTTTATATGATTAGTATGGATATAGATCAATAATTATTAACTATGTGATAGAGATAAGGAAACAATAAAACAAACCATAATGTACAAGGATTTATAGTGGTTCATCCTACCAAGATCTCAGTTATCTTGCCCATACTTCCACTCCTCGAGTATCCACTCGAGAGTTCTACTTCACTAGTTAAGAATCTCCTTTACATAAAGGGAGAAACCTTTACACTTTAGCTTAAAATCTTTACCGACACCTAAGCTAAGATGTCGTGTTCTTTACACGGGTACAACAACTCTCTTCACACTATATACTCTGTGCTTTACAACACCAACCACACTATACACAAGTAGTAGATGAATGGGTATAAAAATGGTGATTATGTAGATAACACTTAACATATTCAGACAATGTAAACTTTGAAGGATCAAAGCTTGGGGATAGAATTCTTGTAATTGATCTTCAAGTTCACAAAGATCTAAATCACAAGAGACAAGAAGTAAGAGAATAATAGAAGTTAGGAGGTTAGATATATTCAGAGAATTAGAGAGACGGATTAGAAGAGGTCTGAGTATGAAACTTGGAGTTAGCTTGGTATTTATAGGCAACATACCAGACACTCACGGACCCAGGCGGACCCTTGCACCCAGGGTTCGCCCCTTTGTCGAAGGGTCTGTGGGAGCTGACTATTGTTGCCTCATAAATACTTGTCAAGGATCACACTCAAACACTAAATCAAGCCATGTTTGACTTTATATATCAGATATATGGAGAGAGAGAGAGAAAGAGATATATGTTTTACCTATTTTATGTTTACACTAAAAAGATTAAAGTGTATAAAACCCTTTATAAAATTTTAGAACCATAAGATCATAGATCAAAAGCTTAAATGTTGATTGTAACACAAACATAAATATATGTTTGATGTTTTGTCATTAACAAAAACGTTAAGAGTAACTAAAATATAAACATCGTTTTAATACGATATTTGTATTACAATCTCCCCCTTTTTGTTGAAGACAAAACTTCAACTTATTTTTAGTTGGTGCTTAGAATCAACATATAAGTTTTTAGAAATATGATTTTATATTTCTCTTCTCCCCCTTTTTATCGAAAGAAAAAAAGGGAAGGATAGATGAAAAAGGTTTTGAGAGATAGATTTTGATAGAAGAGAGAAATATAGATAGCAAAATGTGTCTCCATCGCCTCCCTATCGGTTCATACTCCCTCTAAATGGGAGAACCGAGAGACATGGATTATGAAAATCCTATAAAAAGAGAGTTAGAAGGTAGATATGAGAGATACAATATATGTAAGACCCAACACATGGCCTTATGAATTACACATTTTTACAAAGAAAAGAATGCATGAATTTGGATAAATGGACAAATGGTGCATGTCATAGATTGATCCCCCTTGATTCATGCCCAAATGATCAAGAGAAAATGCATAAGATCTGCTTAATTCCTGCAAAATAAAGGTAGCCATAGAGAATCAAGAGACATAGTATGATCACAACACATAAGAAAAGATAATATCATACATGTACAAGTGTTAGCTTAGAAATAAATTGGGTTCATTCATTTTGACCAAGCAAAATTACATCAATATAACATGTGAAACATTGGTAGAAAGATGAATTACAATGCCTAAAATTTGAAAAATAAAGAGAAAAAAGAAAATCAGGGTCTCACGGATCCTTTGTGGGTGTCGAACCCTTGTTAGGAGGGGTCTGACGGGGTCCAAGAGGCTCTGTGACAGACAGAAAAGAAAAGAAAATGAGGTCTGAGAACCCGTGATGAAGGTGCTACTGAGATGGCCTTCGTATGAGGGCTTCAATACCATCAAGGACATTATGTAACACGACTCGCATCACTTGACGGAGGTCCATTACAAGAAAGTAGGTATAACGACAATGTTCGCATTGAGGAGGTGTGTTGAGATTTGTAGGATGAGGATGAGTGTTTTGAATAGAGGTTGATGGCAAAGGGTCGTGAAAGTCTATCTGTCTTTGTGTTACGGAGTTGTCGATTGACCATGTCATTGAAAGCACGATGACCGTTGAGGTCTTGTTGTTGTTGGGTGGTAGGAGGAGGTGGTAGCACACTAGTTGGTGAAGAATGAGATGGTGAGTTTGGGAGAGAATGGCGGAATGATGGTTGTTCAATCCACAACGAGTTATCCAAGTCCATAAAAGATGGAATTGGAGGTGAGTTGCCCAAAGGAAGGTTTGTAAAAGCTAGTGTTTGGGGCAATAGAGCAGATATGATAGGTGGTATAGGATTAGGTGGTGCTTACGAAGATGATATTTGAGGAGGTGGTGGCATATTCTCAATATTTGCCAAGGGAGGTTGAGAATGATTAGGTAAGGTAGGAGGTTTATCGAGTATTTCGATATGTTGAGGTAAGGTGGTGAAGGGTGATGAAGTAGGAATGATGGTAGGAGAGGTGTTGGATGATGGAGAGGTGGTGATAGGAGAGTTTGTGATGGAGGAGGAGTGAGGAGACCTAAAATTCCTTAAGATATCCCCAAGTTCTTGAGATATCTCATTTTGGATGGGTGTCATGTGTGAATTTGAGGAGGATGTTGGTAGAGGTGAAGGTGCGGGGAAGCCAAAACAAGAGGGACGAACACTAATTTGTGTCGTCCTCCTAAGAGGTTCCGTGAAGAGGATGGTGAGCCCTTTGTCATTGTAGTATTCTGATTTTGGTGAAAAAGAGAATAAATTATGAATGTGTGAGGAAGATTTGGTGAAGAATAAAGTGTTTATATAGTTGGTTTAAGAGGCTTAAGAACTTAATGTTGTCGTAATGTGATTGGAAGAAGAAAGGACTAATAGTGAAGTGATTTTGATGGGCAGTTGTGAAAGTCAATTTAATGGAAGATGAAAGGATTTTTGAGAATGAGGATATTTAATGATGGTAATGATGAAGAAAATTCTGAAAAACTGCAGACCTACAGACCCCTTTGGTCGGCGGACCCTTGGTAAGAGGGCTCCGACGGGGTCTGTGTAACACCCCAAAATTTATACAATTCAATACAGCGGAAGACTAGTTGGTGTTACGGGATAGCACATTACTCACATCATAGACAACGCTTTAAAAGTCGTGTCGTTTAATATTAAAGCATTTCCATTCATAAATATCAAAGTTACATAGGTCCCAAGTCATATTATTTCATACAATTTTACAAAGCATTTGAATGGAAATTTGTTAATTAAGTGCGGGCCATGAATTCTTGTTGTCTTCCCGAGAATTACCTTCAAGTAACTGAGATAAAACATGTTAAAAGAAAAGGTCAGCGATAACGCCGAGTGAATTCATAGAGTTTAATAAATTCCATCAATATAACTTTGGTATAAAATTATTACCAAAAATCATTTTGTACAAATCATTGTAATAGGCCCTAAAATAGCCAAAATCATTTATACAAATCTTTATCAAAATCATAATATAGGCATTTGCCTTAAAAATCATTATACGAGCCAATGTCGTAGAAACAATCATACAATACGTCTTATAACGTTGTATGAAAATAAAAACCGTTATATGAATATGGTTATGAAAACCAAAACACAAACATAATATCAATAGTATGACCCTGTATTGCTAGTCAGGCAATACGTCGTAATTCTGAGCGTCTAGTAGTATTTCGTTAATTTGGATTATTATAAGCCGCATGACATTGTTACCTTACTAAACCAACAACGGGTAGCTAACCCGATACTCAATTTTGCCCATCTAAAGTAGCGTGTCGTCACAAAGGTCACGCTATGGAAATCTTCTCATACATAAATTCGCTTACCAATCAATGTGGCACGACGGGGATCAACCGTCAAGGCGCGAACTGGGGTGATCGTCCCCAAATAGTACTATTATATGCACAAGCGTCTACCAAATCCCGGTAGTTCACAATTCATGCTAATGGGACTTTTAGTGACATAACCTAACTTTAATAATCCATTTAATTTCATCTATCGGGTCATTTAATCATTTATCGGGTCATACAATCGGGTCATACAATCATTCGGGTCCAAATCAATAAACAAACAATCGGGACAAATGGTGTCCTATTTTATAAAAACTAACATGTTATCTCCCTCGCGGGTTTATAAAACATTTCATAAAAACATTTAAAAAGAGTGCGGGACTATGAACTCACGTTGATGTGGGAAGGTGGGTTATCGGCAATTCGGACCTACGGTACGTGCTTCAATCACGGGAAATCTAGACAAATAATACTTGTCTTAGACTCTTGTTCAATGACTTTATAAAAATAACAATTATGTATACATATGATGATTTTATATATATATATATATATGATGATCAAGTGGGTTTATATATTCTCGTTTACTCGTTTTAGTGTTATGTGTCGATAACTTTTATGCTAGTTTACTAGTTTCACCTATTTACATATTTTAAGTCCAATAAACTTATTATAAGTCTTTTAACTTGTATTAATCCATTTTATACTTGTATTATCAATATTTACACTTTACATGTTGGGCCCAAATGGGTTAAGCCCAATAAATAAGTTTATAAGTGTTTTAGTCCATTTTGTTGTATTATTAGTCCAATAACGTTAACTTAGTCCGTTAATGTCCGTATGTTATATAGTTCGGGTTTTATCGGATTTTACTTGTTATATATGTTTATATATCAGTATATGAGTTTATAAAAGTTTACATTAGACGGGTCCAACCGTCTAAGTTTTATTTAACAAAAACGTCAATTTTACGGTAATAGCCGAAAAAGTCGTAAAAATCATGTTTATAGTTTTATACTTATAAATCTTATTCAACTACCATTTTTATAAAGTGTCCATTTATTTAACCTTATACATATTTATATAAATGTATTATATGAGTTAGTGGGTTTTAATTCACATTTTATACTATTTTTATTTGAGTGCTTATATAATACTATTATACTTTAATTTCCAAAATCTGATTTTTATTTTCATGTTCACCAAAACTGCCATATCTAGAGTTCTATATGGAGATAGAAGCTCAAATTTTTATGATATAAACTAAATGATATGTGCTCCATTTAACTCTTCTATAGCTACTGTTGAATCAGCCTCTAAGTATTTTCTAAAAATCGTCCAAAACAGTGAACTCAGATTTGTACTCTAAACTTGTTTTGATCATATCTCACTCATTATAATGATTCCATTGCATGGCCAACTCTCACATGTGTACAAGTCTCAATACTCACTGTATATCAATTCATCTATACCATTTTATCAGTTCATCATATGGTTATTTACTGTTTTTATACAGCCTACTAAATTAAGCAAGATTAACCATTTTTACATATAGTTTTTCATCTTTTTACCCATGTTTATCAACACCAAATCCCCACACAATACTTTTATCATCATATATTCATCATATACATATACAATAGAAAAGAAAATACATGATTACATAATCAAAATAAAAAGAAGGATGGGAAGAATGATCCTTATACCACCAAAGTGATGAAAATGTGAGGTTGATGAACAAGGCTTGGATTTTGATGGCAAAACTTGTGATATACCATTATCAACTTCAAGATCACCTATCTTCATGAATCATCTTGTGGAAAATCAGCCCTTGACTCATTTGAAAACTTCTTTCTAGATGTTAAAATCACCACCAATCTATAGAGCTTTAAAAGGGCTTCATCATATGTGTGAATAACACATGATTTCATGGTTAAAATTGATCAAATGAGGGTGCTTATTGATGAATATGGGACGAATTTTGGGGAGGAAAGAGAGAAAGTTGTGGTGGTTTGCATGGATGGAAATGGAGAATGGTTTAGAGTTAGTGGTTTTGTGATGTAGTTGCTTACAAGTTAAGCACTAAGCAACAAGTGTTAGCTTAGTAGCTACAACTTGACACATCATGAGATGTGTTGGCTTAATGTTGCCATCCATATAGTGGGGTGGGGCAAGATTTATCTTGTCTCATCCCACTAATTTACGGGTACTCCTCGATTCTAGTTTTCTCGATTTGCGTGCCCTCGGGTCGTTTTACGAAAAACGTTTTTATAAATTATGAATCAACGGCACGAAACGAATCTAATAAAAATTGTCTCATCAAAAACGGAGTTCGAAAACGTAAATACGTAAACCTAAGGTTTCTGGTTTAGTCGTAAAGGACGTTAAATTAAAATCATAAGTCCTAATCTCTTCTCGTAAATTTGTGAGTTTATGAACCAACTCAAAATTAAATCCCAAAATAATATTCACGGATAAATTTATTTCCTGAAATGTCGGACTGTCACCAAAAACGGTGTATGTAAACGTAGGCACGTAACGTTGAATCCTCCGGTTTAGACGTAGTCGATGCTATTTCAAGACGTAAATCCAAATTTCTTCCCAAAAATAAGTGAGTTCATAATATAACATTAAAATAATGTTTTTAAATAAATATTGAGAATAAAATATCAACCATAAATTGACGGATTTTCACAGCATTTACCCATAAACAGGATCTTTGTCCTCAAAGATCATCTTACTACTCGCTTCTTATAGAGTTAAAGCCATGTGGGTATTTCCTCCACATCCGATCTTTTCTCATAAGTGTAATTCATTACAATACGCGAGTTTCATCAAACATAACTACGGGAATAAGATCAAGCTTAATGTTGACTTACTTTCTCTATCCATGATGTTCACGGGTTTTTGATGAATGCAACTTTTCGCCGATCTAAACTTTACTAAGAACAATCAGATTTTCACTTGATAGATATTCCATCAAGTTCGATTTACGAAACATAATTCACGCAGTTCTTGAAGTCCTAGGGTAGATCCAGCCTATATGCCTTTCAAACCAATCTTTTACATCATCTCAATGGTCCCATACAACGGGGACTTATATCCCATGATTTGTCAGATCATGAATTCATTTTTCCAAGGTTAAAAATTGTGGCATAACTTCGCTACCCATTTGGCACTTCAAGATCTACTTTTCATATTCACATAACCTCTTGCCCACTACCGGCAGTCAATAATCAGATCCTAATTTCAACAATCATTTCAGGTCTCGCGGGTCGAGTATTTTCTAAGGTTAGGTTCGCCATCATAGGAAACCTTAATCCTAAAAGACATGTCCAACTCACAATGGGTGTATGTCGGGTGTCTTTATCTCAACTCCTACTTACAGATGCTCTAATATTTAAATCCTAGCAAGATTCGATCTCAATCCTAATACGATGATTATCAATGGTAATCCTTCCAAAGGAAAGCGATTATACGATTTATTACCAAAGGTCATTCATTCAAACATAAAATAGCACTTATATTACATTGTATCGTTACTTTACCTCGTCCCTTCGATTTGGGGTGGTACACAGTACTCTCATCAAGGTTCGTTCTCAATGATTTCTGAGCAAATCTCTAAAAATTCGATGCGAAGCGAGGATCTTGATAAAGATGTTCGATACAGGCACACTATGTTTACATAACTCTTTTGCATTTATCATTAACGGGAATGATATTAGCAGATTTGGTCAGTCTGTCGACGATGACCCAAATCGAATCAAATTCAGATGATGACCTTTGCAATAGCTAGACGTTTACCAATGTATGAGGCGATGTCTGCCTTCATAATTGCCATCAGTACAACTTCTTCAGACAAAGATACTTTTAGTCAAAAATGACATACATATAATACTTATACTTACAAGATTTCCAATATAACTACATCTCACAATCTTCCATATTTAGGCAATCACAAACGACCTTTAAAACATTTAACGCTATCGGCTTCTCAACTCTAATGGTTCACACTAGCCGTGAAACCTTTCACTATTTATATTATCCTTTTTACAAACATTGTTTATTTTTATATCGTTCAGCAATTCATTTTGCATCTTCATTATTAAGAGATACATCCTAATTGGTTCTTTATCTTTTATACATAATGTGCCAGTAATTACGTTCACTTTTCTTCATATTTTCTAAGTTTCAGTTTCGTCTCATCTATTATTTTTATTAGTTTTTCTCAATCCGGCGTTTAAAGCGTCGATAATTATTACAATTAATTAAATAATAATTATTAAATTTTTATGAATCGTAAACGTATAAGTTTTAAATTTCTTAGTTCGACCAATTATATAAAATGTTCCAAAATAATTTTGAATTTAATTAACACGATTTTTGTTGATTTATTGAAAATAATTAATAAGATTCGTAAATGTTCGAAAAATCTTTGGTTATACTTTGGTCAAAATTTTCTTAGTTGAAAAGCAAAAATTGTCGTTTCAAATTTTAAGTCATGGTTTAAATGGTTTTCTCAATTCTTCTTAAGTTGTCTAGAAGTATACACAAACATTTACCCCTAAACAGAAGTTTAGTTAAATGGTTTGTGTATAAGGGAATAATCCCTTAAAATCCTTTGTTAAAATATTTGTCAAAATATATTTGCACTTTCTTTTTAGTATAACCCAAAGTCTTAAATGACTTCTAATTTTGAAGAGTCAATTTATATTCCATTATCTATTAATCACACGGTTAAATCATGTAAAGGATTAAGTCTTTAATCACATGTTAAATATTTAAGATATAGGTTTTCATAGTTCGGCCAATTTAGGGCAATCTATAAATATTTATTAACTCCTTTCTATTCTTATAAATAAACAAATAGTTCTTAATGATCATACGCATGGATTTATCAAATTACAGCCTACACACGTGATTCACCAAATTTATGAATACTACATGTGCATTGTCAATCCAAACGACATCACGTGAAACTCATAACGTTCATTACAAGTACCGGATGTAGTGATTGGAATAGATAATCCTTTTCGCAGATGCGAAGTTGATGATAACCATGCTGAGGATCAAAAACCTTGTAAATGATCGAACAAATCTTCCATTTCGAGTTATGGATGTTGTTTTCGATTGTCAATTTACTCAGTTTATAGTAATCTATAAATATAAGGAATGATAACACCATAGATCTTCATGATGGCAGGCTTGGTAGAATAGAATCTTTCTCCGACAACTCCCTCAGTTGTATGGTAATTCCTTAAATTTAGATGGTGCTGACGTATAGTGCACAAGCCACAGGTGCAGCACCGGGAATATAATCAATACCAATTTCAACTTGCCTTAATGGCGAAAGTCTAGGTAATTCACCAGCAAGTACTTCCTAAAGTTTCAGATAACATAAACATCTTTTAATAAATTCATATTAGGTTCTTTCTAGATTATAATATCTATGACTAATTCATAATCATTCACAATATAATTTCAAGTCTAAATACAGGATATCGTCATCCACCAAGAATTATTTATATCGCTTTTGATAATCAACATCTTATCTTTTAGGGGAATTCTATTCGAGTTCCCATCAATTAAGACAATGTCGTCATGTCATAATCAATCAATCCATTCTACTGGCACTATCAACTTTCCAGTTTTATTGCCGTCGATAAGATGTGAACTTCTCAAAAGACTAATAATAACTCATAATCCTTCACAAGTTCAAGGGTATCAGGAGACATAACTAACCTTAAGAGAGTAAGGTCAACGCATAATCTATGCGAGAGAATTTCAGATCAGATACAGACGGAAACATTTAACGAATATGAATATATCCCATGTTTTCATAATTTGAGTACGCATTCGAAAGCTCCTCGGATCGTTACCCAGTTCATTCAAATGAAATCAAATCAAAAGAAATGATAGGAACGTCGATACATCCAGTCGGATATCAACACTCGGTAATCAGATACTTTTTCAAAGAATCTCGCCACAGGAGAATTAGACAAGAAGGGAATATCAGTTGTCAAATAAGACAAGTTCCACAAATGAGTAAATTCGACTCAGAAGAATAAATAGTACGGGCACATATGTAGGTGTCCCTATCAATATGTCCCTATTTTTCACTTCTTGCAGATCTTATAAAATTTAATCTTTGACAATCTTTAAAGAAAATGTAGTGTTTATTAATCAGTTTTATGGTGACTACTAATCAGCCTTGCATGGTCCATTCCAAATTGTATGTAGGCACGCAACTATATACAATTTCAAGATTAACGATGCAATACTCAGTTCGTCAAAATTTTATCATCATGTTTATAATAAAAACATTTTCATGCTTAATTCTTAAATAAGAATCAAATATATATTTACAAAGATTTTCTTTGTTATGGAAACAATTAAGTTTCCAAAGCGTTTCATAAACAACTTTACTTCGATAATGATTATTTATAAATCTCACTTTAAATAATCCTTATAGTGATGAAAATCCAATTTTTCTCAAGGAATACTGTTTTAACTTATAAAACAATGAGTGATCTGCAAAAGAGTGATGAAGAGTTGTTCACCAAGAACTAACTACAATATAATAGGAGATGAGCTTAGCCAAATAATCATGAGGTTCATGACCTTGATGGCACTCAGGAATACAAAGAGAATAATCCACAACGTAACTCAAATCGGGATGAGTACTTGTTCAATGGTTGCATCACTAATGCTAGCATTAGGAAGAAGCAAGAAAAGATAGATATCATCGATACATGTAGAATTTAGCAATCAAAGGTAGTATTTCCATTAATCACAAACAAGTCAAATTGTACCGTAACACATTATGTGTCACTATGTCATACAATTCCAAGATCTCATCCTACCAACTGATGTCTCAGTTAAGTTAGGGATTATTTTTAAAAGATACCACAATGAATACTAATCTACAAGAGTCATTAGGTGTTCCACATGTCCCAGAAGATCCATCGGTCTCAATTCAGAAGAAGATTTCTTCAATTTATTTCTTGGACACTGGGCATCCTCGTTAGTGGACAATGGCCTAGGAACAACACTTATCACAAACTAACAATCATTTAAAACCTTATAATTCAGTCACATAACTTAACGACTTCCTCTTAACAATCTCATATTCCATACAGGTTAAATTTTACTTTATTCAAGTTTCAATCAACTTATACTCAATGCGATATCCTACCTCTTTTTCCAATACTTTCAATCTTATTCATAAACCTTAAAAGGGCAATAAAAGCTCGATATGAACAATACTTAATTTCCAATCCTATAGCTCTTACAACAATAGTTATCAAATAAGTCACTAGTATGAAATGACTCATACATTCAATTAGACTTCTCGGAAAGGTACTAGTGGCATGAGACTTTTGGGTAATGGTTCCAATAACAGCCCCAAGTGCAACATTCACCCTTTCGATTTCAATTTAAGAATTGGATGACAACGAATCAGATGACATCTTTCCAGGTGATAACGTTTTGTCAAACTCCACTCTATAAGGAAAGATCGTCATGACATCGATATCAGTTTTAATCTCGCCAATTCTTTTTTCAATATCACGTTCAACTAATATCTATATTTCTACGAATATCAACCATTTGTTGGGATCATAAATATCCACAACTTGGTTTAGATCTAGGATAGCTAAAATTCCTATGCGAATAGCTTCGATTAATTTACTAGGGAAGTTAGGGTTTCTTGTGACAATCTACGTCGTATAAATACCTCGTATAAAAATCAAAATAATCATCAAACAATCATGTAATAAAATTACATCATATATATAATCCAAGTTATGTATATATTAAAATAACACTTCTTAGTCTGGACTTGTCGGTAACACGGGAATTCTTCGGCACCGTTATAGTCAAAATATTTTTAGACATTTTTAGAAAAATGTTTATAGTTAAAATATTTTGAAATGTTTTATTCAAAACCTTAGTTTTAAAAATCTTTCGTTCTCTATAACGAGAGCTCTGGTACCAAACTGTAACACCCCAAAATTTATACAATTCAATACAACGGAAGACTAGTTGGTGTTACGGGATAGCACATTACTCACATCATACACAACGCTTTAAAAGTCGTGTCGTTTAATATTAAAGCATTTCCATTCATAAATATCAAAGTTACATAGGTCCCAAGTCATATTATTTCATATAATTTTACAAAGCATTTGAATGGAAATTTGTTAATTAAGTGCGGGCCATGAATTCTTGTTGTCTTCCCGAGAATTACCTTCAAGTACCTGAGATAAAACATGTTAAAAGAAAAGGTCAGCGATAACGCCGAGTGAATTCATAGAGTTTAATAAATTCCATCAATATAACTTTGGTATAAAATTATTACCAAAAATCATTTTGTACAAATCATTGTAATAGGCCCTAAAATAGCCAAAATCATTTTATACAAATCTTTATCAAAATCATAATATAGGCATTTGCCTTAAAAATCATTATACGAGCCAATGTCGTAGAAACAATCATACAATACGTCTTATAACGTTGTATGAAAATAAAAACCGTTATATGAATATGGTTATGAAAAACAAAACACAAACATAATATCAATAGTATGACCCTGTATTACTAGTCAGGCAATACGTCGTAATTCTGAGCGTCTAGTAGTATTTCGTTAATTTGGATTATTATAAGCCGCATGACATTGTTACCTTACTAAACCAACAACGGATAGCTAACCCGATACTCAATTTTGCCCATCTAAAGTAGCGTGTCGTCACAAAGGTCACGCTATGGAAATCTTCTCATACATAAATTCGCTTACCAATCAATGTGGCACGACGGGGATCAACCGTCAAGGCGCGAACTGGGGTGATCGTCCCCAAATAGTACTATTATATGCACAAGCGTCTACCAAATCCCGGTAGTTCACAATTCATGCTAATGGGAATTTTAGTGACATAACCTAACTTTAATAATCCATTTAATTTCATCTATCGGGTCATTTAATCATTTATCGGGTCATACAATCGGGGTCATACAATCATTCGGGTCCAAATCAATAAACAAACAATCGGGACAAAAGGTGTCCTATTTTATAAAAACTAACATGTTATCTCCCTCGCGGGTTTATAAAACATTTCATAAGAACATTTAAAAGAGTGCGAGGCTATGAACTCACGTTGATGTGGGAAGGCGGGTTATCGACAATTCGGACGTACGGTACGTGCTTCAATCACGGGAAACCTAGACAAATAATACTTGTCTTAGACTCTTGTCCAATGACTTTATAAAAATAACAATTATGTATACATATGATGATTATATATATATATATATGATGATCAAGTGGGTTTATATATTCTCGTTTACTCGTTTTAGTGTTATGTGTCGATAACTTTTATGCTAGTTTACTAGTTTCACCTATTTACATATTTTAAGTCCAATAAACTTATTATAAGTCTTTTAACTTGTATTAATCCATTTTATACTTGTATTATCAGTATTTACACTTTACATGTTGGGCCCAAATGGGTTAAGCCCAATAAATAAGTTTATAAGTGTTTTAGTCCATTTTGTTGTATTATTAGTCCAATAACGTTAACTTAGTCCGTTAATGTCCGTATGTTATATAGTTCGGGTTTTATCGGTTTTTACTTGCTATATATGTTTATATATCAGTATATGAGTTTATAAAAGTTTACATTAGACGGGTCCAACCGTCTAAGTTTTATTTAACAAACGTCAATTTTACGGTAATAGCCGAAAAAGTCGTAAAAATCATGTTTATAGTTTTTATACTTATAAATCTTATTCAACTACCATTTTTATAAAGTGTCCATTTATTTAACCTTATACATATTTATATAAATGTATTATATGAGTTAGTGGGTTTTAATTCACATTTTATACTATTTTTATTTGAGTGCTTATATAATACTATTATACTTTAATTTCCAAAATCTGATTTTTATTTTCATGTTCACCAAAACTTCCATATCTAGAGTTCTATATGGAGATAGAAGCTCAAATTTTTATGACATAAACTACATGATATGTGCTCCATTTAACTCTTGAATAGCTACTGTTGAATCAGCCTCTAAGTATTTTCTAAAAATCGTCCAAAACAGTAAACTCAGATTTGTACTCTAAACTTGTTTTGATCATATCTCACTCATTATAATGATTCCATTGCATGGCCAACTCTCACATGTGTACAGGTCTCAATACTCACTGTATATCAATTCATCTATACCATTTTATCAGTTCATCATATGGTTATTTACTGTTTTTATACAGCCTAATAAATTAAGCAAGATTAACCATTTTTACATATAGTTTTTCATCTTTTTACCCATGTTCATCAACACCAAATCCCCACACAATACTTTTATCATCATATATTCATCATATACATATACAATAGAAAAGAAAATACATGATTACATAATCAAAATAAAAAGAAGGATGGGAAGAATGATCCTTATACCACCATAGTGATGAAAATGTGAGGTTGATGAACAAGGCTTGGATTTTGATGGCAAAACTTGTGATATACCATTATCAACTTCAAGATAAACTATCTTCATGAATCATCTTGTGGAAAATCAGCCCTTGACTCCTTTGAAAACTTCTTTCTAGATGTTAAAATCACCACCAATCTATAGAGCTTTTAAAGGGCTTCATCATATGTGTGAATAACACATGATTTCATGATTAAAATTGATCAAATGAGGGTGCTTATTGATGAATATGGGACGAATTTTGGGGAGGAAAGAGAGAAAGTTGTGGTGGTATGGATGGAAATGGAGAATGGTTTAGAGTTAGTGGTTTTGTGATGTAGTTGCTTACAAGTTAAGCACTAAGCAACAAGTGTTAGCTTAGTAGCTACAACTTGACACATCATGAGATGTGTTGGCTTAATGTTGCCATCCATATAGTGGGGTGGGGCAAGATTTATCTTGTCTCATCCCACTAATTTACAGGTACTCCTCGATTCTAGTTTTCTCGACTTGCGTGTCCTCGGGTCGTTTTACGAAAAACATTTTTATAAATTATGAATCAACGGTACGAAACGAATCTAATAAAAATTGTCTCATCAAAAACGGAGTTCGAAAACGTAAATACGTAAACCTAAGGTTTCTGGTTTAGTCGTAAAGGACGTTAAATTAAAATCGTAAGTCCTAATCTCTTCTCGTAAATTTGTGAGTTTATGAACCAACTCAAAATTAAATCCCAAAATAATATTCACGGATAAATTTATTTCCTGAAATGTCGGACTATCACCAAAAACGGTGTATGTAAACGTAGGCACGTAACGTTGAATCCTCCGGTTTAGACGTAGTCGATGCTATTTCAAGACGTAAATCTAAATTTCTTCTCAAAAATAAGTGAGTTCATAATATAACATTAAAATAATGTTTTTAAATAAATATTGAGAATAAAATATCAACCATAAATTGACGGATTGTCACAGTCTGACTAAGATCAAAAAATTATTTGAAAAGTTCGTATTAGCCGTATAAAAAGTGATGGTCATATAATATACCGTTGCGTAGCTCGTGGAAAATGCTAATCTACGATGTCGAAAGTTCTATGTTATTATTATTTATGTAACGGGAATTAGTCCCGAACACACAAATGAGGAGGCCTTCCTAATATGTTACTCGTAGTATAAAAGGTCATTTCCACCTCATTTGTGTTGCTTTTCCATTTCATAGTTTTAGTGAGAGAAAGTTCTTTGTTTTCTCTCTCTAGAAAATTCACCTACTTTGTTTTCTTTTCTTTTTCTCATCTTAATCTAATCTTTCTTTTTTGTTTAATCTTCATCTTGTTCTTAGTTTTATTTTAGGCTAAATCAACTCTTCATCACGTCACATATATATCCTTCATATACGTGTCTAGGTTTTCGTGTGTATAAGTCTTACAAGTGGTATCATTCGCCAAGGGATTCGTGGTTAGCGCGTTTTTCGTGGTTTTTTTATCATAAAATCTTTGAAAAACATTGTTTTGGTTCGGATTTAAGGTTATTTTTCGCGTTTAGATCGAAAATATTTTTGGCTTAAAAATCAAAAAGTTGTCATTTTTATGATTCTTTGAAGGTTTTTATTCATAAAAGTACAAATCGTTTTATTGAAAAATCTCAAAAAGTTGTTTTTTTCAAAAACCTAATTATTCTGAGTTTGAGAAAAACTGCATTATTGAGAATTGGCAAACCCTAATTATTGCGAGTTGAGATTTTGCAAATTATAGCGAATTGAGGTTCTAAATATTGCAAGTTGGGAAAAACTGCATTATCGCGAGTTGAGGTTTTGCAAATTATTGCGAGTTGGTGTTTTCCAAATTATTGCGAGTTGAGGTTTTGCAAATCATTGCGAGTTGGTGCTATGGAAAATATTACGAGTTGGCCATATTGCGAGTTGGGAATATTGTGAATCGAGAATATTGCGAGTTGGGCATATTGCGAATTGCGAGTTATTGCGAAATCACAATATTATTGCGAAATCAGCTTCCAATATTATTGCGAAATCAGCTTCAAAATTATTGCGATATTTAGCTTGAAAATAATTATTGCGAATTCAGCTTGAAATATTATTCCGAATTCGTGCAAATTTTTAGTTCAACAACTTTATAGACTTAGCACCCTCACAACCAGTTTCGTAGCATAGTTTACCAAAAAAAAATTGGCGGGAAAACCGGAGTAAAATTTATTTTTCCGAGACCATTTCTAGGCCATTTAAGCTTCAAATTCAAATTTTGGTAATGCGAAATTTTTGGGCCAAATTAAAATTTTTTTGGCCAAAATTCGAATTTTTTCGGTTTTATTTTCTTCAAAAATTTTCATTTTCAAAATTTCCCCCATCATTAGAATCATATTCTTAGGTGAAATTCAAAATTTGGTAATTCAAAATTTTTTCGGTCTATGTTATATCAGACTGAAGAATTTTATATCGGACTGAAAAATATTAGCAAAATTCGAATATTTGAGAATCCGAAACGCGCTTTCTACGAATTGTGATCCTAATTTCCACACGAACTTACGATGTCGATTCAATGAGATAAACAAGAAGCAAAGGAATCAAGTGCAATCTTCTTCAAACATATAACTTCCTCTTGCCGAGTCTCCATAAAGTTCAACATATGTGCTCGGGCACTAAAGCAGGATTTCTACGGGCATTTCAAATATACTTTGGTGAGCCACGTGAGACATACTGGTGTGATCGTGATAGTATATGTGATAATTAGATACGTTATAGGGTAAATTAGAAAATTACCTTTAGGAAAAAGTAATAGTCTAAAATTACCAAAGACGGATTCAATTAAACACTTTGGTGAACCAAGTTCGTTGTACACGAAGATCTTATGAATTTGAGACGTTTTGTATCGATTTGGACAATTGATTCGAATTGGTTTTCGGTTTTTATACTAAAAATTAAATCTACCAATTTAAAACTTAATTTTATCCTAAAGTGCATGAATCGTAAACCCCAAAATACATCTAAAAACAATTACTAAAAACTTAAAGCTATTATAAAAATTAAACTACTTAAAAATCTATTAAAATTAATCTTTTTAATTAAAATAACTCTTACACTATTTTTAAATCTATTTATGAAACGAAATTATTTGAAATCTAAATTAAAATCTAATTTAAAAAAAACCAATTTAATTTCAAAAACTTTTAAAACATATATTTTTTATTTTGTTATTGTTTATTAATTTGTAAACTTTTAATAAAGAAAATTAAATTGAATTAAAATGTAAATAAAAGTAAAAGTAAAACTTTACACAAAACTAAAACTGTCAGCTTCAAAGAAAGGACGTATTAATTATGCTGATTATTATACTTATTACAAGAAAATGACCTAGCTCAGTTGGTAAACACACTATGCAGCTACCCGTGAGGTCACAGGTTCGAGTCCTAGGAAGGACATAATTTTGACAAATAAATTTTTGGATAATGAAAATAAAATTAGGATCACAGGAATGATCTTTTTGAAAGCTGATTAGTACAACAGCACAATAACTATCAGATTAGTTAATCTGATAGCTTTATAGATCTTGCGATTTATAAGAAACAAACTGGACAATACAATGCAAGTAAGCAGTACTAAATCATCAAACGAACTAGTTATAACAGACTAAAACAAGTAAACCTCTACTACAACAACCAATTCAGCAAACCGTTAGGCAA
The DNA here is from genome assembly GCA_025667525.1 of Glebionis coronaria. Classification (NCBI taxonomy): domain Eukaryota; kingdom Viridiplantae; phylum Streptophyta; class Magnoliopsida; order Asterales; family Asteraceae; genus Glebionis; species Glebionis coronaria. The sequence continues at coordinate 275,562,724 of CM046874.1, forward strand.
TGAAATTATACAGTAATTTCTAAAATCTACCAAATATAACAATCAAAAATAGACTTCTAAAAACCAATCCCAATATCCAGTTAGAGTGTATATCAGAAACCGAAACCATTAATAAACTAGTAAATCTCTCATCAAAACAATAATCTAACTCAGAATCTCAGTAAACTTCAATTTCAGAATTAACTACAACACACAAGTTCGCAGATTAACGTTCAAATAAGCAGATTCACCAAACCTTATAAGAACCAACTATATCAGAAAGACTTGCATACCAACACTCAAGTATTCAGGTAAACCAAACCCCTATTAAAAACAGATTTAAAAACAGAAAATAACCAAAACCGATATCCCTAAATTGTAACAGCTAGAACAGATCTATAATCTATCCAAACTATTCCAAGCTGAACATTTAAATCAAAACATTCAGATATCAAATTCATTAATTAACAAATATCACAATAACATATAAGCTAGCAGAATCATGAACTACCAAACAAGTCAGATCTCTTTGAATTTAAACATACCAATCAAAACAGAAAGAATAAATCAACATCGAGCATTTTAGACAGTTTTAATCTAAAAACATAGAAAACCAAATAGAGTTAAACCTTGTGGAGATATCCTTTGGGAAGTAGCGCAGTGCTGAGCTGGCTAAATGAACCGGATGAACACCTCACCATAACTCGAACAACAAAAAACCACCATGAATCATATCTTGAACCAGCAGCTAATATTCTATCACTTATCCAGTGGGGATAAATGATTTAATCCAACACTTACTTCTAATATCAAACTTAAGCTATTAATTAGCTTAGATTTAATATCATTAACATTATTATCATGAAACAGCATAAAGAACTAATTTGTAATATCAATTTAAGCTGAAAAAACAAGACACGAATTTAAATGATATGAATAAACTTTTATTAAATTTCCAGAAATATTACAAGATTTGATAAAGAGAAATACAGAATTAATCCTAAAACTATTTATACATAATAACTTTAAAGTAAAATAATGGATAAAAATTACACAGAAAGATGGGGCTATTTATAGGCTAACCCAAGGCCTTGATGATGGAGTTTGTTGATGCGAAACTTTCATCTTGACCATTAAAATGGTATCTTCTTTATTCTCTTTCTTCTAATCTTGATATGACGGTGGATATTAGCTCTCTCCTCACACGGATTGCCAAGGTGGCAATCCTTGTGCTAGTTGTGTTTCTACAAAGCTAATGTGGCCATATATTATTGGCTCAATGATTGATTGTGAGGTGTTTCCTCCAATCAGAATCAAGAGATGGAGAGAGAGGATACCACGTCACCCATCTCCAACCTCCGGTTTCCTTGGGGAATTAATATCAACTCGTGTGAATCATACGGGTAAACCAAAACCCCCAATTTATTTGTTGATTTGGTTATTTTGTGATTAGGGTTAGGGTAAAAAACTATGTTACTGGTTTATTTTGGTTTGGGGAAGAAAGGATAGATGGGAGATACATTGAGAGTATCGAAAGTTATTGTGTGGTGTGTGTGAGCTGTTTTAAAGTTGGGTGAGTGGGGATAATAAAGGATATTTATTAAATGACCTCAGTCTCTTTATTTTTTTCTTCTTTTGTTTTGTTCCTTTGTAAATAACGTTTGACCCCAAAAGTGAATAAGTTATTCACTTGTATCTTATTTACCACCGTTTATTGATATTACCCTAATGGGCCTTGATCCATCCTCACGTCTCATAATAAATTGATGAATATTTGGGCTTTGAGTAATATGTACTTTTCATCCGTCTAAAATTGTTGTTATTGGGCTTGTCATGGGCCTTAAATCCAAAAGTGCATAATACATGCTCCTCAACTGGGCTTTTGGGCCCATTAATCATAAGTGGGACCCACAAGCTCATATGTCTTCATTAATATAAAATCTGCTAAAGTCGATCTTGTTTTTGGCTTCCTCGATCTTTTTTTCAAACTCATGCCGGTTTTTGTCAGTTTTTGCAAACTTTGGTACCTACACACATCAAACAACAAACAAGCATATACAAGGTATATTTCATACATTTTATGCATTTATTTATTGTTTTAGGCTACAATTGATATGAGTAAAATCACTCATATCAAACTCCCCCTTGCTAAGCAATTGCCGTGTCCTCACGCAATGATAAAATAAAACACTAACTACACCATTATTCAACTTTTGACATTTTATTTTGCAAAGACATAATGTATTGCTTTCATTATTTGAAAAATAACTTTTAGGATCATAAAACTCAAATAGATTCATCGTTCCCGACTTTTCACTTTTCCATGCCAAGTGCAAAAACAAGATCATTGTTAATCATAAGCCCCAAAATTAAACCAACTCATACAAGTAATTTGTGTTAAACTCAATCTCTTATTATTCTTAATTGTATCTCTAGATTTTATTTGTCATTCACCCAAAGGCTCATTTGACTTTATTTGATATTTATTAGTCCAAAAATGAAGGCGAGAACGGTGTAAACTCAACACTCAAAACCTAACCTCGACTTCAAAAACCGTTGTCACTAAAGAAAGCCGACATCAAGGATAACTTAACACGATTTGAGGGATAAATCCCCGGACCCGAAATTTGGCTAATAGGACTACTTAAAAGCAACAATAAAAACCTCCAAAGTCAATTATGACCTTATTAATGGAGTTAGCAACAACTACATCATAACACCTTGCGGCTCTTTAAGATATAATTGTGCTCCTTATTTATAATCCACACCCGAAGGCTCCTTGGATAAAAACAAGGGAATTGACATCACCATCCCACCTTATGGCTCATGACGATGAAGCAATTTTTATTCAACACGTCCCCTTGCCATACACCCTAAGGCTCTAATGACAAGGTTAGTGCTACATGACTCCCACCCGAAGGCTCCTAGAGAACATGTTTTTATTTATTCTTCTTTATTAATATGATATATATAGTAAGCCAAATTTCCTCAATCCCATGATCAAAAGTCCATGACGCTGACACCCTTAATGTGTTCTCACTTTAATTACAAGGGAAGAAAAAGAAGGAGTTACGAGTTAAGATATCAAGCCTAAACCGCTAAAAACTTCATTTATTAAGCAATTATTATTCAAGCGTGGAAAGTAAATATGAGGAGATTAAATCAAACACAAAAATACTTGCACAAAGAAGAATTAATTTTAGAAACTTATGATTGAACTCTATCATCTCTTGTTCTCCATATTGTAAAATTCCAAAAATGTGAAATCAATGGATACTTAGCCTATTAAATCAAAGTTTTGGGTTTTCAAGTCATCTATAGGATCTTGCATCTTCTTAGACTTTTTCAAGTTTTAGAATTTGCGTTTTAAAGTTCCCTTGATAGACGACTTTCTAGGATTAATTATAGGAACTTAAGAAAAGTTCTTGTTCTTATCCCGTATGAGTTAATACTTTCGCGTTTTAAGTTCCCTATATAAAAGCCTAGCAAAACTTAATTTAAATACGTTAAGGAAAAGCTAAGGTAAAAACCGAGTCGAGTCAAATACTATTTTTATTTTCACCAACGGAAAGCCTACATTCGTGTCAAAAGCACTTATTTTATTTATTAAAACTTAAAAATAACACTAAAAATTTTAAAATTTTATTGAAAAATGAGAAAAACAATTACGTATGGACACGACAAAAGCAATAGCAAGCGATTATATCGATTGACTCCCCCATGCTAAAACCAAACATTGTCCTCAATGTTTCTTAGCTCAAGAGTAACACCCCCTTGCTAAAATACGAAGAGTCTAATGCAAAATCCTAACATGGAAAGAGCACGCAAATCTATAAGCCGTTTATTAATTATGTCTCAAGATAAAACGTTAGTCGATAAAAATCAAAGGATAGAGAGTGTGCCCCTTTTTGACATTCAAAGAATGGAAGATCAAGTGGACCGGCAAAAACCGAACACGAGAGTCTTCAAATATTAGGGTCATACCTAAAATTCACAACACAACAAAACACGAGCACGAGCTTGAAAGATCAAGCCTTATTAGTTGTTAGAAAATATAAAGACGATAAAATGTATGGGACTCCCCCACAAGGCACCTCGTTTTTGTTAACCGAGTCATGAGCTCGACTCGATCCCCGCGTTCATTGATCCTTAGGGAAAGTTTGAAGATCCGGGACAACCTCCGTTGGTATGTCCCCTCCAAAGTAATGTTTCACACGATGACCATTCACCTTAAAGTTAGGCCCGTCTTTTTGAGCTAGCTCAACGGTGCCATAAGGAAAAACTTGTGCAATGGTGAATGGTCCGGACCAACGGGATTTAAGCTTACCCGAGAAAATCTTAAGTCTAGAGTTGAATAAGAGGACTTGATCACCAACATTAAAAATGCGGTTTTTGATCTTAGAGTCATGAATCCTCTTAGTCTTCTCTTTATAGATCAAAGAATTTTCATAAGCTTGATCCCTTAATTCACTTAGTTCATTTAATTGAACCTTGCGATGATCACCTGCGGTCCTCAAATCAAAGTTACAATGCTTAAGAGCCCAATACGCCTTATGTTCGAGTTCAATTGGCAAGTGGCATGCTTTTCCGTAGACCAACCGAAATGGTGTGCAACCAATTGGCGTCTTATGAGCCGTACAGAAAGCCCACAATGCATCATCCAATTTATCCGACCATGAAGTGTGATTTTCTCCAATAGAACGCTCCAAAATCCTTTTAAGAGCTCGGTTTGAAACCTCCACTTGACCACTCGTTTGAGGGTGATAAGCTGTCCAAAGTCGATGAGTGACACCATATTTCTTTAGAACTTTTTCAAATTATTCATTACAAAAATGGGTCCCACGATAACTTATTATAGCCCGTGGAGTTTCAAACCTAGCGAAAAGTTGTTTCAAAAATTTCACCACAACTCGAGCATCATTCGTGGGCAAAGCCTTAGCTTCGACCCATTTAGACAAATAGTCCACGGCTACGAGAATATACTTATTTCCTTTCGAAGATGGAAATGGCCCCATAAAATCGATCCCTCACATGTCAAAGATTTCACAAACTTGGATAATGTTTTGAGGCATTTCATCCCTTTGTGAGTTCTTTCCTTAATGTTAACAAGCATCACAAGTCTTGATCAAGACTTGGGCATCACGATATATGGAAGGCCAAAAGAAGCCTGCATCAAAGACTTTCTTCGTGGTGGCGGTGGCACCATGATGTCCCCCGGTGGGTCCTTCATGACAAGATTTAAGGATATCTTGAGCTTCTTTGCCAAAAACGCACCTACGAATCACTTGATCCGCGCACACACGAAACAAATAGGGGTCGTCCCAAAAGTAATAGGATATATCCTTGAAAAACTTTCGTTTTTGTTAGGACGACATACCCTTGATCATAAACTTCCCCGCATGGTAATTTGCGATGTCCGCAAACCATGGGGTACTATCATCACCACAAAAAGCAATCATACCAAGCGTCTCGAGAGGAAATGTTTCATTGATTTCCTTGTTCTCTCGATCGCTTTGGTGAGGATTCTCAAGTCGAGATAAATGATCGGCCACGAGATTCTCGGCTCCTTTTTTGTCTAGAATTTTGACATTAAATTCTTGAAGGAGGAGAATCCACCAGAGCAACCTCGACTTAGCATCTTGTTTATTAAGAAGATATTTGATAGCCGAGTGGTCCGTATACAATATGGTTTGAGATAAGACGAGATATGGTCTAAACTTTTCAAAAGCATACACAACGGCAATAAACTCCTTTTCTGTTGTAGTATACTTTGTTTGAGCATCCGTCATAGTCTTACTTGCATAATGTATAGGCAAGAAATGTTTTGACTTACGTTGCCCCAAAACCGCACCTACCGCGTAATCACTAGCATCACACATAATTTCAAAAGGTAGGTCCCAATCCGGAGCAACCAAGATTGGAGATTCGGTTAATTTCCTTTTAAGCATCTCAAAGGCTTGAATACACTCATCCGAAAAGATGAAAGGAGTCTCTATTTCCAGAAGATGGGTCATAGGCCGAGATATCTTAGAGAAGTCTTGTATAAAACGTCTATAGAAGCCGGCATAGCCGAGAAAACACCTAACTCCCTTAACGGTGGTGGGTGGAGGTAATTTGGCAATCACGTCGATTTTAACCCTATCAACCTCAATACCGGCCTTAGAGATCTTATGTCCTAACACAATTCCCTCTTTGCACATGAAGTGACATTTTTCATAATTAAGCACAAGATTCGTTTCCTCACAACGTTACAACATTCTTTCTAAGTTAGAGAGACATTAAGTGAAAGAATCCCCGAAAACCGAAAAGTCATCCATGAAAACTTACATGGTTTTCTCGATCATATCATGGAAAATGGCCATCATACACCTTTGGAACGTCCCCGGAGCATTTCATAATCCAAAAGGCATTCGAAGATAGGCAAATGTTCCATAAGGACAAGTGAATGTGGTCTTTTCTTGATCCATCCAAAAAGCAATAGAATTCATTTCCCGCTAGTCTCTCTAACATTTTATCCATAAAAGGTAATGGAAAATGATCCTTCCTAGTGGCATCATTAAGCTTCCTATAGTCAATACAAACACGCCAACCGGTCACAAGTCTAGTAGGAATCAATTCATTATCCTCATTAGTAACAACCGTCATTCCTCCTTTCTTTGGAACACAATGCACGGGGCTAACCCATGGACTATCCGAGATAGGGTAGATCATTCCGGCGTCTAGAAGTTTAGTGACTTCCTTTTTGATCACCTCATGAATCTTTGGATTGACCCTTCTTTGATTTTGGATAGCGGGTTTATAATCATCCTCCATTAGAATCTTATGAGTACAAAATTTTGGATCTATACCCTTAATGTCGGAGATTTTCCATGCAATTGCCCGTTTATGTTTCTTAAGCACTTTAATAAGTTCATCCTTTTCATTTTCCTTTAATCCCTTAGCAATAATCACCGGTAGCTTATCCGTTCCCTCAAGAAAAGCATACTCCAAATGAGTGGGAAGTTCCTTAAGTTCTAGGTCGGGTGCTTCTTCAATAGATATTTTCACTTTAGTCTCATTAGCACTCACAACTTTTAATTCCATAGGTGGTGATTCAAAAGGATCCATATTCAACAATTTTTCAATCAACGCAATATCTCCCTCGGGATCAAAATTCTCACTATCAAACTCACTAGGATCGAATGGTTTGCTAAGATAATCATCAATTTCCTTATCAATTTTTGAATGACCATTATTCTCAAGCTCTTCAAGAACGAAGTCCCCTCCCTCAAATGGAGTGAGTGGAGGTTTAGCCAAAGAGATAATATGATTCGATGAAGTGGGATTGCCACTTTTGGAAGTATCCGAAAAACCAAGCATATCTTGCGAAACCTCTTCACTAGCAACATCAATCACATCGATTTGATTGATTGATTCCTCGTCGTCCTCGGAAGAAGGCTTCGAGATATTACCAACATTAAGAGTGATACTTTCATCATCAAAACGTAAAGTCAATTTCCCCTCTTTCATGTCAACTAAAGAACTAGCCGTATTTAAAAATGGTCTTCCCAAAATAAGAGGCACACGAGAATTTTCCGGATAATCAAAAATTACAAAATCCGTTGGGAAGATGAGCTTTCCTACTTTGACTAACACGTCTTCGGCTATACCTTTTGGAAAGGCGGTCGATCGATCCGCTAGCTCGATAGTCATCGTAGTAGGTGTAAGCTCGGGAAGTGATAACCTTTTCCACACGGAAAGAGGCATCAAGTTAATGCTAGCGCCAAGATCGGCTAATGCTAAGCATTCTTTCATATTAGGGAATCACATGGTATCAAAAATTGACCGGGGTCTCCAAGCTTTTTGGGAAATGTTTTACGGAGAACCGCAGAACAACTTTCATTTAAGTACGTAGATACTTCAACTAATTTCTCCTTACCGTTCATCAACCTTTTGATTGTTGAAGCAAACTTAGGCATACTAAGCAATGCATCCGCGAAACTAAGATTAATATACATTTTATTAAACACGTCAAGAAACATAGACACTTGAGCATTGGTCTTTTCGCGGAGCTTCTCTTTGTTAAGTCTCGAAGGGTAGGGTAGTGTGGGTTTAGTCTTCGGAAGCTCGGGTTCCGGAATAGGCAATTGGTCTACCTTTGGTGGAATAGGAATTTCCTTTTCTTTAACCACCTCGGGTTCTTGCTCCACTTCCCTCACCGGAGAGGTACTCTCATGTGGAAGCAAAGGTCCGTCTAAAGCTTTCCCACTACGTGTGGTTATAGATTTCATCTCTCCCTTCGGGTTTGGAATGGTGTTGCTAGGTAAGCCACCCGAAGAAGAGGAAGGTTTGGTCATAAAAGATTCAAACATCGAAAGCAATTTATTTTGACCTTGTTCCATACTTTGTTGCATACGATTTTGACTTTGCTCTAACATTTGCTCAAATCTTTGTTCAATTCTTTGTTGGTTAAGCTCAATCTTATTATTTTGCCCTTTAATCGTATTTTGAAACTCATTTTTCAAAGTTGCCATTTGTCCTTACATATTATTTTGAAAAGCCTTCAAATTTGGCTAATTCGTTTTAATGTAGCTTGACAAATCATTTTGGTTATTGTAAAAACTTTGATTGTTTTGATTAGCATTAAACCCATTTCCTTGATTATAATTCCCTTGGTTACCACGGTTAAAATTATTCCCATTGTTTCCATTGTTGTACCTATTTTGAACCGGTGGAAAACCCGGTGGAGCAACATGATTTTGACGAGGAACTTGACCGTTGGAGCCATAAGTTCCCGTCGCGGAAAAAGCATTAGCTTGATCAAACCCCGTGGTTAAACAAGCGTAATTAGGATGTGCTCCACCACATGATACACAAAAACTATCAACCATATTAATCGATCCATGAGGATTCTTCATAAGCTCATTCAAAAGCGTGTCAATCTTAGAGTCCAATCTAGCAATCTCGGTATTAGACGAATTCACATTGGAAGCACTCGGTGTGTTTCGTGAATATTGTGCTCTAGATTTATTCTCAATTATACCCCACGCGTCTCTCGGAGTTTTTCTTAAAATATTACCACCCGCAGCGGCATTTAAAGAATCTTGTTCAATCATATTAAGCCCATTATAAAAAGTATTTATTTGATTCAATTCCGAGAAACCGTGGTGTGGACATTGTCTTAACATATCTTTAAATATTTCCCAAGCAACCCCAAACGATTCATGCACTTTTTGTTCAAGTCTAGTGATCTCATTCTTAAAGTGTGTTGTTTTGGATGGTGGAAAGAAATAATTCATGAACTTAGACACTAAATCATCCCATGTCAAAATCGAACCCAGTGGTTCTTTCTCATACCAAATCTTAGCATTACCCTCGAGCGAGTACGGAAAAAGCATGAGCTTAATCGCGTCATTCGGCACATCTCTAAACTTGAGAGTCGAGGTAATTCGAAGAAAATTCCGAATGTGAGAATGCGGGCTATCGTTCTCATTGCCATGAAATTGGTCGGCACGAATGAGCGATAAAAGACCCGACTTAATCTCAAAATGATCCGCCAAAATAGCCGGCATAACGATTGCTTCCCCATACCCTTCGGTGGGTGCACGGAGCAATTCCTCCATTGTTCGGTTATTGGCCATCTCTACAACAATAGGTGGAAGCTCGGGTTCCACTATTCGTTGTTGACGATTTCTATTTCTACAAGGAATATTTTCAAGCCTATTAAAATCAATCACGAGTCTAGAAGAACGTAATTGCATAAACCAACATGACGAGAATTTTAGAGGATTGAAGAAAAGAATTTAGACAAGAATAAGATTGTTTTTGGTATTTTATTTGGTATTGCTCAATAAAAAATGATCGATAAAAAACAAGGAATAAGGATAACTACTATGGAAGTAAATTACCCTCGGTCGACTTTGAAACGATAGGTGAAAACCTAAACGTCTCGAGGTTCAATAAGTAAACTACAAAAATAAGATTTATTACTACTTGAGTTGGCAAACCAATAATAGGTCGTCCCTCTCAATATACGCACAAGCAAGCGGGGAAACGAGGTGGCACAAAGAACTTAAAAACCTTTTGCCTTAGACGGCCTTTTATAGCACGTCGCCTTATACCCACCTTATAGTTTGTATAAATCGAGTTCAAACTTCTTATTAGTATTTATCTATTTTGCCTTTTTATTTTTGTTTTGGATTCGAATACAATAGCTAAGTGATGAAATCCCAACTAAGGCCATATTTTAAAAACAGGTAAAATTATTGTTCTACGTAATACAATATATTAATCACAAAAAACGAGAAAAACGATACATACTATATAATAGAAAAATAACAAAACTTTCTGAGGACGGAAAGGGTCTTCAAATCAACGATCAACAAATCTCCACGAAACGAATCATACACAAGATCCCCGGCAGCGGCGCCAAAATTTTTGGTGTGATCGTGATAGTATATGTGATAGTTAGATACGTTATAGGGTAAATTAGAAAATTACCTTTAGAAAAAAGTAATAGTCTAAAATGACCAAAGACGGATTCAATTAAACACTTTGGTGAACCAAGTTCGTTGTACACGAAGATCTTATGAATTTGAGACGTTTTGTATTGATTTGGACAATTGATTCAAATTGGTTTTCGGTTTTTATACTAGAAATTAAATCTACCAATTTAAAACTTAATTTTATCCTAAAGTGCATGAATCGTAAACCCCAAAATACATCTAAAAACAATTACTAAAAACTTAAAGCTATTATAAAAATTAAACTACTTAAAAATCTATTAAAAATTAATCTTTTTAATTAAAATAACTCTTACACTATTTTTAAATCTATTTATGAAACTAAATTATTTGAAATCTAAATTAAAATCTAATTTAAAAAAAAAACCAATTTAATTTCTAAAACTTTTAAAACATATATTTTTTATTTTGTTATTGTTTATTAATTTGTAAACTTTTAATAAAGAAAATTAAATTGAATTAAAATGTAAATAATAGTAAAAGTAAAACTTTACACAAACTAAAACTGTCTGTTTCAAAGAAAGGACGTATCAATTATGCTGATTATTATACTTATTACAAGAAAATGACCTAGCTCAGTTGGTAAACACACTATGCAGCTACCCGTGAGGTCACAGGTTTGAGTCCTAGGAAGGACATAATTTTGACAAATAAATTTTTGGATAATGAAAATAAAATTAGGATCACAGGAATGATCTTTTTGAAAGCTGATTAGTACAACAGCACAATAACTATCAGATTAGTTAATCTGATAGCTTTATAGATCTTGCAATTTATAAGAAACAAACAGAACAATACAATGCAAGTAAGCAGTCCTAAATCATCAAACGAACTAGCTATAGCAGACTAAAACGAGTAAACCTCTACTACAACAACCAATTCAGCAAACCATTAAGCAATGAAATTATACAGTAATTTCTAAAATCTACCAAATATAACAATAAAAAATAGACTTCTAAAAACCAATCCCAATATTCAGTTAGAGTGTATATCAGAAACCGAAACCATTAATAAACTAGTAAATCTCTCATCAAAACAATAATCTAACTCAGAATCTCAATAAACTTCAATTTCAGAATTAACTACAACACACAAGTTCGCAGATTAACGTTCAAATAAGCAGATTCACCAAACCTTATAAGAACCAACTATATCAGAAAGACTTGCATACCAACACTCAAGTATTCAGGTAAACCAAACCCCTATTAAAAACAGATTTAAAAACAGAAAATAACCAAAACCGATATCCCTAAATTGTAACAGCTAGAACAGATCTATAATCTATCCAAACTATTCCAAGCTGAACATTTAAATCAAAGCATTCAGATATCAAATTCATTAATTAACAAATACCACAATAACATATAAGCTAGCAGAATCATGAACTACCAAACAAGTCAGATCTCTATGAATTTAAACATACCAATCAAAACAGAAAGAATAAATCAACATCGAGCATTTTAGACATTAATCTAAAAACATAGAAAACTAAATAGAGTTAAACCTTGTGGAGATATCCTTTGCGAAGTAGCGCAGCGCTGAGCTGGCTAAATGAACCGGATGAACACCTCACCATAACTCGAACAACATTTAACCACCATGAATCATATCTTGAACCAGCAGCTAATATTTTATCACTTATCCAGTGGGGATAAATGATTTAATCTAAAACTTACTTCTAATATCAAACTTAAGCTATTAATTAGCTTAGATTTAATATCATTAACATTATTATCATGAAACAACATAAAGAACTAATTTTTAATATTAATTTAAGCAGAAAAACAAGACACGAATTTAAATGATATGAATAAACTTTTATTAAATTTCTAGAAATATTACAAGATTTGATAAAGAGAAATACAGAATTAATCCTAAAACTATTTCTACATAATAACTTTAAAGTAAAATAATGGATAAAAATTACACAGAAAGATGGGGCTATTTATAGGCTAACCCAAGGCCTTACCGATGGAGTTTGTTGATGCGAAACTTTCATCTTGACCATTAAAATGGTATCTTCTTTATTCTTTTTCTTCTAATCTTGATCTGACGGTGGATATTAGCTCTCTCCTCACATAGATTGCCAAGGTGGCAATCCTTGTGCTAGTTGTGTTTCTACAAAGCTAATGTGGCCATATATTATTGGCTCAATGATTGATTGTGAGGTGTTTCCTCCAATCAGAATCAAGAGATGGAGAGAGAGGATACCACGTCACCCATCTCCAACCTCCGGTTTCCTTGGGGAATTAATATCAACTCGTGTGAATCACACGAGTAAACCAAAACCCCCCAATTTATTTGTTGATTTGGTTATTTTATGATTAGGGTTAGGGTAAAAAAATATGTTACTGGTTTATTTTAGTTTGGGGAAGAAAGGATAGATGGGAGATACATCGAGAGTATAGAAAGTTATTGTGTGGTGTGTGTGAGCTGTTTTAAAGTTAGGTGAGTGGGGATAATAAACGATATTTATTAAATGACCTCCGTCTCTTTATTTTTTTCTTCTTTTGTTTTGTTCCTTTGTAAATAACGTTTGACCCCAAAAGTGAATAAGTTATTCACTTGTATCTTATTTACCACCGTTTATTGATATTACCCTAATGGGCCTTGATCCATCCTCACGTCTCATAATAAATTGATGAATATTTGGGCTTTGAGTAATATGTAATTTTCATCCGTCTAAAATTGTTGTTATTGGGCTTGTCATGGGCCTTAAATCTAAAAGTGCATAATACATGCTCCTCAACTGGGCTTTTGGGCCCATTAATCATAAGTGGGACCCACAAGTTCATATGTCTTCATAAATATCAAATCCGCTAAAGTCGAGCTTGTTTTTGGCTTCCTCGATCTTTTTCTTCAAACTCATGCCGGTTTTTGTTGGTTTTTGCGAACTTTGGTACCTACACACATCAAACAACAAACAAGCATAAACAAGGCATATTTCATACATTTTATGCATTTTTTTATTGTTTTAGGCTACAATTGATATGAGTAAAATCACTCATATCACATACCTAAAGAAGCTGATTCATAATGAATCAATTACAACTGCAATTTGAGAAAACCACTCCATCTGAGTGTGACATAAGGAAGTGTCTTCAAGAGGTTCAGAATCAGCTTCAGCCTTTCTTCACCTCACAGAAAATTAATTCCACACAACAAGTGGATAATACAATCAAGATGCATTTAAATGGTACACAAGCAAAGACCCTCAAACCATTCAAAGTGAGCTAATCAATTGCTTAAATGCAATTGTAAAGCAAATCGAAAAAATAGCACTTCATGAGAGTCACTGGTAATTGGTACATCAAAAGATGCTGCAAAGACATGACGAACGAACATGTGACCCGATTACGGTTGACCAAAGAATGAACGACAATGTGCTGAAGATGTAAGAGAAGATGGTCGACACATAAAGCAGTGGGACAAAGCCTGGAAAGCAAACCACAAGTAGCAGTTCAAGAAATGATATGCAAGCCGATGATGCAGCCACCAGACCCATAACTGCAGATGAGCTAATGGCTGAGGTAAAAGTAACTGCTAATTCAAAGCTTCATGAGCTCGAACTTATTTTAACTCAAAAGACAAATTGTGTGCTCATATACTCCCCTATTTTAATTAGAATCTTTTTTTCGAGAGGGAGTATAAAAATCTCATAACATATAGTTCAAAATTTTCATGTTACATCACTAGTATTTCAAAATTTTCACAAACACATGCGATTTTTGAGGGGGAGAATAGTGATAAAAATGTGATCAACATGTTTCATTTTTGAATAAGATGTTTAATATAAGTGTTTTCTCGTCCTAATATGTGCAAATACCTCTCATTTTATGATGCCCATATGTAGGGGGAGCGTTTTTGGTGATACAAAAAACTATCAAGGTGTAATCATCGATTTAATTAACACCTTGATTTATTTTTCAATTCGTCTTTTTGGTTACAATATCTATACCCTTCAACACATCTATTCACGACAGTATTGGTGTCAAAAGGTGGTTAGGTACATCTATTCACGACAGTATTGGTGTCTCGAAGACATTCCATTATAACATAGAAGTCCTTAGGAAAGATGGAGTAGTTGAGTGTACGAGGAAAATGTCGACTAATGATTTAAGCTAGCACTGGAACAATCACAACAAGGTGCTAGTAATAACGTCTTGGTAAGCATTGAAAGGGTTAAAGAATGAAAAAGAAATGTAAGGATAAAGGGTGTAAAGAAAGCAGTCCTCCATACAACTTAGGCAGAAACCGGGTCAATACATCTACTATTAGAATCACTTAGATGATTTCTGGTATTGAAGATAAAGCATCATGGACCCAGTGATACAATGCACACCCTTCCCAGCCTACTAAAGCTTATCTCAAAAGAAGTTTGTTTTATTGTCACTGAGTTCAACTAATTTCTATCGACTTTCTCACTCCGAGATAGTAGATATTGAAAAGGTGGCAATCTGCACGAGCCTCTGGTCACCAAATAAACGTGCACTTATAGAGTCTAGAGCCATCGAGATTCATCAAAAAATCTCATTAGGACACTAATTCCATATATCAATTATTGTTCATCTTTGGAACACATGCGATAATTACAGAGTCAGTAGAAACTAGAAGGGGGGGGGGGGGGGTTGAATAGTTTCTCTTCGGTTAATGTCCTAATTAAAATTCTTTTAATCAGGTTTATGTCAAAATTACCTTTTACTTGAAAGCTAGTTGCAAAGTGGTTAAGTTGTCACACCCCACCATGGCAGAATATGGGGCGCGACGTATGGATATCATCACAACAATAGCGTGTCTATAGAGATAACTAAATGAAATGGAAATATCATAAATGGTGACACAATGTCATGAAGATATCTCAAACAATGCAAGCGTCTAGGTAAGTAGGTAACATGTCTACCTCTTACCAAAGACATACAATTAACAAATAACAAACATATAGGTGTCTACAAAGTATCACCTATTCAAACATAAATAAAGACTAAGAGGAAAGAGGGTTCCTCCAAATGAAATCCTAGGACTTCCAACTAGCCACTCCTATTCTCACGCTTAACCACATTCTCACCTGAAAGAGACGCTAAAACACGTCAACATAAAGTTGGTGAGAGTCATAGGTTTAGACTCCAACGCCAAATCAGTTATAAGCTGTGAATAACAACCATTGACAAAAGAACATATGGACAATGTGCTACAATTATGTATTAACAACTAGCATTCAAGATTAACCAATCACCACAAAATCCAAGGCTCCAAGCCTTACCAATAACCACAATTCCAAGGCTCCAAGCCTTACCAATAGCCATGGTCCCATAGACGCCCATACACCTATGAACCAATCCCAAGGCCCCACCTTGTCAACATCCCCTTGTTACCAAGTCAAACCATAATAACTGAGACGGTACGTGTCCCCCAATCCAAATCATAAACACAATCAAGAATCACATAGTAGTTAATCACATAAGTGTACACACAAGTCCATCACAAACCATAAAAACATTCACAGCATTCTTTACAAAACCATACAGTGTCTCTTCCATCCCATCTGGAAATCAAATCATAAAAAGACATGGGACTATGAAACTCACCTGAACAAGCTTCTCCAAGTCACGCTCTAGCAAAAATCTAAACACACAAACATATAAAATCAAGACATGAACCACATACCAAAATGGCTCATCAATCTATGATGGATATCTAACCTTCTACTACAACTTAACCCCATTTATATGCCATAAGAATATCATTACACCACTCTATAAAGCCCTTAACTTAGTTTAGTTCATAATTCGTCCCGTTAACATTTAACCCAAAACAGTCCCATTTTTCATACTTCAAACTATTGGTCGAATACCCCCTTAACAAAAATAACATGCCCTATAAAAGAAACCCTATGCCCTTACATGTGTTAGCTAACTCTCCCCTTTGGCCGTAACCTTAAAGCTACTGTTAAGGCCTCCATATATATATATATATATATATATATATATATATATATATATATATATATATATATATATATATATATATATATATATATATATATATATATATATATATATATATATATATATATATATATATATATATATATAATATATCATATATATATACATATATATATATATATATACATATATATATATATATATATATATATATATATATATATATATATATATATATATATATATACTTTTACCTATCCAGAATTTACTGATTTTGAACATATAAAAAGTTTGTTATGATTAGAGGGTCTTACCCTAACCCATTTGTTTAGCCCTCCTCCAGATCTTTTATTTAATATATAATCTAAGTCTCATGTTCGTTTGAAGGCCCAATTATACTCCTAAATACCATAAACATCTTAAAACATTTATTTAAACGCGACTGATTTCAAAAGTGCTTTGACCTCTGACTGTTGTAACCTATTTTTGACCCACTTCCCCACCTCCAATTAAATTCTAGTTTCTTGCATTTGAAAGCCAATTCAATTACCTTTTTAGGGATATAAGATTCAAAAATTAAAAGTTTGTATAACTCTAGATATGATCAAAACAATGCACCAAAAATTCTTCCCAGTTTTTAATTACGAATTTAATTGAATTAACCTAATTAATTATTCATAATTTATTTAATCACAAGCCCTAATTTATCTAATCATTATAAGAACATTAAATCTCATATTTTATTTTTGCCCTAACCCTAAATCCATCATAATTGATGTTTACATGAATTAGAAACATGATTTAGTTAATAAAAACGTAAATAGTACATGATTTTTACCTCTAATCTTCAAGGGATTGATTTTTCTTGAAAACCCTAACCTCCATTGATGTATTTTTGACCCTATAGCTGATATAAGTCAATCATGACCTTTAGGGGTCTTAATTTATATTAAAACACCTTTCCTAATCTAAATTTAAGGCTAAAACCAAAACTTTCCATATTTTCTAACCCCCTTCCACCAAATTGGCCCATAATCGACCCAAATAGCCTTTTTCTTTATTTTTTTTATTATTTACTGTAAATTAACTATTAATTATCATTACCTTAAATTTCCTTAATTTATTTCAGCTCCTAAAACCTCCAAAACCGCTAAATCGTAAAACTAGTCAATTTACGCGTATACCGTAAAAGACGTAAAAATATACAGTTTTATAAAAACTCTTAGAATATGAAATAAACTATACAAATAAGTTCTAAATGACTTAAAACCGTCCCGTAAATTATTCCCGTGACTAATTACCTCATCCGAGACCTCTTAATGCTAAACCTTAAATCGTAAAAATACGTTTTTCTATAATACATATACGTATACGTAAAACCACGAAATAACACCATCTCATTTCATAGTCACTACCTTGTGAGCTCATGAACATGAAATAACTGTTCCTCAATTTACTTATGAGTACCATATACCCATAAACGATATCCAAACCTCACTCCAAACACACAAAATAAACACATAAGCACATAAAAGCACATATTTGCACAAAACACCTTAAACTACGATCTAGGTGACGAACCCCAAAACCATGGTTGTCACATCACTCCCTCCTAATAGAAATCGCGTCCCTAGATTTACTCCTTAGGATCAAACACACAAAAAACAAATCACATGAGGATACTTGTTCAAAATGAACTCTTCTCATGTCCATGTGTACCTTAGTTCATGACTCAATATACCACATATACTAACTAACAATATTTAAATTCATTCCTAAACTCTTGACCTCACAACCAATAAATCTCACAAATGACTCTTTGATAGAACGAAGACTCTTATTAACACAAATCCCGAATAACCATACATGCAAATACGCATTCTCAAACAACATTTACCAATCTTAATACATGAAATATATCATGTATACCATTAAATTCCCTAGGTAATTATATACCTATAAGATACTGGTTCAATCTTTCCAAATATCATAAATGGACCTACAAAACTCGACATCAACTTTTCCCTTTTACCAAAACATGCCGCCCGTTACCATAGGTGAAACTTCCTACATAACTTTGTCACTAAACTCTAGTGGTTTCCTCCTTTTCAACGTATCATCTCTTGTTGCTCTCACCCTTTCCATAAACACCATTATTATATTAGTAGCCTCTTTCACCAATTCTAGTCCACAATAGGGAAAACTCACCCTATCCTTCCATATAGTACCTCAAATGGCATTCATCGACTTCTAGTATGATAACTATCATTATATGAAAACTCAGACATCGCTAACGAGTTTCCCACATCCCTCTAAATCAGTCACCCAAGCTCTCAACACGACTCTTATACTTGTATCAATTTCCCACTTCGTCCATCATTTTCCAATTAGCTGGATATACTCATATCCAATCATGTTCATCAACTTCCTTTAGTCCATACCCCAAACTACTTAAAAAGTCTAATTTCCTTACACAAGTGACCTATGACGATATTTCACATATTGATTAGTTTATCACAACGAGGCTCTTCCAATCCAAATCAACTTATGATCTATACACATCACCAAAAGGACGGTTATCTCAGTTAGTCTATCAACTGCCATCCAAACCCATGCTACAACTACTTCCATAAAATTTGGATAGATCATTAGTAGCACCTATACACTTCTTTCTCACTTTTCTACATGAAAGATTTTTTACCCTTGATACTCAACACTTCCTTTATACCTACACAATGTCTTACCTTCAAGGTCATAGTGCTCCTCATCTTGTCTCAGTTAGACCAAGCCCTTCGTCTCTCATGACACATCACATCTGTAACTCCTCAGTCATTCGATTATCGATACTAAGCCTTCCAATCAAACAATATAGGTAAGTACCATTTCCTTTCCACACTACAACAATATTAGCATGCTTAGTGCCTTAGTCTACTCATTAGGCTATACCAAAGTTTTACCTTCGGTTCCCATCTCGACCTATTTCATTCATGATTCGCATCTATCCACACTTTCTTCTTCTTCCTCAGCTCATGACATACATCACGATGTTATGCTTCCCGTCTTTCAAGTCATCTATACCTCAAAATTTTTCCAAGTAGCTTCACTTGTTTTTCCTCACGATCAGTTCTCCTACTCCCTCCTAATAGGGACATACTAGAGTTTTATGTGATCCCATGCGGATCACACTCTCATCTTATACCCATATTAGTTTCCATTTGTCTAAACTAAGCCATATTTTAAATTCTTGTTCAAATTTCATACTTCTATTTTGATCTTGCACCCAACATGAGGTACTTTCAATCATCATCTTCTAGGAATACTTGGTTCTCTCCTTCCATGGTTCTCCCTAATTCCTACACTATCCCGTCCAACAGAAATTCCACACTCCATACATCAAATCTATGGAAAACGCTAGTGCATTGGATAATGCATAATTGTCTCTTCCAAAGATCTTTCATAACACCTTCACAAAACCGACTCTCTAAATCACTTCTCCATGAACTTATTCAGCTCAGCTTCACTACTCATCCCTCGATATTGATTGCCACAAAAATTCTATCCGCGTAGTCACTCGACTCCCCTTGTTACCTCCACGAGTTCTTAATCTCCCATGTTATGTATTCAATTCATCACGATCCACTAGTTAAGCTCTTTTGTAACTCCACTCCGGTACTCGATCTGTCCTTCTTTGTCACGAACCATACAGAGATTCCCATCATAGTGCTTGTCACCTTTCCAGTCCTTGCAACTTCTGTGACTGCTTCGAAATCTCTTGCTTCCTTCTAGCAGCCGACACGTAGTCCTTTCACCTCTTTGATTCACGATGTAGCTCTTTACGCACTCCTTCTCGTCTCTATGATGTTACCTAGTAACTTCACACTACCCAGTAGCCTCTAACTTCAACTCATCTACCACAATATTTCTAAAGTTACTTCAACCCCTCAATGGCTCACTCTTCCTTACTTGTTGTAATCACCGTTAATCAGCCTCCTACCAATCATTCTTTCACATCCATGTTTTCCTTCACGTGTCTACTACTACCTCGCCTCTATAATATACCAATTCCCTTGCGTGTTATTTGCCGAATCTTTCCATTAGTAGAAAATTTCTACTCTACCCTCACATCCGTTGGTACTTTCATCAATCTCCTAATGGTACTTCATCCAACTTCTCATAGCATGACATCTCGTTCCCACGACTAGTCAACTAACTTTACTTATTCCTTATTCCCGTAACCAATCTAAGTTTCAAAACTCCACAAATCTTAATCATTCCTTCAACACAACCTTTAAACCAAAATACATCTCTCCATTCTAATATCTAACCATAAGTAATACTACCCAACTCCATCCTCTCATCCTAACGTTTCCACAACCGCATAACTAAATCAACCATGACGTGTACCAAAAGAATTCCAAACGATCGCGTCCCATAATAAATATAGGGTAAACCGAAAGATCAATCATAATGAAACCTAGCCAAAACAACTGAAAACGAAACAATGTAATCCAAAAGATTCAATGGAGTGTGCCAACAACGAAAAATTAGACTCGTCACGGTTAGTATTACCAAATTTCGATACCTCAGAAAATTTTAAACTTTCGCCCCATTTAGTTACTCCTCATAAGAACCAAACTTCAATACTAATAAAATCAATCATACTCGTTTTGAACAATAAACTCATCTTTTATCTTCATTATTTTATCAACGATATCAACTAGTTAGTATACTACAATCTTATTCTAACCATTATCTTATTTACCAGTATTAAACTTATTTCACTTGTTATTATGAAACCAATACATGTATATAAAATACAGTGTTTTATTTTCATTTTATTCTATATTATTATTATTATTATTTTATAAAATCCATTTAGGATGGTTATAACTAAACTACTACACGTTTACAAGGTGTGGTTTTTTTATCATTACTATAATAAAATCTCCCTTTTTACTCTTTCCGTCTAGTTAAATACTTCTAAAATTTTAACTCCGCTTAAGAAATTTTTTGTAAAATTTCTTTACCCCTTTAAAATGTATTATCACATGTTACATAGAAAACTAATCCAATTATTTTTAAGACGTTTTTTTATAGCTTACTACCACAAACTTTAAAAAAATTATGTAAGTCACGATATCATACCATACACTTACAAATTATTTTCAAAACCGTTTTCCTATAATTAGCCACACTTATTTGTAAGAAAATTTAGTAGTTCTCATTAATTAAAATACATACCCGAATGTAGACACACATCAAAAGACTCAAAACGTCGTTGGAACTCCATCAAAATCCAACACCATAAAACACGAGAGAACACAAGGTACGTTCAAGTTATAATAACTACTGAACGACCATATATCATAACTTAACACATACTAGTATATATACATCGACATATATACCTATTAAATCACCCAAAACATACTCGTTATCATACATGTCAGATCAATCAATCACGTCATACACTCGTTTTTCCATACGAGTAATCACCATCTTACCACAAGGCATAAAACCCATCACTAAAACCAGTCCATATCATGTGACCCCATAATCACACAACATGAGTATAACCCAAAACATATAACACACTCAAAAGTAGCCATATAGTAGACAACCGTTACATAAACCCATATATTATACATATACCCAAAAATCCACATCTCATCATATACAAGCATGTACTAACCCTCTTTCATGCAATCATACTTGAGAACCCATTGAAGTTATGGTACTTGTATAACTATGTTGGCCACCATACTTATACAATTACCCTTTCCTCAATGCACTCCCTCCTATGATGATAATTATAAGAATCAATACAACATATAACACATAAATCCATCTACTCACATAAGCTCATAACCACATAAACAATAAGGTCCAAAACTCGATCTATTAAAATAATATAGTCAAACTCTTGGAATACATAAATCCATAGTCTAGCTAAAACAGCATAGACAAACTCCAACACAACATCATAATCAGTTATAAGTCATGTCGCCCATAAGACTGGAAACAACTTAAAATCCTTCCTATCCACCTACTCCTAGTAACTCGAATCACCACATGATTCTTAGGAAACATGACTTAAACATCAAAAGAAAAATACTATACATTAGGTACACCAAATAACTTACTATGGTGAAAGTAATTTACATATCAAAAGCAAAACAGAAATTAACAGGTGACTAAGTATGAATGACTATAGTTCAATCCATACTAGTCAAAACTCACAGAAAATGAATCAACAATACTCAGATTATACAATCAAAACCATACACACATATTCCTATGACGCCTATATGCAGGGATCCTTAAGCTATAGACTAGGCTACTAGACTAGGCAACCTAATTCTCTATAACCATTGTCTCTGATACCATTCTGTCACACCCCACCATGGCGGAATACGGGGCGCGACGTATGGATATCATCACAACAATAGCGTGTCTATAGAGGTAACTAAATGAAATGGAAATATCATAAATGGTATGTCATGAAGATATCTCAAACAATGAAGGCGTCTAGGTAAGTAGGTAACAGGTCTACCTCTTACCAAAGACATACAATTAACAAATAACAAACATATAGGTGTCTACAAAGTATCACCTATTCAAACATAAATAAAGACTAAGAGGAAATGGGGTTCCTCCAAATGCAATCCTAGGCCTTCCAGCTAGCCACTCCTATTCTCACGCTTAACCACATTCTCACCTGAAAGAGACGCTAAAATACGTCAACATAAAGTTGGTGAGAGTCATAGGTTTAGACTCCAACGCCAAATCAGTTATAAGCTGTGAATAACAACCATTGACAAAAGAACATATGGACAATGTGCTATAATTATGTATTAACAACTAGCATTCAAGATTAACCAATCACCACAAATCCAAGGCTCCAAGCCTTACCAATAACCACAATTCCAAGGCTCCAAGCCTTACCAATAACCATGGTCCCATAGGCGCTCATACACCTATGAACCAATCCCAAGGCCCCGCCTTGTCAAAATCCCCTTGGTACCAAGTCAAACCACAATAACTGAGACGGTACGTGTCCCCCGATCCAAATCATAAACACAAT
Source organism: Glebionis coronaria (assembly GCA_025667525.1). Lineage (NCBI taxonomy): Eukaryota > Viridiplantae > Streptophyta > Magnoliopsida > Asterales > Asteraceae > Glebionis > Glebionis coronaria. The sequence continues at coordinate 275,586,234 of CM046874.1, forward strand.
CAAGAACCACATAGCAGTTAATCACATAAGCGTACACACAAGTCCATCACAAACCATAAAAACATTCACAACATTCTTTACAAAACCATACAGTGTCTCTTCCATCCCATCTGCAAATCAAATCATAAAAAGACATGGGACTATGAAACTCACCTGAACAAGCTTCTCCAAGTCGCGCTCTAGCAAAAATCTAAACACACAAACATATAAAATCAAGACATGAACCACATACCAAAATGGCTCATCAATCTATGATGGATATCTAACCTTCTACTACAACTTAACCCCATTTATATGCCATAAGCATCTCATTACACCACTCTATAAAGCCCTTAACTTAGTTTAGTTCATAATTCGTCCCGTTAACATTTAACCCAAAATAGTCCCGTTTTTCATACTTCAAACTATTGGTCGAACACCCCCTTAACAAAAATAACATGCCCTGTAAAAGAAACCCTATGCCCCTACATGTGTTAGCTAAATCTCCCCTTTGGCCACAACCTAAAAGCTACTGTTAAGGCCTCCATATATATATATATATATATATATATATATATATATATATATATATATATATATATATATATATATATATATATATATATATATATATACATATATATATATATATATATATATATATATATATATATATATATATATATATATATATATATATATATATATATATATATATATATATATATATATCTATATACTTTTACCTATCCAGAATTTACTGATTTTGAACATATGAAAAGTTTGTTATGATCAAAGGGTCTTACCTAACCCATTTGTTTAGCCCTCCTCCAGATCTTTTATTTAATATATAATCTAAGTCTCATGTTCGTTTAAAGGTCCAATTATACTCCTAAATACCATAAACATCTTAAAACATTTATTTAAACCCGACTGATTTCAAAACTGCTTTGACCTCCGACGGTTGTAACCTGTTTTTGACCCACTTCCCTACCTCGAATTCAATTATAGTTTCTTGCATTTGAAATCTAATTCATTTACTTTTTCAGGGATATAAGATTCGAAAATTAAAAGTTTGTAGAAGTCTAGATATGATCAAAACAATGCACCAAAAATTCTGCCCAGTTTTTAATTACGAATTTAATTGAATTAACCTAATTAATTATTCATAATTTATTTAATCACAAGCCCTAATTTATCTAATTATTATAATAACATTAATTCTCAGATTTTAATTTTGCCCTAACCTTAAATCCACCATAATTGATGTTTACATGAATTAGAAACATGATTTAGTTAATAAAAACGTAAATAGTACATGATTTTTACCTTTAATCTTCAAGGGATTGATTTTTATTGAAAACCCTAACCTCCATTGATGTATTTTCGACCCTATAGCTGATATAAGTCGTTCATAGCCTTTAGGGGTTTTGATTTATATTAAAACACCTTTCCTAATCTAAATTTAAGGCTAAAACTAAAACTTTCCATATTTTCTAACCCCCTTCCACCAAATTGGCCCATAACCGACCCAAATAGCCTTTTTCTTTAGTTTTTTATTATTTACTGTAAATTAACTATTAATTATCATTACCTTAAATTTCCTTAATTTATTTCAGCTCCTAAAACCTCCAAAACCGCTAAACCGTAAAACTAGTCAATTTACGCGTATACCGTAAATGACGTAAAAATATACAGTTTTATAAAAACTCTTAGAATATGAAATAAATTATACAAATAATTTCTAAATTACTTAAAACCATCCCGTAAATTATTCCCGTGACTAATTACCTCATCCGAGACCTCTTGATGGTAAACCTTAAATCGTAAAAATACGATTTTCTATAATACATATACGTATACGTAAAACCACGAAATAACACCATCTCATTTCATAATCACTACTTTGTGAGCTCATGAACATGAAATAACCGTTCCTCAATTTACTTATGAGTACCATATACCCATAAACGATATCCAAACCTCACTCCAAACACACAAAATAAGCACATAAGCACATAAAAGCACATATCTGCACAAAACACCCTAAACTATAATCTAAGTGACAAACCCTAAAACCATGGTTGTCATATAAGTTCAATGCTAAATGCATTAACAATGATAAGTGATGATTGAATGCAATGCAAGAATGTAAATATAAGTAAAGAGTAAGGAAAGAAACAACCTAAGGGAATACACCAAGATCTATAGTGGTTCGACAACGAAGCTCTCTCTTCGTTCCTATTCCAATCCTCGAGTACACCCTTACTCGATATTTCCACTATATCCACAAACCCAAAAATTTCAAAATGGTTTGAAAAAGTAATGCACAACAAATTTGAAATGTCTATGATGGGCGAACTAAAATGTTTTCTAGGAATTCAAGTTCACCAATCCCCACATGGTATCTTTATAAACCAAGCTATGTATTGTCAAGAGATAATCAAAAAACATGGTATGACCTCATGTGACCCAGTTACGATACCATTATCCACAACATCCCTAGATGCTGACTTGGAGGGAAATGCCATAGATCAAACGAAATATCGTTCCATGATCGGCTCCCTCGTGTACTTGACAGCAAGCAGACCAGATATTTCACATGCTACATGCTATTGTGCATGATATCAAGCCAGACCTGCTGAAAAGCACCTCAAGTAGGTTAAACGGATCTTTCGGTACCTCAAGAATACCATTCATTTGGGACTTTGGTATCCGAAGGAAACCTGTTTCTTTCTAACGGCCTATTCAGATTCTGATCATGCAGGGTGTCTTAATTCTCGAAATGGGACTTTTGTTGGTGCAAAATTTCTAGGACAAGATAAGATGGTGGGATGGTCTTCCAAGAAGCAGGATTGCACGTCACTTTCATCAGCCGAAGTGGAGTATGTGTCTCTATCTGCGTGTTGTGCTAAAGTTCTTTGGATGAGAACACAACTCACGGATTATGGCTTCCAATTTGATAAAGTACATATGTATTGTGACTTAAAGTCGTCCATAGCCATCTCCTCCAATCCGGTACAGCATTCCCGCACGAAGCACATTGATGTCAGATATCACTTCATAAAGGAACAAGTTGAATGCGGTATTGTTGAACTATACCTTGTTGGAACGAATTACCAATTAGCTGACTTGTTTACGAAAGCTTTGTCGAATGATAGGTTTGAGTACCTTGTTAGGAAAATTGGTATGAGATGTTTGACTCCAACAGAACTGGAGATTCTGGCAAAGTTGCCTGCTTGATTCATCTATCAAGCATCTACTCGTAAATATCAGTGAAAAAGCAAAATAAAAAAATATAAAACATAGAAAAACAAAACACAAAAATAAAAATCTTTGAAAATCCAAAAATATTCTTCTCGACATGTCTTTCAGTATCGATAATATGGACGTGCCTAAAAATGTCGCTCAATAACGACACATGTGTGTACATAAAGCTCGAATGAAAGTTGTAAATATTTTTCAAAACATGTCATTTCTATTTTTAATAAAGGAAAATGTCTATTTTGGACAATTTTTCCAAACAACAAGTATAGCAATCTATCTTGGGTTGAGCTTGTCACAAAACATTCAACGTTTTGAGCTCAACACAACGGCTTGTAATCACTTTCAGATTACAACCCGAGTCTATATTCACAGGGGAGTGTACGATTTAGTGCGCTTACCCTCGGCAAAAGAAGAGAAATCTTCTTACACTTGAGTGGATTTGTCAAGACATTCAAATTCTATGAACTTAAGCTTATGCTTTAGAAAAACCTCTTCGCCAAAGAGAAATGGAGTTTTTCAAAAAGCGTTGAACACAACTTTTTTAAGAGTTTTTCAATGATTATTCAAAAAATTTCAAAATTGTGTCTTCAACAACTCCTATCCTCAAAAGTTTAATGTGGATCATTTCCTCGTAATGACAATTAGATTGGATCAATTTTTGAGGGGGAGCTTTCCATTTTCATGCTAAGATTGACACATTTTTCTCTCGAATATTTTCAAGACTATTCTTATTCATAATATATTTTAATCAAATTTGGTATCTCTAATATCAAACGATTTTATATATTAGATATAGGGGAGGAAATGTGATTAAAATATGATATATAGACTCAAGCACTTTAACTCTTACTCACATGTGCAAAACACTTTCGATTATCGATGCACATGTGAAGGGGGAGCTTTTCTGAAACGACAAAACTAGCAAGGTGTTAAATGTTTTTCAAACACTTTGTTAGAATTTAAAGTGGTTTATGGTTATGATAAAATACCCACAACATCTTTAATCCACGACGTTATTGGTGTCAAACGGGTGGTTAGGATTAAGTCCTATGATCCAACCAGAACCGGAGGGATCTTCCCAGGGACAATCCAATAGATTATTAGAAGTCCTTAAGAAAGATGGAGTAGAATGTGAACATAGCTGAATGCCGACTAAGTACTGATGCTAGCACTGGAACAATCACAACAAGGTGCTAGTAATGATGTCTTGGTAAGCATTGAAGGGGTTGAAGAATGAAAAAGAAATGTAAGGATAAAGGGTGAAAAGAAAATAGCCCTCCATACAACTTAGGCAGAAACCGGGTCAACACATCATGAAGACACGCATCATGGACCGAGTGATGTAATGCACAACCCTTCCCCAGCTGACCCAGGCTTCTCTCAATAGAAGTTTGTTTTATTGTCACAGAGATCAACACGACTTCTATTGACTTTATCACTCTGAGATAGTTGATATTGAATAGGTGGCATCTGCTCCAGCCTCCGACCACTAAAAGTACACAAATCGAGTCTAGAGCCAAGAGATCAATTAAATCTCGTTAGGACACACAGAATGACGATGAAGAGAATCCTACGCTATATCCTTGCGATATTGCTAGAACACTCAGAGTGATACTACATAGTATTCACAATGATGAGTAGAAATCCTTCAAGTGTTAACATCAAACAGCACTACGGTAGGTCATGTGTAAGATTCTTTATGAATTGAAGATATGTAAAACTGAAAAGCAACAGTGGTTTGTTTCTTTATCGATTCAAACTCATTTCAGGTTTCTATGCAATATCTTTATGGTCTTGCCAGAACATTCAGAGTGATATTCATTAATATTCATAGTGACGAACGGAAATCCTTCTAGCGTCAACCTCAAACAGCGCTACGGTAGGTAACTTGCGAGATTCTTTATACATCAAGCTTGTGTCAACTAGAAAGCAACAATGGTAAGATTCTTTATGAATCAAACTTGTTCCAGGAATTTAAATTGATGACTTAATCAAGCAGATATTTATCCAATTGATTCACTCTTTGTGTTCGTAGTCTTGCTTTGAGACGGTCGAGTAAAGAGAACGGCTAGTACAGCTGCGAAACCCTGTCAAGGAGGTTCTTAATTGAATCTACCTAATCACATGAACGATACTTAATATCGTCTAACGGTCTTCACCGACAAGAGGTAAAACGCTATCGATTTAGGACGAATGTCAAAGCCATTCAGTCCGTGTCTATGTTTGTCTCGAGAAGGTGGTGTTACGGTGTACTGAGCAAAGTTAAAGGTTCAAAACTACATACTCATGCCCAAAGATATATTCAACAATCAAGAAAGCTAAATAATTCCGCAACTCTGATGATCAAAATCTTCCTTATTAATTAATGAAGAGGAATGACCTCTCTTCAAAGGAGTTTGTTAGCAAGTTTTCAAGATGGTGCAAAGTATGAGCATGTGGATGAAGACACAAGATTGCAAGATAGAAAAGACAAGTCAAGAATGATTTGAAGATTTAAATCGAAACACAATGACAAAGGCTCAAAGATCACAACATGAAGGAATAAGACTACTATTACACGTTCAAGATTTATTTATGATGAGATTAGTAATCTCTATAAATCTCCAAATGTCGAAGAGGAATGACCTCACATTGGGGGAGATTGTTAGCCTCAAAATATTGAGTCAAACAAGAATGTTCGGTCATCGGTTTTTATTGTAACATTTATTAAAACATTGTAATAGTTAGTTAAATAGTCGTGACATTACGGGCTTGATGGCTAGCTTAAAAGGCCTCTTTCAAGGTACTAAGCATTTTATTCAAGCCCGACCCATCAAACAATATAGCCCATTATAGTTACATGTAAGCCCGGCTATATAAAGCCCTTCCTAGCATGTTAGGAAGGGTTGGTGATTCATTTTTCTTAATCTAATTTCACATAGTTATAATCTCTCTCTCTAATTTCTCTCTCTACTTTCTCTCTCTAGAATTCATATATTTTCTATCTTATTTCTTTAATCCATCATCATAAATAATATAGGACAACATCAGGTATATATGGTTGACCTTCAAGTCAGGACAAACATCGTACATGGATGTTGCTTCGCCCGCTTAGGAGCTTGTCATCGCTACCTTGGGTTTGTTTTGGAGACATTAATGAAGTGTTGTATAGTTTTGAGAAAGTCAGAGCACGCGGGTGTAATAAGTGTGAACTAGCTTTTGCAGCTTCTTGTCGGGATTGTAGCTTATATGATTTAGGCTCTAGAGGCAATAACATGATATGGTCAAACGGAAGGAGAGGGGTGGATAATGTCCAAAAACAACTAGATAGATTTTTTTCTACACCAGATTGGTCAATTCTCTTCCCCTCAAGCTGGGTCCAAAATCTTCCTCGAATCGCCTCAGACCACTCACCAGTTTTACTTTCTCAAGAAGAATGTCAGGGAGGAGGTGGAAAGAAAAGAGGTTTTAGATTTGAGCACATGTGGCTTAGAGATAATAGATTAGCAGGTGTCATTGAGGACGCGTGGACAAGTGGTGAACGCGAGGGCCTAGGGAATGGCCCGCGGCTTTAGTGCGTGCTTGTGCGGAGAAATTGACTGAATGGAATGCAACTAGTTTTGGGCATGTTCAACGCAATATCAAAGCAAAAACTAAAAGGCTAGAGAACCTATAGAAAAAACCGAGATGTGATTCATATCGTGAGCAACAAGACTTATAAAATGAGATAAAAGAATTATATGCACGTGAAGAAATTATGTGGCGGCAAAGGAGCAAGGTCCAATGGTTGAATGAGGGGGATAAAAACACAAAATTCTTCCATGCTCGAGCAACCAACAGGCGAAAGTGAAACAACTTACTTAAGCTAAGAACTGAGGATGAAAGGTGGATTACAGATGCTAATGGACTATGTGACATGGTGTCGTCATACTTTGAGAAGTTGTTTCACAGTTCCTCTCCAGCAGATTGTGTAGAGGTGGTATCATGTCTCGATCGATCCATTTCAGATATTGACATCGAGAGGCTAGAGAAACCGGTTACTGAATCGGAAGTATACAATGCAATTATAAAAATACATCCATCGAAGGCTCCTGGACCAGACGGTATGACAACCTTGTTTTACCAAAAGTTTTGGAATATTGTTGGCCCTACGACTATAAATGTGGTAGCTGAGTTTTTTCATACGGGAATTATGCCTCAAAACATTAATAAAACTCTAGTTACCTTGATACCAAAAATTCTGTGAGACCCCCATATCAGGCAAGGAAACAACTAGGCAACAAGTGGGTTCCACGTCATGGTACGAGAAACAATGAAATATTGTTCACACCAAGTTGACGTAATAAAAACATATACATTACATCATAAAAGATCAAAGGTTTTAAACAAATGTCCCAGAGTTTTATATGCGGAAAAATCTATTATTTCATCATGATTTATAACATATAGTTGTCAAAAAGACAGAATAAACTTTTGACAGTTTTTACCAAAACCAAACTTTTAAAAGCATCACAGAAATCTCCAAGCTGCGATAATATCCTACAGGCTCCCATCCAAGCAAAATTTAGCATTATTACCTGATATTTAAACATGTAAAATGTCAACACAAAGTTGAGTGATATTCATAGGTTTAGTAGTAAAGTTGTGGAACACAAGCATTCATTTGTAAAACAAGTAATAGGGAAAATGGTTATATACGTTAACCATAGTCCGAAACCATTATTATTGCTATTTAGCTCATGACACCGAAGCTTAACAAAAGGTAAGTTCCCCTAGTGAGTATTCAGCCTTAACACTCAAGTATAAACAAATGTAATGCATCAAGGTAATACGAGACAGGGATTGTCAATCTCGATGGATCCACCCACAACATTCGCGCTTAGAAAAGGTAACATTAGGAAATTAACGATGCATGAAATGATGGGGAAACTTAGTGGCTAGGGAAACTAAAAGCAATAATAATAATGGTAACCTGTTCTGGAAAACATACAAGTTCTGGATAGCATACAGTTTTAAATGAATGTGTTCCACCATGTAAAATCTCACCCCGCATTTAGAAACAATGTATAAGTAGTAAAAAGGGGCTATGAACTCACCTTAACGAGAAAACATGAGTACAACAGTAAGCTCAACGATTATTGCAGGAATCAACCCTCGAACATATATCTCACTAGACGCGGCAAATAAGGTCTGCTTTTAAGTAAGTTCTTGCATCGTCCCCTCACAATTATGTATGTACACATCTTATGAAACATCATGTCAATTATTGTACAACGTCATTTCTTTAATAAGTCCACCTATTTCTCATATATGCGTCTCTTTTCTTTAGCAACGGGTGAAAAAAAATAGCTCAAATGAAAGAAATTATGTATGCTTTATATTACTAACAACTACTAGCGCCGACTTCATATATTACGTGTCTTGATGTAGTTTATGGCATAAGTAATCAATTTTGCTAGACAATAAAGCAAGCCACAACGTGTCACTTAAATGGAAGGCCATTAATACGTATATGATTATAACGTAGCATGAAATATGAGATGACTAAGGCAAGTCATCAACATTCCTTTTTTTTTTCAAATAGATACATCTACGTTTATACATTGTTTAGGTTTCATATATTTTATTTTCTATGTAAGATATGAATTTATATTATATACCGCACTTGATAAAGCGGGTATTATCGAGACCCGATATTTTAAATGTTACGTGATATAAAAGTTACATGTAATACACGAAAAATAAACGCCTAATATAATATTAAAACTTCGACATTCGGAGAACATTTATATTTAGATTTATAAATGAGGGCTTATAATTTAATAAATGTTAACGCGGCGTAAATGAATGGCGCTTAAAGGATTAACTTAATTTACGAAAAATGCACGTAAAACAAAAATTTTAAAATGACAACAATAGAAATATTTATATGTCATGACGATAATGTTTACGGTCGATAACGGACATAGACTTTTTCAATAAATAATAATTGACACGTATTCGATACGTTAAACCCCTAACCTTGCCGGTTAGTCAAGAATTCAATATTAATCGTAGAACGAACATGACAAATAAAAGTTGGGTAATAAATATTGGTCCGAATATTAGGAATAGAATTAGAGCTCGGTCTATATGTTTATTTTAAATTTCGGGTTACTATAGTAAATAAATATGAAAAAATAAAAATAAAATTTTTTATTTTTTTACCTTTTTATAATTTCGAATAAAATATCATCAATGATCAGAAAAATAATTAAAATATAATTTAATTAAAATTCTCGAGATCTCAGGATTTACGTATGAAAAGTAAAGGGGAACAAGTAAAACACTGAAAAATCAAGAAGTACGAATAAAAGAATAATTTAATTACCGGGAATAATACGAGTTCTCACAGTCGTCCGCCCTAAAGGAACTATGGTCCCTCAGAGTTCAACTGGAGACGGAAAGGGACGAGAACAAATAAGGATACTTTGCTTTGAACTGGTCTTTAAATACGAGAGAATAATTAGAGATATAATAAACATGATAAACGCTTAAACGGACAAGATGCACTAAAACGGATTAATATTAATGATCGATGAGGAATTACGAATCACGTAAACCGTAAAACACAATAATTCACTTTACCAAGAAAAAATGATGGTTTTAACTATGTTATATAGAGATTAAGAAGAGCATGTATATTTAATGGGTAAACAATCACTAAGTCCTTCTCTTGATAAAGATGGTGTTCAAAGTAAAAATAAAACAGTTCAAAAATTATTTGATCGACTTAAGAACTTTTGGATGATTGTATGAAATTATTGTTTAAACTCGATTTTTTTACGATTACAGAAAATCTAATTTCTAAATTATGTTGAATCATTGACAGGAATATTAATTAAATCGGTAATTTTATTAAATTGAAAATATAAATCAAATAGTTTAAAAGATAAGACATTATGTCCTTTTAAACACTAGTTATAAATATATACAAGAGAATGTATAGATTCGACCTTTTATTTGCGATGGTTATTTTAGAAATTTGAACTCTTGGAAAAATGTGTAAAATTTCCTTAGAAATTTATAATAGCCTATTTTTTTTTGGTAATGGGTTTCCCCGGTAAATAGATTAACCAAAAAAACAGTGAGGTACAAATGGAATGTGGCTAAGGTACCACATTAACCTCAAGCTAAACATCTTGATAAACATCTAGATCCAGTGCTTATGACAAGCCATAAACACTTACAAAACACCTAACACAATACGAAATGAAACAAACTAACTAACAGCTGCCGTGAAGGAATTTCCACCTGCATTTGTTTTAGAGAATAAATTAGTTGTTTCATCATACACCATTTCAACCTCGTCATCTTCATCATCGTGATCCAACACAGAGTAAGAATTTGATGTAGAGAGCCCAACACCTGATGATGGCTTACCAATAGACTTCAACTTGGGCAAAGAAACAGTTTTCGCATTAGTCACTCCCTTCGTCGGGTTACTAGTTGTAGATTTAGGAACAAATTTGACATTCGGCTGAACCGATGGACCAGTAAACTTACCACCCTTTATAGATTTCGTCATCTTTTTCTTTGTTTTGGTGACCGTTTGGAAACCATCATTAGAAATAGATGGACCAGTACTAGCACGAAGAACTATAGGAAAGACAACCACCTTCTTAGAGCATTGATCTCAACACATCTAGGAGGTCTCTATTCATATTCAATACGGATAGTTTCCTTTGTAAAACCTTCCCCCGAAAGAGAAGGGACACCAATGGTAACAACATCCACAAAATCAGCCTCAGCATTAACCTCAATTAAGCATCTGGCAAAACTACTCCGCCCCCATGACTCCTTACACATAGTGCTAGCGTAGGAATCTAGCATCACAGATTTTCCAATGAAAGAAGCAATCAAACTAATTCCATCTTCTTCAAAGACTTGAATAGGCACATCATGTAATTTTACCTAAACAGGAATACGAGTCAACTCTTCCTTAATCATTCTAGTATCCAGCGACCATTTTTTGAGAAAGATCTGAGAATTACGAATCAGCCACGGGCCCTCTTCTAAAACAACTTCAAAACCATCAAGTGACTTGAATTTTAAAAAGAAAAAACCCTTAGAGTTTTCATAAAGGAGTTTAATGCATCAAATGGTAAACATGAGATATATCTGAGTTTTCAAAATACGACAAGATAGCAAACGAATTTGAGGCAAATAATAGTGAACAATTAGTATGCGAACAATAGCTGGAGGGAATAAAACAAAATGCGTACAATTTCTTAACGAACATGATAGAATATATGCATCGATAATAAGACAATAAGTAACAAGGAATATAACAAGTCATTAATTCATGAGTGTGGTTGGCGTCACCAACAACGGCTTACTAAGTTCTCGGTGGTCGATACACGATCGAAGTAGAAAAGCCACACAATAAATTTTCGAATCAAAGAAAATTCTTAAATAGTCACGTGTGTACAATTCAAGTAAAATGAACAACATGACAATTAGAGAGCTAAATCAACGCATGGTTCACACGAATGAATTTCGAGAAAATAGAGTTTGACACACATCGTGACAAATACATGAATTCATCGTTCACTTCCAGTCATAAAACACTATCCGCGTCCGGAGACGTTTCGAAGGTCTACCAAAATAGATAAAGAAGGTCGGTCGATGTAGAAGCATAAAAACGTTGAAACTTTCAAGTCTGGTATCAATGGTAAGAAATTAGACAAGTGGTAACGAGAATTATATCACGAAGGAAGATGAGGTAACAAGTAAAACAAGGATCGTTGAGTAAAGAAACATGTATTTGCAGGCACGTAATTCATTCAAGGAGAGATAAGGGATCATATGTGTATGTCGCGAACTGGTGCTACTCGCATAATATGTAAAAGTTTTCAAAATTTTAATTTATCTAACTTTTCAGAAAAACAAGTAAAAAGTTGATTCTTGGCCAAATATTTAAGGTGACTACTAGTCGGCATTGCATGGCTCCTTCTAAATTACGCATAGATGATCAGGCTATGTATAATTTAGGACTAGCAATGCGATGCACAGTTCGTCAAACCAGTATTACATGTCATATATTTAAAATACATATATGATACCAAAAATAGAAGTTGGAATGATTTATGAAACTTTTCACAAGTAAGTAATTGACTAAATATTTAAGTTAACAATTTCTAATGTTACAAGAATACTTTATAAGACCAACGTTAAACAATTTGTGAAACTACATCGTAAAACAATGACCAATGTATAACATTTTGTAAAATGTTTTGCAAACAATACCAGTTTAAATTCATATGGTGACACGATAATAGCTTACAAAATAGCGAGTGGGTTACATGAGGGTAATAAATAGTAGTTCAAGACAATCAATGGAATGGTTACAAGTTGATAAGGTTTCAAAAGGTTTAGCCGGAATCGTCATAAAACATGTGTCAAAAGTGATGACGAACGATGTGAAACAAGAACTTCCAATCTCGGTCCAAATCAGTGGTACGTTAGAAGTAAAAGAAAGATAAAATGAAATGACAAATGAGTCATATCAAAAAGAAAGGATAAGGAATCCATATGCGTGCACCTAGTAAAATATTCGGCATAAATATGATTCTAAGAAAGTAAATTATCAATTCTCGAATAATACAACTAACTTGAAAAGTTTCTATTTTTAAACGTTTTCAAACGCAATCAATGGTTTTTAGTTGTAATCATTAATTAAAGTTTTACGAGTTCAAACGAGCTTAAAAACGCTTCAAACCATATTTTTAAATTCTATCAGCTTTGAATATTAAGTTTGACTTTTAGGGTCTGACCAGACCAATTGACTCACTAAATGACATTTTCAAAACTCGGAGTCTAAAGCAATTAGGTGTAAAACGATGTTTTGAACAACTTCCTAGTTTTACTCAAGACTTGAAATGGATCATAAATGGACGAAAATGCCCTCACATCAAATCTGTCAACAAAATGATATTTTAGAAATATGCGGGAATAAGTTTTTAAATTTTACAATTTCAATTCAGTGTAACTTGCTCGTTTTTAAGATTTTTGGGTCGAATTTTATGTCCTAACGAACGTCCTCAACAAGTTGAAATATATATTTTTATGTCTAAAGTTTATAAAAATATTTTCTCGACATCGTTAAGTTACATGTAATTTTTCTGCGAAAAGTATATTTTTCGACACACCTTGAAATTTAATCAGACTTCACAACGACCCGGAATTTATGTACACACATGACTTTTGGATTCCATAAAAACGAAAGAGAATAGATTATATAATTAAGCATATAAATAAAAACATAGTATAAAATTGGTTATGGATACCAACGATAATCTAAGAAATAAAAAACGGCGCATGACATCCGTGTCTTCGATTTCAAGATGCAATGCAGGAAGGTCTCTTGGCGGCGTGTTTTTAAAAAATCACAAGACATACCGAGAAAGAAATGGAACATTAACAAGTCGCACTCTTAGAGCGAGGAGGTTTAATGAAAAGGGAGGATACATGTTTAAAGAAGTAGAATTGTATTTCAAACAATCGCTACATAATAGAGGATGAATTACAAGATGACGATGGTGTTTTCAAGGTACAAATGGACGTTGAAATTCGAATTCGAAACGTAGAATGGTAAATGAAGTAATATTTAATCGATATTCGAGTGTCGTGTAAAACGGTGACATAAATGTCAATCAAGGTTACGAAAACCCACGATATTATTCAACATGGATTCAAGGGATGCTTCGAGGTGTGTGACTTTCACGATGTCCTTTAGTCTTTTTCTTTGTAGACACATTGAGCTACACAATGGTCTATAGACTATTTTCCAAGACATCCAATCACAAATGGTCGAAAAGCAAATTGGATATAAATAGATATCTTAAAGAGGTTTAACAATGGAAGTAACTCACAGGGTGGTAAAATGGAAATCAGAAGTTTCATTAAAAACAACACTTATTTAATCCCGAACAATGGTATCACGAGAATACGAAAACACGTAACCGTGAGTCGAGAAAAACAAGCGGTCTAAATCGAACGAGTACGTGAGGTCAGTCGTATCACGCATAAATGAAATAGCAATAGTATTCAGAAAAGTGAGTATGAAAGTCGACAGCATACGCGCTCTGAATACAAGTATATAATGTCATAACAATATAAAATCATTACAACAAGGTCAATTCACATGAACAAGAATTTAAGAAATGTAGTAAGAGCATATGTAATCAAGTAATATCCAATGATAATTCATGAAGCACGAAGGCTTTGAAAAGACATAGTAATTATCGTCATTATGGTAATTGATAGGTGTGAAAACACCCATCCTTTTACCACTTATTTCTGGCTAATACAATACCAAAATACGTATTTAATATCATTTGTTTGGAATTATGCGTGGTTTCTGTGTTTATTGTGCTTTCAGAGTCAACCGGACGAATATTGAAGAGAACATGGGATTGCACGGGTTTTATCGAGGAAAAAGACTCAGGGCGAAGTCTATTGTCCAAGAGATGCAAAAGATTTGAAGTCATTGTTCCTAATTGAAGATTTATCGAAGAATAGAGCCAAAGATGGAAGATTCTTATATGTCGAAGAACTCGAGTCTATTAAACAAAAGATTATAAGGCGAGTTGAAATTATTCACCGACACTTCTCAAAATCCAAAGTCGGAAAGTTTATTTAAAGAAACGTGAAGACTAAAGAAGAAAGAAGAAGAGAAGCCCAAAACCAAATCCCATTCACAAGCCCATAGTCACACGCCTGTAAATAGGACTTTACTTCACCATTTGGAGGCACTTAGTTAGTTTTTTTTCATTTTTCTAGTTGTAGAGAGAGAAAGTTCCAAACTTTCTCTCACTAAACTTTTTCTTTGTTTTAATCTTTTAAATTTAAGCTTTCTTTAATCTTTGTACTTTGGATTTCATTAATCTTATTCAAGTTAAGCTTTTAAGTTCTTTAATCTTCTTCTACTTTTCTTAGTTTACCTAAATCCTTGATCCGATTGTTTCATTTCATACGGTTTGGATTTGTGGATGAGTTCGTGATCAAAGTTTAATATTTCTTGTTTCTTTTTAAGCTCTCTCACGTATAAGCTATAGGCCTTCTATGCTTATTGGCTCATTGCTTGTTTTAGCTTATTGGTTTTCGGATTTCATCAATGTTTTAGCTTATTGATTTTGCTTATTGAGTTTTTAAAGTACCACCAATTTCGGAACAAAATTGCTCCCATCGCAATATTAGGGTTTGTACACATTCCGACGGGGTCACTGGTTTGATCGCAATAACCCTTTGTGGTTTTACTTTGCGATCGGTTGTCATTCCCCCTTATTCTGATCTGGGATTGCGATCGCTTATTGCGATCGCACATTACGACGGGATTAAGGTCCTTTTTAAGTCGAAACTCTGGCCAATTTTTATTTACCTTATTCCGATCTGACATTGCGACAAAGGGTTCTTAGATATTCCGATCTGACTTTCCGATTTAGACATCATTCCGATAGCTTGCAGCTTTGTATTCCTATGGATTGTTTTGACACTTATTCCGATGGAACATTCCGATCTGGGATTCCGATGGACCTGTTTTAATTGTATTCCGATAGACAAAGAGTTTTGATATCCCGATAGCTTAAGGTTTTAAGTTCTAAAGTTTTTAGCAAAGTTTTTAAGTGTTAGTTTAATTAAGTTTTCCAAGTATTTTTCTAATCCTTTCCTTACGTTTTCAATCTTTTATTTTTAACTCGCCAATTTAGTTTAATCTTTCAAAGCTTATAATTTACTATTCGACACTTACTTATTAGTTATTAGTTTAAAATAGATAAACAAACCAACACCTTTTTATTAACCAAGAACAAATCATTCCACTTAGAGCCGTGATCAATTCGAGGAGATACCGAGAGAGAACGTAATCCGAACCCTATCCAAATCATTGTATCAAATGGCGCCGCTGCCGGCTCTTCTCGTTAAGATCAACAGTTGTTTGTGAGAACTTGGATTTTGGGATCCGTTCATCGTGAACCATAAAAATTTTCAAAAACCCTAAAAAAATATAAAATTTTCAAAAATCCTAAAAATTAAAAAACATAAAAACCAAAAATATTTTTGCTTTGTTTTTGCCTTGTTAGTTCTTTTGCAGGTGCATGCGTACACGATCAACGTCTTATCAAGAGCCCGAGCCTCTCGAAGACTTAGACATGGCCGGTGTACAAAACAACAATAATAACCCACCTCAAAACAATAATAATAACAATAACAATCCACCTTTCAACAACAATAATAACAACAACAATGAGCCTCTACCGGATAATCGCCCGATGATTGAACTTCTGCAAGCACATGTAGATGGTAACGATGATCCAATTGTCATACCCGCGATTGCAGCCAACAATTTTGAGCTCAAATCCGGTTTTGTCCAGATGGTCTCTGCTCAACCATTCTTGGGGCGTACCATTGATGATCCACATGACCACATCAAGAGATTCTTGCAACTCACCAACACGGTCAAATTCAATGGTGTTCCACAAGAGGTAACCCGTTTACAACTTTTTCCCTTTTTTTAGAGGGACAAGCCCGGAATTGGCTTGCTAAGGAACCGCCACAGAGTATTCTTACGTGGACGGATTTGGAGACCAAGTTTATCAACTACTTTTTCCCACCCTCTCGTACTACCGCTTTGCGGAATGAAATTATCAATTTTGAACAAAAGTACGATGAGTCGTTTAGTGAATCTTGGGACCGTTTCAAAGACCTTTTGAGAAAATGCCCACAACATGGTTTTACCAAAGTACACAAAGTTAACACTTTTTATAATGGTTTAAGCATGAATGACCAAGATTCACTAAACAATGCCCCGGGGGGTAAACTTTTGGCTAAGACTTCCAATGCTGCTTGGGATATTACTGAAAATAAGTCTCGTGTGCAAACCAAGAGTGTTCGGACCAATGTCGCTAGTGCTAGTACTAGTGACAGCGATAAGCGACTTGACAAAATCACTGCGCTTCTTGAATCGCTTGCTACCCAAACCGCCAGCAACACCAACAACATCAATGCTAAAAACGCTCAAGTCAATGCTGTTAGCCAACCATGTGAAATATGCGGGGGTCCTCACTCTTACACCACTTGTACCGCCACCCAAGACTACCCTTCTGAGAATGTGAATGCAGCATACGGTACCTATCCTTAACCCGCTTATCAAGCTCGTCCTCAAGGTGACCGCAACCTGCTTAGCTACCGCTCCAACAACTATCTCTCACCACCCGGTTTTACTCCTAACAGCCCAAACCAACAACAAAACCTCAACCGCCCTCCTCAACAACAACAACCTCGTGGACCATACATACCACCTCACAAACAACCACATCCACCTCAACGAAACAACCAAGTTTACCAGCAACCTGCTTATCAACCACCCGCATACAATGCTCCTCCCAACCAACCCACCACATTACACCAAGACATTGGAACCTACATGAGGACTAACGATGTGATCGTGGACAATCTCCAACAGGAAGTGCGCAACTTGAAAGCAGACCTGGTGAAACAAGGGAACAATCTGAGAGCGGACATAAGAAACACTTTGGATAGTCAAACGAATGACTTAAAGAACATGATGGCTAGTTTTTTCCAAGGTAATCAACCCTCTTCTTCGGGTACTCTTCCGAGTAACATCGTTGCGAATCCAAGAGGGGAGATGAAAGCAATCACCACTCGCAGTGGCAAAGGTACCAAGGAACCCGAGCTTCCTATACCTCCACCGGTGATTATGACTACGGAAAACGAGTCACCTGCTCCTATTCCTCATCCTTCTACTTCCCCAATTTCTCCACCTCCTTCACCTTCTACCCCCATTTCCCCACCACCCGTGGTTGTGAGTGATCCTATTCCCCTAAAGCCTTCTTCTTCATCTAATATACCTTATCCTTCAAGGTTGAGGAAAGAGAAGAAAAAGAGCAAGGATGATATTCAAGTTTCAAACTTTCTCAAAATGTTTAAACAATTGAATTTTAACATCTCCTTTGCCGAGGCTCTCGCTCACATGCCCAAATATGCGAAAATGTTTAAAGATCTTCTAAGTGACAAGGAGAAGCTTCTTGACATTGCTCAGACCCAACTTAATGAGAATTGCTCCGCCGTTCTCTTAAGGGAATTGCCCACCAAACTTGGTGATCCTGGTCACTTCTTAATTCCTTGCAACTTCCCGGGAGTAGAGAATTGCATGGCCCTAGCCGATCTAGGTGCCAGTATTAATTTAATGCCTCTTAGCGTTTGGAAGCAATTATCTCTCCCTGAGCTAGTCCCCACCAAAATGACTTTGGAATTAGCTAACCGTACGGTTGCTTGTCCAGTGGGGATAGCCGAAGACGTCTTTGTAGGAGTCGACAAATTCACTTTTCCTGCCGATTTCGTCGTCGTCGACTATGACATGGACCCTCGTGTGCCATTAATTGTTGGTCGTCCATTCTTGAGGACCGGTCGCACTCTCATCGATGTTGAAGCGGGTGAGCTTATCATGAGAGTGGGTGACGATAAAATTATCTTCAACATGGGAAAGCTTTCTAAACAGCCTTATTCTAACGAGAGTGTTAATTGTATTGACGTTCTTGATGAGGTTTGTGAAGAACACTTCAAAGATGCTTGTAAAAGTACTCTTTCTTCTCTAACCAATGTTGAGACCGTTGCCTCAATTGCTCCGGCATTGACTCCTTTTGGAGACAGTGACTTGGATGATTTCGAACCTAGCTTGGGTCCTCTCAATATTAAGTATGATAATTCGTCCGCCGATTGGGATGAAGACATTCGTACTATTGAGAGACTTCTCAATGAAGACCCGGTTGCTCCTCCTTCTCCTACAGAGGTGACTAATGATGATCCATCGTTAGTTTCACCATCTATTAAGGATCCTCCTACTCTCGAGCTTAAGGACCTACCGCCTCATCTTGAGTACGTTTTCCTTGAAGACAACGAGAAGTTACCAGTCATCATCGCGAAGGACCTGAAAGAAAAAGAAAAAGCCCGACTTATCGCCGTGTTAAAGAAGCATAAAAGAGCTATCGCTTGGAAAATCTCCGACATTCGCGGAATTGATCCTCACTTCTGCACACACAAAATTCTTATGGCAGACGACTTTAAGCCCACAATTCAAAGCCAACGAAGGGTGAATCCAAAAATCCACGAAGTCATCAAAACAGAGGTTATCAAACTTCTTGATGCGGGTATGATTTACCCTATTTCGGATTCACCATGGGTTAGTCCAGTCCATTGTGTGCCTAAGAAAGGCGGCATCACCGTTGTGCCCAATGCCAACAACGAGTTGATTCCTACCCGTCTTGTTACTGGGTGGAGAGTTTGTATAGACTACCGCAAACTCAATGATGCCACGAGAAAGGATCATTTCCCTCTACCTTTTATGGACCAAATGCTTGAACGTTTAGCGGGTAATGAATATTACTGCTTTCTTGATGGTTTCTCGGGTTATTTCCAAATACCCATCGATCCCCAAGATCAAGAGAAGACAACATTCACTTGTCCCTATGGCACATTTGCTTATAAAAGAATGCCTTTTGGCTTATGCAATGCCCCCGGGACTTTCCAAAGGTGCATGTTAGCTATCTTCCATGACATGGTTGAGCAAACCATGGAAGTCTTCATGGATGATTTCTCGGTCTTCGGGGATTCCTTCTCTTCTTGCCTTGCCAATTTGGAACGTATGCTTAAGCGGTGCGAAGACACTCGCCTTGTTCTAAATTGGGAAAAATGCCATTTTATGGTAAAAGAAGGCATTGTGCTAGGACACAAAATCTCTAATGCCGGTCTTGAAGTCGACCGTGCTAAAGTAGATGTCATAGCCAAATTACCTCCACCTTCAACCGTGAAGGGTGTGAGAAGCTTTCTGGGTCATGCGGGCTTCTATCGTCGATTCATTCAGGATTTCTCTAAAATGCTCGCCCGATGACCCACCTCTTGGAAAAAGATACTCCTTTTATCTTTTCTAAAGAGTGTATTGAAGCCTTCAATCTTCTTAAGGATAAGCTAACTAAGGCACCGGTCTTGGTTACCCCTAATTGGGAGCTGCCTTTTGAATTGATGTACGATGCTAGCGACTTTGCTATTGGCGCGGTTTTGGGCCAACGAGTGAATAAACACTTCCAACCAATCCACTATGCTAGCAAAACAATGACGCCTCAATTGCATTATACGACAACCGAAAAAGAGTTTTTAGCTGTTGTCTATGCTTTTGAGAAATTTCGCCCCTATCTTGTTTTATCCCCCACCATCGTATACACGGACCATTCCGCGTTGAATTACTTGATGACTAAGCATGATTCTAAGCCAAGACTTCTTCGCTGGGTTTTACTCCTTCAAGAATTCAACATTGAAATTCGCGACAAGAAGGGAGCCGAAAACCTGGCCGCGGATCATCTGAGCAGACTTGAGGATCCATATCAAGGGGATCATCTGAACAAAGAGATCAATGACTCTTTCCCCCTTGAGACCTTAATGTCTATAAATCTTAATCTTGATGACACCCCGTGGTTTGCGGACATTGCAAACTACTTAGCGGGTGGTATTCTCAACAAAGGGTTAACATCCCAACAAAAGAAGAAGTTCTTGAATGATGTTAAGACTTACTTTTGGGATGACCCTTATCTATTCAAACAATGTGATGATTTGATCATTCGTCGTTGTGTTGACGGACCGACAGCTTTTGACATTCTCCAAGCTTGCCACAAAGGACCCACCGGTGGTCACTTTGGTCCCAACTACACCGCTAAAAAAGTGTTTGATTCTGGATTCTATTGGCCCACCATTTATCGTGACGCTCATGAAATGGTTAAGCATTGTGATGCTTGCCAACGCCAAGGCAAGATCACACATAAGGATGAGATACCTCAAAATTTCATACAGGAATGTGAAATCTTTGATGTATGGGGCATCGACTTTATGGGGCCATTTCCATCCTCCAAAGGGAACAAGTACATCCTCGTCGCCGTCGACTACGTTTCTAAATGGGTTGAAGCCAAGGCTCTCCCTACGAATGATGCGAGGGTGGTTGTGAACTTTTGGAAGCAGCTTTTCGCTCGATTCGGCGTTCCTCGTGCTATCATCAGTGACCGCGGGACTCATTTTTGCAATGATCAATTTGCAAGAGTCATGGCTAAGTATGGTGTCAATCACCGTCTTTCCACCGCCTATCATCCCCAAACCAATGGGCAAGCCGAGATATCCAACCGTGGATTGAAGCGAATTTTGGAGCGTACTGTGGGAGAGCATCGCGCCGCGTGGGCCGATAAGTTAGATGATGCTCTGTGGGCTTTCCGTACTGCTTACAAGACCCCGATCGGCTGTACGCCTTATCGTCTTGTGTACGGGAAAGCTTGCCACCTCCCTATCGAGCTGGAACATAAGGCGCACTGGGCCTTGACGTGGGCTAACTTCGACATCAACAAAGCCGGTGATCATCGAAAGATTCAACTCAACGAGCTCAACGAACTGAGGAATGAAGCTTACGAGAACTCACTGATCTACAAGGAGAAGACGAAGATCATTCATGACGCAAAAATCAAGAACCGAGAGTTCCACGTTGGTGATCAAGTCTTACTCTTTAACTCTCGGTTGAAGATCTTCTCAGGCAAGTTGAAGAGCCGCTGGTCTGGTCCATTCACCATCGCCAATGTCTTTCCCTATGGCACAATTGAGCTTTCTCAGACAAATGGGCCAAACTTGAAGGTGAATGGCCAGCGTTTGAAATTGTACTCTGGTGAGGACATATCTCAAGAGATGATTCCATCCCTCACCACGTTCCCCATGACCTAATTTTGGGTCGAGTCAGGCTCGTGACTCGGTTACAAAAAACAAGCGCTCCTCGGGAGGCAGCCCGATAATCTATCCCTTTTCGTTTTAACCTCCTAAGTGTAGGGGGACCTATATAGGTGTTTGTATTTGTGTGGTGATGTGATTACAGGGATGCATGCACTCTTGGAACCTTTGAAGAATCGTGCTCCCGTGTTATCCGAAATCCGGTTCTATCTCTCAACTTTCGTGATTCAATTTTCTTCATACTCACATTTGAAATTGATCACTTTAGTCGTCCTTTCCTTAGCTTGATTTAACCAACGTGCACAATGTCATAAGTGTAGGGGAGACTTTTCCCACATGCTTAAACATTAGGGACAATGTTTATCTTAAGTGTAGGGGGGACTTCTATCGAAGTTTTAAGTGGACTTTTCCATGAAAATGCCTTCATTTAACCGGAAAATCATCTTTTTCAACATTTTTCAAAATTTTTAATTAACTTTGGCCATTTAGTCGTATTTTTAAATTTTTATCGTTGCTTTCATATGTATATATTCCACAATAAAGTCAAAAATATTAATAAAGTGGTGTAGCTAGTTTTGAAATCTTTGACATATTAGGCCCGTTGCGATTATTTTGACTCAACCCGAATAGACTTATCCTAGTTTATTCTAGCTAGTATCCTTAACCATGTAGACCTTAATTGGTTTATTAGGCTAAGCGTCCACGAGTCTCATTACTTGAGATTTTAAATTGTGGAGAACGAGAAATGATAAAGTCAATTATAAGTCGGTATTCTTGCACAAGCACACTTGGTGTGATTATTTGCCTATTCTCCCATCACTTGCTAATAATTTATCTGCAATAAGTAAGGTCGTACGATTTGAAAAGTTACTTAGCTTCTAGCCCAAGATCGTTTAAAAGTTGCTCGGTAATGATAAGAGTTCATAGCCAAGGCATAACTTATGAAGCGGGGCACGAAGATTGGCGAGTCCAAAAAGGCCCTAACAAGGCATGAGGATTCCATTTTATTGCTGAAGATCCAAAGTGATGTGAAAAGCATTATTCCCAAAATCAATATGAAGGATCAAGACTCACGACGAAAAGCAATCAACTCCCATAAAGATCACGGAGAAATCTATCCGAAAAGACCCTAACAAGGTATGAGGATAAATAGATCCAAGTCCGAAAAGGAGGCGGATCGTTGTATCTCAAAATCCCAATTAGAGATTGAAGAAATAATCATGAAGTCGTGGTCAACAAAGTTGGAGTACCCCTCAGAAGTCTCCCTAGTGAAGAAACTCTAGTAAACGATGAGAAGATCATTATCTCAAGCACGTCTCTCAAGATATGAAGTATGAAGTACATGCCAAATATCGGCCCGAGAAAGGTCTCAAATCGTGAAACGAGTTATGCCAAGATATGAACTTTTTGATATCCCGAGAAGCAGTTTTAAGAGATTTTGTCCTTTAGCTAACTATTGATCAAATCGTCCTACTTTGCTTTCAGCCTAAATAAACTATCAAAATAAGTCCAAAAATGCATCTTCATGATCATTCTAAGACAAAAATAAAATATAAGAGATACACCTATGAATAAGGGAGTTTAAGCATTTAATTAAGCCATGTGTGTAAGTGTTTGATATGCTAACTTATAATAACAATGATCTCGTTTTTAAGCTTAGTTTGGGGAACGTGAAACTTGAGGGTGATAAATCTTCGCAGCACCAAAGCCCTAATGTAAGTCCTTGATCTCTTTGCAAGTTATTTCCATCCTTTTGTTTACTTTAAAGATTTGATTTCTCTTAGTACTTTAATTTTTATTTAGTAATATTTTAATAAGGCCAAGGTTGATTGATTATGAGAAAAGTGTAAATATTGCTTTATCATTAAGCATTGCATGAGGGCATGGCAATGGTTAAGTGTATGGGATTTGATAGGTGTGAAAACACCCATCCTTTTACCACTTATTTCTGGCTAAAACAAGACCAAAACACGTATTTAATATCATTTGTTTGGAATTATGCGTGGTTTTTGTGTTTATTGTGTTTTCAGAGTCAACCGGATGAATATTGAAGAGAACATGGGATTGCACGGGTTTTATCGAGGAAAAAGACTCAGGACGAAGTCTATTGTCCAAGAGATGCAAAAGATTTGAAGTCATCGTGCCTAATTGAAGATTTATCGAAGAATAGATCCAAAGATGAAAGATTCTTATATGTCGAAGAACTCGAGTCTATTAAACAAAAGATTATAAGGCGAGTTGGAATTATTCACCGACACTTCTCAAAATCCAAAGTCGGAAACGTTTATTTAAAGAAACGTGAAGACTAAAGAAGAAAGAAGAAGAGAAGCCCAAAACCAAAGCCCATTCACAAGCCCATAGTCACACTGTTAGAAATACGTTTTTACGTATATTAGAAGAATCGGTCACTCCACAATATTATTTATGTTGTAATAGCTCGTAGTTTATAGTTACTTATTTAGTTAAGTAAGAACCGGTCCATGGGCTTGTCATGGGCCGGCCCAAGTCCACATATGACTTGGAAGTATAAATACCCCTTTCCTCCTTGGAAAGGGGTGGTTGTTGTTCATTTCATGTTTTCATTTAATAAAGAAGACACACATTTTCTCTCACTTTCTCTCTCTAGTTTCTCTCTCTAGAAAACATCAACCCACTTCATAGATTCATAGGTTATCAAGATTCTACATTTGGTATCAAGAGCTATGGGGTGATTTAAGGTAATGATTTGTGTGGTTTTTTAGTTTTTGATTGTATTAGTGTTCTTTAAGAAGATCATCTTGATTCTTGGAGTTTTTTTGGTGTTTTTGTGATTGGGATTAGTGGATAAGTATTAGTTTTTACTTATTATTGTTGAAATCACAAAACTTTTTGGGTCATTTGGTAAAAATCTGGGTTTAATCTTCATTTTTTTGGTCGACTATTCATACGTACAAGTTTCTGATTACCTAGCAAAAGTTCCGAACCAACAACTTCCGAACCAAAAAGTTCCGGATCAACCAAAACATCCGAACCAAAAAGTTCCGGATCAACCAAAACATCCGAACCAAAAAGTTCCGGATCAACCAAAACATCCGAACCAAAAAGTTCCGAACAAAAAGTTCCGGATCAAGGAAAGTTCCGGATCAAGGAAGTTCCGAACCAAAAGTTCCGGATCAAGGAAAGTTCCAGATCAAGGAAGTTCCGAACCAAAAGTTCCGGATCAAGGAAAGTTCCGGATCAAGGAGAAAGTTCCGGATCAAGGAAAGTTCCGAATCAAGGGAAAAGTTCCGGATCAAGGGAAAAGTTCCGGATCAAGACTTCCGAACCAAAAGTTCCGAATCAAGGTATTCCAAGCCAAATCTTCCGAATCAAACTTCCGAATCAACAAAAAGTTCCGAATCAAGGGTTATTTTGCTTGTTTTTTCGACGATTTTTTAGAGGATTTAATCTTGGTTTCTTACAACAAAAACTCAACACAATTCACAAGCTTTACTTCACTGCTCGATCAACCGATAATCTTTGTCTATTTGAAGTTAACAAAATGAATCCGAATTCAGTAATGCCTCAGATGACATCCCTTATGGATATTTCCGTCATTACGGGAACGGATAATCGCCCGCCAATGCTCATCAAAGAAGTTTTTGAAGCATGGCAAGGCCGGATGATGTCTTACCTTAAGGGAAAACCGGTTTATGGGAGGCTTATGGTTAAGTCAATTTTAAATGGTCCACTTGACTATGGTACAATCGTGGCTAACAATGTGACTCGACCAAGAGAATTTGAAGAACTTACACCAGCTCAACAACTTGTTGCCGATGCAGACGAAAAAGCTCTTCAAACCATTCTCCAAGCTCTTCCCCATGACATCTATAGGATGGTAAGTCAGTATACGGTGGCAAAGGATTTATGGGAACATCTAAAGGTGTTGCTACAAGGTACGTCTCTCACCAAACAGGAAAGGGAATGTCAGTTGTATGATCTGTTTGATAGATTCACGTACAACCCAGGGGAAACGCTTCACGATTATTACTTCAGATTCACCACACTCATGAATGATCTGAATGTATACAATCTCGTGATTGCTCCATTCCAGGTTAACACCAAATTCTTGAATACTTTACCTCAAGCTGAATGGGGTGAGTATATTACCGATGTTAAGTTAACCAGGGATTTGCATAAGTGCAATTTGGATCAACTCTATGATTTCCTTCAGCAGCATGAGAAACATGTGATCATGCACCGTTCGCCTCGAGGTATGTACCCTGATTCATTAGCTTTGATGGCGAATCAACCAAGCTTGTCTCACAACAACACTCCTTATATCTTGGGACATCAAGCTTATCATCCATCACCTTACATGACACCAACCTTCCCCTAATACTCGATTCTACCGCAACCACCCACCTCACATCAGCAACAATATCGGTTTAGTGCACCTTCATCACAATATGCTACACAACCTCACCCAGCAAGTATTGCACCTTATGCTCAATCTTCATATTCTTCTTATCAAGAGAATGCAGCATATCCAACAAGCTACCCTGATCAAATGAGTATTCCTTCTAGTGATTATGCAGCTCATCAAGACCAAGCAATGTACTGTGATGATGAGGAAGTCCCCATTCCTGTATTCAAACAAGGTGCTGACCCAGTTGAAGTGTTAACCACTATGTCTGCTTATCTCACAAGGACTTTAAGCAAACGAGGATTTAGGGGATCAGCTCCTACCAACAATCAGTTGAGGAATTCATCCAATTCTCGCCAACAAGCTACTATTGAGAATGGCAGGGTAATGGTTCAACCTATTCAACCATATCAGGGGAGACCTACCACATCAACTACCAATGCTCGCACGGTCAATCCTGCTCCAATGGTCAATCCTGCTCCACGGGCTAATTCAACAGGCAAGTTGAGAATGATTACATGCTACAACTGCAAGGAAGAAGGACACATATCCAGGGATTGCAAGAAACCCAAGAGGAGAAGGGATGGTCAATGGTTTGCAGAGAAGATCTATCTGGTGAATGCTCAGGCACAAGGAAGGGAACTTGATGAAGAGGAGCTTGCATTTCTTGCTGATCCAGGGATTGCTGAACAAGACACTGTCACCACACAGAATGCAGCATACCAAGCAGATGATCTCGATGCGTATGACTCAGACTGTGATGAATTTCAATCTGCAAAGGCTGCTCTCATGGCAACTATCTCCAGCTTAGGGCCAGAAAAGAGATCCGAGGTACTTATTAATACCACCGATAATACCACTGATGCTAGTATTCAACCACATCAAGTTGTGCAAGAGAGTGCTGATTTGAATGAGTCTTCGGTGGTGAGTCTTTCAAATGAGGAGACAAACAATGATAGCAACATCAATGTGAGTCCTCAGACTTTGAGCGAATCACAACCGGGAGCCATTTCGCATACGCCTACTCCTGCTCAACAAGATTTGGTCATGGTTCCTGCTACATTACTTAGTAATGAATGCTGCACTCTTAGAAACCCTAGCTAAGAATAAGAATTTGTCTGATGAGCTTGCCTTAAGCAACGAGAAAGTTCAAACTTTGGAATTAGTGCCTTCGTCTAGTGTTCTAACAAATCCCGAATATGATCACTTTCGAAACAAACAAATGGGTCACTTGCAAGAAATTGAAAACTTAAGAGCAAATCTGTCTAATGAACTTAAAGAAAAGGAGTTAGTGGTCACTAATTTTCAAAAACTTCAAACAGATTTTGAATCACTCGAGTCTAAGAAGAATGAAATGGAGATTAATACTACTAATAAGATTAGAAGTCTAGATTATTTGCTTTTAATACAATACGCTGCTTCTCAACTAGTGCACTTATTTGATGCTTCGTTTAGAGAATTTAACTTATCACGTCAAAAAGGCCTTCCCCCTAACCCAAGGTATGCAAAACAAGCTTTAAGACATAATCCAAGACTTTATAATGCAACTCAATTAGGATTGGCCTTAGACCCGATTGGTTTTTTCGATGATCGAACAAGTAAGGATCTAGTTGATGAGGATCGGTCATACAATTCTGCAAAATATCCCGAGTGTGATTATTTTAAAATGAATAAGAAGCTTGCAAAAACGGATTTTAGAATTCGCTTCCATATGGACAAAGATCTCATCACAGCACCAACCTACATGTTAGAGGAAGAAAACCCTAGTACATTTCCTACACTTGTCAACATGGAAGGTCCTAAGGAAATTCCAAAGAATCTTCCACCTGTTAGCACTGTATGGTTAAACTTGCAAGAGATTAATCAATACTTTACTAATTTTGACAAGGTCATTTTGGAATGTACGACTTCAAATGGCCTAAACGCCGGAGAATGGGCTTTCGAACACATGAACGAGGTGTTTAAAAATGAGATCAATCCATTTGTCGAAAGTCTAAAAGGAAGCTTTGCATCTCTTATGGAAAATCTTGTGTTTGAAATTGGTGAAGTTCAAAAAGTGTTTTATGAAATGGACACCGCTTACGAACTACAACTAATTGAAAAAGAAAAGATTTTAACCGAATATGACCGATTCTTGTCTGCAGTAATCTCGTGTGATGTGCTTACTACTGTAAATGTTAATTATTCGAATGAGCTTACATCCGTTATGATTAATTGTGATGTTGTACATATATGTGATAATATTTGTGATCTCTCTGTAAATGTTGCTGATACTGTAAATGAGGTAGATAATCATTCTTGTCACGAATCTAACGCTGAGTTTTTAAAGCTACAAGATTCTTACAATTTACTTTCAAAACGCTTTAATCAACTAGAACAACATTGTATATCTTTAGAATTAAAACAACAAACTCAAAATGAGAATCTTTTGATATCAAATGGTTGTGAAAACGGTGTTGAGACGAGTGACAAGATGATTGCAATTGTTAAGGCATTAGAGGAAGAGATTATGAGATTGAAGAGAGATTGCGTCATCAAATGAAACACTAAAATTGGAACTAGAGGCTGCAGAGTCTAAAAACCAGGTCTTAGAAATTAGACTTTCGTCTGTTCTAGGGGAGATGGATCGGAAAAGACAGGGACTATCCGCTCTTTATGGTTCACTAGAAGAACGCTTCGCTTTTAATGCGGCACAACAACAATCTTATGTTGAACAACTGAACCAAAAGTGTGAGGAAATCTCTGACTTAAACATCCTGCTCATAGACAAAAACATGGTTTTGGCCGAGTTAAAGGAGACACTTCTTCTCACCCGACAAGAAGTTGTTGATAACTTAGCTACCGACTCTGCACCGTCCACTAGTGCTCCAACAACCAAGCCAGTAGTGCTTTATAAGAACCCGCTTCATAAGAGAAACCCGGTTACCTACGATGATTATATGAAGAATGCCATTAAGCATGTAGATCTTGTTAGGGATATCTTAGACGATCTTTATGCCTTAGATCCCTCAAGTAGCTACTATTATTCGGCTCATGAATATATTAAGCGAGTTCAATATTGCTTAGCATATTTGCAATACATAGGTAAACCAGGCTCTGCACTACTTACTAATAGGCCCATTGCTGTAACTCCATTTAATAAGACTCCAGGAGCAAAACCGTCATTGGCACAATCAAGTAAGGTACCTTTAAAATCTGTTGCTAATATTCCCACTTTGCCTTCTACATGATTAAAAGAGACTACTAAGGCTAAAGGATCGCCACTCAAGAAAGATAAGATCAAGCCCTCCACTAGTAGTGCCAAAAAGAAGAACGTAGAAGCTCACCATAGGAATGCTAGTTCAGTTTTAAATAAAAAGAATCATGTTAAGACTAAAAGCTCTGCGCCTGTGCAGAAGCCTAAACCATTCGTGAATTCTAATTTGAATTGTTGGAATTGTAATGAATGTATGTTTTCCCAACGTCATGATTTGTGTCTTATTGATCATGTGAATGAAATGAATGCCATTAAGAATGGTCTTGAATGGAAACCAACAGGTAGAACTCGTGCCCAGGTTGGCTGGCAATGGCGTCCCACTGGTAGGACCTTTACATTAGATGGAAAAATGTGCCCTTTAACTAGGAATGCATCCATTGAGGTTAGGTCTGAGCGTCCTTTAGTTAGGAACACTAGCACTAAAGTATGGAAACAGCGACCTTTAATTAGGTCAGCCCCCACTATAGTGCCTATCAGTGAAGAAATACCACAGGATTTAAGCCAACTAGAATCTACACCACCAACTAAGAAAAAGAAAGCTAGGAAATCTAAGAAACCTAAAGTTAGCAAATCTAAGATTATTAAATCTGTACCTGCTAATAACAAGGAATACTTAGATTCCGATACCTCTACATTGTCTTCGTGTGGTGATATTTTCAGGTGGTCCAAATCATCCTCTGGTATTTGGACTCCGGTTGTTCAAAGCATATGACCGGAGATCGCTCGATGCTCCGAAATTTCGTCAGCAAGTTTCTTGGTACGGTTAAATTCGGGAATGATCATATAGCAAAAATAATGGGATATGGTGAATATCAGATTGGAAACGTTACGATTTCAAGGGTATACTATGTAGAAGGTCTTGGTCATAATTTATTCTTAGTAGGACAGTTTTGTGATTCCAACCTTGAGGTTGCTTTTCGACAACACACTTGTTTCATCCGCAACTTGGAAGGAAAATATTTGTTGAAGGGATCTCGTGGTGCAAATCTTTATACCTTGTCCTTACAAGACATGATGGACGCCTCTCCAGTATGTCTTCTCTCTAAAGCATCTAAGACCAAGTCATGGTTATGGCATCGCAGATTATCTCATCTTAACTTTGATGCTATTAATCATCTGGCTAAAAACGAATTAGTTCGTGGTCTTCCAAAGCTTAAATTTCATAAGGACCATTTATGTTCCGCGTGTTCAAGGGGGAAAAGTACCAAGAAATCTTACAAGCCCAAAGCTGAAGACACCAATCAAGAAAAACTTCATCTTTTGCATATGGATCTTTGTGGGCCAATGAGAACTGAAAGTGTGAGCGGTAAGAAATTCATTCTGGTTATTGTGGATGATTTCTCCAGGTTTACATGGGTTAGATTTCTACGTACAAAGGATGAAGCACCGAAGGCTATCATCACTTTTCTGAAATTCATTCAGGTACGTTTGAATACTACTGTCCGCCATATTCGTACAGACAATGGAACAGAGTTCGTCAACCAAACTCTTCGTGATTACTATGAAGGAGTTGGTATCTCACATGAAACATCCGCTGCACGCACTCCACAACAAAACGGTGTCGTTGAAAGACGGAATCGTACACTTATGGAAGCTGCTAGGACTATGCTTATTTATGCGAACGCTCCATTGTTCTTGTGGGCAGAGGCTATATCAACTGCATGTTTCACCCAAAACCGTTCTATCATTCGGAAACGCCATGGAAAAACACCTTATGAGCTTCTACATGACCGTAAACCCGATGTTTCATTTTTTCATGTGTTTGGTGCTCTTTGTTATCCAAACATTAATAGTGAGAACTTGGGTAAGCTTCAACCGAAAGCCGATAAAGGTATTTTCCTTGGTTACTCACCGTCCAAGAAAGCATACCGAATTTACAACCGTCGTCTTGGCAAGATTGTAGAAACTATGGACGCAGATTTCGATGAGCTGACAGCGATGGCTTCTGAGCAACACAGCTCTGAACCCCGCTTCATGAGATGGGAACCGGTGCTATTAGTTCCGGATTAGTTCCTAATTATCCTAATTCTACATCATTTTTACCACCATTAAGGCCCGAGTGGGATAAACTGTTTCAACCGTTGTTTGACGAATTCTTTGATCCCCCAAATGATGAAGTTCCAGCACCCGTAGTGATAGCTCCAATTCCTGAAGTTGTTGCTCCAGCCAATGAAGCTTTGTCTAATGCATCTTCAATTCACATTGAACAGGATGCACCTTCACCAAGTGATTCTCAAACTACACCTGAATCGTCACCCCTACTTGTGCCTAATGATGTGGAAGAGGATTCTATTGATCACGATTTGGAATATGCTCACCTGCAAGAGCTTCCTTTCTTTAGTGTAGCGATACCTGAAAACCCTTCAGCCGCGTCTACCTCAGAAGAAGCTCCTTCTATTGTTCACTCCAGACCACCTAGGATTGAAAACCATAGCACTAAATGGACAAAAGATCACCCAATTAGGAATGTCATTGGAGATCTAGATCGACCAGTCTCTACACGCCATCAATTACAAGAGAGTGCACTCTATTGCTACTTTGATGCATTTCTCTCTGAAGTTGAACCTAAAAATTGGCAGCAGGCTATGACTCAATCATCTTGGATTGAAGCCATGCAGGAGGAACTAAATGAATTCCAACGACTTGAAGTACGGGAATTAGTTCCTCTCCCTGACAAGGTTAACATCCTTACCTTGTTATGGGTTTATAAGGTTAAACTTGACGAGATGGGTGCGGTATTAAAGAATAAGGCTAGATTGGTTGCTAGAGGATATAAACAAGCCTTGGGTATTGACTTTGAAGAATCTTTTGCTCCTGTGGCAAGATTGGAGGCGATTAGACTATTCCTTGCGTATGCTGATCATATGAACATGATCGTCTATCAAATGGATGTGAAGACGACATTTTTGAACGGTAAACTAAGGGAAGAAGTCTATGTTAGTCAGCCGGATGGGTTCGTTAGCACGGAGTTTCCTAATCATGTGTACAAGCTTAAGAAGGCTCTCTATGGGTTGAAACAAGCTCCACGCGCATGGTACGATCTCCTTTCAACATACCTCATCTCAGAAGGCTTCTCCAAAGGCAAAGTGGACCCCACTCTATTCACTCTCAAGGAAGGCAACGACATGATTCTGGTACAAATTTATGTTGATGATATAATATTTGCTGCCACTAACATAGAATTGTCAAATCGCTTTGAGAAGATAATGTCCACACGCTTTCAGATGTCGATGATGGGAAAAATTTCATTTTTCTTAGGATTACAGATTTCTCAGAATCCCAGAGGCATCTTTATTAATCAATCCAAATATGCTCTAGAATCTCTTAAAAAATATAACTTTGAAAATTGTGACCCCGTGGACACTCCAATGGTGGAGAAATCCAAGTTAGATGAAGATAGGAATGGGACTATTGTCGATCCAAAACTTTACCGTGGGATGATCGGCACCCTTCTATATCTGACTGCTAGCAGGCCTGATTTGCAATTTGCTGTATGCATGTGTGCCCGGTATCAGGCTCGGCCTACCGAAAAGCACCTACATGTAGTTAAAAGGATCTTTCGGTATCTAAAAGGAACACTTCATCGTGGTCTATGGTATCCGAAAGATTCCTCCATTGCTTTAATATCATACGCAGATGCCGATCATGCTGGATGTCAAGACACGAGGCGTAGCACTTCTGGATCTGTGCAACTCCTTGGAGATAGATTGATCAGTTGGTCTTCAAAAAGGCAGAAAAGCGCTGCAATTTCTAGCACGGAGGCTGAATACATCGCCATGTCCGGTTGTTGTGCTCAAGTCCTTTGGATGAGATCACAATTAACTGACTACAGTTTGGGATTCAACAAAATCCCGATGTATTGTGACAACAAGAGCGCCATTGCCCTTTGCTGCAACTATGTTCAACACTCCCGGGCCAAACACATAGACATTCGCTACCATTTCATTAAGGAGCAGGTGGAGAACGGAGTGATCGAGCTGTATTTTGTCACTACTGAGTACCAGCTGGCGGATATGTTTACCAAAGCCTTAGATCGAGGACGAATCGAGTTTTTGATCGACAAGCTTGGCATGAAATCATTCACTCCAGCGACTCTCAAAGAGTTGGCAGAAGAATCAGCTGAATAGTCGTGGTAAACTATTCAGAGTATCCTTTGTTCGTGATCATGTATATTATAGTAAATATATAAACCACAAAAGAAAAATACAAAAATATAAAACCAACAAAATCCATAAAAAATATAAAACCTAGAAAAACCATAAAAATTATAAAATCCAGAAAAACCAAAAATA
This sequence comes from Glebionis coronaria, assembly GCA_025667525.1. NCBI lineage: Eukaryota > Viridiplantae > Streptophyta > Magnoliopsida > Asterales > Asteraceae > Glebionis > Glebionis coronaria. The sequence goes on from CM046874.1 coordinate 275,620,204, forward strand.
TTTTTCGTTTTTAAATCGGGCATGTCTTTTAGTACGGTAATGTTTACGGCCTTAGAAATGTCGATCAATATTGACACGGTGCCATAAATAGAGTCCGTATAAAAGTTGTACATTTTTAAAACATGCCCATTATGGCTTGTAGTTATTTCAGACTGCAACCCGGTTTTCATATTAAAGTCACGTATTTCCTTGGAAAACGTTGGCTCAGAACGGGAATTAATTTTCTCGGGCGTGATTTACAAGCCAAATCATGCAAAGGGATCAAGTTTACTTTACAACTTGGTCTAACACGAATTTGTGTACGTCTCAGTGCATTAATTTGTTAAAATAAGAGAAATCTTATTGACACAACGAATCAATCTTTTTCAAGACATTAATTGGAAATGTTTTCATCAATATTTGACTCTTTAAACAATGACTACAGATCTTTAAATAGAAAACGGGTCATCGTTTAAGGGGGAGAAAATATTAAATCATCTTCGTCATTAAATTGATTTTCAAAAGTGATCGTGGAAAATTAATTGGCTGATTGGTAATTGAGTGGTTTTGCTTTAGAATACGACTTGTGTTCGTTCTATGTGATAGGCATTGCTTTAAGATCTTGGAGATATGCTAATAGGTTGAGATGCTTAAGTTGTGTTGGCGAAATTTAACTATGCTTAGGAAAAAAATGAAAAGATAAGTTATAAAAAAAAGGAAAAGAATAAGAAATATAGGGACTTAAGGTGACATTGTGTGAAACTTGTAAAAACTTGACCTAAGTCAAACAAAACCCCCCGTCCCTCTATTTCTCCTTCACTGTTTCATATCTCCTTTGCCGCCATTGAAATACACACACACAAGCTCACAATATTCGATTTTAATCAATCCGTTCCATTCATTCGATTCAAAAAGGTACTAACATCAATTTTTCATCTTTAATTCGCCTAATTCAACAGTTGAATCAGGTTAAATGATTCGTTTAATTAGATTAAATCCAAATTAGGGTTTGTGTCTAAATTAAGCAGTAATTGATTAGGATTTGTGGTGGGTTTTGCTCGGAATAGCTTTAGATGATGTGGTGTTGCCTTAGATTGCTTTAAATCTCACAAACGCGCTTAGAATTAATCATCATAGCTACGTTTGAAAAGTTCCGGATGAACATGGATATAAACTTCCGAATGAAGGAATTTTCTGAAAAACTTCCGAATGAAGGAAAGTTCCGAACGAACTTCCGAATGAAGGAAGTTCCGAATGAAAGACTTCACGAATGAAGGAAGTTCCGAATGAAGGACTTCCGAATGAAGAAGTTCCGAATGAAGAACTTCCGAATGAAGAAGTTCCGAATGAAGAACTTCCGAATGAAGGAAGTTCCGAATGAAGGACTTCCGAATGAAGGAAGTTCCGAATGAAGGACTTCCGAATGAAGAAGTTCCGAATGAAGGACTTCCGAATGAAGAAGTTCCGAATGAAGAACTTCCGAATGAAGAAGTTCCGAATGAAGAACTTCCGAATGGAGGAAGTTCCGAATGAAGGACTTCCGAATGAAGAAGTTCCGAATGAAGGACTTCCGAATGAAGAAGTTCCGAATGAAGGACTTCCGAATGAAGAAGTTCCGAATGAAGGACTTCCAAATGAAGAAGTTCCGAATGAAGGACTTCCGAATAAAGAAGTTCCGAATGAAGAACTTCCGAATGAAGAAGTTTCGAATGAAGAACTTCCGAATGAAGAAGTTCCGAATGAAGGAAAGTTCCGGATGAAGAGGTGTTTGATTGATAGTATTTGCATGCTATAAGTACTTGTTGAATTATGTTGTTGAAATATGTTATGCTTAGATATAAGAATGATACATATCTATATATATGTTTTTGTGCATCAACCTTTCATGTCTTATCTTAAGCAGATACAATGACTAATCCAACAGTACAAGCAATCCAAGACTCTAGAGAAACCGCAATTGCCGAAGCACGAACACTCAAGTTCATACCAAACAACCACCGGCTAAAACCAGTCTCAAAATCCACTCACCATGGTTTCAAAGTCGCCATAGCAATTCTTGATCAATCTCATTTCAAGAATGCTTTAAGGAGTACTGCCTCGGTGCCTTATGATTATATGTATGAGTTTTGGGCTACCAAAGAAATCACTTCAAACAAGATCACTTTCACTCTCGACAACAAGCAGCAGACAATTAAGGTTTCAGACTTCCGTAAGATATTTGACATTCGGGATTCACCCAAAGGTATGGTATTTTCGAGGGATCCTACTAAAGACGAACTCATGGAGTTATTCGATGCTATTGGATGTCCTAACATACGAGTTGCGTCTGAATTTACCACTGCTAAAGTAGGACAACCTTGGAGAGCACTGTTGGGTATTCTCAGTATATGTCTTACACCAAAAACAAGTGGGCATGATGCTTTGCGCAGTCCAATAATGAACATCTTCCATGGGATGTACAAAGGCGCAAATGCAGATTATGCGTTATTGTTATGGGAAGAATTCACTTTTCAACTCTTCCATAACAAGAAGCTGAAGACTAATTTCTTTGCTTACCCTCGGTTCATCAAGCTTATCATTAACTATTGTATGAAGAATGATGTTACAATTGATAGGCGTGCAGCAAGTCGTCATCACACTAAAGAGGCTGATCATATTGTGGATTTAAGGCATGAAAGACCAGCTGGTGGTGTTATTCCTGGTCCTATTCCCGATTACCTTCTGACGGAAAGAATTAAGGGTTCTGCTGATTACAAGCCACTGCAGCTAGAAATCAAGAAGCTAAAAGCAAACCTTCAGACTGGAGAAGACTCGTCTACTACGGTCAAGAGTAAAGGTAAACGCAAGCAACCAGCTGCGTTACCTGAACCCGAAACTAAGAAGAAGAAAACTGAGGTTAAGAAGGGAAAGGGTAAGGCTGATGAGTTAGCTCTACGTGACGAGGAAGATGTTGTTGATCCTACTCTTGACAAGACGGAGAGAAAAATGATGAAGATAGCTATTCAAAGGAGTAGGAAAGATACGGGCGGTAGTGGTTCAGGTGCAAGGATAAATGTTGAAGAAGAGTACGAGGAACCAGAGGATATTGATGAGTTTGGATCACCTGAAAGGTATTCTACTTCAAAGGAGACATCCCTTCCTGTTTCAGCTAGTGTGGAAAAGGAGTCCGTTGCTCCTACGATCATGGTGTCTACTCAACCTTTAGTAACGCAACCTTCAACAACTCAACCTCCACCAATACAACCCTTACCAACCAGACCGGTTTCAACACCATTTCTTCCACCACCGATAACTCCCATCCTTAGTACCATAGTAACAACCGAGCCTCTTCAACCTTCCCAGAGTAGCTCTGGAACATCATCGATGGCTGCATTTGTCATGGCTGAAATGTTGGACAAACACACGGATAATCAAAAAAGAGAGATGGATAATCTTCGCCAAGAGCTACTTCGAAGAGTGCAAAGTGAAGAAGCATCTAAGAAAGCCCAAGAAGAGATGCTTGCTAAGTTCGCTGCAGAGATGGAGTTAACACGAAAAGCTCATGCAGAAGAACTAGCTCAGGTTAAGCAGGCTGAAGCTGATAAGCATGCTGCACGTATAACCAGACTTCAAGCGATGAGGGATAAATACAAGGAGCAGAAAGAAGCACTTGAAGCAACTGTTGAAGAGAGAGTGAAAGAATATGTTGAATCCATTATGCCAAAATTGCGTGATGAGATGAAGAAAATCGCAGCCGATAACTTGATGATCAAGTCATCCAATCCTTCTGAATCCGCCTACAGAATTGCTTATGAGTTGACGGATTTTGAATTGAAGAATATCCTGAAAGCTCGTATGGTGGAACTTGGATCGTTTGATAAATCTAGGATTCAACGGGCTCTCTACAAATCCCTGAATGACGCTATCATGGAGGATGATAGGTTATTTAAAACGTTTGGAAGTGTGGTACCTTACCACATTTTACTTGAGGAAGAAAGGGAAGAAAGTGAAGAAGAAGAGGGTACTGGTGAAGATGAAGGTAGAGAAGAAGAAGAAGAAGAAAAGGATGATGAAGATGACGATATGGTGATGATGATGAGGATGAGGATGATGATGATGATGATGATGGCGATGATGGTGGTGATGGTAATCAGGAGAGTGCTAGGGGGAGCAATGAGGATAACGCTGAGGATGATGATGGGGGTAAACAGCCAAAAGAGGGAGATAAGGTTACCAGCTCCAAGAAACCTGCTAAGTCTGGAACCAAGTCCAAGAAAGATGCAGCGCAGAAGGACAAATCAACATCAACAGAATCAAGACGGTCTAAGTGGCGCCACGATGTGAATGCTACTACAGCTTCATCGATTCCCGGTACTTCTATTGCTGTATCTATACCTGTTACCACTAAGCCTATTAGTGTTGTTGTTGTTGCTCCTGTGATTGCAGAATCAGTAACGGAACCTGAAGCTGCACAACACTCACCCGTTCATGACACCGCCGAGATGCCTGAATTAGAACCAGCAGATGTTCGCGTTTCTACTCCTCTACAATAAGCACAACAATCTACGGTTCCTGAACCAAGCACACGAGACTGGGCAGACACGTTGGAGATTGACGAGACTGCACCGCCACAGGCTTGGATCACGGCAGCGGCGCAATATGATCCAATCACGGACGCTGACAGAGATGTTCTATATCTCCGTATCCGTAGTCCGATTGACTTGTGTGCATTTCTTGCTCATGAGTATAAGACTTCGGTTACTCCGTCTTTGGTGAAGAAAGCACTTAAGGATAAAAGACTTCGCGCCAAAACCAGGTTAACCCGAATGGAGTTCGAGTACTATGCTGATGAGATCCTGAAAGCTCTGAATACCGTTCAACGGCCAGGTCTTCATGATTCAGAAAGAGCTCCACCTCCACTTGATCCTACTCAAGATAATCAGATTGCTCTCGACTTCTTCGTCACCTATGATCTTGAGTATCTTCTGAAGGGTTCATCAAAGTACGCAACCTCCTTGACCTTGCTGAAAGCTGCCAACTGGGGGACAATACCCTGGATCGAGGAAAAGGTAAACCGACTCTGGGTCCCAAGGGTAACTCGTAATTATGATATGTATGCTGTTATAGGTGCATCTCATTGGGACGAACGAGTCCGAAGGGCGTACAGGGGTTGCTGTCTAGTCAATTCAGGAAGTAACGTTAGATCCGATATCCGCATCTCCAGCATCTTAGGGCTGAAAACTGAAGCCAAGAATGGCTATTATCATGTGACGGAGATTCGCTTGAAAAGGGAGGATGACAGAGAATAAAAAATCCAGCAGGGATATTTTTCTATCATTCGCCTTGAGGATATCGAAGATATGCTGCTTCTGATGACCCGAGATCAACTCACACATATTCCTCGTGAAGACCTCATTGCCTTGAATACAGCACTTCGTATGTTCACACGAAGCGTTGTTATCAAGAAACGAGTTGAAGATCTTCAGTTGGGAGTCGAAAGCTACCAAAGGAAGCTCAACTTAACCCGTCCAGTGAATCAAGTTCTACCTCAACATGTAGATAGATGTCCCTACACCGGCATTTCTGTCCCGAATTGCGGCATTTTCTACTTGAACAGTCGAGGTTTAATGAAATTTATGAGGGTGGGTGAGGTTTATAAGTACAGTGATGGGACTCTTCTACAAGTCAGAGGAAAGTTGGAGCTTCTTAACTCAGGTGGGACTTTGCCAGAGATGACGGAGGATTGGCATCCGGGTTATCGGCAAATGGCAAAGTACGTGATCAAGAAGATTGATCAAAAGCTCCGTGAACGTAGATTGATGAGGAGCTTGGAAAGATTCGTTGGTGGTAGACCATATTTAGTGCACCACAAGCTACTGCAACGATCCATCTAATGGGTCGTACATTTCAGGTCCACTTTATATTGGTTTTCAATTGTGAATATGTATATTTGTGAATATTGTGCTTTTGCGGCTTGATGTAGTGTTAAGGTGTGATAATTTTTCAAGAATTTCTCACGAGATTCTAAATCTTTCAAAATATATCATACTAAAGCACTACAACTATCCCTTATTAAATTAAGGGGGAGCATTAACTTGTTCTATGGCCAATCATCGATTTCATTTTTACCCAAAGGCCGGTTAATCCATTCAATATCCCAAATATTAATGGTTAACATTTTGGATAAGGGGAGAAAATGGGATTAAGGAGACATAAATGATACTTGGCTAAAAGATGAAAAAGACTTAACGATAATCCAACTTAATATGTGTAAAGCACGTATTAAGGGGGAGCGTTTTTGATGATCAAAAACACCTAAGGTACGAAACTTTTGATTTCAATATCACAAGTACTTTAGGTGATTTTCAATGATTTTTCATGGTGGCAATTCCTTCCCAAAACACGCTTAATTCACGACGAATGTGGTGACAAAAGGGTGGTAGGAATAGGTTTAGTCCAATGATTCATCTGAGCCGATGGAATCTTCCCAAGGACAATTCCCTAGATAGAATTAGAAGTCCTAGGAAAGATGGAGAAAGAATGTGAACGTAGCTGAATGCCGACCAAGTACTTAAGCTAGCACTGGAACAATCACAACAAGGTGCTAGTGATGACGTATTGGTAAGCATTGAAGGGGTTGAAGAATGAAAAAGAATTGTAAAGATAAAGGGTGTAAAGAAAGAAGCCCTCCTTACAACTTTAGGCATAAACCGGGTCAATACATATGCTATTGAGGTCATTTTTGCTAATGATTCTCGGTATTGAAGAAAGACATCATGGACCCAGTGATGCAATGCACAACCCTTCCCAGCTAACTCAAATATCTCTCAAAAGGTATTTGTTTTAATCACACGGAGATCAACACGTTATCTATTGGTTTATTCACTCCGAATAGACTGGTATTGAAAAGGTGGCACTCCTCTCCAGCCATCGCTCACTAAATCAAAACGCACTATCGAGTCTAGAGCCAAGAGATCATCAAAAGTCTCATTAGGACACTTTCCAATTATTCCTTGCTTTCTCACACACTGTGAAAAGTAAGAGATTTTCATGAGTCCTACGCAGTATTCCTGAAATATTGCCAGAACATCCGAGTAATACGCAAGTATTACAATGAAGATGGAAATCCTGCTTGAGCCAACATCAAACAAGCTCATGGTAGGTTACACGTGCGGTTCTTTTAGAACCAGTCTTGTGAAAAACTGGAAAGAAACAGTGGTTTAATTCTTAATTGAACTTAAACTCGTTCCAGGCCTCTACGCATTATCATATGATCTTGCCAGAACACTCAGAGTGACTCTTTATTGATCACAGTGACGAGTGGAAATCCTTCTAGTGTTAACATCAAACAGCACTTGGTAGGTGACGTGCAAGATTCTTTATGAATTGAGCTCGTGACAACTGGAAAGCAACGATGGTGAAAATCTTAACTGAAATTCACTTGTTCCAGGTTTCATGAATTGACGGCTTCAAATCACAAGGATAAATTATCCAAGTGATTCACTCTTTATGTTCGCAGTCAGCTTTGGACGGTCGAATAAAGAGAACGGGTTTACCCGCGAAATCCTGTCAGGAAGTTACTTAATTGAAACTATCCGTCACGGGTACGATATCTAATATCGTCCAACGGTCTTCACCGACCGGAGGTAAAATGCTACCGAATTAGAATAAAATGTTCAAAGCCATTTTATTCTTGTCGTTGCTGTGTACCTGTTAAAGACGGTGGCGTTGCTGTGTACCTGTTGAAGACGGTGGCGTTGCTGTGTACCAGTGAAGACGGTGGTGTTGCGGTGTACCTGTATAAGTCGTTCCCACATGCTTATGTCTTTCTGCATCAAAGTTCAGCAAAAATTCAAGAAAGTACAAGATAAAGTCTTCCGCTGTACCAAACTCTGAAACTTTCGAGAATTCAACAAAAAGACATAAGTGTGTGGAACATGGAGTCACGAGGAGGCAAGTTTCACAAGAAGGCAAAGATCGCACGTGAAAGGCCAAAAGAACAATGCTCTCAAGCCAAAGCCTAAAAGATCAAACCAACATATTCACAACAAAAGAAAGAAAAGAAGAAAAGACTACGAGCTAAAGAACGAAGACTTAGGATAGTATGCTAGGTTTAGAACTTTGTAACGTGGAGTGACCTCCCTTAGGGGGAGATTGTTAGAAATACGTTTTTACGTATATTAGAAGAATCGGTCACTCCACAATATTATTTATGTTGTAATAGCTCGTAGTTTATAGTTACTTATTTAGTTAAGTAAGAACCGGTCCATGGGCTTGTCATGGGCCGGCCCAAGTCCACATATGACTTGGAAGTATAAATACCCCTTTCCTCCTTGGAAAGGGGTGGTTGTTGTTCATTTCATGTTTTCATTTAATAAAGAAGACACACATTTTCTCTCACTTTCTCTCTCTAGTTTCTCTCTCTAGAAAACATCAACCCACTTCATAGATTCATAGGTTATCAAGATTCTACACACACGCCTATAAATAGGACTCTACTTCACCATTTGGAGGCACTTAGTTAGTTTTTTTTCATTTTTCTAGTTGTAGAGAGAGAAAGTTCCAAACTTTCTTTCACTAAACTTTTTCTTTGTTTTAATCTTTTAAATTTAAGCTTTCTTTAATCTTTGTACTTTGGATTTCATTAATCTTATTCAAGTTAAGCTTTTAAGTTCTTTAATCTTCTTCTACTTTTCTTAGTTTACCTAAATCCTTGATCCGATTGTTTCATTTCATACGGTTTGGATTTGTGGATGAGTTCGTGATCAAAGTTTAATCTTTCTTGTTTCTTTTTAAGCTCTCTCACGTATAAGCTATAGGCCTTCTATGCTTATTGGCTCATTGCTTGTTTTAGCTTATTGGTTTTCGGATTTCATCAATGTTTTAGTCATTCAAAAGTTCCATTTATAAAGTTTATGATTTAACGTTTTCAAAAGTTGTCAAATTTAAGCTTTTTGAGTCGTTTAAGTTTTGGATTAGTTAGCTTATTGATTTTGCTTATTGAGTTTTTTAAGTACCACCAATTTCGGAACAAAATTGCTCCCATCGCAATAGTAGGGTTTGTACACATTCCGACGGGGTCACTGGTTTGATCGCAATAACCCTTTGTGGTTTTACTTTGCGATCAGTTGTCATTCCCCCTTATTCCGATCTGGGATTGCGATCGCTTATTGCGATCGCACATTCCGACGGGAATAAGGTCCTTTTTAAGTCGAAACTCTGGCCAATTTTTATTTACATTATTCCGATCTGACATTGCGACAAAGGGTTCTTAGATATTCCGATCTGACTTTCCGATTTAGACATCATTCCGATAGATTGCAGCTTTGTATTCCGATGGATTGTTTTGACACTTATTCCGATGGAACATTCCGATCTGGGATTCCGATGGACCTGTTTTAATTGTATTTCGATAGACAAAGAGTTTTGATATCCCGATAGCTTAAGGTTTTAAGTTTTAAAGTTTTTAGCAAAGTTTTTAAGTGTTAGTTTAATTAAGTTTTCCAAGTATTTTTCTAATCCTTTCCTTACGTTTTCAAGCTTTTATTTTTAACTCGCCAATTTAGTTTAATCTTTCAAAGCTTATAATTTACTATTCGACACTTACTTATTAGTTATTAGTTTAAAATAGATAAACAAACCAACACCTTTTTATTAACCAAGAACAAATCATTCCACTTAGAGCCGTGATCAATTCGAGAAGATACCGAGAGAGAACGTAATCCGAACCCTATCCAAATCATTGTATCAGTAATGTAATACTTCAAAATGTAATCAAGAGATGAAATATTATAACGATAACTAAAAGTAAATAATTAGGATTAGAGAGTTACCCGCGTAGATATCAAACAATAATGGCAGATTCTGTGTTTGAAACTTAGAAACATGAAATATTTGAACTTTCGGTTATAGACTAACTTTTGAAAAACGACTCAGTTCCCTATAACCACCGCTCTGATACCAATCTGTAAGACCCCCAAAATCAGGCAAGGAAACAACTAGGCAGTAAGGGGGTTCCACGTCATGGTACGAGAAACAATGAAATACTGTTCACAGCAAGTTGACGTAATAAAACCATATACATTACATCATAAAAGATAAGAGTTTTTAAACAAAGGTCCCAGAGTTTTATAAGCGGAAAAATCTATTATTTCATCATGATTTATAACATATAGTTGCCAAAAAGACAAAATAAACTTCTGATAGTTTTTACCAAAACCAAACTTTTAAAAGCATCATAGAAATCTCCAAGCTGCGATAATATCCTGCGGGCTCCCATCCAAGCAAAATTTAGCATTATTACCTGATATTAAACATGTAAAACGTCAACACAAAGTTGAGTGATATTCATATGTTTAGTAGTAAAGTTGTGAAACACAAGCATTCATTTATAAAACAAGTAATAGGGAAAATGGTTATATACGTTGACCATAGTCCGAAACCATTATTATTTCTATTTAGCTCATGACACCAAAGCTTAACAAAAGGTAAGTTCCCCTAGTGAGTATTCAACCTTAACACTCAAGTATAAACAAATGTAATGCGTCAAGGTAATACGAGACGGGGATTTTCAATCCCGATGGATCCAGCCACAACATTCGCGCTTAGAAAAGGTAACACTAGAAAATTAACGGTGCATGAAATGGTAGGGAAACTTAATGGTTATGGAAACTAAAAGCAATAATAATAATGGTAATATGTTCTGGAAAGCATACAAGTTCTAGATAGCATACAAGTTCTGGATAGCATACAAATTCTGGATAGCATACAGTTTTAAATGAATGTGTTCCACCATGTAAAATCTCACCTCGCATTTAGAAACAATGTATAAGTAGTTAAAAGGGGCTATGAACTCACCTTAACGAGAAAACGTGAGTACAACAGTGTTGGGTCCACTATATATGGTTCTTGCAGTGGTGAACGACTTCTGTAATCACAAGTCTATTCACAGAGAGACTCTATATGAAACACACAGTATAAGTGCAGAATACAAATACTATGAACAAGAAGAAACAAAATAACTAAAACAACTTGATCCTTACTAAGGATTTCTATTATTAATATGAAATGAATAATGTTGATGAAGGTGTGTCTAACCCTTTTGCCAATGGTTCCTTTTATACTACAAGGAAACCCTAATACTACATTAAACCAAAACGTGTAACTTCTGATATGCATATCCTTTCCTAACATATCTCACGCATATCCTAACAAACTACTAAGAATAATAATGTTTGACTTTTAACTAGACCCGGAGCACGTGTTGCTCCTACTACTACTAGGACCAGGAGGAAGTACATACCTCCTAGCTTATCTATTACAAATATCTATTCCAGAGGTCCTAACAATCCTCCCCTAAACTTTAGTTTCATTGGTTGAGTTCAAGTTTCCTGGTAGATCTTGCACAACAACATGAGGATTGAAACAGCAGCACAAACAGCAGCAACATAACCATCAGTATTGAACACTCAAAGACTGCTGCAACAAGGAACACCTAGAGGCTTCTTGAAAGCTTGAAACAGATCTGCACCTTGTTGAATCTTGACAGCAACATGAGCATATTTGATGAGCCTTTACCAAGTAGCTGCTCACTCTTGGGCTAGCTAGTCTTTGTGGTGGAATAAGCACCCCCCTAGGAGACCAGAACCCAGCCCAACTCTTAGAACGTAAATCATTGGTGAGTGGGGGTACCCTAATGATTTTGGGCAAATCATCACAGCCGTCAACGGATTTGAGATAAGTCTTTACCAGAAGCCGTACCCTTCAGGACTAGCCAACTCTTAGCAATTAAGCATCGGTGAGCTGAAAACCCTATAGCTTTGAGCAAGCTATTACAACTATCAACGGATTTGATAGAGGTCTTTACCAAGAGCCGTACCCCCTTGGACTAGCCACTTTTTAGTCTAAGACCAAGGCAAGTGAAAACCCTCCAATTTTTGGTAAACTGGCAACCATCAACGGATTTGATAATCACACCAGAGCCGTACCCTCATGGTGAATCTACTCTTTCTTGTCTGTTAAACATGGTGAGTTGAGCACCATTTGTTGTGTGGACTAGGTCCAACACCAGAAGTAACTCTCAAAACAGGCCAAGTGTGAAAATGTTAAGGTGAGAACAATGTCATGATGGAAAAGAGTAAGCAGATAGCATATTATTTACAAGTTTGAAAGTCCATCACATGTTTTAAGTATAAGCAGATATTATATAATTTTTTTTAACTAAAATAACTAAAGTAAAATGTGAGTCACCAATCACTGTACAGAAAAAAACACATACCAATTACATACCAGAAGCAGCAACCTTGTCTGACAGCAACCTAGCCTGACTCCCCTCAACTAAGGTAGCGACCATGGCAGACTCATTACCAGAAGGAGCATTAGACACCAGCAGGTGGCACTCCAGCATAGCTTCCATGGTAGCAATGGTCAAAGGATACTCCACACCAGTCAACATAAACACAACAGCACCATACTCAAGTTCTAGTACATGAACTCCAGATCCAGCATACAACTTCCATCTCCTGACCACCCAGCGAGGTTGGTCCTTCCACACACCAACAGGAGGAGAGTCAGGAGGAGAATCAAACATCAACTTCAAATCTCCCCAAATCGTCAACCCAGGCCAGTTAGGAAGCTCACTAGGAGACTTAGGAATCTCCGCATCAACCAAACCATATAACAGCATAAGATCACGACGCTCCACCCATGACAAAATACTTTGCAATCCAGATACATACCGGGTGTAGCCATCACCAGTCGTAATCTTATGAGTAAAGGTATTACGAGAAATGGGGGATGGCCGAACTTCCCAAACCACAATCCAGCCCTTGCCAAGATGTACCTCAGTCTCACTATCAAAAGCGGCATCGATGAGATGAGCAGGATACCTCTTCTTAAATGGGACAGACTTACCACGACGAGCCTTCTTCTTTCGAACAGTACGGCGAGTAGTGGGGACACGAGAAGAAGATTCCTCCTTAACCTTGACCTCAACAGAAGCAGGAGCAGGAACAAAGTCATCAACAACCACAGGATCCGAAGTGGCTGCACCAGCTGATGGAGTGGGAAGTGGTTTAGTCACTGGTGTGGGTGTAAGGTCAACGACAGGAGTAACAGGTGGGGTAGTACCAGCAGTAGAATGACTGGGGTCAACCTTTGAAGATGTGGTGGTGGGAACAGCACTAGAGGTGCACTAGAAGAAGTGGGAGCAGCACCAGGGATTGAAGTAGGGACCACACTAGGAGGAGGGCGATAGACAACATGTTCAGGAATAGGTGTATCCCGCTGCCTGATCATCTTGTTGTACAGTTCTTTAAGCTCATCAAAAGAAAGCCTCCTCACCCTCTCCCATGTCCATCTAGTCTGAAAATAAGCACCAGACTGATTCTTCACATACTATTGCATCAACTTCTTTTTCTCAGCCTGTGACATGGGTCTGTTGCAGCGTTGTTCATGAAGCTTGGCAGCTAGAGCTTCTTGTTGTTTTCGCATCAATGCCATAGCCTGTTGTACACAATTGCCTTGATTCACATCTGCTCCCAATAGATCAGTGAATTGAGAGTAGTCTGAAGTGAGGAGTGTAACAACATTCATCCAGTCATGATTATCCCAATGCATGGCATTGTGCCTTAGCTGCTCACGCCTCTGCTATTGCAGAGCTGCATCCTCAGCCCTGGCTTGTTGATAAAGCTCCTCTTGCAAACGTTGAGCAGCCTCTTCCCCCAATCTTTCATCCTATATTTGTCTGCGTGTGCGCTTCCTGGGAGGAGAAGGTGCATCAGTCATAGGGGCTTTCCCCTTTGGATCATGAGATGGACCAGGAGTAGGAGATGAAGGACCAGCAGAAGCATCATCCCTTGGCATGGGGCCAGTAGTAGCAGTAGTGGGAATACGAGAAGGACTAGGAGGAGCAGGCAGGTCATCACTGGGCTTAGCAGCAAACGCATCCCTTGCCAACATAGTCAACCCATCCTCTTCGTCCGCATCAGAATCAGATAGCACCATCTTCTTCCGTTGGCGCTTTAACTGCTTTTCCAAGGATTTGACCCGGTTCCCCAATGGAAGCACAAAATCCCGTGTGATCTTGCGGTGCTGGTTGAGCTCAGCTTTCAGGGAAACAATCTTGGCATAGTACCTATGCATAAGAGCTACCAAAGAAGTTAGAATAATAGGTTCCTCAGCTTCCCCACCAAGAGGACTTGGCTTGGGGAATGCATCATTGGGACCAGAAGCAACAGCTGGGTCATCCATATGAGCCTTAGAACTAGAAGGCTTCTAAGCAGAATATAGAGCTGGGCTAGGAGGGGGAGTATCAGCAAATGGGGACTCATGTGGGTGAGAAGAGGGGGCATCCTTTGAGGTGGATGGCATTTCTACCACCACCTCTCGAGCTGGCTCCTCAACCTCCACGTGAGGATCACCAGTAGCAGGATGCTCCTCCTCTATAGGATCATTCTCCAATGGAAGTTCCTCCTCGGCTTCATCAGCCGGAGGAATCACATTAGGATCCGCTTGGGCAAGGCCCAGCATAGCATCAGTAAGAGGTCTCAAAGGACCCTTATACCCAAGTGCCATATTTGCATACACCTTTGAAGTAAGCTTTGGGGGCACATATTCCTTCCTATTCCTAGGTATGCACATAAGAACCTGCTGCAAAAACCTAGGGTACATCAAGAACTTCTTCCTAGACCCAGTATCAATAAGATTACAAATCATGCCATCAAACAAGTAACAAGAAAAATTAAAAGTGCGACCCTGTGCTATGTATATCAAGCCAGTAGCAAGGGGAATGGGAAACAAATCCCAACTCCTAGACTTTGGACTCAAACAATGAATCAAAAAATGAACCAGCAGCTTCCATTGGGGGGCAAATCTATTTTTCTAGAAGTTGAACTTCCCCCCATGATTATAACCGATGGCAGCCATACCATCCAGGACCTCTGAATTGGGAATAGAGACAATGTCATCTTCATCTTGGAGATGAAGGGCAGATCTAATGGATGCCTCAGAAACCACATAGGAGCGACCATCTATGGTAGCATGGAGCTCTAATGGGCGACCCAAAACATCAACGAGGTTGGCAGTTGCCCAGAACTGACATATAACAGTATCATACACAGTGGGACAAACAGTAATAGCATACCTTAGATTGGAAGCTTCAATGTATTCCAGGATGTTTGTAAACTCTTCTCTTTTAGTACCTTCGCCAAGATAGGCCAGCTTGTTATGATCAGGCTTGTATTGTAGTGGTGCCATGGATGATGATTCGAATAGTGGAAGAGGATTGACTGAAGATGGTAAGGGTAGGAGCGGATGTGTGTGTTTTGTGGTTATGATGTTTGGTCAAATGAGCCCTTGGACCATAAATAATGGTCAAAAAAACTGTTCATTGACCCCTAATTATGGGGGTTGACTTTTCCAATTAAGTCATTAATGCAATCTAACCACTTGCCCCATAAAACATAATTAGCAAATTCCAGTTACCAAAGATAACCACAATATGTGCACCAGAAGTAACCCGCGTTGACTAAAAGTCAAAACGCGTAGAGGTCAACACTAGGAGCACCAGGAGCAGCTAGTGGTCAACAAAAGTCAACCAAATGAACAGTAACCCAAAATTGATACTAGAAGCCAACCACAAGTGACGAATAAGTGTTGGTACCCACTAGGAGCAGAAGACTGCCACTAGAAGTAACCAAAAACATCCACTAGAAGCTGCACATACCACGTATACCCAAGAAAACTGTTGTTAGAAGCTACCATATGTATGACTATACAAGCAGATATGTACAATAAGCCTCCCCTTAGGCTTAGCCTCCCCTCAATCCTAGACCTCAAGGATTGACCATACCGATGTGAACCACCAAGTGGTTGAACCTTGGACCATCAAATGCTTTAGTCAATAGATCAGCAACATTATCATCCGTATATACTTTAAGGACCTGTATGAACTTCTTCTCATTGGCATCCCGTATAAAATGGTGCCTAATCTCGATATGTTTAGTACGCTGATGAAAGACAGGATTCTTCACAATGCAGATAGTGCTTTGATTATCGATGAAAATTTTGGTGTTCATGAAGTTGAACCCATAATCCAGCATCTGATTTTGTATCCACAAGACTTGTCCACAGCAACTAGCAGCAACTACGTATTCAGCTTATGTTGAAGAGGTAGCTACTATTGTCTGTTTCTTGCATTGCCAGGAGATAAGTCTTCGACCCAAGAACTGACAACCACCAGTAGTAGACTTCCTATCATTATTAACACATGCATAGTCACTATCACTATAGGCTTCAAGAACAAAAGGTGATTACCTTGGATACCACAAGCCAAGCTTGGGTTGTGCCTTGATATACTTGAAGATTTTCTTGATTGCATTCAAGTTTGATACTGTAGGAGCCACCTGATGTCTAGAACAAGCACTGACAGTAAACATAATGTCTGGACGTGATGCAGTCAAATACATGAGTGAGCCAATCATTGACCTGTACATGTGAAAATTTACCAGAGGATCTGGCTCATTCTTGAGTTTGAATTTAGTGACTTCATAAGGTGTTGCTGCTGGTCTGAGAGGTTCCACATCAAACTTCTGAATAATCTCATGAACATACTTGTCTTGACTAATAAAGATACCATCCGACTGCTGCTTGACTTGAAGACCAAGGAAAAATGTGAGTTCTCCCATGGCACTCATCTGGAATTCGCCTTTCATTAACTGTTCAAACTCATCACACCATTCCTTCCTAGTAGAACCGAAGATAATATCATCCACATAAACTTGAACCAGGATGATGTCTTTAGCACTCCTTTTAAGGAACAATGTTTTGTCAGTAGTGCCTCTTCTATAGCCATGCTTTAAAAAGAAATTAGAGAGACGCTCATACCAAGCTCTAGGAGCCTGATGAAGTCCATAAAGAGCTTTGACCACCTTGTATACTGTTGGGTCCAATAGATGTGGATCTTGCAGCCTGTTAGGGATGGTGAACGACTTCTGTAATCACAAGTCTATTCACAAAGAGACTCTAGATAAATCACACAGTATAAGTGCGGAATACAAATACTATGAACAAGAAGAACAAAGTAACTATAACGACTTGATCCTTTACTAAGGATTTCTAATATTAATATGAACTAGAATAATGTTTTATGAAGGTGTATTGAACCCTTCTGCCTAAGGTTCCTTTTATACTACAAGGAAACCCTAATACATCATTAAACCAAAACGTGTAAAACTGATATGCATATCCTTTCCTAACATATCTCATGCATATCCTAACAAAATAATCTTTAAATAATAAAGTTTGGCTTTCTATAAGACCAGGAGCACGTCTTGCTCCTACTACTACTAGGACCAGGAGGAACTACATACCTCCTAGTCTACCTATTACAAATAACTATTCCAAAGGTCCTAATAATCCTCCCCTAAACTTGAATTTGACCTGTTGAGTTCAAGATTCCTGGTAAATCATGCAACATAGCCTGAGGATTGGAACATCAAATGAAACAGCATCATCATAACCATCAGCATAAAGAACATAAAGACTGCTGCAACAAAGAACATCTAGAAGCTTCTTGAAAGCTTGAAACAAATCTGCATCCTGTTGAATCTTCACAGCAACATGAGCAGATTTTATGAGCCTTTACCAAGTAGCTGCTCGTTCTTGGGCTAGCCAGTCTTTATGGTGGAATAAGCATCACCCTGGGAGACAAGAACCCAACCCAACTCTTAGAACGTGAATCAATGGTGAGTGGGGGTACCTTGATGATTTTAGGCAAACCATCACAGCCGTCAAAAGATTTGATATGTCTTTACCAAAAGCCGTACCCTTCTGGACTCGCCAACTCTTAGCAATTAAGCATCGGTGAGCTGAAAACCCTATAGCTTTGAGCAAGCTATTATAGCTATCAACGGATTTGATAAAATCTTTACCAAGAGCCGTACCCCCTTGGATTAGCCACTTTTCAGTCTAGGACCATGGCAAGTGAAAACCATCCAGTTTTGGGTAACCTGGCAACCATCAACGGATTTGACTATCACACCAGAGCTGTACCCTCATGGTGAATCAACTCTTTCTTGTCTGTGAGACATGGTGAGTTGAGCACCATTTGTTGTGTGCACCAGGTCCAACACCAGAAGTAACTCCAAACCAGCACAAGTATGAAACAGTCAAACGAAAACCAATTTATGATGGAAAAATATAAGCAGATATTATATTATGTACAAGTGTGAAATCCATCATATGTTTAAAGTATAAGCAGATATTATATAAAAAGTATATATATATATATATATATATATATATATATATATATATATATATATATATATATATATATATATATATATATATATATATATATATATATATATAGTGTAACTTTATTTACAGAACCTATCTTAGTGACAGAACTTGCAGAACTGTTATTTTTGAAGGCAAACATGTATGTTTGAAGAAGTACATGTATGTTTTTAGAGAATATTTGTATTCGCGAAGCATATTTGAAGTTCTTTTTGTCAAAATTAAATAAAATTAATAAAAAGATATCCAAAAACATACATGTTTGAGGGCGTGCATGTGCATGCATTCAAAAACATACATTTTTGAAAGCGCGCATGCATGTATGTGCACCGATCTAAAAACATAAATGTTCGCTTTCATAAACATACATGTATGCTTTCAAACATACATGCTTGCCTTCAAAAACAAGAGTTCTGCAAGTTCTGTCACTAAGATGGGTTCTGTAAATAAAGTCCCCCTATATATATATATATATATATATATATATATATATATATATATATATATATATATATATATATATATATATATATATATAACTAATGTTAATTGTTATTTTTTTTCATAACGTAAGTCACCAATCACTGTACATATTGGTGAAAAGAATGTCAGTATAATCATAAAAACAGAAAAAACATAACCATCACATACCAGACGCTGCAACCTTGTCAGCTTGCAACCGAGCTTGGATCCCTTCTACCAAAGTAGTAGCCATGGAAGTCTCATTCCCTGAAGGGGCATTGGATATCTGCAAATGACATTCTAGCATGGCCTCCATAGTAGCAATCGTGAAAGGATATTCCATATCCGTAAGCATGAACACTATGGCACCAGACGCCAACTCCAATATATGAACCCCACAACCACCATAAAGATTCCATCTCTTAATCACCTAGCGTGGCTGGTCTTTCCAGACACCAGAATGTGGAGCATTAGGAGGAGGGTCAAGCATCATCTTCAAGTCACCCCACATGGTCAAACCAGGCCAGTTGGCCACCTCACTCGGAGAGGTAGGAATACCAGCATCCACAAACCCATACAATGACATAAGATCCCGACGATCCGCCCAAGTCAAAACACCTTGCAGACCCGAGACATAACGAACATAACCATCACTGATGGAAATCCTATGTGTGAATGTACCAGCAACACTCGTGGATGGCTTAACCGTCCAAGCAACAATATAACCCGTACCCATTGGCAACTCTGTGTCACTATCCGAAGCTGCATAAATAAGGTTTTTAGGAGCACGCTTCTAAAAAAGAGCATACTTACCACGTCTAGCCTTCTTCTTTCGAATGGAACGACGAGGTGCAGAAACACCAGAAGAATATTCAACCTTTACCTTCCCAACAATAGTAGTATCAGCATGAGTAGAATCAAAACCTTGACCAACCAAAGGATCAAAGTCGGCTGCACCAGTAGAAGGGGTAGAGTTAGGAGCAGTCACTGGTGGTGAGGATTGCTCCATTGCAGGATTAGCAGGGGTGGTAGTAGTAGCATTGGTGGTGGTGGTAGGAACCGAAGATGAAGTAGGAGGAACAACCGAAGGTGTGGGTGTAGGACCAGCAGTAGAAGTATCAGCAACAGATGGTATACTAGTAGAAACAGGAGGAACACCAGATGAAGAACCATGAGCAACAACAGGTTGAGAAGTAGGAACCACTCGTGAAGGAGGGCGATAGATGAAGCGCTCAGGAACCGGTGTGTTTTGACGCTTTATCATCCTCTGGTACAGATCCTGAAGCTCGTCAAAAGACAATCCCCTAACCCGATCCCAAGTCCAACCAATAGTAAAGTAAGCAGCCGACTGATATTTGACATACTGCTGCATTAACTTCCTCTCCTCGGTTCTTGACAAAGGTCTTTTTCGATGCTTTTCACGGAGTTGAGCAGCAAGAGACAATTGTTGTTTGCGCATTAAGGCCATTGCCCGTGGTGTTGATCCCAAACTTAGATCGATTTAGCTTGTGTAAACGAGATTAGATCAAGTTATACACGTAGAGAAACTTTGTTTATGTATAAAGTAATCTAAGTGTTATGCGGAATTAACACTTAAACAAGAACACACAAAGATGTAAAACAGACTTTCACTTGATTGATAATAACGAACTTGCTTACAATGAAAGTGTTTAACGTATGAAAACCTATTATGAAACATAACCTAAAGGTCTTCTTTTATAGACATAAGAAGCCTTGTACAAGAGTCTACGTATCAATTATTCTAGGTAAAGATAATTATAGAAAATACAATGTTGATCCTATCTTTACTAGAAACAAACTAGAAACATAATACGCATAGACCATATCTTTCTATCAGTGCTTGTCTTCAACCTATCAACGCTTGACTTCTTCTTGTCAACGCTTGATTTGTCAGCGTTTGTTTTCTTCTTAACAACGCTTATTTTCCTCTTGTCAGTGCTCAAGTGGACTGGCTACATTTTATTCCCAACAATCCTCCCCTAAACTTGATATCTACTCTAGTAATAAAGTTTCTGAATAAAAATTAAGTACTAGGAGGAATCTTACAAATCGTATCATATTGGTAATAAACATGCCTAATCAAATCTTTGGCCACGTCACTTGAATAGTCAATCCTCCAGCTGTGTTGTCTTCATCTTTTCCAAAACTTCTTTGGACATGGAATACTGACCATCTACAAGAAGATACTCAACAAACTTTGTAGAGCTCAAATAATACACACCAGCAGCTGAATACAAACGCCATTGAAGACCACTGAGATCATCCTCAAGATCCTTCCAAACAACAGGATCTTCTTCTTTTGGTCCACACATTCTCTTGAATGTTGACCAAAGTTTTATTCCATTGACTGAAGTAAGAGCTTCAGTCTCATACTTGGCCTCCAACAACCTCCAAAGGTCTACCAAGTCTTCTCTATCCATACTTGCAAAGAGAGACACAAGAGTAGTAAATGTGTGTACCTCTTTCCCATACATGCCAATCTTCCAAAACCCACTTGCATCTTCTTCATATCTTATGATATGGTTTTTGGCATCAAGAGGTAACACTTGTACCATATCTGAAGCTTCCATGGGTGAGAGCTTGATGCTCCTTCTTATAACAGCTTCACTGGGCTTCAATCTATCCATATCTTTAGGAAACTCAAGAGGAACTCCCTTCTTCAAAGGTCTTGGAACAATCATTGCCTTCTTAAGCTCCATCTCTTCTGCAAGTTCTTCTTTCCTTTCATCTGAAAGAAGTCTGATAGTATTCATTTCCTGCACTTTTGCCCAAATGGGATAAGCCTTATACTCTAATTCTTCAAAGGATAATCCCAACAATTTCTTATAGGTCCATCCTGTTCCATGACATCTGAGTAGCATGTAGTAAAGCTCTCTTCTATCCCTCTTTAACAGTGAGAGAACATTGCTAGATTTGTGTTTCAGAATTACCTTGCAGTCTTTTTGAACTCTTAGAAGAATCTCCAAACCCCAAATTTGGTCTAAAATAGTCAAATCTGGATTCTCTATACACCTATTCTCCCAAGCATGGTACATCTGAATAACTTCTGGCATATCAAAATCTACTTGCAATTTCAACTCTCTAAGCTTCTCTCTTGCCAAATCATCACCATATTCAAGTCTTTCTGGTTGTTATATTATCATCACACTTGAATCTGAACTTGCTTCATCACTTCCTTCTTGTTCCTCTGAAGTGACAACAAATGGTGATTCACCAACCTTCTTCCTTTCTTGTTCCATAAGTTGTGCAGCCAACCTTGAATCAAACTCTACTTGTGCTGCATTCTTAGGAACTTCTACTTCTACCATGATTCCTTTACCCTTATCTAATGGATCAATGATGGGTAAGGATGATGGTAATACCTGTGAAGATACTTCTTTGATGATAGCTGATGACTGGAATACATCAACCTCATCTGCAGGTCTGTCAACGCTCAAATTCCTTGTGTCAGCGCCCAATTTGCTCATGTCAGCGCTTGGTGTGTCAGCGTTCAAATTTTGCTTGTCAACGCCCAAATTACTTGTCTCATCGCCTCTTGTAAATTGCTCCAACATAGCTGTAAAAGACAAGTTTAAATTGGTAGGAGTTACCAGAGATCTATCAAAACCTGGTTGCTTCTTCAATTCAGTTAGGGCCTCAGAAATACCCAAAGATTCTCCATCATGTGAGCCTTTATCACTCACATTAATCTGCTCATCCTCCCCTTTGGAAGATTCCTCCATCCCACGCCTTGTGCTAGCATTCTCCAAAATAACAATCCTCTCCCTCAATTGCTTGAGTTCAAGGCCTTGTGTACTGACAATTTGTACCAAGTCTGCATTTTGCTTTTGCAAGCTAATGCAGACAGCCGTCACTTCCATTAATGTGTATGGTTCAAATCTGCCCTCCTCTAAAATGGGTATTTGACCGCCCAAGTTAGATTCATGGGGCATGGATGAGGTCTTAAAGATGTTAGGACTGTCTTGGCCTGCATCTAAGCCAGAACCAATAGTCCCAGCCTCATCCATAGCACCAACCACACTTGTGGTGGTGGTTCTCTCTGCTACATGGCTAGGACCACTAGAGGAGAACACTCCAGTAGTCCTTTGGCGTTTTTGCAACCTTTATTGAGGTGGGGTAGAAGATGATGTGGATTGGGTGGATGTGGGAAGGTTAAGGGGTGTTTGGGTCTGTGAAGGAAAGGTGTCAACGTCTAGATTACTTGTGTCAACGCCAACATTTAAGGTGTCAGCATTGAAGGGTTCTTGGTCAATTTCCATGCGCTGAGGTGAAGGTAAAGGTTCTGGTATTGGGTCAAGTTGTGGTTGTGGATCTGGTTGGGGTTGTGCTGCTGCAATAACAGCAAGCATAGCTGGGGTGAGGGGTAATTCACGGTGAGGGGGTGAGTTCATCTTG
Organism: Glebionis coronaria; assembly: GCA_025667525.1. Taxonomy (NCBI): domain Eukaryota; kingdom Viridiplantae; phylum Streptophyta; class Magnoliopsida; order Asterales; family Asteraceae; genus Glebionis; species Glebionis coronaria. Next base: position 275,643,340 of record CM046874.1, read on the forward strand.
GTAAAAATAGCTTTCTTTTGCACAGGGATCTCATAAAAGTCATCATGATCCCTTGTGCAGTAATTTTGCACATCAAAAACCATTTGTAAAAATCTAGGATAAGCCAAAGTCATCTTATTCCCTTTGTTTTTACACATGCCATCAAAAATCATTTTTGAATAATTAAACTTTTGCCCATTTGCAATGCACACAGTTGCACTAGCAATTGATCTATTAATTTCATTGTGTGCAGTACATTTGGGACTCAAACATTGTAGGATGACATGTATGAGGTACTTCCAGGCTGGAGGAAACTCTTGTTTATGATATTTGTTTAAAGTGCCCTCATCAGGGAAAGGATACCCCAAAGCCCTTAGTCCTTGTTCTATTTCATTAATGGGAAGGGTGGTTATACCATCAGCATCATCAAGATGCAAAGCCTGGCGAACTAAGGCTTCAGTAACCACCCATGTACGCCCATGAACAATAGCTGATAATGTAGTCACATTATTAACTGTTGAGGAACTAACAGTGTTCCAAAACTATTTAATATGCGTGACAGAGATGAGAGGAGCATGAGAAAGAGCATACCTAAAAGGAGATGCATTCAAATACGCCACCATCTGGGTGTATTGTGGAAACAGAGTATCATCAGTGTCCAGATAAGCAATCATGTTGTGTTGACTCCTGAATCCCAATACCAAGTCACTTGGTTTAAATGTTGGTGCCATTATTGAAGAAAGCTGTTTGTGAATATTTAGAAAGATGAATTATAGGAAAAAAAAAATTGTTAGACAAGAATATGAGGTACCCTGTTTAAAAATAGGAGCCAAATATATAGGAGAGATAGGTGCATGTGATTGGTAAAAAATGAGGCAACTATTTTCAAAATATAATGATGAAAATATTGAAAAGAAAATAAGTTATCTCATGCATTAATTAAAAGTTATCTGCTCCCAAAATTACGGCCCTAAAATTCGTAAAAAAGTAACAACTGGGTAGGTCCCAATGAGTGTCAACGGTAAAAAATAACCCATCAATGCCAACGGCTATATTCTTGTCAACGTTTGCCAAAGCCATGTCAGCGTCTAAATTGGTCATGACAACGCTTGAAAAAATACTTGTCAGCGTCCAAAAATAAAAGTAATAAAAATGAAAAAGGACCTTAACAAAGTAATTTATCCTAGTGAAGATAACCTATAAATTGATAATTATTATAGGGCGGCAAGCACTGTCCAGTTATGCACACTTGCTTATGCAAGATAGACATAACAGTCCTCTAGTGTCCCTTGCTAACCAAAATTCTTAACAACTAAGTTATCTCATAAAATTCCTTGCAACTCCCAGGTAAACCCATGATAAAATCATTCCCAAGTCTCCCAACAGACCACAACCAATTCTAGGCTAAAAATGTCTTGGCAGCATGCATAGTATATCAACTTTGCATGCTACAGTGCCTCATGATTTAGTAAAACTAACTCATACTCACCTGTGGACATAATCTAGAAATGTGATAAGAGTATTATAAGAATACCCAAAAGTCCTAAAGGTTCCTAAAACCTCCCCTTAAACTGTGATACATATGTTGCCCAAAAATATGCATGAACATAAAAATTTATGTCAAGATATGAATATAAATATTCCAACCATCATCCATAAATGAAAACATGCTCAAATGATTCTCCAAGGATCAATAAGCAACTCTGTATCCAATGGTACAATGCTAACACCACCTGCACACTTAGATCAAAAACCACAAAACTAACATTGTTGCTGACAACGTCACGATAACACTTGTCAGCGTTAAAGTAACCTTTGTCAGCGTTAGACAAATATAGTGGAAAATCTAACTCCTCAAAAAGACCAATAACAATGCATTATCCTGTACATACTTTTACAATAAGATCCCAAAACACATATTAAGTGAGATTGATCATTCCAATACTTGTTACCAAGTATTGGAACCTTCCAGCATCAAAAGGTTTAGTTAATAAATCAGACACATTTTCTTCTGTGTCAACCCTATCTGGTTGTATTAAACCCTTTTCAAAACAATCCCTTATAAAATGATGTCTAATTTCTATGTGTTTTGTTTTAGAATAATGTACAAGATTTTTAATAATGCATAAAGTGCTCTTATTGTCAACAAAAATCTTGGTATGCATGAAATTATACCCATAATCCAACAGTTGGTTATGAATCCATAAGACTTGTCCACAACAAGCAGCTGCAGCTACATACTCTGCTTTAGTTGTAGAATTGGCCACCACTGTTTGTTTCTTGCATTGCCAAGAGATCAACCTACTCCTAAGAAACTGACATCCACCAGTTGTGGATTTTCTATCAAATTTATCACCACCATAGTCACTGTCTGAATATGCAATAAGCTCTAATGGTGAATCTTTTGGGTACCACAAGCCAAGATCTGGATAACATCTAAGGTACCTAAAGATTCGCTTGACAGCATAAAGGTGACATTCTTTGGGAGTCACCTGATGGCGTGCACAAGCATACACAACAAACATAATGTCAGGTCTTGAGGCTGTGAGATACATCAATGAACCAATCATTGATCTATAGTGCCTGACATCCACATCTTTTCCATCTCCAACTTTTCCCCAAGGGTGTTCTCTATCCATAGGAGTAGTAGCCCTCTTTTCATGTGGAGAAAAGCCAAACTTCTTCAAGATCTCTGCTACATACTTATCCTGAGAGATGAAGATACCATCTTCTTTCTGCTGAACTTGTAACCCTAGAAAGAAGTTCATCTCCCCCATTGCACTCATCTTGAATTTGTCTGTCATAAGCTTGGAAAAGTCTTCACTCATCTTTGGATTTGTAGAACCAAAGATGATATCATCAACATAAACCTGAACAAGTAAGACATCCTTACCAGCCTTCTTTGTAAATAATGTCTGGTCTATGGTGCCTCTTTTGAATCCATTTTCCACCAGATAAGTGCATAATGTGCCATACCATGCTCTTGGGGCTTGATGAAGTCCATATATAGCTTTCTTGACTCTATATACCTTTTTTGGATGTTCTGGATCTTCAAAACCAGGAGGCTGCATAACATATACCTCCTCAACAATTGTGCCATATAAGAAAGCACTCTTCACATCCATTTGATAGACAGTGAAGCCTATGCAGGAAGCATAGGCTAGAAATATCCTTATAGCCTCAATCCTTGTAACTGGTGCAAAGACCTCCTCATAGTCTATCCCTTCCTCTTGTGTATATCCCTGAGCCACTAAACGTGCCTTGTTTCTGACCATAATTCCTCTTTCATCTTTCTTGTTTCTTAGAACCCATCTTGTCCCAATAGGTCTGACATATCTGGGACAATCAACCAGCTCCCAAACATCCTGAATAGCAAATTGGTGAAGCTCATCCTGCATTGCTTCCACCCAACTTGGTTCTTTGAGAGCATAAAAAATCTTCTTGGGTTCCTGTTGTGACAGAAAACAGGCAAACAAACATGCTTGAATAAGAGGGGTATCAACCTTCTTGTGTATATTGGCAATAAATCCACCAAGACTCTGATGAGATCTTCTAGTCTGAACAGGAGACATGACATCCCCAATAATTTGAGAAGTAGGGTGATTCTTCATAGTAGACGTGAGAACTCCTCCCTCAAAAAGTCTGTTGTCTTCAATCTCATCATCCAAGTTGCCAATATCTTCTTCAGACTCTCTTTCATCAATATTTGTATGAACCTCTTCATGTCTTTTTGAAGGTTCACCTTGTTCAAAATTTGAAGAGAAAATATGCTTAAAAGAGTTTTCAACGCCTGAACCAAGGTTGTCAGTGTTTGATCCATCCACGCCTGAAATGATGTTGTCAACGTTTGAGCCATCAACGCCTGAATTTGTCCTGTCAGCGCCAGATTTTCCTTTGTCAGCGCCTGAAGGACCATGCATGTTGTTAACTGTTGATACTTGGGGACCACCATTTTCCTTTCCAGCAGCAGTAGAAAAAGCATCCGTCCATATGGGAGTAGTGACCTATTCTTGTATGGGAGATGACTTGTCTGCTTGTGATCCAACCTCTTCATGAACCTATGTACCTGAAACATCAACAACTGGTTCTTCCACAACATTTGAAGTTACCTTCACAATGTATGGATTAGTAACAGGCATATAATTCAAAGTCCTAGATAGAGGTTCCAAGTTAAACAACCAATTTGGACCACTTTCAGGATCACTAGGTTTACTCTCTAAAAACCTAACATGTACTTTTCAAGTATACGTTTTTCCTTCTTAAGGTAAACCCTATATCCTTTGCTCTGCACTGAATAACCCATGAAATAGCCTTCATCACCTTTAGCACTAAATTTACCTAAGGCATCACTAGTATCTAAGACAACTACATGACAACCAAAAGGTTTAAGAAAACCAATATTAGGTTTCCTTCCCCAAAGTAACTCATAAGGTGTTTTGTTATGTATCTTGTTGACCAATGCTCTATTCTGAACATAACAAGCGGTATTCACAGCCTCAGCCCAAAAAGCTATGGGAAAGTGAGCATCAGCCAACATAGTCCTGGCTGCTTCAATTAGGGTTCTATTCTTTCTCTCAGCAACCCCATTTTGCTGTGGGGTTCTGGCAACACTAAACTGCCTAGTAATCCCTTTTTTGTCACAAAAATCATCCAACAGTTTATTTCTAAACTCACTACCATTATCACTTCTAAGCATTTTAACTTCATTACCAATTTTCTTCTCAATCTGATTAATAAAGTTAATTAAAGTATCAACAGTGTCACTTTTCATGGCTAAAAAGAAAGTCTAAGTAAACCTAGAAAAGTCATCTGTGATGACAAAGCAGTATGATTTACCATTCAAGCTTTCTATATTAGTTGGACCAAACAGGTCCATATGCAGCAAGTGAAGTGGTTTAGAACTAGAGTGCACCTGTTTAGACTTAAATGAGACCTTGTGCTGCTTGCCTTTAAGGCATGCAACACAAGAGTGGTCATTGTGGAAAGCCTTTTCAGGCAAACCATCAACCAAACCAAGTCTCACAAGTCTGTTTATATTTTTAAAGTTTATGTGCCCTAGTCTCCTGTGCCATAGATTACTCTCATCAACTGAATCTTTAGCATAAAAACATGACATATTATTATTCATCCTAATACCATTAAGATTCACATTATAAATGTCCTTATGCCTAGGTGTTATATAGTCAATATATTTCTCATATGGTATTTTAAAATCCTTGCTCAACACCAAGCATTCAGTATCAGTAAAAAGAACCTTATTTTTGTTATCACAAACTTGTGATACACTAAACAGATTGTAATCAAGTTCTTTTACCAGAAACACGTTTTCAAAACGCAAGTTCTTGGTAAGAAGATTTCCTTTGCCTGTGATAGTTCCATATCCGCCTCCAAAGTAAACTTTATCACCATCCTTAATGGGAGTGAAGTTAGTAAGATAATCTTCCTTCCCAGTCATGTGCCTAGAGCATCTATGATGAGATGGCATTTATACATGATCTCATCGTTCTTTTCGGGCTTTAAATGCATTAAAATGTCATAAAATACCATATATATGCTTGTGTTTGTTTACTTGTGTATTTTAGGTATGGATATCGTGAAAAAGACAAAAGATCACAAGATACAAGGAAAAACGAACACGAGAAACGAAGCCGTGCAATGAACCGGGCCCTAATCATGGAATTTTCATCAAATACCCTTGAAGACTTGAAGACAAGACAAGATTGATCATCATTTATTGAAGAAATGACACTTAAAACCCTTGTATATTGATAAGTACAAGTTTGGTCCCTTAAGTTTGTCAAAATTGCAAAAAGGTCCTTCAAGATTGAAGAAATGGCAAGATTAGTCCCTCAACAAATTCAAATTGCCAATTATGGTCCCTCATGAAGTTTAAGAGACATTGAAGACCTTTGAAGATCAACATTGTCCAAGATTAGTCCTTAAAGAATCACCAAATGTCAAATTACATCCTTGATAACCTTTTATCAAAAGTTGGTGCCAAAATTGTCAAGTGATGAAACTTAAATACAAAGGAAAGTCAAGTTATAGGGCTGGAAACCTTAAAAGCCAAAAATCTGAAAAAACAAGGACCAAAAGTGACAAAGCTGAAACATTTGAACAAAAATTGCGCCTAACACATGCACCACCCCTATTTTCGGATCAAATGGTACTATTCACCATCTTTACCATGCCCAGAAATTACCCACCTTTTTACTTGGGTAAAAACCAATTAAACTTGCACACACTTAATTCACACATGCCAAAACCCTTCCCACTCCTAAAAACCTGCATCCCACTCATGTGCACCAAAACCCCAATTCCCCAATCCACCAATCACATCATTCCTTAGCCTCCAAGACTAGTGACGTGGCAAAATGGACGTCCAAGATGCTATGCTTGCTCACAAAGCAAAATTTAAAGGCCAAGATCAAATGGACAGCTCATATGCACTCAAAATCATTCAAGGGCACATTTGGGATTTTCTATGTATTAGGGTTTTATGTTTTTATGCTTCTAGGATGTTCTATAGGCTCTATATAAGGAGCTCACAACTTGTGTGAAGCCCTTGTTCCAGTTTCTAGTCTCTCACATGTAATTCCTTTTTAAAGAAATAAAAAGTTTGGTTTTTGAAATATTCAAGTGTAATTCCTTTTTTATTGTTTTTAAAAGTTTGTGTGTTGTGAGGAGATTGATTCTGAGTTCCACTTTGTTTATTGGTTAAGCAACTTTGATTTTCAAAGTTGTTTAAGGTTTGTGATTTTGAGAGATTTTGGTAAAATCTTCTCAAAGGTATTTTGGTGTTTATGGTTCATGTTATTGGTGATTTAAGTGTTATAGAAACGTTTTAAGTAATTGGAAAAGGTTTTGGAAGAGTTTTAAAAAAAAGAAAAAAAGAATCATATCATATCTTATTATTTTTGTTCTTGTTTCTTTGTTTTGTGTTCAAATAGGTTGAAGGCTTGTTGATTTAGTTCAGCTCCAACCCGGGTTGGATTGGAGGAGGATTTTCATCCTCTAGGTTCTTGGATGTAAGAACCTAAGGTATCTCCCTTTTACCTTGAAAAAGTTCATAAAAGTGCTTGTTACATGATTTGCTTGATTGATTGATTAAGTGTGTTTAAGTTACTTGATTTGTGTTTATGTTATGTTATATACATGATATGAAGCTTTGATAACAATTTGGTTAGGTTTCATAAGGTTTTGATTTGGAAAAATTGGTTTTCAAAAAGTTTAAAGGGTGTTTGGCAACAGGTTTAAGCAGGGTACAATCATTGATTTGTGTTGCTAAAAGATGTTAGGTTACTAGATTAAGGTTAAGTTAGATGTTAGTAAGATGGTAATATAGTTTGGCACACGTTTTGAGCAATTTTGTTGAGTTTAAAAAAGGATAAAGGGTGTTAAAAATCTGCATAAGTGTTAATTTGCTTGATTTGTGATGAACTTTGTGCATGATCTTTGATTGTTGATCTTTGATTCTTGTTGTTATTTGTGTGTTACTTGACTCCTTGAGCTTCAACAAGCTCAAGGGTGCCAAATTGTCCAAAAGTAATTTCCAAACAAGCTCATTGCCAAGCCCTCTTGGCACCAAAAAGTGTGCACTCTCACTTGGGTGTTCATCTGTCCAAAAGAAGCAAACCAGGTCCGTCGTCCCAGTTGCGGCGCAAGACTTATAGTTGCGGCGCAACTTAGGTAGCTGCTGATCTTGGTGATCTCGCAACTCTAGTTGCGGCGCAAGACAAAACGTTGCGGCGCAAGACAGTGACTTTTATTTTTTTTAGCATTATTTTATTATTATTTTATTATTAAATTTTAAAAATTTTCTTTTTCTTTATTTTTCATTTTTCTTAAGTTCTTTAGCATTAATTAGGATCATTTCCATTTTTAGATTATTTTTATAACTTTTAGATTTATTTTTATAATTATTTTAAGTTTAATTAGTTTTTAATTACTTTTAATCATTTTTAGAGTTTTAAAAATAGTTTTAATAAGTTTTAATTTTTAGAAAATTACTTTTTAGTCTTCTAATAATATAAGTTAAGTAATTGTTCAATAAAATCATATTTTAGACTTTTGAATTAGTTAAATTTAATTTTAGGGCTTTAATTAGCATTTAAAATTAATTATTTAATTAATAAAAGGTTTTAAAATATCTTTATTGGATTTTTGTCTTTATTTATATTATTTTAGACTTGTTTTAGTCTTTTTAATCTTTTTCTTGATTTTGTTTTTGGTTTTAATAATTTTTAATTTTAGTGGTTTTTCTACGGTTTTACGTTTTCGTTTTTTACGTCATAGTGTAATTTCCAAGAAACCGTCATTCCATCTTCTCAATATTAATCTCAAATACATACAAGTTAATTCACAACACCATACCTCCTCGGGAAACGAATCTTTCATCTCTTTTTAAGTGATTGTGGGTCATTACTTGTGGTTTTCCTAAATCACTCGTCGATACTTACCGCTACTTTACGTTTCTTCTCTTTGTTTTTCCTAAGGCAAAGAAAGGGGTGTAATTTACCGCAATCATTTTTTGGCGCCGCTGCCGGGGAGGTGTGTCGTGATTTAATTTGGAAAATTTTGTTTTTGATATTATCCATAAATAGTATTTGTGTTAAGTGGAACTCCCTTAACACGTATTATCGGTTTTCTCGGTTTTTCTTTGTGAATATTATTAATATATTGTATTAAGTATCACAATCAAAATACAATATCTCCAAAAGTGTGAAAACACAACCTTGATTCGGGATTTCATCACTCGATCATTGTATTCGAATCTCAAACAAAAAGAAAAGGCAAAAATAGATAAATACTTTCGAGAAGCTCGATTTTAAAAGATACGAACTATAAGGTGGGTATAAGGCGGGTATTATAAAATATACCCTAAGGAAAAAGGCTCTTAAGTGCTTCGCGCCGCCTCGTTTCCCCGCTTGCTTGTGAGTATTTTGAGATTGAAAGCTAATCGAGGGTTTTGCCGCCCAAAGTATTAATACGTATACTATATTTGCTTGGTTTTCTTTGTGATTAAACCCTCGTGAACAATTTGGTTTTCACCAAGTTCTAAAGTCATTCGAAGGCGTTCACTCCACGTGATCGTTTTCATTCCTTTGAGGCTTCTTTAATCAAGAGTTTGATTCGAGGAGAGATTTTGTAGATTGTTGTCTACAAAGATACACCAAAATCCAAAAAAAAATTAAATATCATCAAAAACACAAAAAAATTAAAAATCCACAAAACAACCAAAAAGAATCTTCTTTGCTCACCTCCCATTCTTCGTGAAGTTTATGATCACTCGTAATCAAGCTAAACGAGCTCGTAAACGACTTCAAAAGCAAGCCAATCAATCGTTGATTGTTGAAGAACCTCCAATTGTTGAACCTATTGTAGAACAAGAAGTCGTAATGGCTAATCGTACTATGATGGAGTTGCTACAAGCACCCACCGAGGGTTTTGGAGAGGCCATTGTTATTCCCGCCATCCTTGCGGAGAATTTCGAGATTAAGACGGGTTTAATGTCGATGCTACAAGCAAACAAATTTCGAGGTCATGAGAAAGACAACCCGCATTACCACATTAGGAATTTCAACCGTCTCACCGCCACTAGCAAATTCAAAGATGTTCCACATGACGCCATTAAGATGATGTTGTTTCCATACTCGTTGGATGGACCCGCAAAAATTTGGCTCGAGAAAGAACCGCCAAATTCGATTTTGACATGGGCCGATCTCGTTTCTAAGTTTGTGAACAAGTTTTTTCCACCATCAAAAACAACACACTTAAAAAATGAGATTTCACGATTTGTGCAACGTAACAATGAAAGTTTTTCAATGGCATGGGAACGATTTAAGGAGATGTTACATGAATGTCCTCATCATGATTTTTCGGAATTGCATCAAATAGATACTTTTTATAATGGGCTTAATGATCATGAACGAGATTATTTGAATGCCGCCGCGGGTGGTAATTTTTTGTGCAAGACGACAAATGAGGCTTTACAAATCATTGAAAATCGATCTAAGGTTTATAGCCCTCGTAACACACCGAGTGTTGCCAACATGGGTTCGTCATCGTCATCACAATCGTCTCGTAGCATTAACGCCTTACATGATGAAGCTAATGAGGAAAATCGGTTTTTTGATAGATTTGCTAATCTAATGTCCCATTGGAAGGCTCAAGAAGCTTCCAATTCCGCTTCGGTTAAAGCGGTTGCTAAGAGTTGTTTATCGTGTGGAGGAGCTCATGATTTATCCGAGTGCATTACCGCGGATGGTAACACTTCGAGTGCTTATGTAGCAACGGGAACTTACAACCAAAACGGCCAAGGTTCCCGCCAAAATCAAGCTCCACCAAATCAAAATGTTAACAATTATCGAAACAACAACCAAGGTAATTACCAAGGCAACACACGCAATTACAACAAAGGGAATTATCAAAGTGGGAATGGACAAATCTCTAATCAAAACCAAAACCGTGATTTTCAAAATACTACACAAGGTTTTCAAAATGCTCACACGAAAAATTTGCAAGGAGAATTTTTGGATTATGCAAAAGCAAATGATGCTAAATTTGATAATATGCAACGTGAGATGATTAGCTTAAGGTCCGAGTTGAAAAACGAGCTTAAAAATGAACTTGCTAATGAACTTAAAACTCATGCAAATAAAATGGAAGGAAATGTCCAACGTCTTCAACAAAACCAACAAAAGATGGAATTAGGACAACATGAGATTAAGCAAGAGTTATTGAAAGCGGATGCTAGGCAATCAAAATTTGAGGACCGAATGGCTAAGATGTTCGAAGCAATCATGTGTAAACCCTCTTCTTCGGGTGGTCTTCCTAGTGATACCATTGCAAACCCGAAGGGAGAAATGAAGGTTATTACTACACGAAGTGGTAAAACTTTCAAGGAACCAATCTCTCGTCCAAGTACTTCTACGGAGAAGGAAATCGAGAAAGAACCCGAGGTGATGGTCGAAAAGGAGCACATTACAATCCCACGAAGTACCGCTCAAACCACACCTACGGTTACACCAATACCAAGTATGGAACCCGAGTTTCCAAGGCCGTTGCCTAATGACCAACCCACACCACCTTTACCCTACCCTTCGAGACGAAACAAAGAGAAAGCACAAGAAAGGAACAATTATCAATTTGAGCTATTCATGAAAATGTTTCGTGATTTGCACTTTAACATAAGTTTTGCCGATGCTTTAATCATGATGCCTCGATTCGCCGCAAACTTCAAAAGTATGCTAAACAACAAAGAGAAGTTACAACAAACGTCTAGTTGTTCATCGGTTTTTCTTAGCCGCATACCACAAAAAGTCGGTGATCCCGGTAAATTTTTGATTCCGTGTGCTATACAAGATATGGAGGAATGCTACGCCTTGGCCGATCTTGGTGCTAGTATTAATTTAATGCCTCTCGAGATTTTCAAATCGCTTTCGCTTCCGGCTCTCATTCCTTCGAACATGTCCATCGAGATGGCCGATCATTCTACGATCATGGCATGTGGAGTAGCCGAGGACGTTTTCGTTAAAGTCGGAAAGTTTTACTATCCCGTTGACTTTATCGTTGTAGACATTCCCATCGATCGAAAAGTTCCTCTCATTTTGGGTCGTTCATTTTTGGATACATCAAGAGCACTTATCGATGTTCATGCTCGAAAAATCACCCTTCGTTTCAATGAAGAAGAACTTGTCATCAATGCAACACAAAACTCCAATCTTTCTCATGTATATTCTATTGCAACTTTAAACCATGGTGACTCGACAAATGTCATTTGCAAAGAATTTTCACCAAGAGTTTTAGGGAATGTCTCCAAAAACAATTTACCATTTCCTCCGCCGGTGGAGGTTATGAGTGCTAAGCCTACAAAAAAGAAACCATCAATACTTGAATCGAAAAATCCTTCACCTTCATTCTTGAAAAGTGTTGATAAATTGCCGGTTTCTACGGAAGATCTTTCGGATGATGAATATGTTGGCCCCGATGGGGAGGTTTTCTTCGTCGATAAACGTTTTGAGAACTTGCCACCACCAAAACCAAAACGGTTTCAAAATGTGAGAATTTTTAGTGTGACTAACATCGTCTTAGAAACACCGAATATTTTCGACATAATCAAAAAGGGTTTTCATAAGGAGAGTTCAAAAGATAAAAATGAAAAAGATCTTAAATGTGATTTAATTGATTTTTCTACAAATCTAACTCCGTCATCACCGCGTGTTTTGAGTACTACAAACTCGTCTACTCCTTTTGACGATGTTTTGTGTGGTTCTAGTATGGGGGAAGCCCCTTATGTTCCCTTATCCTTGTCCACCGAGGACGAGATTTTCGATCCCGGAATTTCATGTAAAGGGAAATCTCGGTCTTCCACCGATGCAATAAATGGAAACTATATCTATTTGCTTGGTGCGAGTCTACCTCGAGTAGCTCAAACGTTTGTCTTACCAATGGTCCCACCCTTCTACTTCTCTTCTATTTTCTTCAAACTCTTTGAGTTTATGGCACATGTTCAAGTGGTGTTAAATTGTTTTTTCCATGGAAACGAGAACGCCATCTTCGACCCCGGTATTTTGCATCATCTAAGGACTTAGTCCTTTTTACCGGTTGCTTTTTGGGCCTTGTTTATCATGTAAGCCCCGCCAAAAAATTTGACCACACCATGATATCCCTAAATGTTCACATTTTAAGGGGATCGAGTCGAGCTCATGACTCGGTAATCAAAAAACGAGGTGCCTCGTGGGGGAGATCCCATGCTTATCTTTATGCTTTATGTTCACTAATAAGGGGACTTGTACCCTTCCAACTCGTTGTCTCGTGGTTGTTTGTGATTGTGTTATCTAGATCATCATCATCGTCTACGATTGAAGACTCTCGTGTTCGTTTACGTGAGCCTCCATCGTTCGTTTGAAGAAGTTTTTCACGAATCCATGACATATCCTTTATTGTTCTAACAATTATCTTTTAGCATAATTAATAAACGGCTTTAGATATATTGTTGATCACCCTTTCCATGCTAGATCCTAAGCATTCGATTCTTCGTCTCTAGTATGGGGGTGCTCCACCTTTAGACTCGAAACATTGAGGACAATGTTTACTTTTAGTATGGGGGGGTGAATAGGTACTTGCTTTGCTACGCCCTCACGTTTTCCAATTTTCAATGTTTTGCTAATAAGGCTAAAAATGGCCAAATTTTAAATTTTTTTAGTTTTCATAAGTGTTTTTAAGACACGAATGTATATTTTCCGATGGGTAGAATAAGAGTTAATTTTTGACTTGATGGGCATTTGGAGCCATTTACATTCCTTAACCCGCTCAATTCAAGTTTTGCTAGACTTTTATATAGGGAGCTTTAAAACGCGAAAGTCTTAATTCATTCGGGTTAAGAACAAGAACTTTTCGCAAGTTCCTATAATTGATTCTAGAAAGTCACTTATCAAGGGAACTATAAAATGCATTCTCTAAACTTGAAAAAGTCCAAGAAAGTGCAAGATCCTATAGGTGGCTTGAAAACCCAAAACTTTGATTTGATATAGTCTTAATAAAAGCTAATCCAAATTTGGCTTAATTTTGACTTGCATGGCTAAGTATTCACGAGTCTCTTTAATTAGAGGTCTTTATATAGTGAAGAACGAGAAATGATAGAGTTAGACAAGTGATCATGCTAAACGTAGAACATGAAAATGTTCTTTCAAAAACTCATGTGTTTTTAATTGTGGCTTTTTCTTCCCATAAGATCAATGCATTAGGAATAAAACATAATTGCAATAAGTAAGGTCGTACGATTTGAAAGGTTACTTAGCCTCTAGCGCAAGATCGTTTAAAAGTTGCTCGGGGTTGAATAGAGTTCATAGCCAAGGCATAACTTATTGAAGCGGGACGCGAAGATTGGCGATCATCCAAAAAGGCCCTAACAAGGCATGAGGAGCTCTATTTTTGCTAAAGATCCAAAGATGATGTGAAGTATCATTGTTCCAAAATCAATATGAAGGATCGAGACACACGACGAGAAGCTATTACTCCCCTAAAGAATGGAGAAAGTCTATCCAAAAAGACCCTAACAAGGTATGAGGATAAATATATCCAAGTCCGAAAAGGAGGCGGATCGTTGTATATCAAAATCCAAAGTAAAGATTGAAGAAAAATGATGAAGTCGTGGTCCTATATGAAGAATCTCTCAAAAACGTCAAGTGAAGAAATTCCAAATATATGAAGAGAAGACCATAATTTCGAGAACGTCTTCCCAAGATTTGAAGTATGAAGTACATGCCAAATATCGGTCCGAGAAAGGTCTCAAATCGTGAAACGAGTTATGCCAAGATATGAACTTAAGGAGATACACGAGAAGCCGTTTTAAAAGATTTTGTCCTTCGGCTAACTATTGATCAAATCGTGCTACTTTGCTTTCGGACTAATAACTACTCAAATAAGTCAATATGAATCACTTGTGATCCATGACAAATAGATAAAAAATGCTAGTAACCCATTTCCTTTTATAATAACTAGGATTGCGGGGAGAAAAAGTATTACACAATTTGGACGTATGAGTAGTGTTAGCATTGTGACTTGTACCAACAATGATCTTGTTTTTGCACTTAGCATGGAATGTATGACAATCAAGGATGACGAAGTTTACTCTAAGGGACATTAACTTGTTTCTATTCTTTGACCCTAAAAGTCACATTTTGGTGATGAAAATCATACATTATGTCTTTACACAATCTCGTAGTATGTTGCAAGTCTTTTACTCTTCAATAAAGGTTAATAAAATTGAACTTTGGTGATGCTTTGATACTTTATTCTTAGCATTGCGTGAGGGCACGGCAATGGCTTAGTATGGGGGAGTGATGAGATGGCATTTATACATGATCTCATCGTTCTTTTCGGGCTTTAAATGCATTAAAATGTCATAAAATACCATATATATGCTTGTGTTTGTTTACTTGTGTATTTTAGGTATGGATATCGTGAAAAAGACAAAAGATCACAAGATACAAGGAAAAACGAACACGAGAAACGAAGCCGTGCAATGAACCGGGCCCTAATCATGGAATTTTCATCAAATACCCTTGAAGACTTGAAGACAAGACAAGATTGATCATCATTTATTGAAGAAATGACACTTAAAACCCTTGTATATTGATAAGTACAAGTTTGGTCCCTTAAGTTTGTCAAAATTGCAAAAAGGTCCTTCAAGATTGAAGAAATGGCAAGATTAGTCCCTCAACAAATTCAAATTGCCAATTATGGTCCCTCATGAAGTTTAAGAGACATTGAAGACCTTTGAAGATCAACATTGTCCAAGATTAGTCCTTAAAGAATCACCAAATGTCAAATTACATCCTTGATAACCTTTTATCAAAAGTTGGTGCCAAAATTGTCAAGTGATGAAACTTAAATACAAAGGAAAGTCAAGTTATAGGGCTGGAAACCTTAAAAGCCAAAAATCTGAAAAAACAAGGACCAAAAGTGACAAAGCTGAAACATTTGAACAAAAATTGCGCCTAACACATGCACCACCCCTATTTTCGGATCAAATGGTACTATTCACCATCTTTACCATGCCCAGAAATTACCCACCTTTTTACTTGGGTAAAAACCAATTAAACTTGCACACACTTAATTCACACATGCCAAAACCCTTCCCACTCCTAAAAACCTGCATCCCACTCATGTGCACCAAAACCCCAATTCCCCAATCCACCAATCACATCATTCCTTAGCCTCCAAGACTAGTGACGTGGCAAAATGGACGTCCAAGATGCTATGCTTGCTCACAAAGCAAAATTTAAAGGCCAAGATCAAATGGACAGCTCATATGCACTCAAAATCATTCAAGGGCACATTTGGGATTTTCTATGTATTAGGGTTTTATGTTTTTATGCTTCTAGGATGTTCTATAGGCTCTATATAAGGAGCTCACAACTTGTGTGAAGCCCTTGTTCCAGTTTCTAGTCTCTCACATGTAATTCCTTTTTAAAGAAATAAAAAGTTTGGTTTTTGAAATATTCAAGTGTAATTCCTTTTTTATTGTTTTTAAAAGTTTGTGTGTTGTGAGGAGATTGATTCTGAGTTCCACTTTGTTTATTGGTTAAGCAACTTTGATTTTCAAAGTTGTTTAAGGTTTGTGATTTTGAGAGATTTTGGTAAAATCTTCTCAAAGGTATTTTGGTGTTTATGGTTCATGTTATTGGTGATTTAAGTGTTATAGAAACGTTTTAAGTAATTGGAAAAGGTTTTGGAAGAGTTTTAAAAAAAAGAAAAAAAGAATCATATCATATCTTATTATTTTTGTTCTTGTTTCTTTGTTTTGTGTTCAAATAGGTTGAAGGCTTGTTGATTTAGTTCAGCTCCAACCCGGGTTGGATTGGAGGAGGATTTTCATCCTCTAGGTTCTTGGATGTAAGAACCTAAGGTATCTCCCTTTTACCTTGAAAAAGTTCATAAAAGTGCTTGTTACATGATTTGCTTGATTGATTGATTAAGTGTGTTTAAGTTACTTGATTTGTGTTTATGTTATGTTATATACATGATATGAAGCTTTGATAACAATTTGGTTAGGTTTCATAAGGTTTTGATTTGGAAAAATTGGTTTTCAAAAAGTTTAAAGGGTGTTTGGCAACAGGTTTAAGCAGGGTACAATCATTGATTTGTGTTGCTAAAAGATGTTAGGTTACTAGATTAAGGTTAAGTTAGATGTTAGTAAGATGGTAATATAGTTTGGCACACGTTTTGAGCAATTTTGTTGAGTTTAAAAAAGGATAAAGGGTGTTAAAAATCTGCATAAGTGTTAATTTGCTTGATTTGTGATGAACTTTGTGCATGATCTTTGATTGTTGATCTTTGATTCTTGTTGTTATTTGTGTGTTACTTGACTCCTTGAGCTTCAACAAGCTCAAGGGTGCCAAATTGTCCAAAAGTAATTTCCAAACAAGCTCATTGCCAAGCCCTCTTGGCACCAAAAAGTGTGCACTCTCACTTGGGTGTTCATCTGTCCAAAAGAAGCAAACCAGGTCCGTCGTCCCAGTTGCGGCGCAAGACTTATAGTTGCGGCGCAACTTAGGTAGCTGCTGATCTTGGTGATCTCGCAACTCTAGTTGCGGCGCAAGACAAAACGTTGCGGCGCAAGACAGTGACTTTTATTTTTTTTAGCATTATTTTATTATTATTTTATTATTAAATTTTAAAAATTTTCTTTTTCTTTATTTTTCATTTTTCTTAAGTTCTTTAGCATTAATTAGGATCATTTCCATTTTTAGATTATTTTTATAACTTTTAGATTTATTTTTATAATTATTTTAAGTTTAATTAGTTTTTAATTACTTTTAATCATTTTTAGAGTTTTAAAAATAGTTTTAATAAGTTTTAATTTTTAGAAAATTACTTTTTAGTCTTCTAATAATATAAGTTAAGTAATTGTTCAATAAAATCATATTTTAGACTTTTGAATTAGTTAAATTTAATTTTAGGGCTTTAATTAGCATTTAAAATTAATTATTTAATTAATAAAAGGTTTTAAAATATCTTTATTGGATTTTTGTCTTTATTTATATTATTTTAGACTTGTTTTAGTCTTTTTAATCTTTTTCTTGATTTTGTTTTTGGTTTTAATAATTTTTAATTTTAGTGGTTTTTCTACGGTTTTACGTTTTCGTTTTTTACGTCATAGTGTAATTTCCAAGAAACCGTCATTCCATCTTCTCAATATTAATCTCAAATACATACAAGTTAATTCACAACACCATACCTCCTCGGGAAACGAATCTTTCATCTCTTTTTAAGTGATTGTGGGTCATTACTTGTGGTTTTCCTAAATCACTCGTCGATACTTACCGCTACTTTACGTTTCTTCTCTTTGTTTTTCCTAAGGCAAAGAAAGGGGTGTAATTTACCGCAATCAATCTACTATCCCAATATCCATAATCATTCACCTGTTTTTGAATGCCCTGCACATAAAGAAAACAAATTAGTTTTATTTGGGAACCCAAGCCTGAGCATACTTGGATTCATCTAGTTGTTCAACAAGAACAGACTTAGTTCTTATAACAACCCCTTGTTCATCCCTTTTTGGATGAAATACCCTGTTAACCCCAATTGGTTTTGTGATGACCTTTGAAATATAATTAAATCTGTTGCAGGTCATAGAAATCCCATTAGAATTAAGGTTTTGATCTTGCTTAGGTCTCCATGTCAAGCTAGAAGAAGCTTTAGACCCCTTTCCCTGTGGTTGCAAATATTTAGGTCTGGCAACGTGTCTGTTAGCGTTTGATTTGGTCTTGTCAACGCTGAATTTACCCTTATCAGCGTTGAATCTAGGGTTTGTTACAGGAACCCATTGCCTATTAGACCATGTATTGGTCTTCTGAAAAGGTCTTTGTCCATGAGTGTTAGACCCTTTGGTGAAGAATGGGGCTGGTCTAACAACTTGTGGACTTTGCTCCGCAAAAGTTTTGGGTCTGACAGTGTTTGACCTTTTAACAACGTTGACCTTGGAAGCGTTGACACACTTATATGCTAAATGTGAAAAGCTACCACAAGTGTAACAGACTTTTCTACACACAACTCTAGGTCTAGAAGAAAAGAAACCTGTTCCATTATCACTAACTTGGCTTTTTGGTGACCTAGTATTCCTATACATTTCTGCATACTTAATGCTAGGTTTCTTAACAGTGTTTGAGCCAAGGTCAACAGTCTTGCCAGTGATTGGGTTTGTTACTTTGATAGGGGTCGACTCATTTAGACTATCACAAAGCATGCCACCCTTGACAAATAAGGTAGGGTTGGCTTTCTTCCATTCATTCAAGTCAGTCAACTTTTGCCTATATTCCTCAACTGGGGTAAGGACTCTTGGTGGAGGAATAAATTCCTCTTCTTGGAGTTCTGGTAAACCAGTCCAAGATAAGTCCTTTCTTTGGACACCATAGAAGTCCCCAGCTGGTGGTGGAACACCAGTATAGTCTTTCATCCCAATCCTAGTCATGTCCTTAGGATCCCTCTGTTTACTAACACATTCTCCTAGGGTTTGTGAGGCCTTATCAAATCTCTGAATTTTAAGGTCAACATTATCCTTATTCTTGATAGCTTCATCTAACATAACCTGTAATTCAGCATTGACCCTTTCCATGATGTTTCTAACATCATTACTATCATTTAAATCATGTTTTAAGATATTTATTTTATCGTTTAGGTCAAGCTCCATTTTCTTATACTCAGAAACTGTCTTTTCAGTTTGAGTGAGAGCAATTTGATAGTTAGACAACTTGCATCTCTCAGTACTCACATCTCCTAACAATCTTAAAACCTCTTTGTTAAGTTTTTTAGTATTTAAACAATAACCCTTACTACAAAAAGCGTCATCATATACCTCATTGTCTGATGAAGATGAGGAGTGTGCCATGAGAGCATATTGAACATGCTCTTCTTCTTCTATCTCAGCAACCAAAGCTTTATCCTCTTCCTCATCCTTAGCCAAATAGCTCCAGTCCCATCCAATACCATCAATTTCTTGCACTACCACCATGGCCTTAGGATCCTGAGCCTTAGCAGTTTGGCTTGAGGGTTTTCCAGCATCAGATCTTCTTGAAGATCTGCATTCCCTCAGAAAGTGCCCCATACAATGACAATTGTAGCACTCAACCTTGGATTTATCAAATCCAGCAGTGTCCTTTGCATTAAAGATCATCTTCTTCTTAAACCTTCTATTCCATCTGTTTGCTCTTATACTTGCAAGAGCCATGTTCCACTTTATATCCATCTCCTCCAAGTGCTCATCACTTATTTGCTCAAGGTCCTCATATGTAATCACTGAACCATTGGGCAATGAAGCAATGTATGCACACACAATATCCAGATCCAAACCAGCAGGCTTAACTCTTGGTGAGTCAATTTAGTATGTGTCAGCGTCTGAATGTGAGGCGTTGACAGGATATGATCCAGCGTTGACACATGTTGATCCAGTAACTGGGTGCATGTATAAATCCTTCTGATCAAATTGACCTTCACTATGTGAGAAGAAGGCCATGTTACTATTGGTAGACTTACTTCCATGCTCCAAAAGAGTTTCATTCTCCAACAGCCTCAGTTTGTTGAAGATATCATCAAAAGTAGAACTTTTGTGAGTGTTATTGGCAATTATAGATCTTGCCTCAATCTTCCATGCATCACCAAGGATTTTAAGAAAAGTGGCAATAATGTCAACATCACCAATTACTGTCCCCATGAAGGACAACTTGCTTGTAATATCAAGCAGTCTGCTTCTCACACTGCTAAGCTTCTCATTAGGTTGAGCCTTAAAAACAGCATACTCATGCAAGAGTTGCTTCTTCTTCTCTTCCTTAGTATCAGCATTACCACCATAGGCAACTTCAAGGGCTGCCCAAAGGTCTTTTGCAGACTCATAACCTCTGTATTTGTGCTGATTTTCTTGTCCCAAAGAAAGTTTCAGAATGCTTAGGGTTTTCATATCAACCCTTTTCTTTGCTATGTCATCAGCAGACACAGCTCTACCATCGTCAGGTTTTTCTTTCTTATCTTCTTCAGAACATCCTTGAACAACTGATCTTGTAGCAATGGCATCTGCAATCTTTTGAGCTTTATTGAATGTGTTTCCATATTCAATAATCTCCCAAAGAGTGTAGTCATGGATTTGCAGATATTGCTCAAAGTTGAACTTCCACAGCTCAAAATTGTTTGCATCTAGCATGGGAATCTTGATGTTGTGGTTTGAGGAGGAGGAGGTTACTTCTGGAGTGGACATGATGTTTTTAGGGTTTTGTGAAAATTAGGGTTTTGGTGATTTTAGGGTTCTTGTGTTCTTTTAGATCAAAGTTTCTCAACAAGCTCTGATACCACTTGTTGATCCCAAACTTAGATCGATTTAGCTTGTGTAAACGAGATTAGATCAAGTTATACATGTAGAGAAAATTTGTTTATGTATAAAGTAATCTAAGTGTTATGCGGAATTAACACTTAAACAAGAACACACAAGATGTAAAACAAACTTTCACTTGATTGATAATAACAAACTTGCTTACAATGAAAGTGTTTAACGTATGAAAACCTATTATGAAACATAACCTAAAGGTCTTCTTTTATAGACATAAGAAGCCTTGTACAAGAGTCTACGTATCGATTATTCTAGGTAAAGATAATTATAGAAAATACAATGTTGATCCTATCTTTACTAGAAACAAACTAGAAACATAATACGCGTAGACCATATCTTTCTATCAGTGCTTGTCTTCAACCTATCAACGCTTGACTTCTTCTTGTCAACGCTTGATATGTCAGCGTTTGTTTTCTTCTTATCAACGCTTGTTTTCCTCTTGTCAGCGCTCAAGTGGACTGGCTACATTTTATTCCCAACACGTGGGATACAATTATGTTCATTCACATCATCGCCCAAAAGATCAGTAAACTGCGAGTAATCAGATGTAAGAATAGTAAGCACCTACATCCAATCATTATCATCCCAATGCATGGCATCATGCTGCAACTGTTCACGCCTCTGCTGTTGAAGGGCTTCTTCCTCAGCCCTAGCAGCTTGATCAATCTCTGCCTGCAATCGATGTGCAGCCTCCTCCCCCAACCGGTCTTCCTCAAGTTGTCTGCGAGTACGCTTCCTAGGGGGTGAGGGTGCAGCAGTCATAGGGGCTTTCCCCTTAAAGGATCATGAGACGGCCCAGCAGTAGTACCAGCAGAAGAACCAGCAATATCCTCTATTGGTCTAGGACTAGCAACAGCAGTAGGGATGCTTGATGGACTAGGAGGAACAGGTAAAGCAGCATACAGCTTATCAGCAAAAGCAGCCTTTGCCAACAAAGTCAACCCATCCTCCGCAAGATCCTCAAAATCATCATCAAAATCAGAATGAACAACGTGCTTCTTTCGCCTCCTCTGCTGCGTCTCCAAAGCCTTAATCTTGTCCGCCATTGGAAGGACAAATTCCCTGGTAAGCTTGCGATGCTGATTCAGATCTGTCTCCAAAGAAACAATCCGTGCATAGTACCTGTGCATGAGATCAAGCAAAGAAGTTAGTATAGCAGGTTCCTCCGCTTCCCCACCAAGAGGACTTGGATCAGGGAAAGCTTCATTGGAACTAGAAGCAGTAAAGGGGTCAGCATTATGAGCACGAGAAATAGACGGCTGCTCAGCAGAATGTGGTGCTGGACTAGAAGGGGGAGTATCCACAAATGGGGACTTATGTGGCAGAGAAGAGGGGACAGCCTTGGAAGTGGATGACATTTCAACCACCACTTCCTTAGCTGGCTCTTCCACCACCACATGAGGCGCACCACTAGCAGGATGCTCCTCCTCCATAGGATCATCTTCTAATGGAA
This sequence comes from Glebionis coronaria, assembly GCA_025667525.1. Classification (NCBI taxonomy): domain Eukaryota; kingdom Viridiplantae; phylum Streptophyta; class Magnoliopsida; order Asterales; family Asteraceae; genus Glebionis; species Glebionis coronaria. Next base: position 275,665,656 of record CM046874.1, read on the forward strand.
GTTCCTCCTCGACTGCAGCAACCGGAGGAATAACATTAGGAGGACCTTGGGCAAGGCCCAACATAACATCAGTAAGAGGCCTCCAAGCTCCCTTAAACCTAAGTGCCATATTGGAATAAACCTTAGAACTAAGCTTGGGGGTCTCATACTCCTCCCTATCACGAGGTATGCACATAAGAATCTGCTGCAAGAACCTAGGATACATTAAAAACTTCTTCCTAGATCCAGTACTACTAAGATTGCAAACCATCCCATCAAACAAGTAGCGAGAAAAATTAAACACACGACCCTGTGCTATGCAGATCAAACCAGTAGCCAAAGGAATGGGAAATGCATCCCAACTCCCAGACTTTGGGCTTAAGCAATGAATCAAAAAGTGCACTAGAAGCTTCCATTGGGGGGTAAACCTATTCTTTTGGAAGTTAAACTTCCCCCCATGATTATAACCAAGATCAGCCATCCCATCCAATACCTCAGAATTGGGGATGGAAACAACACCACCTTCATCCTGAAGATGAAGAGCACTCCTAATAGAAGCTTCAGACACCACATATGAACGTCCATCTATGGTAGCATGGAGTTCAAGTGGGTGTCCCAAAACATCCACAAGGTGGGCAGTGGCCCAAAACTGGCGAATGATACTATCATAGACAGTCGGGCAAACAGTAAAAGCATACCTGAGGTTAGAAGCCTCAATAAATTCGATGATGTCTTTGAACTCGTCACGTTTAGGACCATCTTCCAGATAAGCCACCTTATTGTGATCGGGTTTGTATAGCAGAGCAGCCATGGATGATGATTGGAAGTGATGGAAGATGATTGATTAGAGATTAAAAGAGTAGGAGCGTGTGTGTGTTATGGTTGGGAGGAATGAGTCAAGTGTGGGATTGGACCATAAATAATGGTCTTGTAACTGTTCATTGACCCCTAATAATGTGGGTTGCCCTTTCAAATTAGGTAGTTAATGCAAAAGTAACCACTTGCCCTTATTAACTTTATTTGCAAATCCCAGTTCCCAAAGTTAAATAATAGGATATATACCAGAAGTAACTTGCGTTGACTAAAAGTCAAAACGCGTAAGGGTCAACACTAGAAGCACAATGTGGTCAATGAAAGTCAACGAAGTGAATAGTGACCCAAACCAAGACTAGAAGCCAACCATCAATGACAAGGAAGGATTTATTTCCACTAGAAGCTGAAACCTACCACCAGAAGTGACCAAAATCCTCCACCAGAAGTAGCACACACCACAAATACCCATGAAATCTGTTGTTAGAAACTACCAACATGTTAGTCTGTGCAAGTAAATATGTACACTAAGCCCCCCTTAGGCTTAGCCTCCCCTCAATCCTAGGTCTCAAGGATTGACCATTCCAATGTGAACCACCAAGTGGTTGAATCGAGGACCATCAAAGGCTTTAGTCAATAAATCAGCAACATTATCATCCGTATGAACCTTAAGAACCTATATCAACTTCTTCTCATTGGCATCCCTAATAAAGTGGTGCCTAATTTCAATATGTTTTGTACGTTGATGAAAAACAGGATTCTTCACAATGCAGATAGTGCTTTGATTGTCAATGAAAATTTTGGTGTTCATAAAGTTGAACCCATAATCTAGCATCTGATTTTGTATCCACAAGACTTGTCCACAACAACTAGCAGCAGCTACGTATTCAACTTCTGTTGAAGAAGTAGCTACTATCGTATGTTTATTACATTGCCATGAGATAAGTCTTCGACCCAAAAACTAACAACCACCAGTAGTAGACTTTCTGTCATTATTAGCACCTGCATAGTCACTATCACTATAGGCTTCAAGAACAAAAGGTGATTCTCTAGGATACCACAAGCCTAGCTTGGGTTGAGCCTTGATGTACTTGAAAATTTTCTTGACTGCATTCAAGTTAGAAACAGTTGGAGCCACCTGATGTCTAGAACAAGCACTTACTACAAACATAATATCCGGACGTGATGCAGTCAAATACATGAGTGAGCCAATCATTGACCTGTACATGTGAACATTTACCGAAGGATCTGGCTCATTCTTGAGTTTGACGTTAGTTACTTCATAAGGTGTTGCTGCTGGTCTAAGAGGATCCATATCAAACTTCTGAAGGATCTCATGAACATATTTGTCTTGACTTATGAAGATTCCATCCGACTGTTGCGTGACTTGAAGACGAAGGAAAAATGTAAGCTCTCCCATAGCACTCATCTGAAATTCGCCCTTCATCAGTTGTTCAAACTCATCACACCATTCCTTCTTAGTAGAACCAAAGATAATATCGTCCACATATACTTGAACTAGGATAATGTCCTTGGTATTCCTCTTAAGAAATAGTGTTTTGTCAATCGTGCCTCTTCTATAGCCATGTTTCGACAAGAAAGTGGAAAGACGCTCATACCAAGCTCTAGGATCCTGATGAAGTCCATAGAGAGCTTTGGCCACCTTGTAAACTTTCTTGGGATGAAGTGGATCCACAAAGCCCTTAGGTTGAGTGACATAAACTTCCTCATAAATCTTGCCATAGAGAAATGCACTCTTGACATCCATCTGAAAAACCGTAAAGCCCACATAAGAAGCAAAAGCCAAAAACAGACGAATGGCCTCAATCCTAGCAACAGGAGCAAAGACTTCAGTATAGTCAATGCCTTCAAGTTGTGTGTGACCTTGTGCAACCAACCTTGCCTTATTTCTCACCACAATACCCCTTGCATCTTTCTTGTTTTTGAGAATCCATTTGGTACCAATTGTTGTCTTTCCATCTGGCAAGTCAACTAGGATCCAAACATTCTGAAACAAGAACTGCCGCATCTCCTCCTGCATAGCCTCCACCCAACTTTGATCCTCAAGAGCATGAGAGACTGATCTAGGTTCCACATGTGAAAGAAAACAAGCAAACAAACAGTGTTGAAAGTCCGTATGATTATTATGCTTTTGGTCCTCAATATAGCTTACAAGAGCATGATGATCAAACGTTGTTTTCTTATGCATTCTGCGAGTCTTGACAGTAGAACCAGGATCTCTAATGATTTGAGTAGTAGGATGGTCTTTGTGTGACTGCAGAACTTGATTAGAAGCTACATCCACTTCTGGTGCCAAGTTATTAAGATCCCCAACAAAGTCATCATCATATGAAGCAGAATCGAAAATGCCATCTATTGGTTGCTTATGAATATCATCCAGCTTAGTAGAAGACTTCTTTTGATAGTTTCCCATGTTAGAAGGACCAGAGAATCTAGTAGAGGAAGTGGGATCACTAGCCGGACTACCAATAGGTGTTAAACTAGCACTAGGAGTAACATTTAGAGTACTAGGAGTAGCTTTGTCAGCAGATGTACTAAAAGGAAACTCAAAACCACCTTGAGCAGCTGCTGTAGTAACATCTTGTTGTTGCTTGAGCAATGTGTCAAGAGCTCCTTGTGAGTCTAAAATGTCTGATGGAGTAGCATCACTAAGAGTATTATTGGCATTAGGAGAGACTGTGGTGGAATAGGATGGAACAACAAAAATATCATCCTCTTCATCTGAGTCTGAAAAACTAGAATGAGCACCTGTACTAGAAGTTGCAAACACTTGTGGACCTGCATCATGGTTAGTTTTAAAACAAAAATAACCCAATGAATCACTAAGATAATCAAGATCAAATTACCATTCAGGACCCTTGCCTTGTATATTTGACTTCTCCTCAAAATACCTGAGATTAATAGTTTCAATTACTCGCTTGGCTTGGAGATTGTAGACACGATAAGCCCGAGAGTGAGCTGAATATCCCACTATGTAGCCTTCATCTGCCTTGCCTCAAATTTCCCCATATAGTCACTAGTATTCAGAATGGTGACAGGACACCCAAATGGCTTCAAATGAGCAATGCTAGGAACTTTAGCTGTGAGTAGCTCATAGGGAATCTTCTTGTGTGGATTGGTAATAGAAACTCTATTCAAGACATAACTTGCAGTATTGACAGCTTCTGTCCAAAACATGGTTGGAAGCTTGGAATCGACAAGCATTGTTCTCGCAGCTTCTATTAGTGTCCTGTTCTTCCTTTCTACAAAACCATTCTGCTGAGGAGTTCTTGCTGCACTATAATCTCGTTTGATACCTTTAGTATTACAAAGTGCAATGAGGTCTGCATTTTTGAATTCCGTTCCATTATCACATCGGATACCTTTAACCTTCTTGGACAGCTGATTCTCAATTAGTGTAAGAAATTCCTTGAGAATTGAGTAGGTCTCACTCTTGGCAGCCATGAAGAAAACCCACGTGAACCTGCTATACCCATCAGTTACCACAAGACAGTATTGTTTGTGGTCAATGCTCCTAATGGAGGTAGGACCAAATAAATCCATGTGTAGTAGCTGCAATGGTTCAGTTATAAGGCTGAGAGCAGAAATGGCTTTGAAGGATGCTTTATGTTGTTTGCCTTTGCTGCATGCAAGGCAATTGATGTCATTTCTGAAAGTTTTTGGAGGTAAACCAGAGACCAAGTTCATATTTGCTAATTTGTGAATGGTTTTGAAGTTTACATGTCCCATCCTTCTATGCCATTTAGTGGCTTCATCTTCTGAGGCTTTAGCAACCAAACATGCTAGTTGACCAGTAGGATTGACTTCATTTAGCTTGATACTATAGAGGTTGTGTCTTCTAGGGATTATGAGTAGAACTTGTGAGTCATCCGGGAGTTTAAAGTCTTTGGATAACACTAGTGCATCAGTATCCGTAAAGAGGACAAACTGCTTCTTGTCACAAATCTGAGAGATAGAGATCAAGTTGAAGTGTTGAAGTGCTTCCACATAGTAGACCTGCTCAAAGTTAAGATTAGGCGTCTGAATCGTTCCTTTGCCAGTGGTCCTTCCTTCACCACCTCCAAAATAGACCTTTCCGCCTTGAAATGGTACAAAGTTAGATAGAAGACTTTTATTTCCTGTCATGCTCCTAGAGCATCCACTATCAACAATCCCAAGAGTAGGATCTTAGTAAGGAGTAACCTATAACAACAAGAAAACATATATGCAAAAGTTAGTGTCTTAAGGGGACCCAAACCTTTTCAGGTTTAAGCCTGCCTTGTGGATCTTTAGTAGTTAGCCAAGAAGATTGATGAGATCCACTGTTGTTCTTAGGTTGCCTATTCATCATATGGGTGTTATTGTTTGACCAAGAACAACCTGCTGAGAGCTTAACAGCAGCACCCAAATTTCCCAACCCAAAATTCATTTGGCCTGAATTAAACGTATAATTCTGATTAAAGTTCTGAAAGTAGTTGCTGGTTAGTCTATTAGGGATGAAACCATTGTTTCTCCAATGATCAGAAGCTAAAGGAGAGGTCCTTCTAGAAGAAGAAAAAGATTGGGCACAAGGGTTAAGTCTTCTAGAAGAATAAGGAGCAACTCCTGGTGGACCAGGAGCAGGATATGCTTGATACACAGAAAGATGTTGATCATAAAAGTCACAATCTTTAATCAAATGAAATGTACTGCCACAAACAAAACATCTTTTATTCAAATGACCTTGTCTCATACTGCTAACTTTATTACACATAATTCTAGGAGAAACATTATTCCTAGGACTCAATGAACAAGAACTAGACACAGTTGAAGTAGAAGCAACTCTCTCTTCACTCTTCCTAGCACTAGTAGCAGCATGGTCATTTATTTTGGAGCTTGTATGTCTCGACTCTTCACTTGAACCACATGATGTAGAGTCACTGGCTTTGTCACTGAAAGTACAAGAGACAAAGTCATTAGTATTAGTAGAACTTTTTGGGGACTCATGCATCTGCGATCCATCCAAGTCATTATGCCTAGAAGTGGGCATAAAAGTTCCTGTAAGAGGTGGAGGGACAGCATGCATTGCTGCAGCTGGTTAAAGCCTATTGTAGCAAGGTTTTCCCTCTTCCTCCTTGTCAGGATCAAAGACACTTGAAAAATATAGATCAAACACATCTTCTGAATCAATATATTTATCAAATCCTAACCCTATTTTAGTCATATCAGACATGCTACTATCAATTAACTTTGAAAGACTCTTAGGTGCATTTTGCCATTTTTCAAATCTTAACAGTGTAGCATCCAATTTTGCCTTCATGTCCTGCTTATCCTTGATACTGTCATCTTTTACCTTTTTAGTGTATTTAAGCATATTTGTTGTGTTTTCTAAATCAATATTTAGAATTCTAATTTTATCTTCATATTCACGTTGTGTGTCTTGAAGCCACCTCTTTTGTTGTTCCAATGTTTTTAAAGAATTCTTATATGCTTGAACCTCTAAAAAATACTTATCATTTTGTTCATTTAAGTCATTATATTGAGACAACAATTCTGAATATTTATCATGACAACCAAGAGGACAATGTTGTACCTGAGGTGAGATGCCCATAAGAGCAAACTCTTCTGCTTCCTCGGCATCAGACAAATTCCCAGAAATCATTGCAAACACGTTAGTAGAAGGTTCAGCTGTTTCCAGGGCAGCATTCTGATGATCACTCCACTTGACCATAGAGTCAACAGACACCAAAGCCTTCTTGTCATCCTTCACCTCCTGAATCTTGAAAGCTGAATACCTGCTCTTCTCCTAGTCATGCTTGTTAGAGCATTCCCTAGCAAAGTGACCTTGCTGCTGGCAGTTATAGCATCTAACCTTGTTTCTGTCAAACCTTGCTGGCTCTCTTGGGTTGTAGTTAAACTTTCGACCGACTTTCTTCTCAAACTTGTGAACCCTAAGAGTGAGCATGACCATCTGCCATTTGAGATCCATTTCATCTAGGTCAAGTTTATCAACTGTTTGAACTCATCAAAAGCAAGTTGCCGTTGAGGATCAACATCAGCAACAAAAGAGTGAAGAAAAGCTTCTACCATGCTACCAGACTTGGCTTTCGGTCAGTGGCGGAGCTTGCCCGTCTTGTTTGGAGGGGCCAAAATTCACGAGAGAAAAACGTACACTAACAATCGAAGACATAATATAAAACAATATCCTTATACGAACATATACATGTAACAAAGATAAAAAATGAACATTAAAACTAGTAACACTTACAATTTTTTACTCTTTATAAAAAATGCTAAGGAACAAACATTTTCTAACTCTCAAAAGCATAAAACATTCATGTCTACTCAACTTATTTGTAACTAAAACTAATTTTTACTAAGAAGAAAAAATCTGTGTTAAAATCAGATAGTATATAATTACCCACGTTTTACTACTACCAGTATTATAGGAAGCAAAAACATAAAATTAGGAAAATTAGGAAACTAAATCACTGTATCCTTAAAATTCGCTAACTATACCCCAAATTTTAGGGAGGGCCAGCACCCCCTCCTGCCCTAACAATGCTCCGCCTCTGCTTTCGGTTCAGGAGTAGAAGTATGCTGAGAAGACACAGTATAACTTGGACTACTAGCATAATACATGGGAATAGATCCCATGGAACTCACAAAGGCAGAGTTAGCAGGAGTAGGAAAAGAATCACTTGAGTATCCCCTCACACGAGGCTCAAAGGTTTTGAGCTTATGAAACAAATCATCAAAATTAAGATAGTCAAGCCCACCTTTTTCTTTGAGAGAGATTACCACCTGATTGCATGAGTAGGGTAAGGCTCTAAGAAACCTTGCATTGATATCCCCATTGTCAGGTTTCGACCGGAGTTGATTGAACTGGCTCAGTATCTTTTGGAACCTGTCATACCCTGGATGGATACCTTCAGTTTCTGAGATCTTGAAGTCTGTGAATTCATCTCTCAGCATGGATCTTCGCATTTTCTTTGACTCCTCATTCCCACCAAATCTTGCTTTTATTCCATTCCAGATTTCTCTAGCATCGTCCAAATGATAAAAGTCACCCATGTGATCATCAGGAGGAGACTGAAGAAAAATAGTTTTTGCTTTGATCTCCTTCTGAACAGCGGTGATTTCTTCACGAGTTTTAGGGTCAAGAAGAATAATACTACCATTCTTGTCTCTTCCAGTAGACTTCTTGTTGTTTCCATTCAGAATAATCTTCCAAAGATCTTGATCAGTGTTGGTGATCCAGCATTCCATCTTCATTGCCCAGCTATCATACTCATCCTTTTTCAGAAGAGGAAACTTACCATTTGTGTTGGAAACCGTAGCAATGATCTGCTGAGGTTGCTGTGTTTTAGGGGTGCTATCTTCTCCTGTTTGAGTAGAACTTCAGGCAGACATAATTAAACAAAGATGTTAGTAATAAGAAAAATTGATTCTTCTTGTACAGAGACTCTCCCAGGCTCTGATACCACTTGTTGGGTCCACTAGATGTGGATCTTGCAGCCTGTTAGGGATGGTGAACGACTTCTGTAATCACAAGTCTATTCACAGAGAGACTCTAGATAAATCACACAGTATAAGTGCGGAATACAAATACTATGAACAAGAAGAACAAAGTAACTATAACGACTTGATCCTTTACTAAGGATTTTTAATATTAATATGAACTAGAATAATATTTTATGAAGGTGTATTGAACCCTTCTGCCTAAGGTTCCTTTTATACTACAAGGAAACCCTAATACATCATTAAACCAAAACGTGTAAAACTGATATGCATATCCTTTCCTAACATATCTCATGCATATCCTAACAGAATAATCTCTAAATAATAAAGTTTGACTTTCTATAAGACCATGAGCACGTCTTGCTCCTACTACTACTAGGACCAGGAGGAACTACATACCTCCTAGTCTACCTATTACAAATAACTATTCCAAAGGTCCTAACATATACCTTCTTGGGATGGAGTGGATCCACAAAGCCCTTAGGTTGAGTGACATAATCTTCCTCGTCAATCTTGCCATAGAGAAATGCACTCTTGACATCCATCTGAAAAACCGTGAAGCCAACATAAGAAGCAAAAGCCAAAAACAGACGAATGGCCTCATTCCGAGCAACAGGAGCAAAGACTTCAGTATAGTCAATTCCTTCATGTTGTGTGTGACCTTTTGTGACCAGCCTAGCCTTATTTCTCACCACAATACCCCTGGCATCTTTCTTGTTCTTGAGAATCCATTTGGTACCAATTGCTGTCTTTCCATCTGGTAAATCAACTAGGACCCAAACGTTCTGAAACAAGAAATGCTGCATCTCCTCCTGCATAGCCTCCACCCAACTTTGATCCTCAAGAGCATGTGAGACCGACCTAGGTTCTACCTGTGAAAGAAAACAAGCAAACAAACAGTGAAGAAAGTCCGTGTGATTATTGCGCTTTTGATCTTCAATGTAGCTCACAAGAGCATGATGATCAGACGTTGCTTTCTTATGCATGCGGCGAGTCTTGACAGTAGAACTAGGATCCCCTATGATTTGAGTATTACGATGATCTTTGTTGATCTGGTGAACAGGAGTAGGAGCTACTTCCACTTCTGGTGACAAGTTATTAAGATCCCCAACAATGTCATCATCATATGAAGCAGAGTCAAAAATGCCATCTATTGGTTGCTTATGAATATCATCCAGCTTAGTAGAAGTCTTCTTTTGATAGTTTCCCAAGTCAGAAGGACCAGAGAACCTAGTTGTGGAAGCAGGATCACTAACCGGACTACCAATAGGTGATAGACTAACACTAGGAGTGACACTAGGATCACTAGGAGTAACTGGTACATCAGGAGTACTTATAGGAAACTCAAAGCTTCCTTGAGTAGTTGCTGTAGTAGCATCTTGTTGTTGCTTGAGCAGTGTATCAAGAGCTCCTTGTGAATCCACAATGTCTGATGAAGATGCATTGATACGAGTAACATTGGTGTTAGGAGAGACTATGGTGGAATAGGATGGAACAACAAAAATGTCATCATCCTCATCTGAGTCTGAAAAGTTTGAATGAGCACCTACACTAGAAGTTGCAAACACTTGTGGACCTGCATCTTGGTTAGTTTTGAAACGAACATATCCCAATGAGTCACTATGATAATCAAGATCAAAATACCATTCAGGACCTTTTCCTTCGATGTTTGTCTTCTCTTCAAAGTACCCGAGATTAATAGTTTCAATGACACGCTTGGCATGGAGATTATAAACACGATAGCTCTGGAGTGGGCTGAATAGCCCACAATGTAGCCTTCGTCTGCCTTGCCATCAAATTTCCCCAAATAGTCACTAGTATTCAGAATGGTGACAGGACAGCCAAATGGCTTCAAATGAGCAATGCTGGGGACTTCGGCTGTGAGTAACTCATAGGGAGTCTTTTTATGAGGATTGGTAGTTGAAACCCTATTCAACACATAACTTGCAGTGTTGACAGCTTCTGTCCAAAACATAGTTGGAAGCTTGGATTCTGCAAGCATGGTTCTTGCAGCTTCGATTAGAGTCTTGTTCTTCCTTTCTGCAACACCATTCTATTGAGGAGTCCTGGCAGCACTATAATCTCGTTTGATACCTTTGGAATTGCAAAGTGCTATGAGGTCTGCATTTTTGAATTCTGTTCCATTGTCACAACGTATACCTTTCACCTTTTTGGACAGCTGATTCTCAATGAGTGTAATGAAGTCCTTGAGAATGGAGTAGGTCTAACTTTTGGCAGCCAGAAAGAAAACCCACGTGAACCTGCTATACCCATCAGTTACCACAAGACAATATTGTTTATGGTCAATGCTCCTAATGGAGGTAGTGTTAGCCTCAAAATATTGAGTCAAACAAGAATGCTCGGTCATATGTTTATTATGTATCGTATTTTAGAACGTTATAATAGGTAGTATGTTAGTCTTGTATTACGGGCTTAACTTTAAGCTAAGGTTCATTCATAAGTAACCAAATCCCAAAAGGAAAGCCCTACCCATGATCATATAGCCCATTAAGCCACATGTAGGCAAAGGCTATAAATACCCTTCCTAGCATGTTAGGAAGGGTGTTGGTTGATTCATTTTTCTCTTAATCTAATCCTCCATAGTTTCACACACTTCTCTCTACTTTCTCTCTCTAGAAATCTTCCATCTATTTTCTATCTTTCTTTCTTCTTTATTCGTGTAGAATCATCACAAAGTTATGGGACAACAATTGGTATCAATCGCCATGGGGTAGTTTTTGTGATTCGTTGTTGCTATTATATTGGGTTCGTGTGATTTACACATAACATCATTCTGAATTTAAATTTTTTTCTTGTGTTTTTCGTGCTCTAAATATTCCTCTCTACATCTCTACATCTTTCATACGTGTGGTAAGATTTTGGTTACTTTGATTTGGCTAGAAACACGAGTTCCAAGGTAAAAATCTCTTTTTTCTTGTTGCCTAAAAGTCAGGAACTTTTTATTGGTTACGATCTGATTGTTGCGATTGCATAAACCCTGGGGGTTTCTACTTGCGATCCAAAGTCACGATCACATTCTACGATTACCACTACGATCACAACTGCGATCACAAGTGCGATCACGGTTACGATCAAGTGAGTATGATCAAGGGAGTACAATCACAAGTTACGATCACAAACTACGATCACAAACTACGATCACAATTACGATCATAGTTACGATCATTGTTACGATCAATTGTTACGATCATAGTTACGATCATTGTCACGATCATTGTCACGATCATTGTTACGATCATTGTCTACGATCACAAGTTACGATAGCAAGTTACGATCACAAGTTACGATCACAAGTTACGATAACAAGTTACGATCACTTGTTATGATCACTTGTTACGATCACTTGTAACGATCACTTGTTACGATCACTTGTTACGATCACTTGTTACGATCACTTGTTACGATCACTCGTCACGATCACTTGTTACGATCACCTGTTACGATCACTTGTTACGATCACTTGTTACGATCACTTGTTACGATCACTCGTTACGATCAGACTGCGATCAGACCACAATCAGACTACGATCATACTGCGATCAAGACCACGATCAAGACCACGATCAGACTGCGATCAAACTGCGATGAGTGACATTGGGATGGACATCTAAATTTTGTTCGAGTAATTTTTAGACTTAGCCACTATCTAGACTAGTCCCGGAACGTAGTTTACACGAAGATTAAAAAAAAAGAGTTAAAACTTTTTAGGTCAAGTAAAATCAAATTTTTTCACTACTAGTCTTAGGCTATTTCTAGCTCGATTTCAAAATTTGGTGATAACAAATTTTTTAGGTCTACCGTTTTGTCGGACTGAGGAATTTATTGTCGGACTGAGAAAAATCGCAATTTTCGGAATTTCAACAACCAAACAATCACAACACAACTACTTAAGATCCACATTCGATTCATCATTTCAGAGAATATTGAGATGGACTCTACTGCCGAATATCGTGTGGCGAACAACAACATAATGGTGGCGGGTAACAAAGAGAGACCACCAATGCTTGTGTCGGTTGATATGATCAATGGCAATCCCGTTTTCTACGTTATCTTGACACAAAATCTAACGGTGATGCTTTAAGGCAATGTATTATGGAAGGACCCTATAAACTCTCAAGGATTCAAGTTCCTAGAGTACCAGCCACAAACACTACTAAAGAACAACCAGCTTATGAACGTGATGAAAAGAGGAACGACCGCACACCAGAGAACCGTGCTTGGTTTGATGTAGAGAAGGAAGCAATCTACTTAATTCTCAGTGGCATTGGAGATGATATTTACTCTACGGTTGATGCATGTCCTACTGCTCAAGAAATGTGGACGACTATTGAAAGATTGCAACAAGGTGAATCACTCAACAAACAAGATGTGAAAACCAAGATGTTTTGGAACTTTGGCAAGTTTACATCAAAGGATGGGGAATCAATTGATTCTTACTACTCCTGACTCTACAAAATGATGAATGACATGACCCGAAACAACTTGCAACTTTCCACCATGCAAGTCAATGTCCAATTTCTACAGCAACTTCAACCAGAGTGGACACGGTTTGTTACATTGGTGAAACAACAACAAAAGTTAGACGAAGTTTCATATCACAAGATCTTTGACGTTTTGAAACAATTTCAAAATGAGGCAAATGAACTTCGAGCTGAACGAGTTTCAAAGGTTTCAAATCTACTTGCTTTGGTGTCTACCACTTAACATCACCCAGATTATTACTCTCGTACTTCCAAGACCTACTCTACTCAATCATCATCACCAAGATCATCCACTATCTCTAAGTCACATGCTCCAACAAGATCCCGAGGCAAAGAAGTTGGAAGAGCACCATCACCCACACCTGAGCAATCATCTAAAGAAGACAGTGATGAAGAAGTAGCTCAAAAGGATAGGGAATTCAAGCAACAAATGGCTTTCATTATGAAGCAATACAAGAAAATCTACAAACCCACCACCAACAACCTTCGAACATCTTCAAACCCGAGGAACACTTATGCAGAGAGTCCTCCAAGGTATGACACACGACGGCGTGCTGAGAGTCCTCCAAAGTATGATCGACAACCTAAGTAAGATAATCAGAGGGTGTCTACTGTTGTTGGAAATAGGGAAACTGTTGGTACTTAAGTTGTGCCACAAAGTGGGATTCAGTGTTTTAACTACAGAGGTTTTGGGCATTTGGCTAGGGAATGCAGGCAGCCAAAGAGGGTTAAAGATTATGGTTATCATAAGGAAAAGATGTTGCTGTGCAAGAAACTGGAAGCTGGGATCAAGTTATCAGCTGAGGAAGGAGAAATGCTTGACGACACAGATGATGAACTCTCTGACCAAGTACTCGAGGCACATTATTCATACATGGCAAATATTCATGAGGTCCTTAACGTCGCTGAAGATGACAATGGTCCTATCTTTGATACCGAGCCAGTTGACAAGGTACAACATGATGATGAATATAATGTGTTTGGTGATACACATGAGCATAGTGATCTACCAACAACAATTACTGACACGTGTATGATGGAAACGGTTGATAGCAATACCACACCCGATTCATCAGACATGTGAAATAATGAGTTTGAGGATGATCAACATGCAAATGAGTATGATGACGAGGAGCGTGTCGCGCTTGCTAATTTAATTGCTAGTTTACAAAAAGATGTCAATGAAAATAGAAAGAGTCAAAAGCAATTAAAGAAGGCAAACGCAGCGCTCACTCAAAACTTTGAAGAAAGTGATTGTGGTAAATTACGTCTCTTGTTTAGGAAAACAAAAGAGCGTAAATGAGCGGAAAGTATTAAACAAATGATTTAGGAAAATCAAGTGTTAATGACCCAATTAAGTTCGTTTCACAAGGAGGTATATGTGTGTGACTAAAATACAATGAGATTTGAGATTAATATTTGAAAGAAGGGGATGAAAAAATAGAATGACGAAGACGTGAAAATTATTACTACGACGACTAAAATTAAAACCGTAAAAAGAGCTAAAATAAAAATTAATTCTAAAAATTCCCCAAAAATTGCCAAAAATCAAATTAAATAAACTAAGAGTTTACAAATGATCAAAACTTTTTCAAACCTTTTAATTAATCAAATATTAATTTTTAAATGCTAATTAAAGCCCTAAAAATCAAAATAATTATTAAAAAGCCCAAATAAAGATTTTTTACTTTGTAAACCTCTAAAATGACCTAAAAAGATTAAAAACTATTTTTATGAATTTTTAAACTAATTAAAAATATTCAAAATGATTAAAAACTATTAAAAACTTAAAATAATTCTAGAAATTAGAAAAATGATGATAAAATTAATCTAAGAGTGGCAAATCCTATTTTAATGTATTAAACCTAAGAAAAATATAAAAAGTGCAAAAAATGTGAAATTTGAATTTTATTAATAGAATAATATTAAAATAATATTAAAAATCAAAAAATTATAAAAAATTCTAAAAACTTGCAAACTAGTTTATTTTAACCTAAATAATCAGAAAATGAAAGTGAAATTACCAAATTACCTCCAATGGGCCCCCAAATGGGCTAAAAACCAAAACAGTCAAGGTTAATGGGCCCAAAAAGTCAAACTTGCCCCAAATGACCTGAAAAAGCCCTATCTGACTCAAAATTCAATTCTAAACACAACAGTCTGAAGGCCCAAAAGCTGGTTTTGAGCTTATCACAGCTTAAATGGTCAACAACTTATTCTTATTGGGCCAATAAGCCCATTAAGCAATAAGCCAATGCCATAAGCTCTGCTTAAACACACAACCTTCTTTTGGGTTGCCTAAGAGATCTGTGAAAAGAAATTTTTAAAAAGCACACTCAATAAGCCAGAAATAAGCAAAGAAGATTTTCACTAAATGACAAAATAGTCGGGTTAGAGTTCTAGGCTGTTTCAGAAGCTGATTCTTTTTGAAAAAGCTTACAAATAGCTTAACTAAGAATAATAAATCATAAAAAGCACAAAAAGCTAAGTAGAATAAGCTGTAGGAGCAAATAAGCTGGCTGAAAAAGCCAAATAAGCTAGTTTTCTAGCAAAAGCTTAACCAATTGACTTGTAACCTTCCAGATTTGATATTAAGCAGAGAAAAATGACACCTATTACAAAGGCCAAGTTGTTGCATGTACCAATAAGCAGTTCTCAAAAATAAGCCAAAATGTGCTTATTTGACCAAAAGTCAAAGTTCACCAAATTCAACCAAATGTTCAGGGATTGTTTGTAAGCTTGTTTTAAGCAATTTTTGTGAAGGACTCAAGGTGGAGTCCTTGTGAATCAAGAGGTCAGTTGACCAAATGATGACGGATTTTGGCAAATAAGGCTTAATAAGCCAGTTAGCTTATAAGCCAGCAACAAAGCACACCAAACAGCCAAATCTACTCACAAGCAGCACAAAAACAAGTTCCAAGCAATAAACAAGCAGGGCATACACTAGAACAACAAATGCAAGCCTAAAATGAGGTGGTCACCTGGCTGATGCAAATGACCACTTCAGCCAACTTTGATAAGCTCTAGCACCCACAATAAGCAACCAAATTCAACAAACAGATAATGCACAGATAACTTATCACCTAAACTCTTTCCAAACCAGATTTCAGACCTTAGATCCAACAAACAAAGATTTTATTGGATCTGATGTGTTTGACAAATTTCAAACCCCTTCTATCAGATTTTTCCAAAACTTGAAATCCCTTTTCCAAACCTCTTGAAACTTAACCGGTGACTAAAACTTGTTGCATATGACTTTTTTAGACTCCCAAACCCTAAGAACCAAGGGCACAAGGCCACAAGGCCTTATGATCCCAAAATCCCAAACAACCTTGTTTTAGTCCTTTTTCAAACAAACTTTTTATTTAATCACATAACCTACTGATTTTATGGTTCAAAAACTTCAACTAGGTGACAACTAAGAGATACCAACTATAAAACTCAAAGCACAAACACAAATCAACAAATCACATAGCAAAGTATAAATCAGACATAAACATGTGATTTTTAGAGGAAACTTAACAAGAGGTTATACCTATCCCCCACAACTTTCTAGAGGGATCAGCAATGCTCCTTGGACCTTGTTCAACAACTAGAACAAAACCAAGGTACTTGAACAAAGGAGATGAGATGTGCCTTGGTTGATAGTTCAAAGCAGAACCTCAAGGGCTTTATGTCTTCAACACAAACAGTAAACAACCTATCCAAAGGTTGAGAAACCTTCACTAGCTTGGTGTCAACAAGCTTGCAAGGGCTTATAGCTTTTGGATAAGGGTTAGTACAAGTAAATAAGAAAAACAGATGACTGATTTCAAGGTTTTTCCAACTATGAAATCCTTACCAAACATAAACGTCCTTAGACCACAAGATCTAAGCACACTTATAACATCAAATGGAACTCAGAATTACCCTTAAACAACACCAACTTTCAAAAAACATAAAAAGGAATTACAATTTTCTTAAAACACTAACTTTTATAAATTTTAAAAAGGAATTACAATGTTTAAAGAGTAAAACTGGAACAAGGCTCTCTCACATGTTGAGGAGTCCTTATATAGGCCACAAGGGCTGAGATTACAAGTGAAAACCCCAGCTATGAATTCCCAAAAGTGCCCTTGAGATCTTCTAGATACATTTGTTGTTTGAGCTCTCCAAATGAATCTAAATCGTTCATGTTAGCTTTGTGACCAAGCAAGGAGTCTCAGCTGTTGATTTGGCCACGTGTCATGCCTTGGAGGTTAAGGTGTGATGTGATAGGTGGACGGCTTGAATGGTGGGGTCCCTTGGTGAGTGGGAATGAGGGTTTTGTGTGTGGGATGAGTTTCTGGGCGTGTGAGTTAAGCGTGGGTGTGGGTAATTTGTTTTTACCCTTTGATTTAAGTGGGATGGTAACTGGGTTCATCATGGTAAATAATAAACCATTTGATCCGTTTTTGTAGGAAAGGTTGTGTTTGGCGCGTGTTTTTGACATTTAAAGTTTGGGAAATGACATTATTAGTCCTTGTGTTTTGGCAAAGGTTGTATTAAACGTTTTTCAGCCATAAACTTGGTTTTCCTTTGTTAATAAACTTATGATTTTCACACTTTGGCCACCAAACTTTGCAATAAGGGTTTCAAGGGTTATTTTTGGCCACTTTTGAATATTTCAAGGACTGATCTTGGACATTCTTGATCTTCAAAGGTCTTCATTGTATCTTTGACTTCATGAGGGACCATTATTGACAATTTAGAGTTGTTGATGGACTAAACTTGCCAATTCTTCAAAGTTGAAGGACCATTTTGTAATTTTGACAAACTTAAGGGACCAAACTTGTAATTATGAATTCACAAGGGTTTTAAGTGTCATTTCTTCATTCATTGAGGATCAATCTTGCATATCTTCAAGTCTTCAAGGGTAAATGTTGGATAATTCATGATCTAGGATCAATTATAGGAACTTGCAAAAAGTTCTTGTTCTTAACCCGAATGAGCTAAGACTTTCGCGTTTTAAAGTTCCCTATATAAAAGTCTAGCAAAACTTGAATTGAGCGGTTAAGGAATGTAAAGGGCTCCAAATGCCCATCAAGTCAAAAATTAGCTCTTATTCTACCCATCAGAAAATATGCATTCGTGTCTTAAAAACACTTATTAAAACTAAGAAATTTTTTAAATTTTGGCCATTTTTAGCAACAAAACAAAACAAAACGTTGAAAGTTGGAAAACGTGAGGGCGTAGCACAGCAAGTATCTATTCACCCCCTATACTAAAAGTAAACATTGTCCTCAATGTTTCGAGTCTAAAGGTAGAGCACCCCCATACTAGAGACGAAGAGTAGAATGCTTAGGATCTAGCATGGAAAGGGTGATCAACAATATATCTAAAGTCGTTTATTAATTATGCTAAAAGATAATTGTTAGAACAATAAAGGATATGTCATGGATTCGTGAAAAACTCCTTCAAGCAAATGATGGAGGCTCACGTAAACGAACACGAGAGTCTTCAGTCGTAGTGATGATGATCTAGATAACACAATCACAAACAACCATGAGACAACGAGTTGGAGAGGCACAAATCCCCTCTCATTGTTTATTAGAAAGCATAAAAAGGATAAGCATGGGATCTCCCCACGAGGCACCTCGTTTTTGATTACCGAGTCATGAGCTCGACTCGATCCCCTCAAAATGTGAACATTTAGGGAAAATCATTGTATGGTCAATTTTTAATGGGGCTTACATGATAAACAAGGCCCAAAAAGCAACCGGTATTAAGGACTAAGTCCTTTAGTGATGCACAATATCGGGATCGAAGATGACGTCTTCGTTTTCATTGGATAAACAAATCAACGCCACTTCAACACGTGCCATAAACTCAAAGAGTTTGAAGAAAAGAGATGAGAAGTAGAAGGGTGGGACAATTGGTAAGACAAACTTTTGAGCTACTCAAGGTATACTCGCACCAAGCAAATAGATATAGTTTCCATTTATTGCATCAGTGGAAGACCGAGATTTCCCTTTGCATGAAATTCCGGGATCGAATATCTTGTCCTCGGTGGACAAGGATGAGGGAACATAAGGGGCTTCCCCCATATTAAAACCACATAAAGCATCGTCAAAAGGAGTAGACGAGCTTGTATCACTCAAAACACGTGGTGATGACGGAGTTAGATTTGTAGAAAAATCAATTAAATCACATTTAAAATCTTTTCCTTTTTACCTTTTAAACTCTCCTTATGAAAACCCTTTTTGATTATGTCGAAACATTTGGTGTTTCTAAGACGATGTTAGTCACACTAAAAATTCTCACATTTGAAAACCGTTTTGGTTTTGGTAAGTTCTCAAAACGTTTGTCGACAAAGAAAACCTCCCCATCAGGGTCTACATATTCGTCATCCGAAAGATCTTCCGTAGAAACCGGCAACTTATCAACACTTTTCAAGAATGAATGTTCGAGGTGAGGCGAAGGATTTTTCGATTCAAGTATTGACGGTTTCTTCTTTGTAGGCTTTACACTCATAACCTCCACCAGCAGAGGAAATGGTAAATTGTTTTTGGCGACATTTCCTAAAACTCTTGGTAAAAATTCTTTGCAAACGACATTGGTTGAATCACCATGGTTTAAAGTTGTAATAGAATAGACATGAGAAATATTGGAGTTTTGTGTTACATTGATGACAAGTTCTTCCTCATTGAAACAAAGGGTGATTTTTCGAGCATGAACATCAATAAGTGCTCTTGATGTATCCAAAAATGAACGACCCAAAATGAGAGGAACTTTTCGATCGATAGGAATGTCTACAACGATAAAGTCCACGGGATAGTAGAACTTTCCAACTTTGACGAAGACGTCCTCGGCTACTCCACATGCTAAAATCTTAGAATGATCGGCCATCTCGATAGACATGTTCGAAAGAGTAAGAGCCGGAAGTGAAAGCGATTTAAAAATCTCAAGAGGCATTAAATTGATACTAGCACCAAGATCGGCCAAGGCGTAGCATTCCTCCATATCTTGAATTGCACGCGGAATCAAAAATTTACCGGGATCACCGACTTTTTGAGGTATGCGGCTAAGAAAAACCGATGAACAACTAGACGATTGTTGTAACTTCTCTTTGTTGTTTAGCATAATTTTAACGTTTACGGCGAATCGAGGCATCATGATTAAAGCATAGGCAAAACTTATGTTAAAATGTATATCACGAAACATTTTCATAAATAGCTCAAAATTGATAATTATTCCGTTCTTGTGCTTTTTCCTTGTTACGTCTCGAAGGGTAAGGTAAGGGTGGTGTGTGTTGGACATTAGGCAACGGCCTTGGAATCTTGGGTTCCATGATTGGTATTGGTTCAACCGTAGGTGTGGTATGAGCGGTACTTCGTGGGCTTGTGATATGCTCCTTTTCGACCATCACCTCGGGCTCTTTCTCGATTTCATTCTCCGTAGAAGTACTTGGACGAGCGATTGGTTCCTTGAAAGTTTTACCACTACGAGTAGTAATAACCTTCATTTCTCCCCTTGGGTTTGCAATGGTATCACTAGGAAGACCACCCGAGGAAGAGGGTTTACACATGATTGCTTCAAACATTATTGCCATACGGTCTTCAAATTTTGATTGCCTAGCATCCGCTTTTAAAAATTCTTGCTTAATCTCATGTTGTCCTTGTTCCATCTTTTATTGATTCTGTTGAAGACGTTGAACGTTTCCTTCCATTTTATTAGCATGAGT
Organism: Glebionis coronaria; assembly: GCA_025667525.1. Classification (NCBI taxonomy): domain Eukaryota; kingdom Viridiplantae; phylum Streptophyta; class Magnoliopsida; order Asterales; family Asteraceae; genus Glebionis; species Glebionis coronaria. The sequence goes on from CM046874.1 coordinate 275,686,149, forward strand.
CTTAAGTTCATTAGCAAGTTCGTTTTTAAGCTCGTTTTCAACTCGGATCTTAAGCTAATCATCTCACGTTGCATATTATCAAACTTAGAATCATTTGCTTTAGCATAATCCAAAAATTCTCCTTGAAGATTTTTAGTGTGAGCATTTTGAAAACCTTGTGTAGTGTTTTGAAAATCACGGTTTTGGTTTCGATTTGAAACTTGTCAATTTCCACTTTGATAATTCCCTTTGTTGTAGTTACGTGAATTGCCTTGATAACCACCATTTTGATTGTTGTTTCGATAGTTATTAGCATTTTGATTTGGTGGAGCTTGATTCGGACGGGAACCTTGGCCATTTTGGTTGTAAGTTCCCGTTGCTACGTAAGCACTCAAAGTGTTACCACCGGCGGTAATGCACTCGGAAAGATCATGAGATCCACCACAAGACAAACAACTCTTATCAAACGCTTTAACTGATGCGGAATTCAAAGCATCTTGTGCTTTCCAATGAGTCATAAGCGTCGAAAACCTATCGAAAAACCGATTTTCCTCATTAGCTTCATCATGTAAGGCATTAATGTGACGAGACGATGATGACGATGACGAACCCATATTGGCAACACTCGGTGTGTTACGAGGGTTATAAACCTTAGATCTATTCTCTATAATCTTTAAAGCTTCATCGATCGTTTTGCACAAAAAATTACCACCCGCGGCGGCATTCAAATAATCTCGTTCATGATCATTAAGCCCATTATAAAAAGTATGAACTTGATGTAATTCCGAAAAATCATGGTGTGGACATTCATGTAACATTTCCTTAAATCGTTCCCATGCCATTGAAAAACTCTCATTATTACGTTGTACAAACCTTGAAATCTCATTTTTCAAATGTGTTGTTTTAGATGGTGGAAAAAATTTGTTCACAAACTTAGAAACGAGATCACCCCATGTCAAAATCGAATTTGGCGGTTCTTTCTCGAGCCAAATTTTAGCGGGTCCATCTAACGAGTATGGAAACAACATCATCTTAATGGCGTCATGTGGAACACTGTGACAACCGTGGTTTTGAGGTTCGTCACTTGGTCTTATTTTAAGGTTAATTTATGTGTGACTATGTGATTTGCGTGTTTACATGTTATTTTGCGTGAAAGAGGTTGGAGTGAATATCTTTTATGGGTATAAAGTACTCATAAGTAAATCGAGGAACGGTTATTTCATGTTCATGAGCTCACAAATTAGTGACTATGAAATGAAATGGTGTTATTTTGGTGTTTACATATACGTATAAGTATTATAGTAAATTGTATTTTTTTAGGATTTGGGGTTTAGCATTTAGAGGTCTCGGGTAAGGTGTTTAGTCATGTGAGTATTTTTCGGGATGGTTTTCAGTCATTTAGGACTTATTTATAAAGTTTATTTCAAAATTTAAAATTTTTTTAAAAACTGTATATTTTACGTTTTTTACGGTATACGCGTAAATTTGACTAGTTTTACGGTTTTGAGGTTTTAAAGGCTTTAAGAGCTGAAATAAATTAGGGAAAATTAAGGTAATATTGTTATTACAATTATTAATTAGTTTAATAAAAAAACGAAATTATGGGGGGTAAGGGTCGGTTAAAACAAAAGGAAGAAAAAAAAGAAAAAAAGGAAAGTGGGCAATTATACTTGGGATAGGACTTGTCAATAACAATATAAGGTGTAAAATAAGATGGAAAAGACATAATCCCTAGAGCAAAAGAAAAAAAACGATGGCCAATTGAGAAAAGATAGGGTTCTTCAAAAAAAAAAAATCTTGGTTTCCATTAATCTTAAGGTAAAACCTTCAAATCCCTTTTCAATTTAATTGTTTTTAATTCTTTCTCAATCATCTTATGATGGATTTAGGTTAGGGTTTAAATTAAAATCTGTATATTAATGATATTATAATGATTAGGTGAATTAAGGCTTGTAATTAGTGGAGTTATGGGTAATTAATTAGACTAATTATGTTAAAATCGTTTTTTAAAAACTGGGCAGAATTTTAGGTCAATTGTTTTAACTATATATAGAGTTCTACAAACTCTTATTTTACGATCCAAGTATCCATGGAAAGGTAATTGAGTTGGCTTTCAAATGCAATAAACGAGAACTACATTGGAGGTCAGGAAGTAGGTCAAAACCAGGTTACAACAGTCGGAGGTCAAAACAGTTTTGTAATCAACGGGTTTTCAATTAATGTTTTAGGTTGATTGGGATACTTAGGAGTACACTTGAGCCCTATAATGAGTATGGGAGTTTATTTATATATTAAATAAGAGGCTTGGAGGAGGGCTAAGCAAATAGGTTAGGGTAAGACCCCCTAATCGTAACAAACTTTTTGTATGTTCAAAACCAGTAAAATCCGGATAGACAAAAGTGTATATATATATACCGGGGCCTTAAAAGTAGCTTGAAAGTTGGGGCAAAAGGGAGGAGTTAGCTAACATATGTAAGGGCATAGGGTTTCTTTTACAGAGGTCATGGGTATGGTTAGGTGGGCGTTTGGCTTATAGTTTAGAGACCTAAAAACCGGGACTGTTTTGGGTAAAATGTTAACGAGACGGGTTATGAAGTAAACTAAGTTAAGGGCTTTATAGAGGGGTGTAATGAGATGCTTAGAGCATATAAGTGAGGTATATATATATGGGAGAAGGTTAGATGTCCATCATGGGTTGATGAGCCATTTTAGTGTTTGGTTCATGTTTTGATTGTGTGCTTTTGTTTGTTAGCTTTTTGCTAGTGCGTGGATTTTTGGAGAAGCTCAATCAGGTGAGTTTCATAATCCCATGTCTACTAACGATTTTGACTTCCAGATGGGATGGAAGAGACACTGTCTTGCTTTTATAAATTATGTTGTGAATGTTTTGTGTTTGGTGATGGACTTGTGCATACTTATGTGATTAACTGCTAGTTGATTCATGATTGTTTTATGTTTAGACTTGGTACCAAGGGGACGTTGACAAGGCGGGGCCTTGGGGAGGTACATAGATGTGTGAGCATCTATCGGACCAATGGATAAGGACAAGGCGGGGCCTTGGGATTGGTACTGATAGGTGTGTAAACACCCATCCTTTTTACCACTTAATTACAATAATAACCGAGCCAAAACGTGTATTTTATGTCGGAGTTATGCGTGGTTTGTGTTTTTGTTGTGATTTAGGATGAAATTGTGAAAAGTGGAGAAAACACGGCATTCACGGGCTAATATTGAAGCAAAAGACGAAATATGAAGTCAAGAAGTCAAGAGTGGAAAAAGAACGGAAGTCCAATACCAAATCTGAAGATTTATTGAAGAAAAAGTCGAAAGACGGAAGTTTACCAAAAGCCGAAGAACTCGAGTCTTATTTATTGAAGAATATAAAGACGAGTTTAAAGAAATCCCGAGCCATAAGTCATTAAAGTCCAAGATTAAAGAAGATTTAAAGGCTTAAGGACTAATGGTGCAATTAACAAAGAGATTAAGAAGGAGAGACTTAAAGATGCAATTAAGAGGAAATGAAGGAGGGGAGGAAGCTTCCTAATCCTCCCCTATATATAGATTAGGCTAGTTAATCATTTTTCTTTGTTAGCTAATTTGACAAATTAGTTCTTCACCTTTATTTTATGCACCTTTAATTACTTGTCATTTTAAATACTTGTTTTGCACTTTAATTTCTTTAATTTCCAAGTAAGTGTTTTTAATTTTCTTGCTTTAATCTTTATTTATCTTTGATCAAGTTTACTTTTATCTATCTCATTCTACTCTTCTTCTTTTTGATTCGGTTCCAATTTTGGATTAAGCAAGTTTTTGCTTAATCCATTTGCTTATTTGATTTAAAAGTTTTGTCTTTTCTTTTACCTTTTAAGTTTTCATACGAAATAGCCATAAGCTTGACAATCTTATGTGCTTATTTGGTATTTAACTTAAAGTGTTTTCAAAGTTTTCTTAAAAGTTTAAGTCTTTTTAATTTTCGTGTTTTATGGTTAAAGTTTTCTTACGTTTTATTGTTGATTTGGGATTTTTATATTGCTTATTGGGTTTTCACTTTGCTTATTATCCTTGAAAAGTTAAGATTTTTGAGCTTATTTTCGTACTTTTTCGTTTTCCTAGTTTTTAGGAAAAACTGGTAAGATTTTGCAACATTTCCATTATTGCGAAATTGTGACATTCGTGGTAATTGCGGAATTGATCTTCAAGTGGAATTACGGAATCTTGGTTTGTCCTAATTGCGTAATCATTCCCAACTCTGCAATTGCGAAATTGATCTTCAGTATTGCGGAATTTGTAATTTCGCAATAATTGCGAATTCTTTGATTCCGCAACTATTGCGGAATTGAACTTCAAATTATTGCGGAATTGATTCCGCAACATTGCGGATTTGTACTTTCTGCTCATTGCGGAATTGTACCCTTTTTGCTAATTGCGGAATTACTACACAATTTCACAATCATTGCGAAATTGTGTAATGATTTCAAGGTTGCGAATTTTTCTTGTTTTTATTTAAATTCTATTTTCAACTTTATTTTTCCCGCTTTTTACTTAGTCGCACCTTAAGTTTATTTGCCTTAGATTTATTTTAGCATTGCCTTAGTTTAAGTTTTAGTTGGGTTTTAAGTTGCCTTAGATAGATTTAAGTTTGCGTTATTTACTTTTAGTGCCTTTTAATTTACGTCACGCTTTTAATTACTTGCACCATTTACTTTAAATTTGAGTTAGATTTACTTTATTAACGTCATTTTACTTTAGAGTCTTGCACATTTTAATATACTACAACGACACTACTATTTGTTTCACCAAAGAACGACTGAGTCACATAGTTAACCAGATCAATTCGGTTAGACATACATCAACGAACTTAATTTTTATACGGGCCAAAAACCTTGTATCAAATGGCGCCGCTGCCGGGGAAATGTTGCAATTAACACGAATGTCACAATTTCGCAATAATGGAAATGTTGCGAAATTTTCCTAGTTTTTAGGATCTTCTGGTAAGATTTCGCAACTTCTTCATAAATTCGCAATCATTGCGAATTTGAACTCTTCTGGTATTGCGAAATCTTGGCCTGTTCACTATTGCAGAATCTTCACCTTAGTCAATTGCGAAATCATTCATTTTTTTTCTTCATTGCGAAATCATTCCCTTGCTTCATCAATTGCGAAATTGTTCTTCAACATATTGCGGATTCTTTGCAATTTAAGCAATTGCGAAATTGATCTTCAAGGATTGCGAAATCATTCGCAATATTGCGGAATTAAGGCAATGCAATTGCGGAATTGTTAAGGTTTTGGGGATTGCGGATTTAGGGTGTTTTAGATAATTGCGAATTTATTTGGCTAATTACGGATTTAATTCTTTTCCTTTATTGCGACTTTAATTAATTTTTTTTATATATTGCGAATTTAATTCAGTTTTGTCTAATTTCATTTTTAAACTTATTCTTCCCGCCTTTTTCGCACTTTAAGATTACTTTCCATATATTTATTTTAGCATTTCCTTAGTTTTAAGTTTGTCTTAGATAGTTTTAAGTTTACGTTATTTACGTTTAGTGCCTTTTAATTTTAGTCCCGCTTTTTAATACTTGCACCATTTACTTTAAGTTAGACTTAGATTTATTTACCGTCATTTACTTTAATTGTCTTGCACATTTAATTACTACAACGACACAACTATTTGTTTCACCAAAGAACGACTGAGTCGCATAGTTAATCCATTATTCCATTCGAAGAGACTGTGCCGATAACTTTTTACATACAAAATCTCTTGTATCAAATGGCGCCGCTGCCGGCTCTTTTCGTAAACATTAACGGTTTTGTGTGAGAGACGCGTTGCTTTTTAGGATCCGTTCACTTGTGAGCGTTATTTTCTTGCTTAAAAAATTCAAAAAATCATAAAAATTAAAAATTGATAAAAATCCATAAATAACAAAAATTTCAAAAATCCAAAAAGATTTTATCTTTATTGTGTATATATTGTCTTTGTGTTTGGTTTCTTTTTCTTTTGCATTTTCAGGTGTATGCGTACTAGATCTTCCAATTATCAAGAGCCCGAGACTCGAGAAGATTTAAGTATGTCAGGTGTTAACGACAACAATAATCCACCGCACCTCAACAATAACAACAATGTTCTTCCACAACCCGATCTTCGGACAATGGAGGAGCTTTGTCAACCTACCATGTTTGGACGAGGAGGACCGATTGCGCCGATGCAAATCAACGCTCCTGAGTTTTCGTTGAAACACCACATGATTCAGCAAGTGCAAACTAACCCATTCCGTGGATTGCCTGATGATGATGCCAACAAACACCTCGACAAGTTCATTACAATCACCCAAAGCATGAAGTTCGTCGGTGCCACAATGGATGAACTTCGCCTACAACTCTTCCCACATACTTTATCACATCATGCCGAGAAATGGTTTGATCGTCTCCCGAAGAATTCAATTCACACTTGGGATGACATGACTCAACGCTTTTTGTCGCGCTACTTTCCACCATCCATGGTCACGATCCTTCGCAATCAAATCAGCGGTTTCATGCAAGATCCTGATGAATCTCTTTTTGATGCTTGGGAGAGATATAATGTCTTGATCGATAGATTCCAAACCACAACATGCTCCCTGTGACCTTAATAGATACTTTTTACAACGGTTTGACTTTTCGTGATCGGGATACGATTAATGCAGCCGCCGGTGGCACATTCATGAAAAGGAGACCCGAGGAGTGTAGAGAGCTTATTGAGAACATGACTACTCACCACAAAAACTGGGATTCCTCTGCTTCTTCAAGGAACAACCCGAGAGTCAATGTTTCCTCTACTTCAGCAAACCCTGATATGACCGAACTCACACGCGTGTTGACTGAAATGAGCAAAAGTATTACGCTTCTCGCTTCAAACCAACAACAACAACAAGTTAAAGCGGTTGCACCTTCTTGTGAAACATGCGGCGGTCCTCACTCATACACCGATTGTCCTTCTACACAAGGAAATCCGGAAAATGTGTATGCAACTTATGGTAATTATTCACCAGAAAATTACCAAGCTCGACCTCAAGGGGATAGAAATTTGCTGAGTTACCGGTCCAACAATTACCTTTCACCCGGTTTTTCTCCTCAAAACCAAAACCCCGCCAACAACTACAATAGAAGCAACCAAATCCCACCAAGAGCTTCTACTCCTTATCACCCACCCACCCAACAAGCCCCACCCATTAACTCCGATGTTGAAGCCATCATGAGAACCCAAGGTGAGCAAATCAAGAATCTACAGAGCCAAATTATCAATCTGAAAGGAGATATCACAAAGCAAGGAAATGAAATTAGATCCGAGCTTCGACATAATATCCAATCTTCCTTCAGCAATCACACAAATGAATTGAAAAATATGCTTGCTAGTTTCTTGCCCGCAGCTCAACCTTCTTCTTTGAGTTCTCTACCTTCAAACACCGTCACCAATCCGCGAGCAAATGTGAGTGCTATTACTACTCGTAGTGGAATTACCATTGTCGATCCACCTATCCCACCACCATCATCTACACCTCCTCCACCACCATTTATCCCTACTCCTCCTACGCCTAGTATTAGTGCACCATTACCGTCTCCGCCTCGTCATGACGATGTACCTAGGAAGGACCCTTCAACATCTCCACCTTTACCTGCTACACCTGCACCTTCACCAACTAAACCCAATATCCTTTATCCCTCTTGTTTAGGCAAGACCAAAATGCTAACCAAGGATGACTCTGAAGTGTCACGCTATGTGAAGATGATCTCTCAGATGAACTTAAACATTAGCTTTCTTGAAGCACTTGTCCACATGCCGAAATTTGTCAAAGCATTTAAGGAATTGCTTAACAAGAAGGAGAAGCTGATTGAACTCGCCAACACACGCTTAAATGAAAACTGCTCTGCAGTTATTCTTAATGAACTTCCGGAAAAGCTTGGAGATCCCGGTCGTTTTGTGTTGCCTTGCGTTTTCAACAAAACTGAAGAATATACTGCCCTTGCTGATCTTGGGGCCAGTATTAATTTGATGCCATTGAGTGTTTGGAAAACACTATCATTACCCGACATTACTCCAACAAAGATGACTCTTGAACTTGCAAATCGCACTCTCGCTTACCCCGTTGGTATAGCCGAAGACGTGTTCATCAAAGTTGGCACATTTACTTTCCCGGTTGACTTCGTCGTTGTTGATTATGAAATGGACCCTCGTATTCCTTTAATACTTGGTCGGCCATTCTTGAGAACCGGACGATCTTTAGTAGATGTGGCCGAAGGTGAGTTAATCTTACGAGTCGGGGATGATGCACAAGTGTTCAAAATGGGGAAGCTTACAAGCAAATCCTATGGAAGAGCGTCAGTGAATATGATTAATGTGCTCGATGACTTTGTCGTTTACAACAATCCTCTATTCGAGTCTTGCGATGATAATCCACTGTTTCAAGATGATGTGGATGATTCTCTCCCTACTTTGGAAGCTTCTCCCATTTATGTTTCTCCACCGGTCTTTGATGCTTATGATGATAATTCTAGCTCAGATTCAGATGATTATGATGACCTTACTTCTGAGTATCCCGATCGGCCCACGTATGATGATTTCGATGAGGCTGATACTCTTTCGAGTGATTCTTCACATGATGAAGATCCTCCGCCATCACTCGATCCTACTTTGGACGATAACACATTTGAGGAAGACTTCTCTGCATTTCTTAACACTTACTTCCCTCATGAGAGTGATGCACCTCCTTTAGATTTTGAAGATTATCGTCTTGATCCTACTTTGGATTTGAAGCACATTCTTTCAAAGGAGAAGAAACCGGTCGACACCGATATCCGCAACACGTATGATTTAACACCTCTTTGTCCCCCTTCTGAGGACGAGGTTGTGCTTCTTCGCGGATCTTCTTCACACTCTGTTGAGCCTGAGTGCTATTTTACCTTAAAGGAAAAGGTGTTCGACCCCGGTATCGATATTTTGCAGCCATCTCAGTATCCACCTGATGAAATAAAACGAAAAATCTTTGGAACTATTGAAGACATGCTTGCACCTCACCATACTTTCTCCCACCGTGCTCCATCGATGCTTAAGGGAACCTTGCCTATTCTTCTTTGGCTTGCCTTGTTCGCCTTAAGCCTCTGCTATTTGATGGACGAAAACTATGTCTTTGATCCTGGTGGATATGTTTCATGCTTCTTCCTATGATGATCAAGGTCGAGTCAGGCTCACGACTCGGTAACCAAAAATCAAGCGCTTCTTGGGAGGCAACCCATGCATCTATCTTTTCGCTTTCTTTATCCTAAGTGTAGGGGAGACCCTTTGGTTTGCTATTTCCTCTCCTCTCTTCTTAATCAGGGATTCGAGCTTCAATGATCCACTCTTGATGATTCTTGACGACCCGTGATTCCGTGTCCACTTCTTCCCGGTTCTATCCTAAACTCTTTTCGATTCACTATTTTATATTTTCTCAATATTAAAATAGGAATCTCTTTAGTTGTCTTTTCCTTAGCGAGATTTAAACAACGTGCACAATGTCCTAAGTGTAGGGGAGTTTACTCCCACATGCTTAAACATTGAGGACAATGTTTATCTCAAGTGTAGGGGGGACTTCTATCGAAGTTAAGTGGCCTTTTCCTTGTATTTGTCCTCATTTTAACCGGAAAATCAATTTTTCGACATTTTTCAAAATTTTTGATCTATTTTGGCCTATTAGTTTTTCCCTTTGTATAGTTATTTTCTTTCCTTGTTAGAATAAATGTTTAATAAAGTGGTTTTAATTTTCAAACGTTGTGAATCTTTTGACTCAACCCGAGTTTACTTATCTTAGTTTTCTCTAGCTAGTATCCTTAACATGTTTAAGTCAAGTTTTGCTAGGCTTTTATATAGGGAGCTATAAAACGCGAAAGTCTTAACTCTCACGGGTTAAGAACAAGAACTTTTCGCAAGTTCCTATAATTGATCCTAGAGAGTCGTTTATCAAGGGAACTTTAAAATGCGATTTCTAAACTTGAAAAAGTCTAAGAGTTTGCAAGATCCTATAGGCTACTCGAAAACCCAAAACTTTGATTTAATAGGCTAAGCATCCACGAGTCTCATTACTTGAGATTTTAAACTGTGGAGAACGAGAGATGATAGAGTCAATTATAAGTTCGGTATTCTTTCGTGAATTTATGTGAGTTAATTATAAGCCTATTCTCCCATCGCTTGCTAATAAATTTATCTGCAATAAATAAGGTTGTACGATTTGAAAAGTTACTTAGCTTCTAGCCCAATATCGTTTAAAAGTTGCTCGGTATGGATTAGAGTTCATAGCCAAGGCATAACTTATTGAAGCGGGATGCGAAGATTGGCGAGTCCAAAAAGGTCCTAACAAGGCATGAGGGCTATATTTTGTTGCTAAAGATCCAAAAGTGATGTGAAGAATCTTTTATCGAAAATCAATATCAAGGATCGAGACACACGACGAAAAGAAAAAACTCCCCAAAAGTCATGGAGAAGTGTATCCGAAAAGACCCTAACAAGGTGTGAGGATAAATAGATCCAAGTCATAAAAGGAGGCGGATCGTTGTATATCAAAGTCCAAAATAATGATTGGAGAAAAATGAAGAAGTCGTGGTCCAAATATGAAGAATCTCTCAAAACTTCAAGTGAAGAAATTCCTATTATGAAGAGAAGGCCATTATTTCATGAACGTCTCTCAAGGTTTGAAATATGAAGTCGCTGCCAAATATCGGTCCGAGAAAGGTCTCAAATCGCGAAGCGAGTTATGCCAAGATATGAACTTTATGAGGTCCCGAGAAGCAGTTTCAAAAGATTTTGTCCTTTAGCTAACTATTGATTAAATCGTTCACTTTATTTTCGGACTAAATAACTATCAAAATAAGTCAAAAATGCATCCTCGTGATCATTCAAGACAAAAATAAAATATAAGAGATACCCATAGGAATAAGGGAGTCTAAGTGAATAATTGGCCCACATGAGTTGGTGTTAGTCTGCTAACTTATAATAACAATGATCTCGTTTTTAAGCTTGGTTTAGAGAAAGTGAAAACTTGAGGATGATGATTATTCATGACATTTCCAAAACCCAAGGTATGTTTTTGATTTCTTTACTTTGAATGTTTATAATTTTCTATCTCTTTAATAAAGGCCAACGTGGATTGATTATGATGAAAAATGTAAACGTGCTCTGTAACTAATGCATTGCATGAGGACATTGCAATGGTCAAGTGTAGGGGATTTGATAGGTGTGTAAACACCCATCCTTTTTACCACTTAATTACAATAATAACCGAGCCAAAACGTGTATTTTATGTCTTTTATGTCGGAATTATGCGTGGTTTGTGTTTTTGTTGTAATTTAGGACGAAAATGTGAAAAGTGGAGAAAACACGGCATTCACGGGCTAATATTGAAGAAAAAGACGAAATATGAAGTCAAGAAGTCAAGAGTGGAAAAAGAACGGAAGTCCAAGACCAATTCTGAAGATTTATCGAAGAAAAAGTCGAAAGACGGAAGTTTACCAAAAGCCGAAGAACTCGATTCTTATTTATTGAAGAATATAAAGACGAGTTTAAAGAAATCCCGAGCCATAAGTCATTAAAGTCCAAGATTAAAGAAGATTTAAAGGCTTAAGGACTAATGGTGCAATTAACAAATAGATTAAGAAGGAGGGACTTAAAGATGCAATTAAGAGGAAATGAAGGAGGGGAGGAAGCTTCCCAATCCTCCCCTATATATAGATTAGGCTAGTTAATCATTTTTCTTTGTTAGCTAATTTGACAAATTAGTTCTCCACCTTTATTTTATGCACCTTTAATTACTTGTCATTTTAAATACTTGTTTTGCACTTTAATTTCTTTAATTTCCAAGTAAGTGTTTTTAATTTTCTTGCTTTAATCTTTATTTATCTTTGATCAAGTTTACTTTTATCTATCTCATTCTACTCTTCTTCTTTTTGATTCGGTTCCAATTTCGGATTAAGCAAGTTTTTGCTTAATCCATTTGCTTATTTGATTTAAAAGTTTTGTCTTTTCTTTTACCTTATAAGTTTTCATACGAAATAGCCATAAGCTTGACAATCTTATGTGCTTATTTGGTATTTAACTTAAAGTGTTTTCAAAGTTTTCTTAAAAGTTTAAGTCTTTTTAATTTTCGTGTCTTGTTTTTGTTGATTTCATACGTTTTATCTTTGATCTAGTGTTTTTATTTAGCTTATTGTCTTTTTATTTTGCTTATTGTCCTTGAAAAGTTAAGATTTTTGTGCTTACTTTCGTACTTTTTAGTTTTCCTAGTTTTTAGGATCTTCTGGTAAGATTTCGCAACTTCTTCATAAATTCGCAATCATTGCGAATTTGAACTCTTCTGGTATCGCGAAATCTTGTCCTGTTCACTATTGCGGAATCTTCACCTTAGTCAATTGCGAAATCATTCATTTTTTTTCTTCATTGCGAAATCTTTCCCTTGCTTCATCAATTGTGAAATTGTTCTTCAACATATTGCGGATTCTTTGCAATTTAAGCAATTGCGAAATTGATCTTCAAGGATTGCGAAATCATTCGCAATATTGCGGAATTAAGGCAATGCAATTGCGGAATTGTTATGGTTTTGGGGATTGCGGATTTAGGGTGTTTTAGATAATTGCGAATTTATTTGGCTAATTGGGGATTTAATTCTTTTCCTTTATTGCGACTTTAATTCATTTTTTTTATATATTGCGAATTTAATTCAGTTTTGTCTAATTTCATTTTGAAACTTATTCTTCCCGCCTTTTTCGCACTTTAAGATTACTTGCCTTAGATTTTTTTAGCATTGCCTTAGTTTTAAGATTTAGTTGTGTTTTAAGTTTGTCTTAGATAGTTTTAAGTTTACGTTATTTACGTTTAGTGCCTTTTAATTTTAGTCCCGCTTTTTAATACTTGCACCATTTACTTTAAGTTAGACTTAGATTTATTTACCGTCATTTACTTTAATTGTCTTGCACATTTAATTACTACAACGACACAACTATTTGTTTCACCAAAGAACGACTGAGTCGCATAGTTAATCCATTATTCAATTCGAAGAGACTGTGACGATAACTTTTTACATACAAAATCTCTTGTATCAGGTACATAGGTGTATGGGCGCCTATGGTACCATGGTGTTTGGTAAGGCTGGGAGCCTTGGATTTGGTTTGGTTTGTTAAATCTTGAATATTAGTTGTTAATGCATGTTTGTATCACTTTGTCCATACGTTCTTAAATTTGGTTATTATTCACAACTTATGGTTTGATTTTGGCGTTGGAGTCTAAACCTATGACTCTCACCAACTTTATGTTGACGTGTTTTAGTGTCTCTTTCAGGTGAGAGTGTGGTTAAGCTTGAGAATAGAAGTGGCTAGTTTCGGAGGCATTAGGATTGCATTTAGAAGGAGATCCCCGTTCCTTCTTAGTTTATTTTTCTGTTTGTTTCAATAAGTGATACTATGAACCTATATGTTGATTTGTTTGTGTTATTTGTTTGTCTTGGGTAAGAGGTAGGACTGTTACCTACTTACCTAGACTCCTGCATTGATGAGATATTGTCATGACACTTGTGTCACCTTTTATGACATTTCTAATTCATATAGTTCTCTCTATGGACACGCTATTGTTATGATGATATACATACGTCGCGCCCCATATTCCGCCTATTGGGGTGTGACAGAATGGTATCTGAGACCAATGGTTATAGAGATGTAGGTTGCCTAGTCTAGTAACCTAGTCTATAACTTAAGGGTCCCTGCATATAGGCGTCATAGGAGTATGTGTGCATTTTATATTAATTAAAGTTTTCTGGATGTTATTGGTTTTTACTTGCGATGTATGTTAAGTTTTGATTAGTATGGGTTGAACCATAGTAGTTCATACTTAGCCACATGTTATTTTCTTTTCGGGTTGTGACTAGTGAAGGTTGAACCATAATCATCCACGCTAGTCATTGTTGTATTTTGCTTAAATTGTACATTATAGTACATAATTTGGTACATGGTAGTTTCTGTCTTTTGTTGAGTTATTTTATGTACCTAAGGTATAGTATTTTTCTTTTGATGTTTAAGTCATGTCCCTAAGAATCATGTGGTGGTTCGAGTTATTAGGAGTAGGTGGATATGAAGGATTTTAAGCTTTTTCCACTCTTATGGGCGACATGACTTATAACTGATTATGTTTTCGTTTTGGATTTAGTCTATGCTGTTTTAACTAGACTATGGATTTATGTATTCCAATAGTTTGATTATATTTTTTTAATGGATGGAGTTTTGGACTTTATTGTTTATGTGGTAATGAGCTTATGTGAGTAGATGGATATATGTGCTATGTGTTGTATTAATTCTTATAAGTGTCATCATAGGAGGGAGTGCATTGGGGAAAGGGTAATTGTATAAGTATGGTGGCCAACATAGTTATACAAGTACCATAACTCCAATGGATTCCTAAGTATGATTGGATGAAAGAGGGTTAATACATGCTTGTATAGTAGATGTTAGACGGATTTAAGTATATGTATCCCGATATGCTTATATATGTATGATTCCCTATAATTATCGATTGTATCCTTAGGAGGGTGGCTAGCTCGCTTCTTTTTAGATATTCAACCTCCGTTGTGGCGTATTCTTCGAGTTTCCTATTTCACGTGTCCGTTTTAAAATGGTGTCCTTGGTGTTAAGTATATTGAAATAAATTGAGATTTCTTTTGGGATAATGAAATCTTATGTGTTGAGTCTTACATTCCTTTTTGTTGGTATATATTGCATAGACATGGAAATCTACTACAGAGTTAGATAGTTGGTTGTATTCGGTAAAATAAGGGTAATGTGTTGGAGTCGTGTTTGAAACAAGATGTAACATAAGATTTTTTTTAATCAACACTTATTTATTTCAAATTCTAAAAGACTTTCTTTAAAATAAAGAGAAATAAAATTTCTTTCTACTTAAATAGTTTATATAAGTGAGCTTAATCAATATACGTCATTTATAATTATTTATGCAAGACTAAACAAAGTTCATGAAAATTTCACATACAATTATTTCTTTCATTTAAAAGGATTGCATTAATCACTAAGTTTATTCTTTAGTTTTTAAAACAACTAGTATAAAATTGTTTTGGTCGTAACTTGTTCGTTTTTAAAGCTTTTTGGGTGATTCAAAAGCCTAAAATTATGTACTCGTAACGTACTTTTCAAATATTCAGAATGTATAGTCATGGGAGGTCAGTATCCTGGTCGAATTTATTGTACAAGTGTCGGGTTAAAGGTTGAGTTTTGAATAGTAGTTTATTTTTATGATTTGGGATGCACGGGATACCTAGTCTTTGAGTTGAGTTTTGAGTTCGTCAAGAGGGTTGTTTGTATATTGTTTGAGTCGCATAGATGTGGGGAGGTAAAGAAAAAAAATATTCTTTTTGAAAAGTCGATCTTGTGCACGGTTTAAATAATATGTCACGGGGCGTAAGATGTTTTGGTTGCCATTAAGTGTTTCTTGGATCATTTTTCTTTGTCATGAGTCATTTGAATTAGTACCTGTTTGAGTTTTCCTTTTGATTTTTCGTGGATTTGGTCTGTTTTAACTCGTGCACGTGAAATGTCGTTAGTTATCCGTGGGTTTGATTCGTCGATCGTATCTAGTGGATTCAGGATGTAGTTTTGGTTGTGTATTGATTGGGAGCGTTGAGGTAGTCATATGAAAGACTTGGTCGCGCCTACACGATTAAGTAGGTGAGCATGAGAGAATGGTCGGAATGCCCTTAGTGGGGAGGAAAGAGTTAGAAGTTCGTAGACGAACTTATGTGGTCATGAGGTCTATTAGGAGTGCCAAGGGAGATGAATATAGATTTGTATAATGTATGGATATTGGCACAAGTAACGCGCCATAGAGAGTGTTGGAAGGGGATATAATACCTCAAAGGTATTTATGATTGTTCGTAAGGCATGTAAGTTTTCTGAAAATTTCCTGAGATTTAGTAGGTTTGCCTATTCGTTGGAGGTAGAACCATGAATAGAGCAAGTAGGAGAAGTGGGAGGAGTTGTAGTTAGTGCCTTTCCAAGGCAATTGTTGATGGAATGATTTAAAAACAGGAGTTGTTAGAAATTGCAAGGAATGCAAGATAAAAGTTGAGTTGCTTAGTAGTAGATTGGATGTGGAAAGCGGTTGAATAGTTTGATAAGAGGAAGTATTGGTCTTTTAGAATGCGTGTAGAATTTTGCGAGTAGAACGAGGTAGGAATTTATTCGTATTGCCACTAAGAGAGGGTGCAAGTAGGACGTAGTTGAAAACTGCTAAGGATGTTGTATGAATGCTTTGGGTTACGGTTATGCATTTAGCTTCGCCAGAGCACTAGCGGTTTTCATGGAGTCAATGAATCGAGTCTGCATGAACGTATATAAACGAGTTGTCATCGGGAGTATCGACGACATCTTGATCTACTCAAAGTATAAAAAGGAGAGTGAGGCGAATTATGAGTTGGTTTTAGAGTTGTTAGGAAAGGGAATTATACGTGAGATTTTCAAGTGTGAGTTTTAGGATTAAGTTGACCAGGACGAGTAGTCAGAGATGATGGCATATCGTGGAACCAGCAAGGGGCAAAGTGAAGAAGGGTGAGGAAGCGTTTTGGAGGCTGAAGAGGTGGATTGGATAATGAGCAGATCTTGGATTTATCGGAAGGACTGAATGAATTCGCGAAGCATGACGATACGTGGAGCAAGGATTTAGAGGTATACGAGAACGACAAAGAAAGGCGGTTGTTTATACGTTGTGGGAACTAAAGATTTGGAAGAACTAGATAGACTTAGTTAGTGGAGCTGGATTGTTATATCTGCCTAGAATGCTAGAGGCATTTGGGGTACGAGACGTAGAGAATGATCTATACAGATCATGAACGTCTCCAATGCATATTTAATCATCTTGATTGAACATTTGGAAAAGGTGATGGGTGGAGTTAAGTGATGAAAGAAAATTGCAAGGTCAAGTACCATCTGGGAAAGGCAACCATGGTTGATGAGACATGTAATAAGAAGAATGAAGTGAAGCTGTGATGAACTTGAACTATATGGATGACGTATTAGGGTGGTTTGGATGAAGGATTATGGCAAGGGAAGAAACGATGGGAAGCAAGCGTAGTATACCGTTGATAGACTAACGTTTGGTATGAGCATACAATAGGGGTAATTGAGAAAGACGCCTAGAGTATTGGCGTGAGATTTAGAGATAGTTGGAGAACGCATTATATTAGGAAGAATTCTCCTACAAAGAGAGAGTCACCGGTGAGAGGGGCATATTCCCCACTGATGAGGATGTAAGGAATAAAGGAGGAAACACCTAATTTATAGGCTGAAGACGGGATATAAGATGGCATGGAAATTAAGATTGTGGAGAGACAAGCGAAAAGTAGTATGGAGGAAGAATGATTCGAGGGAGCAAAAGGTTTTGAAGATAGTGGGGTGATATTTAAGAGAAACCGTTAGAGCAAGAGGTTAGTAGTCACGAACAATGGAACGTCCACCTAGAGAAAAGGTGTAACACATGTTAGTATGAAGGATGGTTAGTTATTTGGTGCCGAGCATGGGAAAGCAAAGATGAGGTGGTGGTTATGACATGTTTCTTGTGAATATTATTGGAAGCTTTTGGTTATGCAATCCTGCATATACCATTGGATGTGTTTAAGGTTGGGAGAACTTCCGAATGATGCAAAATCCGTAGAGGATAGAAGCCGTTAGGTATGGTAATAGGAATTGTAGTAGAAACTGTTGGAGTTAATTTATAGGAGATGAGGTGGATCACCGTTACAGTGGGATGAAGTTAGAAGCGGCCAACGTATTGGACCGGAGGTGGATTGGAAAACTATGGAGGTGGTGGCAGTGACTAAGTAGAGGTTAAAAATAGCAAAGAACCGACAAGAGAGCTATGCGGACAAGAGGCGTAAGCCGTTGAGATTTGAGATAAAGTTATGCTAAAGGTTTCACCATGGAAAGGGGTGATGCGGTTTGGAAAGAAAAGGGAAGTTAGCACCTATATTTGTGGGTCTATTTGAAATCCTTGAAAGGATTGGGCTAGTGGCGTATAGGTTGAGATTACCGGAGGAATTGAGTAGTGTTCATGACGTATTTCATGTATCAAACTTGAGGAAATGCTTAGCAAGAACTGACATGCAAGTACCGTTAGATGATATTAGTATGGATACGAGTCTTCGTTTTATCGAAGAGCCGATATATATTTTGGGTCGTGAAGCTAGGACGTTGGATAAAAAGGGTAATATACCGTAGTTATGGGTAGATGGAATTTGGAACGTGGACTAGAGTTCACGTGGGAACGGGAAGGATTTATGAGGAGCAAGTATCCTCAGCTAATTGATAATGACGATCCTAAGGAGTAAATCTCGGGACGAGATTTCTATTAGGAGGGAGTGATGTGACAACCATGGTTTTGAGGTTCGTCACTTGGTCTTATTTTAAGGTTAATTTATGTGTGACTATGTGATTTGCGTGTTTACATGTTATTTTGCGTGAACGAGGTTGGTGTGGATATCGTTTATGGGTAGAAAGTACTCATAAGTAAATCAAGGAACGGTTATTTCATGTTCATGAGCTCACAAATTAGTGAATATGAAATGAAATGGTGTTATTTTGGTGTTTACGTATACATATAAGTATTATAGTAAATTGTATTTTTTTAGGATTTGGGGTTTAGCATTTAGAGGTCTCGGGTAAGGTGTTTAGTCATGTGAGTATTTTTCGGGATGGTTTTCAGTCATTTAGGACTTAGTTATAAAGTTTATTTCAAAATTTAAGATTTTTTTTTAAAACTGTATATTTTATGTTTTTTTACGGTATACGCGTAAATTTGATTAGTTTTACGGTTTTAAGGTTTTGAAGGCTTTAGGAGCTGAAATAAATTAAGGAAAATTAAGGTAATATTGTTATTACAATTATTAATTAGTTTAATAAAAAAAAGAAATTATGGGGGGTAAGGGTCGGTTAAAACAAAAGGAAGGAAAAAAAGAAAAAAAAGAAAAAAAGGAAAGTGGGCAATTATACTTGGGCTAGGACTTGTCAATAACTATATAAGGTGTAAAATAAGATGGAAAAGACATAATCCCTGGAGCAAAAGAAAAAAACGACGGCCAATTGAGAAAAGTTAGGGTTCTTAAAAAAAAATCTTTGTTTCCATTAATCTTAAGGTAAAACCTTCAAATCCCTTTTCAATTTAATTGTTTTTAATTCTTTCTCAATCATCTTATGATGGATTTAGGTTAGGGTTTAAATTAAAATTTGTATATTAATGATATTATAATGATTAGGTGAATTAGGGCTTGTAATTAGTGGAGTTATGGGTAATTAATTAGACTAATTATGTTAAAATCGTTTTTTAAAAACTGGGCAGAATTTTAGGTCAATTGTTTTGACTATATATAGAGTTCTACAAACTCTTATTTTACGATCCAAGTATCTCTAGAAAGGTAATTGAGTTGGCTTTCAAATGCAAGAAACGAGAACTAAATTGGAGGTAAGGAAGTGGGTCAGAAACAGGTTACAACAGTCGGTGGTCAAAACAGTTTTGAAATCAACGGGTTTTCAATTAATTTTTTAGGGTGATTGGGATACTTAGGAGTATATTTGAGCCCTCTAATGAGCATGGGAGTTGGTTTATATATTAAATAAGAGGCCTGGGGGAGGGCTGAGCAAATAGGTTAGGGTAAGACCCCCTAATCATAACAAACTTTTTGTATGTTCAAAATCAGTAAAATCCGGATAGACAAAAGTATATATATATATATATATATATATATATATATATATATATATATATATATATATATATATATATATATATATATATATATATATATATATATATATATCAGGGCCTTAGCAGTAGCTTTAAGGTTGGGGCTAAGGGGAGGAGTTAGATAACATATGTAAAGGCATAGGATTTCCTTTACAGAGGTAATGGGTATGGTTAGGTGGGAGTTTGGCTTATAGTTTGGAGACCTAAAAACCGGGACTGTTTTGGGTAAAATGTTAACGAGACGGGTTATGAAGTAAACTAAGTTAAGGGCTTTATAGAGGGGGTGTAATGAGATGCTTAGAGCATATAAGTGAGTTATATATATGGGAGAAGGTTAGATGTCCATCGTGGGTTGATGAGCCATTTTAGTGTTTGGTTCATGTTTTGATTGTGTGCTTTTGTTTGTTAGCTTTTTGCTAGTGCTCGGATTTTTGGAGAAGCTCAATCAGGTGAGTTTCATAATCCCATGTCTACTAATGATTTTGACTTCCAGATGGGATGGAAGAGACAGTGTCTTGTTTTTATAAATTATGCTGTGAATGTTTTGTGTTTGGTGATGGACTTGTGCATACTTATGTGATTAACTGCTAGTTGATTCATGATTGTTTTATGTTTTGACTTGGTACCAAGGGGATGTTGACAAGGCGGGGCCTTGGGGAGGTACATAGATGTGTGAGAATCTATGGGACCAATGGATAATGACAAGGCAGGGCCTTGGGATTGGTACATAGGTGTATGGGCGCCTATGGTACCATGGTGTTTGGTAAGACTGGGAGCCTTGGATTTGGTTTGGTTTGTTAAATCTTGAATATTAGTTGTTAATGCATGTTTGTATCACATTGTCCATATGTTCTTAAATTTGGTTATTATTCACAGCTTATGGTTTGATTTTGGCGTTGGAGTCTAAACCTATGACTCTCACCAACTTTACGTTGACGTGTTTTAGTGTCTCTTTCAGGTGAGAGTGTGGTTAAGCTTGATAATAAAAGTGGCTAGTTTTGGAGGCATTAGGATTGCATTTAGAAGGAGATACCCGTTCCTTATTAGTTTATTTTTATGTTTGTTTCAATAAGTGATACTATGAACCTATATGTTGATTTGTTTGTGTTATTTGTTTGTCTTGGGTAAGAGGTAGGACTGTTACCTACTTACCTAGACTCCTGCATTGATGAGATATTGTCATGACATTTGTGTCACCTTTTATGACATTTCTAATTCATATAGTTCTCTCTATGGACACGCTATTGTTGTGATGATATACATACGTCGCGCCCCATATTCCGCCCGTTGGGGTGTGACAAACACCCTTAAACTTGCTAGTTGCGGTGAGACGATTAAAATTCCTTATGTGATAATGCGGGTTGTCTTTCTCATGACCTCTAAACTTATTTGCTTGCAACATCGACATTAAACCCGTCTTAATTTCGAAATTCTCCGCAAGGATGACGGGAATCACAATAGCTTCTCCAAAATCCTCGGTGGGTGCTTGAAGCAAATCCATCATAGTACGATTAGCCATGATAGCTTCTTGTTCTACAATAGGTTCAACAATTGGAGTTTGTTCTTCAATAAAAGGCTCTTGATTTCCTTGACTTTGACGACGTTTACGAGCTCGTTTTGCTTGATTACGAGTTTGCATAAACTTGACGAAGAATGGGAGGTGAGCAAAGAAGATTCTTTTTGGGTGTTTTGTGAATTTTCAATTTTTTTTTTGTGTTTTTGATTGTTTTTAATTTTTTTTGGATTTTGTGTATCTTTGTAGACAACAAACTCTTGATTAAAGAAGCCTCAGAAGAATAAAAACGATCACGTGGAGTGAACGCCTTCGAATGACTTTAGAACTTTGGGTGAAAACCAAATTGTTCAAGAGGGTTTAATCACAAAGAAAACCAAGCAAATATATATGATATGTAATAATACTTTGGGCGGCAAAACCCTCGATTAGCCTTCAATCTCAAAATACTCACAAGCAAGCGGGGAAATGAGGCGGCGCGAAGCACTTAATAGCCTTTTTCCTTAGGGTATATTTTATAATACCCGCCTTATACCCACCTTATAGTTTGTATTTTTCAAAATCGAGTTTCACGAAAGTATTTATCTATTTTTGCCTTTTTCTTTTTGTTTGAGATTCAAATACAATAATTAGGAGATCAAATCCCAATTAAGGTTGTGTTTTCACACTTTTGGAGATATTTTATATTTGTTGTGATACTTAATACAATATAGTAATAATAATTTCACATGAAAAACGGAAAAAAACCGATAATATGTATTAGTAGAGTTCTACTAATACAAATACTATTTATGGTTAATATTAAAAACAAAAAGACAAATTAATCACGGCACACCTCCCCGGCAGCGACGCCAAAATGATTGTGGTAAATTACGTCTCTTGTTTAGGAAAACAAAAGAGCGCAAATGAGCGGAAAGTATTAAACAAATGATTTAGGAAAATCAAGTGTTAATGACCCAATTAAGTTCGTTTCCCAAGGAGGTATATGTGTGTGACTAAAATGCAATGAGATTTGAGATTAATATTTGAAAGAAGGAGATGAGAAAATAGAATGACGAAGACGTGAAAATTATTACTACGACGACTAAAATTAAAACCGTAAAAAGAGCTAAAATAAAAATTAATTCTAAAAATCCCCAAAAAATTCCCAAAAATCAAATTAAATAAACTAAGTTTACAAATGATCAAAACTTTTTCAAACCTTTTAATTAATCAAATATTAATTTGTAAACGCTAATTAAAGCCCTAAAAATCAAAATAATTATTAAAAAACCCAAATAAAGATTTTTCACTTTTTAAACCTCTAAAATGACCTAAAAAGATTAAATACTATTTTTATAAATTTTTAAACTAATTAAAACTATTCAAATGATTAAAAACTATTAAAAACTTAAAATAATTCTAGAAATTAGAAAAATGATGATAAAATCAATCAAAGAGTGGCAAAAATCCTATTTTAATGTATTAAACCTAAGAAAAATATAAAAAGTGCAAAAAATGTGAAATTTGAAATTTATTTATAAAATAATATTAAAATAATATTAAAAACCCAAAAATTATAAAAATTCTAAAAACTTGCAAACTAGTTTATTTTAACCTAAATAATCAGAAAATGAAAGAGAAATTACCAAATTACCCCTAATGGGCCCCCAAATGGGCTAAAAACCAAAACAATCAACCTTAATGGGCTTAATGGGCCCAAAAAGTCAAACTTGGCCCAAATGACCTGAAAAAGCCCTATCTGACTCAAAATTCAATTCTAAACACAACAGACTGAAGGCCTAAAAGCTAGTTTTGAGCTTGTCACAGCTTAAATGGTCAACAACTTATTATTATTGGGCCAATAAGCCCATTAAGCAATAAGCCAATGCCATAAGCTCTGCTTAAACACACAAACTTCTTTTGAGATTCCTAAGAGATATGTAAAAAGAAATTTTGAAAAAGCACACTCAATAAGCCAGAAATAAGCAAAGAATAATTTCACTAAAAGATAAAATAGTTGGGTTAGAGTTCTAGGCTGTTTCAGAAGCTGATTCTTTTTGAAAAAGCTTACAAATAGCTTAACTAAGAATAATCAATCATAAAAAGCACAAAAAGCCAAGTAGAATAAGCTGTAGGAGCAAATAAGCTGGCTGAAAAAGCCAAATAAGTGTTGGGAATAAATTAAGGCCAGATCACTTGAGCACAAACAAGAACAAAACAAGCGTTGACAAGAACAAAACAAGCGCTGACAGCTCAAGCGTTGACAAGATAAGGTCAAGCGTTGACACATTGAAGACAAGCACTGATGGAAGATATACTCTACGCGTTTATTGTATTCTAGATTACTTCTAGTAAAGATAGGAACAACAATGTATTTTCTATATTTATCTTTACCTAGAATAGTTGATACGTAGATTATTGTACAAGGCTTCTTATGTCTATAAAAGAAGACCTTTAGGTTAATGTTTGATATAGGTTTTCATTCGTAAACTACTTTCATTGTAAGCAAGTTTGATATTGATAATCAAAGTGAAAGTTTGTTTACATCATTGTGTGTTCTTGTTTAAGTGTTAAATTCCGCATAACACTTAGATTCATAAACATATACAAAGGTTTCTCTAAGTGTATTACTTGATCTAATCTCGTATACATAAAGATAAATCAATCTAAGTTTGGGATCAACAAGTGGTATCAGAGCTTGTTGAGGAACTTTTGATCTTAAAGAACACAAGAACCCTAAAAATCACCAAAACCCTAATTTTCTCAAAAACCCTAACAACATCATGTCTGAAGCAATAACTTCCTCCTCCTCACCTTTACCAAACATCAAGATTCCCATGCTTGATGCAACCAACTTTGATTTGTGGAAATTCAACTTTGAGCAATATCTGGGGATCTATGACTACACACTCTGGGAGATTATTGAATATGGAAACACATTCAATAAAGCCCAAAAGATTGCTAATGCTATTGCTGGAAGAACAGCTGTTTTTGGATGTTCTGAAGAGGATAAGAGAGAAAAACCTGGAGATGGTAGAGCTGTGGCTGCTGATGACATAGCAAAGAGAAGGGTTGACATGAAAGCCCTAAATATTCTGAAAGTCTCTTTGGGACAAGAAAACCAGCATAAATATAGAGGCTATGAATCTGCTAGGGATCTTTGGGCAGCTCTTGAAGTTGCATATGGTGGCAATGCAGACACTAAGGAAGAAAAGAAAAAGCAACTCATGCATGATTATGCTGTCTTCAAAGCTCAACCCAATGAGAAACTGAGTAGTGTGAGAAGCAGATTGCTTGACATTACAAGCAAGTTGTCCTTCATGGGGACACAAGTTGGTGATGTTGACATTAATGCTACCTTTCTTAAAAGTCTTGGTGAGGCATGGAAGATTGAGGCAAGATCTATTCTTGCCAACAATACTTACAAGAGCTCTTCGTTTGATGACATCTACAACAAACTAAGGCTGTTGGAAGATGAAACTCTTTTAGAGTATGGAAGCAAGTCTACCAACAGTAACATGGCCTTCTTCTCTCATAGTGAAGGTCAATTCAATCAGAAGGACTCTTACATGCATCCAGTAACTGGATCATCATATGTCAACGCTGGAACAAGTCCTGTCAACGTCTCCTATTCAGACGCTGACACATTCAAGAATGACTCCCCAAGAGTTAAACCTGCTGGTTTAGATTTGGATACTGTTTGTGCTTACATTGCTTCTTTGCCCAATGGTTCAGTGATTACATATGAGGACCTTAAACAGATAAGTGATGAGCACTTGGAAGAGATGGACATTAAGTGGAACATGGCTCTTGCTAGTATAAGAGCAAATAGGTGGAACAGAAGGTTTAAAAAAAAGATGACCTTCAATGCTAAAGACACAGCTGGATTTGATAAATCCAAAGTTGAATGCTACAACTGTCATCGTATGGGGCACTTCATGAGGGAATGCAGATCTCCTAGAAGATCTGATGCTGGTAAACCCTCAAGTCAGGTTGTTAAAGCTCAGGATTCCAAAACCATGGTTGTAGTTCAAGGAATTGATGGTATGGGATGGGACTGGAGCTATCTGGCTAAGAATGTTGAAGAGGATAAAGCTTTGGTTGCTGAGATTGAAGAAGAAGAGCATGTTGAATATGCTCTCATGGCACACTCCTCCTCTTCATCTGATAATGAGGTATATGATGACGCTTTTTGTAGCAAGGGTTGTAGGTTAAATACTGAAAGACTTAACAAAGAGGTGTTAAGATTATTAGATGATATGAGTACTGAAAGATGTAAATTGTCTAATTACCAACTAGCTCTCACTGAAACTGAGAAAACTGTTTCTAAATACAAGAAAATGGAATTTGACTTAAAAGATAAAATTAATATCTTAAAACATGAGTTAGATTCTAGTATGGATATTAGAAATATCATGGAAAGGGTTAATGGTGAATTACAGGCTAAGTTAGATGAGGCTATTAAGAATAAAGATAATGTTAGCCTTAAAATTCAAAGATTTGATAGAGCCACCCAAACCCTAGGAGACTATGTGGGTAAACAAAGGGATCCTACGGACATGACTGGGATTGGGATGAATGATTACCCTTTGGTTCCACCACCAACTGGTGACTTCTATGGTGTCCAACAAAAGGACCTATCTTGGACTGGTTTGCCAGAACTCCAAGAGGAGGAATTCATTCCTCCACCAAGAGTTGTCACTCTAGTTGAAGAGTATCAACAAAAGTTGACTGATCTGAATGAATGGAAGAAAGCTAACCCTACTTTATTTGTTAAGGGTGGCTTGCTATGTGAAAATCCAAATGAGTCAACACCCATTAAGGTTACTAACCCAATCACTGGTAAAGCTGTTGACCTAGGCTCAAACACTGTTAGAAGACCTAGCATTAAATATGCAGAGATGTATAGGAATACTAGGTCTCCCAAGAGCCAAGTTAGCAATCATGGAACAGGCTTCTTCTCTTCTAGACCTAAGGTTGTGTCTAGAAAAGCTTGTTACACATGTGGTAGCTTTTCACACTTGGCATACAAGTGTGTCAACGCTCCCAAAGCCAGCGCTGACAGGAACAATTTTAGCGTTGACAGGAACAAAGTCAACGTTGTTAGGAAGTCAAACGTTGTCAGACCCAAACCTTGTGTGCAGCAAAGTCCACAAGTGATTAGACCTGCCCCATTCTTCACTAGAGGGTCTAACACTCATGGACAAAGACCATTTCAAAAGACAAACACCTGGTCTAATAGGCAATGGGTTTCTGTAGCAAACCCTAGGTTCAACGCTGACAAGGGTAAATTCAGCGTTGACAAGACAAATTCTAACGCTGACAGAAACGTGACCAGACCTAAATATTTGCAACCACAAGGTAAGGGGTCTAAAGCTTCTTCAAGCTTAACATGGAGACCCAAGAAAGATCAAAACCCGAATGATAATGGAATTTCAATGACATGCAACAGATTTAATTACATTTCAAATGTCATTACAAAACCTATTGGGGTTAACTGGGTATTTCATCCTAAGAAGGATGAGAATGGGGTTGTTGTGAGAACTAAGTCTGTTCTTATTGAACAACCAGATGAATCCAAGTCTTTTAAGACTTGGGTTCCCAAAGAAAACTAATTTGTTTTCTTTATGTGCAGGGCATTCAAAGACAGGTCAATGATTATGGATATTGGGATAGTGGATGCTCAAGGCACATGACAGGGAAGGAAGACTACTTAACCAACTTCACTCCCATTAAGGATGGTGACAAGGTTTACTTTGGAGGCGGATATGGCACTATCACAGGCAAAGGAAGCCTTCTCACCAAGAATTTGCGTTTTGAGAACGTCTTTCTGGTAAAAGAACTTGATTACAACCTTTTTAGTGTATCACAAGTTTGTGATAACAAAAATAAAGTTCTGTTTACTGATACTGAGTGTTTGGTGTTAAGTAAGGATTTTAAGATCCCTGATGAGAAATATATTGAGTATAGAACACCTAGGCATAAGGACATATACAATGTGAATCTAAATGGGATTAAAATCAACAATAATATGTCTTGTTTTTATGCTAAAGCCTCAGTAGATGAGAGTAATTTGTGGCACAGGAGACTAGGGCACATAAATTTTAAAAATATAAATAGGCTTGTGAGACTTGGTTTAGTTGATGGTTTGCCTGAGAAGGCCTTCCACAATGACCACTCTTGTGTTGCATGTCTTAAAGGCAAGCAGCACAAGGTCTCATTCAAGTCCAAACAGGTGCATACTAGTTCTAGACCTCTTCATATGCTTCACATGGACCTCTTTGGTCCAACCGATATAGAAAGTTTGAATGGTAAGTCATATTGCTTTGTCATCACAGATGACTTTTTTAGTTTTACTTGGACATTCTTTCTAGCTATGAAGAGTGACACAGCGGATATTCTGTTTAATTTTATCACTCAGATTGAGAAGAGGTCTGGCAATGAGGTTAAAATGCTTAGGAGTGATAATGGTGGAGAATTTAGGAATAAGAAGCTAGATGATTTCTGTGCCAGGAAAGGAATTACAAGGCAATTTAGTATTGCTAGAACCCCACAACAAAACGGGGTTGCTGAGAGGAAAAGTAGAACCCTAATTGAAGCAGCCAGAACAATGTTGGCTGATGCTCATTTTCCTATAGCCTTTTGGGCTGAGGCTGTTAATACAGCTTGTTATGTGTAAAATAGAGCATTGGTTAACAAAATTCAGAACAAAACACCTTATGAGTTACTTTGGGGTAGAAAACCTAATATTGGTTTTCTCAGACCTTTTGGTTGTCATGTAGTAGTTTTAGACACTAGTGATGCCTTAGGTAAATTTAGTGCAAAAGGTGATGAGGGTTACTTCATGGGGTATTCAGTGCAGAGCAAGGGATATAGGGTTTATCTTAAAGAGGACAAACGTATACTTGAAAGAGTACATGTTAGGTTTTTAGAGAATAAACCTAGTGATCCTGAAAGTGGTCCTAATTGGTTGTTTGACTTGGAACCTTTATCTAGAACTTTAAATTATATGCCTGTCACTAATCCAGACATTGTGAAGGTAACTTCAAATGTTATGGAGGAACAAGTTGTTGATGTTTCAGGTACTCAGGTTTTTGAAAAGGTTG
The DNA here is from genome assembly GCA_025667525.1 of Glebionis coronaria. NCBI lineage: Eukaryota > Viridiplantae > Streptophyta > Magnoliopsida > Asterales > Asteraceae > Glebionis > Glebionis coronaria. The sequence goes on from CM046874.1 coordinate 275,714,527, forward strand.
GATCACAAGCAGAAAAGACATCTCCTATCCAAGAATATGTTACAATTCCCATTTGGACAGATGCTTTTGCTGCTGCTGCTGCTGCTGCTGGACAAGATAATGGTGGTTTCCAAGTACCACCAGATACAAACATGCATGGTCCTTCAGGCGCTGACAAAGGCAAATCTAGCACTGACAAGACCAATTCAGACGTTGATGGTTCAGACGTTGACAACCACACTTCAAGCGTTGTTAGCCCAAGCGCTGACAAACAAGATTCAGGCGTTGACAACAATACTGAACATCTTTTCTCTTCCAATTTTGAACAAGATGAACCTTCCAATTTATATGAAGAGGTTCATCCTCATGTTGATGAAGGAGAGTCTGATGAAGAAGATATTGGCAACATGGACCATGAGGTTGAGGACACCAGACTTTTTGAAGGAGGAGTTCTCACTTCCACAATGAAGAATCACCCCCCTTCCCAAATCATTGGTGATGTTATGACTCCAGTTCAGACTAGAAGATCTCATCAAGGTCTTGGTGGGTTTATTGCCAATATACACAAGAAGGTTGATACCCCTCTTGTGGAAGCATGTTTGTTTGCCTGTTTTCTGTCATAAGAGGAACCCAAGAAAATATTTGATGCTCTCAAAGAACCAAGTTGGGTGGAAGAAATGCAGGATGAGCTTCACCAATTTGCAATTCAGGATGTTTGGGAGCTGGTTGATTGTCCTAGATATGTCAGACCTATAGGGACAAGATGGGTTCTCAGGAACAAAAGAGATGAAAGAGGCATTGTGGTCAGAAATAAGGCAAGGTTAGTGGCTCAAGGTTATACACAAGAGGAGGGGATAGACTATGAGGAAGTCTTTGCACCAGTTGCAAGGATTGAAGCTATAAGGATTTTTCTAGCCTATGCATCCTGCATGGGCTTCACAGTCTATCAAATGGATGTCAAGAGTGCCTTCCTCTATGGAACTATTGTTGAGGAAGTATATGTGATGCAGCCTCCTGGTTTTGAAGATCCAGAGCATCCAGATAAAGTGTATAGAGTCAAAAAGGCTATGTATGGCCTTCATCAAGCCCCAAGAGCATGGTATGGTACTTTGTCTACCTATTTCGTGGACAATGGATTCAAGAGGGGCACCATAGATCAGACACTATTTACAAAGAAGAAAGGCAAGGATGTGTTGCTTGTGCAGGTCTATGTTGATGATATCATTTTTGGGTCTACTGATCCAAAGATGAGTGAGGATTTCTCCAAGCTTATGACAGACAAATTCAAGATGAGTGCTATGGGGGAGATGAAATTCTTTCTTGGTTTACAAGTTCAGCAGAAAGAAGATGGTATCTTCATCTCCCAGGATAAATATGTTGCTGAGATCTTGAAGAAGTTTGGCTTTTCTCCACATGAAAAGAGGGCTACTACTCCTATGGATAGAGAACACCCTTGGGGAAAGATTGGAGATGGAAAAGATGTTGATGTCAGGCATTATAGATCCATGATTGGATCCTTGATGTATCTTACTGCCTCTAGACCTGACATCATGTTTGCTGTGTGTGCTTGTGCACGCCATCAAGTGACTCCCAAAGAATGTCACCTTTATGCTGTGAAGAGGATCTTTAGGTACCTAAGATGCTATCCTGGCCTTGGTTTGTGGTACCCAAAGGATTCACCATTGGAGCTGATTGCATATTCAGATAGTGATTATGGAGGTGATAAATTTGATAGGAAATCCACAACTGGTGGATGTCAGTTTCTTGGGAGCAGGTTGATATCTTGGCAATGCAAGAAACAAACAGTGGTGGCTAATTCTACAACTAAAGCAGAGTATGTTGTTGCAGCTGCTTGTTGTGGCCAAGTGTTGTGGATTCAGAACCAGCTGTTGGACTATGGGTACAATTTCATGCATACTAAGATATTTGTTGATAATAATAGTACTTTATGCATCATTAAGAATCCTGTACATTATTCTAAAACTAAACACATAGAAATTAGACACCATTTTATAAGAGATTGCTTTGAGAAAGGTTTAATATAACCAGATAGGGTTGACACTGAGGAAAATGTGTCAGATTTATTAACTAAACCTTTTGATGTTGGGAGGTTTCAATACTTGGTAACAAGTATTGTAATGGTCAATCTCACATAATATGTGTTTTGGAGTCTTTTTGTAAAAGTATGTACAGGATGAAGCATTATTATTGGTCTTATTGATGATTTAGATTTTCCACTATATTTTTCTAACACTGACAAAGGTTGCTTGAACGCTGATAAGTGTTTTTGTAACGTTGTCAGCAATATAATTGTCTAACGCTGACAAAGCTTCCCTCAACGCTGTCATGTGTTATCGGGGCGTTGTCAGCAACAATGTTAGTTTTGTGGTTTTCAATCTAAATGTGCAGATGGTGTTAGCAGTATACCATTGGATACAGAGTTGCTTATGGATCAATGGAGACGCATTTGGACAAGTTTTTATTTATGGATGATGGTTGGAATGTTTCATTCCTATCTTGACATAAATTTTTTATGTTCATGCATGATTTTAGCAAACTTTTGTATCATAGTTTAAGGGGAGGTTTTAGGAACCTTTAGGATGTTTGGGTATACATATGATACTCTTATCACAATTCTAGATTGTGTCCACAGGTGAGTATGAGTTAGTTCTTACTAAATCATGAGGCACTGTAGCATGCAAAGTTGATATACTATGCATGCTACCAAGACATTTTTGGCCTAGAATTGGTTGTGGTCTGTTGGGAGACTTGGGAATAATTTTGTTATGGGATTTACCTGGGAGTACCAAGGAATTTTATAAGGTAACTTGGTTTTTAAGAGTTTTGGTTAGCAAGGGACACTAGAGGACTGTTATGTCTATCTTGCTTAAGCAAGTGTGCATAACTGGACAGTGCTTGCCGCCCTATAATAATTATCAGCTTTTGGTTATCTTCTCTAGGATAAATTACTTGTTAAGGTCATTTTTCATTTTTAAAACATTTTTATTTTTGGACGCTGACAAGAATTTTCCAAGCGTTGTTGTGACCAAATTGGACGCTGACATGGCTATAGGCAAACGTTGACAAGATTATAGCCGTTGGGTGTTGATAGGTTATTTTTGACCGTTGACACTCAATGGGACCTACCCAGTTGTTACTTTTTGACACATTTTTAGGCCGTAATTTTAGGAGTTGTTACTTTACATTTAATGCATGAGATAAACTTATAATTTTTCAATATTTTCATGATTGATTTTTGAAAATACTTGCCTATTTTTGGGCCTATCACATGCATTTTCTTCTCCTATAAATTTGGCTCCTATTTTAAACAGGGTATCTATAATTCTTGTCTAACACAATTTTCTCTTATCAACTTCATCTTCATCACTTAAATTTAGCAGCTTTCATCAACGGCACCTAAGTTTCGACCATCAGAATTGGAATTGGGGTTCAGATCTCAACACAACATGATTGCGTATCTTGAAGTTGATGATGCTCTGTTTCCCCAATACACACAAATGGTGGCGTATTTGAACGCATCCCCTTTAAGGTATGCTCTTTTTCATGCACCACTCATTCCAGTCACACATATTAAGCAGTTTTGGAACACTGTCAGTTCCTCAACAGTTAATAGAGTGACTACATTGACTTCTATTGTTCATGGGAGACCTTGGGTGGTTACTGAGGCTTTGGTACGCCAAGCCTTGCATCTTGATGATGCTGATGGTATAGCCATCCTTCCCATTAATGAAATAGAACAAGGGCTTAGGGCTTTGGGATATCCTTTTCCTGATGAAGGTACCTTAAACAAGTATCATAAGCAAGAATTTCCCCCAGCCTGGAAGTACCTCATACATGTCCTCCTTCAATGTTTAAGTCCCAAATGCACTGCACACAATGAGATCAATAGATCCATTGCAAGCGCTATTGTGTGCATTGCAACAGGGCAAAAATTTAATTATTCTAAAATGATTTTTGAGGGCATGTGTAAAAACAAGGGGAACAAAATGACTTTAGCGTATCCCCATTTTCTACAAATGGTTTTTGATGTCCAAGGTTACTGCTCAAGGGATCACAATGATTTTTATTAGATCCCTGAGCAAAAGAAAGCTATTTCTATGAAGATGAACTCACCACCCCATCGTGACCTACCTTTAACCCAACCTATGCTTGCTGTTATTGCAGCAGCACAACCCCAACAAGACCCCCAACCACAAATTGAACCCCAACCACAACTTGAACCAATCCCTGAACCTTTACCTTCACCTGAACATATGCAAATTGACTCAGAATCCTTCAATGCTGACACCTTCAATGTTGGCGTTGATGTGCCTATTTCCAACGCTGACACACAACCTTCACAAACCCAAACACCCCTTCACCAACCCACATCCACCAATTCTTCCACACCATCTTCCACACCCCCTGAATATAGGTTGATGAAACGCCAAAGGACTACTGGAGTGTTCTCCTTTGGTGGTCCTAACCATGTAGCAGAGAGAACCACCACCACAAGTGTGGCTGGTGACCTGGATGAGGCTGGGACTATTGGTTCTGGCTTAAATGCTGGCCAAGGCAGTCCCACCATCATTAAGTCCTCATCCTTGCCCAATGAATCTGACTTGGGAGGTCAAATACCTATTTCAGAAGAGGGCAGACTAGAACCAATTACTCTTATGGAATTGACGACAGTCTGCATGAGCTTGCAAAAGCAAAATGCAGACTTAGTACAAGTTGTCAGCTCACAAGGCCTTGAACTCAAGCACTTGAGGGAGAGGATTGCTGTTTTGAAAAGTGCTAGTGCAAGGAGAGGTATGGAGGAATCTTCCAAAGGGGAGGAAGATCCTATAAATCTGAGTGATAAGGGCAGCCATGATGGTCAATCAATGGATGTTGCTGAGGCCCTTACAAATTTGAAGAAACAAACAGGTTTTGATACGTCCTTAGTCTCTCCTACCAACTTAAATTTATCATTTACAGCTATGTTGAGAGAGGTTACAAAAGGCGCTGAGGGAGGATATTTGGGCGTTGACAAGGAGAATTTGGACGCTGACAGAAATATGTTGGGCGCTGATAGGACAAAATTGGGCGTTGACAGGCCTGCACATGAAGGTGATGTATCCCAGTCATCATCTATCATCAAGGAGGTTTCTACACAAGTATCACCATCTACCTTACCATCAATTGCACCATCAGATAAGGGTAAGGGTATAATGGTAGAAGAGATTGTTCCAAAGGATGCAGCTCAAGTTGAATTTGATAGAATGTTGGCTGCACAAATCATGGAACAGGATAAAAAGGAGGAGTCACCATTTGTTGTGACTTCAGAAGAAGGAAGTGATGGAGCTAGCTCAGACTTAAGTGTGATGATTATAGAACCAGAAAGGCTTGAGTATGGGGATGAGTTTGCTAAGGAGAAGTTGAGAGAGCTGAAATTGCAGGTTGACTTTGACATGCCAGAGGTGGTTCAAATGTACAATGCTTGGGAAGAAAGATGTATGGAGAATCCAGACTTGACCATTTCAGATCAAATATGGGGTTTGGAGATTCTTCTCATTGTCAGGTAATTTTGAAACACAAGGCAAGCAATATTCTCTCAGAATTGAAAAGGGATAGAAGGGAGCTATATTTCATGTTGCTCAGATGTCATGGAGTTGGATGGAATTATCAGAAGTTGAGGGCATTGCCATTTGATGAATTGGAAAGCAAGGCTTATCCCATTTGGGTAAGAGTGCATGAAGCAAACACTCTCAGACTTCTTTCTGATGAAAGAAAGGAAGAACTTGCAGAAGAAATGGAACTCAAGAAAGCTATGTTTGTTCCCAGGCCAGTGAAGAAGGGAATTTCATTTGAGTTTCCCAAAGATATGGATCCACTATATCCAAGTGAAGCTGTCATAAGAAAGAGCCTCAAGCTCTCACCATTAGAAGCTTCAGATATGGTGCAAGTGTTACCATTAGATTCCAGGAACCCAATTGTGAGTTATGAAGAAGATGAATGTGGGTTTTGGAAGATTGGCATATATGGCAAAGAGGTACACACTTTTACCACTCTCATATCTTTGTTTGCAAGTTGTGATAGAGAAGACTTGCTGGACCTTTGGAGGTTGCTGGAGACCAAGTATGAGGCTGAAGCACCAACTTCAGCTAATGGAATAAAACTTTGGACCACATTCAAAAGAATGTGTGGACCAAAAGATAAGGATCCTGCAATTTGGAAGGATCTTGAAGATGACCTCAGTGGTCTTCAATGGATGTTATATTCAGCTTCTGGTGTGTTTACCATTTGAGTTCTACAAAGTTTGCTGAGTATCTACTTGTGGATGGTCAGTATTTCATATCCAAGGCTATTTTGGAGAAGATGAAGGACACTCAGCTGGAAATAGATTATTCAAGTGACGTGGCAAAAGATTTGATCAGTTTTGTTCATTACCAATATGAGAAGGTTTGTAAGATTCCTCCTAGTCCTTAATGCTTATTCAGAAACTTGATCATAAGAGTGGATATCAAGTTTAGGGGAGGATTGTTGGGAATAAATTAAGGCCAGATCACTTGAGCGCTGACAAGAACAAAACAAGTGTTGACAAGAACAAAACAAGCACTGACAGCTCAAGCGTTGAAAAGATAAAGTCAAGCGTTGACACATTGAAGACAAGCACTGATGGAAGATATACTCTACGCGTTTATTGTATTCTATATTACTTCTAGTAAAGATAGGAACAACAATGTATTTTCTATATTTATCTTTACCTAGAATAGTTGATACGTAGATTATTGTACAAGGCTTCTTATGTCTATAAAAGAAGACCTTTAGGTTAATGTTTGATATAAGTTTTCATTCGTAAACTACTTTCATTGTAAGCAAGTTTGATATTGATAATCAAAGTGAAAGTTTGTTTATATCATTGTGTGTTCTTGTTTAAGTGTTAAATTCCGCATAACACTTAGATTCATAAACATATACAAAGGTTTCTCTAAGTGTATTACTTGATCTAATCTCGTATACATAAAGCTAAATCAATCTAAGTTTGGGATCAACAATAAGCTAGTTTTCTAGCAAAAGCTTAACCAATTGACTTGTAACCTTCCAGATTTGATATTAAGCTGAGAAAAATGACACCTATTACAAAAGCCAAGTTGTTGCATGTACAAATAAGCAGTTCGCAAAAATAAGCCAAAATGTGCTTATTTGACCAAAATTTAAAGTTCACCAAATTCAACCAAATGTTCAGGGATTGTTTGTAAGCTTGTTTTAAGCAATTTTTGTGAAGGAATCAAGGTGGAGTCCTTGTGAATCAAGAGGTCAGTTGACCAAATGATGACAGATTTTGGCAAATAAGGCTTAATAAGCCAGTTAGCTTATAAGCCAGCAACAAAGCACACCAAATAGCCAAATCTACTCACAAGCAGCACAAAAACAAGTTCCAAGCAATAAACAAGCAGGGCATACACTAGAAAAACAAATGCAAGCCCAAAATGAGGTGGTCACTTTGCTGATGCAAATGACCACTTCAGCCAACTTTGATAAGCTCTAGCACCCACAATAAGCCACGCAATTCAACAAACAAATAATGCACAAATAGCTTATCACCTAAACTCTTCCCAAACCAGATTTCAGACCTTAGATCCATCAAACAAAGATTTTATTGGATCTGATGTGTTTGACCAATTTTAAACCCCTTCTATCAGATTTTTCTAAAATTTGAAATCCCTTTTCCAAACCTCTTGAAACTTAACCAGTGACTAAAACTTGTTGTATATGACTTTTTTAGACTCCCCAAACCCTAAGAACCAAGGCCACAAGGCCTTATGATCCCAAAATTCCAAACAACCTTGTTTTAGTCCTTTTTCAAACAAACTTTTTATTCAATCACATAAAACTACTGATTTTATGGTTCAAAAACTTCAACTAGGTGACAACTAAGAGATACCAACTATAAAACTCAAAGCACAAACACAAATCAACAAATCACATAGCAAAGTATAAATCAAACATAAACATGTGATTTTTAGAGGAAACTTAACAAGAGGTTATACCTATCCCCCACAACTTCCTAGAGAGATCAACAATGCTCCTTGGACCTTGTTCAACAACTAGAACAAGACCAAGGTACTTGAACAAAGGAGATGAGATGTGCCTTGGTTGATGGTTCAAAGCAGAACCTCAAGGGCTTTATGTCTTCAACACAAACAGCAAACAACCTATCGAAAGGTTGATAAACCTTCACTAGCTTGGTTTCAACAAGCTTGCAAGGGCTTATAGCTTTTGGATAAGGGTTAGTACAAGTAAATAAGAAAAACAGATGACTGATTTCAAGGTTTTTCCAACTTTGAAATCCTTACCAAACATAAACGTCCTTAGACCACAAGATCTAAGCACACTTATAACATCAAATGGAACTCAGAATTACCCTTAAACAACACCAACTTTAAAAAAACATAAAAAGGAATTAGAATTTTCTTAAAATACCAACTTTTATAAATTTTAAAAAGGAATTACAATGTTTAAAGAGTAAAACTGGAACAAGGCTCTCTCACATGTTGAGGAGTCTTTATATAGGCCACAAGGGCTGAGATTACAAGTGAAAACCCTAGCTATGAATTCCCAAAAGTGCCCTTGAAATCTTCTAGACGCATTTGTTGTTTGAGCTGTCCAAATGAATCCAAATCGTTCATTTTAGCTTTCTGACCAAGCAAGGAGTCTCAACTGTTGATTTGGCCACGTGTCATGCCTTAGAGGTTAAGGTGTGATGTGATAGGTGTACGACTTAAATGGTGGGGTCCCTTGGTGAGTAGGAATAAGGGTTTTGTGTGTGGGATGAGTTTCTGGGCGTGTGTATTAAGCGTGGGTGTGGGTAATTTGTTTTTACCCTTTAATTTAAGTGGGATGGTAACTGGGTTCATCATGATAAACAGTAAACCATTTGATCCGTTTTTGTAGGAAAGGTTGTGTTTGGCGCGTGTTTGTGACATTTGAAGTTTGGGAAATGACATTAGTAGTCCTTGTGTTTTGGCAAAGGTTGTATTAAACGTTTTTCAGCCATAAACTTGATTTTCCTTTGTTAATAAACTTCTGATTTTCACACTTCGGCAACCAAACTTTGCATTAAGGGTTTCAAGGGTTATTTTTGGCCACTTTTGAATATTTCAAGGACTGATCTTGGACATTCTTGATCTTCAAAGGTCTTCATTGTATCTTTGACTTCATGAGGGACCATTATTGACAATTTAGAATTGTTGAGGGACTAAACTTGCCAATTCTTCAAAGTTAAAGGACCATTTTGTAATTTTGACAAACTTAAGGGACCAAACTTGTAATTATGAATATACAAGGGTTTTAAGTGTCATTTCTTCATAAATTGAGGATCAATCTTGTACATCTTCAAGTCTTCAAGGGTTTTTCTTGGATAAATCATAAACTAGGGCCCGGTTCTTTGTACGGCTTCGTTTCTCGTGTCCTTTTTTCCTTGTTTCTTGTGATCTTTTGTCTTTTTCACGATATCCATACCTAAAACACACAAGTAAACAAATACAAGCATATATATGGTATAATTCTGACATTTTATGCATTTAAAGCCTGAAAAGAACGATGGGATCATGTATAAATGCCATCTCATCAGAAAGCAAAGCCGCTCTCATAAAATCTAGTGAGACCATTGATAGTTATAGGGTTGAGCTTCTTCAAAAGACCAAAGAGCTTGAGGGGTACAAAAGTCGTGTCATCAACGTTAAAAAGGACGATTTTGAAAACAAATACAACGAAGCTCTAGCTTTATTAACTAAAGAAAAACGTCAATTTAATGTCTTATTAAGTGATGAACGTCAAAAAACGTACCTTGTCACAACAAAAGTTAATGAACTTGAACAAATGCTTTCTATGAATACCACCGATTCTGCTAAAATTCTTGACGAAAAGAAACAAGAGGTTGAAAACTTAAAACAAGATTTCAAAAATAGACAAGGCAAAGATACTGAAAAAGTAAAGGATCTCGAAGAACAAGTTGATTTTTTGAAAAAAGTTGTTTATAAAACACATGACTCTATTCAAACCGTCAGAATGATAGCACCTCGGTCGTTTTTCAAGGGCCAGCCTAGTTTTGCTAGCCCCAAGTACCTAGAACAAGCTCAAGCTGCGAACCCCCGCCTTTATATGGATGAGTCCGAGTGGACCGATCCTGACTGTCCTCTTGTTACTGATGAGACATCCCTTTGGGATGAGGAGAGTAGATCACCGGTCAATAAAGATTTTGTGAAACCATATAACTATGCTTATCTAAACAGTCTTTATGGTCTTTTCACTCCACAAAAACAGAAATCTCGTGAGGAATTGTTTTTAGAATGCAAACAAAGAAGAATTCAATGGAAGAAAGCTTTTGCCGCTAAGAGGAAAACTAATGTTTTTAAATTTATTAACTATTTTCCTCTAGATGCTTCTAAAAGCAAAAGTAGAAAACACTTGGTTTTCTTAAACACCACGTTGACAATGTTAAATCAATTGTTGAAAGCGATTGGGAAAAACGTCAAAAGGATAAATGGAAAACCGAGATTACTCACGACATAACTGTGCTTGTGAAAGAACTTTTAATACCAAATACGAAGATAATAAAAGAACATGTTCTTGAGTTTGAACAATTGATTCGGTCTGAAATGTTTGATGATTTGAAATATCTTGAGTCTCTTGAAAAAGAAATTGATGACTCCAAAATGACAAATCAGATTTTTCAAATGAATATGATCTACTCTTAGAAGAATGTCTCTCCAAAGATATTTTGTGTGTTACTCTTCAATCTTGTGCTGATATCGATGAATATTCTGATGTTGCATGCAAATATCTTGATAAGATCAAAGAGTGTGAAAACCTTGAAACTGAGCTTTCGAAACGTAAAGAAAATGTTGATAAAAAGGCTTTTGAGTTACTTCAACACAAAAATGATTTCCTTCAAAAACATTGTCATTCTCTTGAACTTGCTTTGCAAAAAGACGTTGGTAGTTTTCTACATGACAATAACTTGCAAGAAAAACTCTCTAAAATGTTTCGAGAAATGAATGAAAAGTGTTTCGAAATTAAAGAGTTGAAAGCTCAGTTACAAGACAGAGAAACAGCTATAGCAGAGTTGAAGATACTTGTTTCTAAGATGGGTGGGAAAATTGTGGAACCTAGTGTTAAAAAACCTGTTGTGAGACAACCCAATGCGCAAAAAGTGACTAGACCCTCTGTCTTGGGAAAACCATCTGTTTTCTCTAATTCTGCTTTTGTAAAACCTGAGTTTGCCCCCAAGACGGATGGGAAGGATAGGTTACCACAGAATACTCCCAATACACATATTCGATCAAAAAGCATTAAGAACACAAATGTGATTAAACCAGGGATGTATAGATCGACCACTAAACCCACACACAACAACGAAAGTCAATCACCTCAGACTTCTAGAAACACTAATAGACGAAGGAGTAGTCCCCACTGCTAGTGTTAGCCGACCTCAGCTTAAGAGCACTCACATGAATGAAAAGGTCTGGCAAAACAAAAGTCAAGATGAAGAAAGTAGAAGACCACCCTAGGATTTTCAATGTTTCTATGAATAAAACGTCTGTAATCGCGTGTAATGACGATTTGAATGATTCGACTTTGAATGCTATGAAGGTTAAGTTTGTTTGTGTGAAATGTGGAAAGTGTGCTAATGCTAATCATGCTATGTGTGTTTCGAATGATGTCACCGGCGTAGATACTAGAACTAAGAAGCAAACTGCGATGCCTATTAGTGCTAGAAAACCCAAACACAAAGTGAACCATTCTGATGATATCCCCCCTAAGAAAAGTAATACATCAGAATCCACCACTAAGAACACTAGAAGCAGAATTAGGGAATTATATGAGTCTGCTAGCAAGTCTTGGAAATGGTGGTTTGCTAATCAATGTCCTCCAGGATATAAATGGATACCTAAGGTTAGGATAGAAAATGTGACAACGAGCGTTAGTATGCCTTTAAGTGATGAAACTAGGGAATCTAATGAATCGGAAATCACAACTAACATGGAAACCAATTTAGCAAATGCTCCATCGTGTTCTAGTTCTTCTGCAGGTGATCGAAATAAATCTCTTCATACTGGACTCCGGATGCACGAAGCACATGACGGGGAATCTCAAGCTTCTAATTAACTTCGTGGAGAAGTTCCTGGGTACGGTCCGATTCAAAAATGATCAATTTGCACCGATCCTTGGATATGGAGACTTGGTTCAGGGGAATATCACTATCAAAAGGGTTTACTACGTTGAAGGGCTCAATCACAATCTTTTCTTGGTTGGTCAATTCTGTGATGCGGATTTGGAGGTTGCTTTTAGAAAGAAGACATGTTTTGTTCGTGATTATGATGGGAATGACTTACTTACCGGATCACGGGGTACTGATCTCTACACTATTTCACTTCAAGACTCCACTTCTTCAACTCCAATCTGTTTCATGGCTAAAGCTTCAACGACTCAAGCTTGGTTATGGCATCAACGTTTATCTCATCTTAACTTTGATACCATCAACTTGCTCTCCAAGAAAGATATTGTGAGAGGCATTCCTAACTTGAAATTCATCAAAGATCATCTTTGTTCTTCTTGTGAGCTTTGTAAAGCTAAACGGAGTAGTTTCAAGACAAAGACTACACCAAGCTCTAAAGGACGGATAGATCTTCTTCATATAGATCTGTGTGGCCCCGTGCGTGTTCAAACCATCAATGGGAAGAAATAGGTTATGGTCATTGTCGATGACTACTCAAGTTACACGTGGACCCTCTTTTTAAGGTCCAAGGATGAAACACCTGAGGTTCTCATTAACTTCCTTAAGCTGATAGAACGTGGTCTTCAAGCTCAAGTAAAAGTGGTACGTACTGACAGAGGCACAAAATTCTTGAATTCAACTCTAAAGAAATATTTTGAAGCCGAAGGGATTTAACATGAAACATCTATTGCTAGAACACCTGAACAAAATGGCGTTGTTTAAAGACGAAACCGTACTTTAGTTGAGGCTGCTCGAACATTACTATCCGCTTCAAAACTACCACTATTCTTTTGGGCCGAAGCCGTATCAACCGCATGTTACACACAAAACCGTTCCTTAATTATCCCAAGACACGAAAAAACATCATATCACATAATTAATGATCGCAAACCTTCACTCAAAAACCTTCACGTTTTTGGATGATATGGTGAAATTTGGACAAGATGAAAGAGAAAGGTGATGCATGCATTTTAGTGGGATATGCAACTCAGTCTAAGGGATACAGAGTGTACAACAAGAGAACAAAATTGATAGTCGATACTATTCATATCAGATTTGATGAATTGCAAGAAATGGCACTTGAACAAAACAGTTTAAGTCCCGATCCACAACGACAAAAGACTTTTGTGCACAACCGCACGGAACTCGGAACTCAAGACCACAGCAATGAACCGTCAAGTTCAACGCTGGTTCCTAAACATGTTCCTAGAGCAGATATGACCGTCGATACGACACTTGAAGAGTTGGAAATTTTATATGGACCAATGTTTGATGAATATTTCACGGGGGAGAAACATGTTGTATCAAAGTCTTCCGTTGTCACTCATGATAAGAATGATGATATCAATCATCGTCAACAAAAGGATACAACTTCATCTACTTTAACAGGGGTTGCTGCAGATTTACTTCCTCAGAATATCTCTTCAACAATCGATCCTACTACATCCACAACTACTGTCATTGCTCTAGAGAACAAAAATCAAGCAGATGATGCATTATCTGACGATGACGATTTTCACAGCCCATTCGGTACATCGGTACACGAAACTAGAGAGTCTTCTACTCGCCATGTTGATCTGTCAAATATGCATACGTTCTACCATTGACATCCTTCAACACATCATTGGACCCGAGAACATCCTTTGGTTCAGGTAATTGGAAACCCCTCACAGCCTGTTCGTAAAAGACGACAACTAGCCACCGATGGCGATGTTTGTATGTTCGCACTCGCCGTGAGTACTGCTGAACCGAAAAACATCAAAGAAGCCATGGCTGATCATGCTTGGATTGAATCGATGACGGATGAACTTCAACAATTTGAAAGACTTAAAGTCTGGGAACTTGTTGACAGACCATACGATGTGATTCCATTAAATCTTCGTCGGATCTGGAAAAACAAGATGGATGAAGAAAACACGATCATCAAGAACAAAGCTAGGCTTGTGGCTAAGGGGTATGGCCAGAAAGAGGGAATTGATTTTGACGAATCATTTGCACCAGTTGCTCGTATGGAAGCAGTCATGATTTTTCTTGCTTATGCTGCACATAAGGGATTCACTGTCTATCAAATGGACATAAAGACGGCATTTCTTAACGGTCCTTTAAAGGAAGAAGTCTATGTCACGCAGCCGGAAGGATTCGTCAATCCTCATTATCCTGACAAGGTGTATCGTCTCCACAAGGCACTATATAGACTCAAGCAAGCTCCAAGGGCGTGGTACGATGAGCTCTTGAAATTTCTGGTATCCAAAGGTTTCTCAAAAGGTTCCATTGATCTAACTTTGTTCACTTACAAAGATGGGGATGACATTTTGCTTGTGCAGATTTATGTTGATGAAATTATTTTCAGATCTACAAACCCAAAACTTTCAAAATGGTTTGAAAAAGTCATGCACAACAAATTTGAAATGTCTATGATGGGCGAACTAAAATTCTTTCTAGGAATTCAAGTTCACCAATCCCCAGGTGGTATCTTTATAAAACAAGATAAGTATTGTCAAGAGATAATGAAAAAGCATGGTATGACCTCATGTGACCCCGTTGGGACACCATTATCAACCACATCGCTAGATGCTGACTTGGAGGGAAATGCCATCGATCAAACGAGATATCGTTCCATGATCGGTTCCCTCATGTAATTGACAGCAAGCATACCTGATATTTCACATGCTACGTGTTATTGTGCACGATATCAAGTACGACCCACTGAAAATCACCTCAAGGAGGTTAAACGGATCTTTCGGTACCTTAAGAATACCATTCATTTGGGACTCTGCTATCTGAGGGAAACCGGTTTCTTTCTAACGGCCTATTCAGATTCTGATCATGCAGGGTGTCTTGATACACGAAAAAGTACTTCTGGTGGTGCACAATTTCTAGGTCAAGATAAGATTGTGGGATGGTCTTCCAAGAAGCAGGATTGTACGTCACTGTCATCAGCCGAAGCGGAGTATGTGTCTCTATCTGCATGTTGTGCTCAAGTTCTATGGATGAGAACATAACTCACGGATTATGGCTTCCACTTTGATAAAGTACCTATGTACTGTGACTCAAAGTCGGCCATAGCCATCTCCTGCAATCCGGTACAACATTCCCGCACGAAGCACATTGATGTCCGATATCACTTCATAAAGGAACAAGTTGAAAGAGGTATCGTTGAACTATACTTTGTTGGAACGGATAACCAATTAGCTGACTTGTTTACGAAAGCTCTGTCGAAAGATAGGTTTGAGTACCTCGTTAGGCAAATTGGTATGAGATGTTTGACTCCAGCAGACCTGGAGATTCTGGCAAAGGTGCCTGCTTGATTTATATATCAAACATCAACCTGTAAACATCTTTGAAAAAGCAAAATACAAAAATATAAAACATATAAAAGCAAAACACAAAATTAAAAATCTTTGAAAATCCAAAAATATTCTTCTTGACATGTCTTTCAGTATCGATAATATGGACGTGCCTAGAAATGTCGCTCAATAAGGACACGGGCGTGTACATAAATCTCGAATGAAAGTTGTAAATATTTTTCAAAACATGTCATTTCTTCTTTTAATAAAGGAAAATGTCTATTTTGGACAATTTTTCCAACAACGGGTAGAGCAATCTATCTAGGGTTGAGCATGTCACAAAACATTCCACGTTTTGAGATCAACACAATGGCTTGTAATCACTTTCAGATTGCAACCCGGATTCATATTCAAGGGGGAGTGTACGCTTTAGTGCTCTTACTCTTAGCAAAAGAAGTTAAATCTTCTTACACTTGAATGGATTTTTCAAGACATTCAAAGTCTATGAACTCAAGTTTATGCGTTAGAAAAACCTCTTCGCCAAAAAAAATAGGATTTTTCAAAAAGCGTTGAACACAACTTTTTCAAGAATTTTTCAATGATTATTCAAAATCATTCAAAAATTGTGTGTTCAACAACTCCCATCCTCAAAAATCGAAATGTGGATCACATCCTCAAAATGGCAATTCAATTGGATCAATTTTTGAGGGGGAGCATTTCAACTTCATGCAAAGATTAACACATCTTTCTCCCGGAGATTTTCAAAACTATTTTTCAAAATAGATTTTAATCAAATTTGGTATCTCTAATATCAAAAGATTTTATATATTAGAGATAGGGGGAGAAAATGTGATTAAAATGTGATCTCATATAAGACTCAAGCACTTTAACTCTTACCTACATGTGCAAAACACTTTCGATTATCGATGCACATGTGAAGGGGGAGCATTTCTTAAACGACAAAACTAGTAAGGTGTTAAATGTTTCTCAAACATTTTGTTAGACTTTTTCTAGTGGCTTTATGGTTACAATCTCATACCCACAACATCTCTAATCCACGACGTTATTGGTGTAAAAAGGGTGGTTAGGTTTAAGTCCTATGATCCAACTAGAAACGGAGGGATCTTCCCAGGGACAATCCAGTAGATTATTAGAAGTCCTTAGGAAAGATGGAGTAGAATGTGAACGTAGCAGAATGCCGACTAAGTACTGATGCTAGCACTGGAACAATCACAACAAGGTTCTAGTAATGATGTCTTGGTAAGCATTGAGGGGGTTGAAGAATGAAAAAGAAATGTAAGGATAAAGGGTGTAAAGAAAGAAGCCCTCCATACAACTTAGGCAGAAACCGGGTCAACACATCATAAAGACAAACTCCTCATGGACCCAGTGATGAAGTGCACAACCCTTTCCTAGCTACTCAGGCTTCTCTCAAAAGAAGTTTGTTTTATTGTCACGGAGAACAACATGACTTCTATTGACGTTCTCACTCCGAGATAGTTGATATTGAATAGGTGGCATCTGCTCCAGCCTCCGACCACCAAAAAGTGCACAAATCAAGTCTAGAGCCAAGAGATAAATCAAATCTCGTTAGGACACATGGATGACAAACAAGAGAGTCATACGCTATATCCTTGCGATATTGCTAGAACACTCAGAGTGATACTACTCAGTATTCACAATGATGAGTGGAAATCCTTCCAGTGTTAACATCAAACAACACTGCGGTAGGTCATATGCAAGATTCTTTATGAATCAAACATATGTGGAACTGAAAAGCAACAGTGGTTTGATTTTGAATTGATTCAAACTCGTTTCAGGTTTCTACGCAATATCTTTATGGTCTTTCTAGAGCATTCAGAGTGATATTCATTAATATTCTCAGTGACGAATGGAAATCCTTCTAGCGCCAAACTCAAACAGCGCTACGGTAGGTGACTTGTGAGATTCTTATGAATCAAGCTTGTGTCAACTGGAAAGCAACAATGGTAAGATTCTTTATGAATCACACTTGTTCCAGGAATTTGAATTGACGACTTTAATCAAGCGGATATCTATCCAATTGATTCACTCTTTATGTTCGCAGTCTTGCTTTGAGACGGTCGAGTAAAGAGAACGGCTAGTACAGCCGCGAAACCCTGTCAAGGAGATTCTTAATTGAATCTATCTATCAAAGGTACGATATTTAATATCGTATAACGGTCTTCACCGACCGGAGTTAAAACGCTACCGATTTAGGACGAATATCAAAGCCATTCAGTCCGTGTCTATGTTTTGTATCGAGAAGGTGGCGTCACGGTGTACTCAGCAAAGTCAAAGATTCAAAACCACATACTCATGCCTAAAGACATATTCAACAATTAGTATTGTGAGCATGTGGATGAAGACACAAGATCGCAAGATGGCAAAGACAAGTCAAGGATGATTTGAAGATCTCAAGATTTAAAGACAGAGTCGAAAGACAACGACAAAGGCTCAAAGATCACAACATGAAGAAACAAGACTACTATTACACGTTCGAGACTCATTTATGGTGAGATTACTAATCTCTACAAATTTCCAAATGACAAAGGATAATGACCTCTCGGGGAATGACCTCTCATTGGGGGAGATTGTTAGCCTCAAAATATTGAGTCACACAAGAATGCTCGGTCATATGTTTATTATGTATCGTATTTTAGAACGTTGTAATATGTAGTATGTTAGTCGTGTATTACGGGCTTAACTTGAAGCTAAGGTTCACTCATAAGTAACCAAAGCCCAAAAGGAAAGCCCGGCCCATGATCATATAGCCCATTAAGCCACATGTAGGCAAAGGCTATAAATACCCTTCCTAGCATGTTAGGAAGGGTGTTGGTTGATTCATTTTTCTCTTAATCTAATCCTCTATAGTTTCACACACTTCTCTCTACTTTCTCTCACTACTTTCTCTCTCTAGAAATCTCCCATCTATTTTTTATCTTTCTTTCTTCTTTATTCGTGAAGTATAATCATAATTTATGGGACAACAAGTAGGACCAAATAAATCCATGTGTAGTAGCTGTAATGGTTCAGTTATGAGGCTGAGAGCAGTAATGGCCTTGAAAGATGCTTTGTGTTGTTTGCCTTTGCTGCACGTAAGGCATTTGATGTCATTTTTGAAAGTTTTGGGAGGTAACCCAGAGACCAAGTTCATATTCGCTAGTTTGTGAATGGTCTTGAAGTTTACATGTCCCATCCTTCTATGCCATTTGGTGGCTTCATCTTCTGATGCTTTGGCAACCAAACAAGCTAGTTGCCCAGTAGGATTAACTTCATTCAGCTTGATACTATAGAGATTGTGTCTTCTAGGAATTTTAAGTAGAACTTGGGAGTCATCCGGTAGTTTAAAGTCTTTGGATAACACCAGTGCTTCAGTATCCGTAAAGAGGAGAAACTGCTTCTTGTCACAAATATGAGAGACAGAGATCAAGTTGAAGTGTTGAAGTGCTTCCACATAGTAGACCTGCTCAAAATTAAGGTTAGGAGTCTGAATAGTTACTTTGCCAGAGATCCTTCCTTCGCCACCTCCAAAGTAGACCTTTCCGCCTTGAAATGGTACAAAGTTAGATAAAAGTCCTTTATTCCCTGTCATGCTCCTAGAGCATCCACTATCAACTATTCCTAGAGTAGGATCTTGGTATGGAGTAATCTACAACAATACAAAAAGCATATGCAAAAGTGAGTGTCTTAATGGGACCCAGACCTTTTCAGGTTTGAGTCTGCCTTGTGGATCTTTAGTAGATAGCCAAGAAGATTGATGAGATCCACTATTGTTCTTAGGTTGCCTTTTCATCATATGGGTGTTATTGTGTGACCAAGAACAACCTGCTGAGGGCTTAACAGCAGTAACCAAATCTCCCAACCCAAAATACATTTGGTATGAATTAAAAGCATAGTTCTGATTAAAGTTCTGAAAATTGTTGCTCGTTGATCTATTGTAGATATAACCATTGCTTCCCCAAAGATTAGAGGCTGAATGAGAGGTCCTTCTAGAAGAATAATAAGTTTGGGCACATAGGTTTAGTCTTCTAGAAGAAAAAGGAGCAACTCCTGGTGGACCAGGAGTAGGATAAGCTTGATAGCCAGAAGGGGACTGATCATAAAAATCACAATCCTTAATCAAATGAAATTTACTACCACAAACAAAGCATGTTTTAAAAGACCTTTTATTCAAATGACATTGTTTCACACTACTAAATTTATTACAAACAATTCTAGGAGAATCAACATTCCTAGGACCCAATGAACTAGAACTAGAAACAGTGGAAGTAGAAGCAACTCTCTCATCACTCATCCTAGCACTAGTAGCAGAAGGGTCATTTGTCTTGGAACTTAAAGGTCTTGACTCTTCACTTGAACCACAGGATGCATAGTCACTGGCCTTGTCACTAAAAGTACAAGAGACAAAGTCATTAGTATTAGTAGAGCTTTTTGGAGACTCATGCATCTGTGATCCATCCAAGTCAGTATGCCTAGATATGGGCATAAATGTTCATGTAAGAGGTGGAGGAACAGCATGCATTGCTGCAGCTGGTTTAAACCTATTGTATCTAGGTTTTCCCTCCTCCTCCCTGTCAAGATCAAAGACACTTGAAAAAGATAAATAAAAAACATCTCCTGAATCAATATATTTATCAAAGCCTAAACCTCTCTTAGTCCTACCAGACATGCTACTATCAATTAAGCTTGAAAGATTTTTTGGTGCTTTTTGGCAGTTTTCAAATCTTAAAAGTGTAGCATCCAATTTTTCTTGCATGTTTTGTTTAGCCTTAATGCTGTCATTGTTTAGTTTTTCAGTTGTAAGCATGTTAGTTGTGTTTAGAAAATCAATGCTTAGAATTCTAATTTTATCCTCATGAGTATCTTGAAGCCACCTCTTTTGTTGTTCCAATATTTTCAAAGAACTCTTATATGCTTGAACTTCTAGAAAATATTTGTCATTTTTCTCATTAAGTTCATTGTATTGAGTTAATAGTTCTGAATATTTATCATGACAACCAAGAGGGAAAGTTTGTACCTAAGGCGAGATTCCCATAAGAGCAAATTCTTCTGCTTCCTCTGCATCAGATAGATTCCCAGCAATCATAGCAAATACATCAGTAGAAGCTTCAGCTGATTCCAAGGTAGTAGTCTGATGATCATTCCAGTTAACCATGGAGTCAAAAGACACCAAAGCTTTCTTTTCATCCTTGAGCTCTTGAACCTTGAAGGCTGAATACCTGTTCTTCTCCTGGTCATTTTTGTTAGGGCTAAAATGAAAATAAAAATGCCAAATGCAAAAATATTAAAATGATAAAATGTAAATGCAAAATTATTCTAAAAATGTAAAAACTAATTTTTACTTTTTAATTAACAAAATCTATTTAAAATTATTTTTATTTAAAACAAAATTAATTAAAAAAATAAAAAAACTAATTTATTTAAAATCTAAGTTTAATAACAATCTAAATTTCTAAAAATAATAAAATATTTTTTTATATGTTCTATTTATTTGTTTTTTATTTTTTATTATTTTTTTAAACTTTATAAAAGTAATATATTTAAAACAAATTATTAAAACTTATTAAATGAAAACTTTTTATTAAAAAAACTATTTAAAAGCTGACAGATAAAAATAATGAGGCTATACTAAAGACTAAAGCTGTAATTAAACATAAACAAGAGCTAGATGAGATGGATAACGCGTTTGGTTGTTACCCGTGAGGTCACAGGTTCGAATCCCGTGGGGGACTTTTTTTGTTGATTTATTTTTTGGACAAAGAAAACGTAAATCAAAGTCACAGGGGTGACTTTTTGATGAAATATATAGGACTGATAGGAAATCAGTTATAAACTATCAGATTAGTTGAGTCTGATAGCATTTGTAAATCAGCAACACAAACAAAAATCAGCTAAACAATACTTATATCAGCAAGTCATATAGTATCAGCAAAGTTAAATCTGAACAATAAACTCTTATGGAAACTAACAGGTCCAGCAGGTATGTAAAATGATCAAATCTCAGCAAATTTAAACCGACTACTCAATTAGACAAATTAGGGCAGAAACTATATAAATCTCAGCAATCAACCAGCTAGCAGACTTAAAACATATCAGCAATATATCATGCCAATTTTAAGAAACAAAGCTGATATAATTATCAAAATCCAAACTATATCCAAAATCAGTTCTCAACATAGATTTTCATAGTCAAATAAACTTAAAACTAAACAGATTGTATAAACTAGCAGACTCACTAGTGAAGTAGATATAAACCAAAATCCTTATTAAGCAGATAACTAAAAACTCACTTGAAACAAGCAGATTAAATCTAAAATCTAAACCGTACACAAATCAACACATGTAAACCGATAAGCAAATAATATTAGACAAACTAACACTAAAAATCATTAAACCTCAAACATTAAACTAAATCACTTAAACATTTAACAAAGTTAAACTAAAAACATGAAAATTAAAAATAGAGGTGAACCTGTTGAAGAAACCTTTGAGCAGTAGAGCGGCGCTGAGTCGTCTAAATAACCGAATCGAGACCACCATTAACCTCCATACGAACCATTAATCAAACCACCATTCATCAAACCACAACTCAAACAACAGCTAACAGTAGCTATTTTTAACTAATCCAGTGGGGATAGTTTTCCCCAATATTCATTCTTTTAATATTTAATTAAAGCTACGTTTTAAGCTTAATTAAACATTATAATCATTATCACATCAGATTAGATTAAAGTAAATTGCAAGACTAATTTTAATAGAAAAGTAAAATAGAGAAATATTTTGAATCAAACAAACTTTTATTAATAATCAAAAACTATTATAATACTAAGAAAAGTGTTAATGCAAGTGATGCCTAAAAACATTATTAGTGTTAACTAATCTTTCTTAGTTTTGATCACAACAAACCATACAACACATTTAGTGTAAAACACAAAATGAATTATTTAACTAACACTATCATCAAGGTAATAATCATATCACTAACCTTTCTTTATCATGCTTAGTGATCATCAAAATGATTATCCTTAAAACTCACTTTTGTTAATATGACAAAAGACTTTTTAATAAACTTTCTTTTTTAGAAAATGTTTTATTAAAATGGAAAATGAAAATTTGAAAATAGCATATTCCAAATGCTGTTAGAATATCCTTTGAAGGTTTCAAATACCCCAAATATTCCCACCCCACTAAAAGACAAAAAACGGAGCGGAGTCCAGTGGCGGTACCTTAAGTACCTACGCGGTTCCTTAGCGATAAGGTACCGCGGGGTGAGATAAGGTACCGCGCACAACTAGCCGTTATAGATCCGTTATACTTTGTCTCCTTTAAATAGTGGGTCAAATCTCATTTTCCAGCAAGCCTCTTGGACGTTTTACTCAGCCCTCTTTCTATTTTCTATAGCATAATCATTAGTAAATGATCACTTAAATTGTTAAGGATGTTTACATATGATTATCCTCTTGATCCCCTCCTTTACCTTGTCCAATGAGAAGATCACTCACTCACTAGTGTTGTGATAAAGATGAATCTATGAGCTAGTCATATTCATCATGATACCCTTTTTGTTTTACGTTAATCCAATGTATTTATGAATACTTGGACTAGTTGTGTTCATCCAAGTTATTTGTGGATACTTGGATTTGTTGTGTACATCCATTGCATATGTGTTTGCTTGGATTTGTGTTGTGTAAATCCAAGCTACATGTGTGTACTTGGATAAGTCTAGTTGAGTTGTAGTAGATTTAATTAGGAGTTCTCACTAAACTATAAAGTGATGTGGTTGTGTCTTGTGAGTTCTCACTGAACTTAAAAGTGATTAGTAGTTGTGTTGTGTGAAGTTCTCACTTAGCTTCAAAGTGAAGAGTCGTGAAGATTGGTTCTAGCTTTCGATTAGGACTCGACATCTGGCCTTGTGTCGTAAAATGGTGAAGTAGGCAACGTCGTGAAGATTGGTTCTACCTTGAGATTAGAACCCGACATCTAGCCTTGTGTCGTTAAATTGTGAAGTAGGCAACGTCGTGTAGATTGGTCCTAGCTAAAGATTAGGTCTCGACATTTAGCTTAGTGTCAGAAAATAATGTAAGCAACGATGTAAGGTTTTCTCCGTCGAGAAGGGAGCTTGTGGATATAGTGGAAATCTCGAGTAGGTGTACTCGAGGAGTGGAGTAGAAACGAGGATAGAGCCTCGTTGTCGAACCACTATAAATCTTGGTGTCTTCCCACTAGGTTGTCTCCTTCCTTACTCTTTACTTATTTCATTATCATTATACTTACCTATTATCTTTGCTAGTGCATTTGAATTGAGCCTAATCATTATGCCACTTAGCCTCAAGTAAAAGATAGTTTTCATACAAACCAAATTGAAAGTAATCTTAATTTGGTCACCAATCGAAGAGAAACTATTCAACCCCCCCTTCTAGTTTCTACAATTGGTATCAGAGCGATGGTCACTCAAGATCTTTAAAGTATATTGTACTTTGAAACTTGGATCGATCCATTGTCTCCTCAAATTAGAAGGTCTAGTTGTACTAAAGTTTCTCTTTGGTCAAAACTATGTTTTCTTTGAAAATAGGTCTTTTATATGATAATATTGCATCCCACTTAAGATTAGTAGCCTTTATGTATTTTAGATATACTCTTGAAATGTATCTACTAGTTTGCATCTTGCTTTGTCTAGGTACTCATGAAGATCAATCACTTAATTGGTTGTGGATTGAGTTACTTGCACTTGTAGAAGAATCATCTTCATTGATCTTTAACATCTCTGAATGATGATACCAAGATGATTGGGAATGATACTAGTCCTCGAAGACTTAGTACTCATCATAGTCATTGTTTGGGCATAACACTTATTCCTTCATGGATTGCTCTTTGTGGCCAAGGTACGCTTTCGTTCTTCCACACGCCCTTTGATCATTCTTTTGATCATTACTTGACTATGTGCTTGTTCTCGGCATCCTTGCCTTGACATTTATTTGTGGTTTGTGTTTCTTTTCCTTTATCCTCTCAAACCTTCATTGCTTGGATACTTGACTCACTATGGTGATGTAGAGTGAGTTAGTAGAAGCTTAAAGTATCAAGCATGATTTCCATGGTTTGCACCCATACGGTTAGTAGGCCCTTTGTGGGAGATAAAGTGAATTAATACCTTGCTCATATTTTGGTTTAGACTAAGACTATTGTTGAAAGTGATCTTAGTCTATACTTGAATAATTGCTTTGTGCTTATTCATTACCAAAGCCGTTTAACGTTTCGCCGGAAAGGCACGTCTTAAACCACTATATATGACAAAAGCTCTTCGTTACCACTATTTGAAGATTGTCATTATTCCCTTGAGCATATTTCCTAGTCTTGATTCACTTCCCTTATCTTCTCTCCACTTAGTCGTTTTGCTACGAGTAGTCGTTTGTCCGTTTCGGTTCTTTTCGATCTTGATTCAACTCGTAATCCTTCATTAAAACATATTGCCTAGTGTTTATGATGATCCAATGTTATTCTAAAAGGTTCATGATATATTTTTAAGTATCTTAGAAAAACTTGGTTTTTAAAATTTGGCGTTTCTCATTGATAAAAACCTGCCTCTGTAGGCGGTTCTTTATCTATGCGGCTCAAACCTGCGGTTCCTTATCGATAAGGTACCGCGGGCAGTAAGTCTTGTCAGAGCGCCAGTTTGATTATTTTATTCTTTTTCAAACCAAACCCTCTCTCTCCCAAAAACACACAGCCGACGGTTTACCCTTTTTCCACCATTGTTGAAGCTTCCAAAACCTTCAATCACTCAAATTAATTGATTCCAAGTTGTGGGTTTCACTCATCCTTCATCTAACATCAATTAATTGTAAGTATTTTATTTCAATTTCATCTATCTTGTTCTAGGGTTCATCCTTTCATAATTGGGGATTTTTAAAATTGAAATTGAATTAAAACCTTAATAGGAATGTGGGTTGACATGGTTATTTTACTATGATTCCTTAGGTTGATATTCATTAAGATTTCACTAAAACCCACTTGTAGAACAAATCCGAATTTAGGCTAAATGATTTTGGTTGAATGATGGATTTGAGATGAACCCATGAACAAGTAGGTAATGACATTGTTAATGCTTACCTAAAAACCTTGTTTTGAAAAACCAATGTTCTAATCCATTGTTGATCTAGCATAGATCATGTGTTCTTGGTTAATGATGGAATAGACACATTGTGAACATGAGAATGATATGGATTCAATCCTATGTTTGTCAAGAAATTGATATAACACATTCTCATATTTTTGATCTTTAATTTTTATTTTTCATATGAGTGATTGGAGAAATATTGTCTTGTGTTTATTTAGGTACTAATCATGCCTTCACAATACCAAAAGGATCATCAACTCACCAAACAATATATGCCTAACCTATCCGACTTTTGTCACTCAACTCACCTTGCCCATACTTTTTCCTCTCTTCAATCTCGTTGCTTTCATGAGGGTAGAGTTGTCCAAAAAGATATCAAGGATTATGTCTACATCAAGTCCATGTTTGAAAACATTGGATTTGGTTGTTTGTTGAACATTAATGAAGACATCTATCCTCGATTCCTATTGGAGTTCTTTAGCACATACTCCGTCATTGAAAACAATGATGGAATATTTGTTAGGTTCATCTTGAAAGATCAACTCATTCAATACTCTCTCGAAGTGTTTGGTCAAATTCTTGATGTCCCATTTGTAGGCACTTGTCGCTTCACGGATAAATGAAAGCTTAGTGCTCTCCTTGAATCGTACAATTGTCCTCCAAATGATCATGAGGAAATTGATCTTGACTTCATTGTCGACATTGTCTCCAAAAAGCGTAATCGACCCGTTAAGAGAAGCCTTCATACTAAGGTACGTTCGGTGAAACGTCATGAGGTTCTCTTGAGCGACCTTAATGATAATATGGTTCAATGGACCAATATCCTTAGGGAAAATGTGTTTTGTCTTGGTGGAAACCGTGATCATGTTCCGGCGTGTTTAGTGCATATGTTATATTGCATCTTTACCAACACCAAGTACAATTTGGCATATTTTATCGCTCAACGGATCAATTATGATATTCACAAGCCTAAAACAAACCTCCCCTATGCAATGCTTCTCACTCGCCTTTTTAAAAGGGTTGGCCGTGATTTTCCAAATCTTGATCTTTCTCAGTTTCAACCGGTCAAACGGGTCATGCTACCTATTCAAGAGGTATATAAGAGAAAGACAAGATCTGATCGTAAATTCGACCAACAAGAGTTCAATGATGAGGACATGGACATGCCAACAAGTGATGGTGATGGCATTGGCACAAGTGCTCCCATTGACTCTTCGAGTTCTTCTCACCACTCCACAAACTCATTCGTGGATGGTTTAGATGACATTGCTTCCCCTCCCCACCATTCCTCTAGTGAAGTTCCTAATAATCTCAATTTAGAGGAACTTTACCGTCAAAATCTTCGAACCCGAGGTGATTTGCATGAACACCGGATTGAGTCAAGAAAGGGAATCAAGTATTTGGGAAAAATGATCAAGGATTTAGGCAAGAAAAGGAGGTGAAGACTTTGAGTTGTGTCAAAGTTTGGTTATCATTTGCAGCTTAAACATTTGCTTATTAACACTTTGGTTTAGTTGTTTATTAACTTATGTTACATGTTTGGATTATTATTTATTTTGATCCTAAATGTTGCTCATGCAATGATGTTTGTGATTTACATAGCTTTGTGCATGCCTTATGATAGTTAGCTTATTAGATTATGATCTGTAGTTAACTTTGGCTTGTGAATCTTTTGGGAAAAATCTGGGTTTATCAAAATTTGGGATGAGAAATTTTTGAAAGCCCTCTGGTCGCGGTTCCATATCGACCCGTGGTTCCTTATAGATAAGGTACCGCGGTCCTAGATAAGGAACCGCCGGTCACTGTGCACGACAGCATCTTTGCTTTACACTGTTTTCTTAAATCTGTGTAAACCTTGCATGATTTCAGTAATAATCTGCACATTTCCTAAACTAGGTTACCTAAATTCATTATTCACCTAAAATGATTTTAACCCATTACTAGTTTGGATCATCCCCTCACCCATTTAAACCCACCTTGTTTGCCATGTTTTTCACACATCAAACATACTTCCCTAAACCTTAAACCACCCTAAACAACCATGGTGTGTACCAAAACCTCAAACACTTCCAAGACCTCCACCCCAAGGAAAACACTCAAAATAAGGATTAAGGTAGCCAAGCCTAACTCCTCACCTTTCCACACACCTAAGAATGAGATGGCTCCTATCCTCATTTCTTCATCACCTTCCCCACCTCTTGCACTATGCAAGACATCATCCACCCATGGTACTAACCACTCCATTGGTTCTACCTCCTCTTCATTCAACTCAAGAATGAATGAGCTCTCTTCACCCTTCACTCTAAGTGCACCCTTGGATGTGACCACACAACCCCAACCAATTCAAAGCATTCCTTTTGTGAATGACTTTGATGACACTTTGGTGACTTCACCATTTACCCCTCACAACTCACCCAATTCACCAACCTTGGAGAATTTACCTCCACACTCACCCATTTCCCCTTTAGGGAACATGCCTCCACTTTCACCCACATCACCCTTGGAGAACATGCCTCCTCCACCTCCACCCAACTCAAACATTCCAAATTTAGGTGTTCCACTTGCCCTCCTTTTGGGTGATCCATACTATGGGTTTCAACAAACTCATGGTCCTAGTTGTCCATGTTGTCTTTACAACCACTACATCATCCATAACCTTAGGATGGATATGTATGGACTACATAGGAGGTTGCAAGAGTTCTTGCTTGCCTTGTTCTCCATGCCTCCTCCTAGGAGATGAATGATGGAGTTTTCTTAATAAGAGTTTTCAACAAAACCAAGCCAAAGAAAACTACTTATCTAGATTTAATGTTAAGCTAGCTATGTATTAGTTAGTTTTTATTTGTCTTTGTACTTGCTTCCTTAATGAATGTTTCATGTTGTTGATCTATGGTTTTAGCTTTGTGTGTTTCTATCCTTTTGTGCACACTAATCAAATTTAATTTGAAATTAAAATTGAACCTAAATCTATCACAACCTCTAAACTTGACTAAAATTGGTTCAAAATGATATCTAAATTATTTTGTCACCCTTTGTCAAGACATTCTTTGTGAATGTGTTGCTTTATGCAACCCTAGCATATTTTGGTGCTAATAGAGGTAAAATTCCAAGATTTGCAACTTTTTGAAAAAGTCTTAGTTTTTCCCAAAACCCAGTAAAAACATGGTTTCAAGTCCACTGGACGCGGTTCCTTAAAGTCCCGCGGTTCCCTAGCGATATGGAACCGCCGGTCCCTATAAGGTACCGCGGACAGTAAGTGGCTTTTGACGAATTTTTGGTCAAAACTTTTAAAACCCTATACCCTGTCAAGATTTCCTGTTTACTCAAATTGACTAAACATTCCTTGACACTAAACATTTTGTATTCAAACTCTTACCTTGATTACATTTTACTTATACCCCAACCTTGAGATTTCATTCTCACACCTTCCCAACCTTGAGATTTCATTCTCACACCTTCCCAACCTTGAGAATTCATTCTCACATAACCTTGAGATTTCATTCTCACACTCTCACAATGCCTAACTCCTACATTCCTAACCTTGACATTTCTTTGTCACAACCCCACTCACCCAAAGCTTCCTCATCCAAGCTTTCAAAGAAACCGAAAATCTCGGTTCGACCTATTTGGGTTAAGAAGAATGAACCATCTTCGTCCAAACCACCCAAAAACCCTACCTTCTCTCCAATCAAGTATTGGAATGAGACTTATACCATTAACCCCATCACCAGAGCAAAAGAAAATGTTCCACCACCACCACAATCCTTCAAAACCCCTTAACTCAATGACCTTTCAACCTTCCCAAACCTCACAAGGCATTGTGAAAACATTCCCAAACCCATTACCCCACCACCACCAAACCCTAAGTTTGATGCCATACCCCCATCAAACGATTTTGTGTTGCATCATGGATCCTCGTGTGCTTGTTGTCGATTTCAACAAATTGAACTTGCTCATGTGTATGAGAAGTTAAATTTTCTTAAATTCCTCCTCACTCGACCTCCTATTCAAGTTTTCGTTCCGGTGGACAAAACTTCGAATGATGCATCGTCGTCTTTTTAGTCTTTTATTTCTTTTTAAGTAATCTTGGAAAATATCACTATTAGACTAGCTTATGCTTAGTGGTTTATTTTCCATATTTATTGCTTTTAGATTCTCATATTGTGTGTATGACTATCTTCTTTGTTGTGTCTTTTTTTTCTTTTATGTAACCTTTGTGTTGTTTGTGTGCTATTTCATTAGTTCTATTTTGAGTTGATCATGGTTAATTTTTACAATTGCTTATGGGTGATTCCATCAATTCTAAACTTTAACCCATTGACAAGCTTATCATCTTCATTGGATTGAAGTTTGATTTTGTCAATTACCTCTTTGGACATACTTAGCAAAATACTTGCTTCTAATTTGAGATTTCTTCTCTTTCTCCCTCTCAAGTTACTTAGTAGGTAGTGATCATATATACATTGGTGTTTCTTTCCTTTCTACTAACCTTTGTGTAGCATGTCACCTTAGCTCACAAACTTGGTGCCCCAAGCAAGGGGGAGCAACCACCAAGGGGGAGCTACTAGCAAAGTTCGATGTTCTTCAAAGACTTGTGCTAACCTTTTTGCTACGACAAAGGGGGAGAAATGATAGTGATAAACTAGTTAATAATTCCATATTTTGTGTTTCTACGTAAATGAGTTTATCGTTTGTCGTAATCATAAAGGGGGAGATTGTTAAGGCAAGTGATGCCTAAAAACATTATTAGTGTTAACTAATCTTTCTTAGTTTTGATCACAACAAACCATACAACACATTTAGTGTAAAACACAAAATGAATTATTTAACTAACACTATCATCAAGGTAATAATCATATCACTAACCTTTCTTAATCATGCTTAGTGATCATCAAAATGATTATCCTTAAAACTCACTTTTGTTAATATGACAAAAGACTTTTTAATAAACTTTCTTTTTTAGAAAATGTTTCATTAAAATGGAAAATGAAAATTTGAAAATAGCATATTCCAAATGTTGTTAGAATATCCTTTGAAGGTTTCAAATACCTCAGATATTCCCACCCCACTAAAAGATAAAAAAATAGAGTGGATTCTAGTGGCGGTACCTTAAGTACCTACGCGGTTCCTTAGCGATAAGGTACCGCGGGGTGAGATAAGGTACCGCGCACAGCTAGCCGTTATAGATCCGTTATACTTTGTCTCCTTTAAATAGTGGGTCAAATCTCATTTTCCAGCAAGCCTCTTGGACGTTTTTCTCAGCCCTCTTTCTATTTTCTATAGCATAATCATTAGTAAATGATCACTTAAATTGTTAAGGATGTTTACATATGATTATCCTCTTGATCCCCTCCTTTACCTTGTCCAATGAGAAGATCACTCACTCACTAGTGTTGTGATAAAGATGAATCTATGAGCTAGTCATATTCATCATGATACCCTTTTTGTTTTACGTCAATCCAATGTATTTATGAATACTTGGACTAGTTGTGTTCATCCAAGTTATTTGTGGATACTTGGATTTGTTGTGTACATCCATTGCATATGTGTTTGCTTGGATTTGTGTTGTGTAAATCCAAGCTACATGTGTGTACTTGGATAAGTCTAGTTGAGTTGTAATAGATTTGATTAGGAGTTCTCACTAAACTATAAAGTGATGTGGTTGTGTCTTGTGAGTTCTCACTAAACTTAAAAGTGATTAGTAGTTGTGTTGTGTGAAGTTCTCACTTAGCTTCAAAGTGAAGAGTCGTGAAGATTGGTTATAGCTTTCGATTAGAACTCGACATCTAGCCTTGTGTCGTAAATTGGTGAAGTAGGCAACGTCGTGACGATTGGTTCTACCTTGAGATTAGAACCCGACATCTAGCCTTGTGTCGTTAAATTGTGAAGTAGGCAACGTCGTGTAGATTGGTCCTAGCTACAGATTAGGTCTCGACATTTAGCTTAGTGTCGGAAAATAATGTAAGCAACGATGTAAGGTTTTCTCCGCCTAGAAGGGAGCTTGTGGATATAGTGGAAATCTCGAGTAGGTGTACTCGAGGAGTGGAGTAGAAACGAGGATAGAGCCTCGTTGTCGAACCACTATAAATCTTGGTGTCTTCCCACTAGGTTGTCTCCTTCCTTACTCTTTACTTATTTCATTATCATTATACTTACCTATTATCTTTGCTAGTGCATTTGAATTGAACCTAATCATTATGCAACTTAGCCTCAAGTAAAAGATAGTTTTGATACAAACCAAATTGAAAGTAATCTTAATTTGGTCATAAATCGAAGAGAAACTATTCAACCCCCCTTCTAGTTTCTACAAAAAGAAAAATTACAAATTACCCTAGATCTAATTCTGAATAATAACTTTAAAAAAAATAAAAATAGGATACCCAATTACAAAAAATATGGGGGTTTTTACAGAAAATATGATTGGTGGTGACAAAATCAACCAATCATAGCTGATTGGTGACACATCTAGCTGCCACGTAGATAGATAACAGCCATCATCTTCATCCCTATAAAGATGGGAATTATTTATGGCGCGTGTGGCTCACTTGTTTGTAGAAAAGGAAGCCCCAAATTCTGATTTTGATCTAGGTTATTTTTGGGATGGTGGGTGAAGTTTTTTATGACTGTGTTTTCTTTTCATAGAATGTAACGAAGGGTTTGTGGAGGTTTGACCAAAAGAAGTGAAAACTTCTCACTTTTTATATTTCTCACCGTCCCACAATTCCATCTTTATGGGCTTGGACTCATCATAACATTCCACCGTCCCATGATAAAAGCAGTTGGGCTTGGGCTCAAATAAATCCATCCGTTTATTTTTTTGTTCATGATTTGGGCTTTGTCCCACAAATTAATGTGAACACAATCTGTGACACCCCAGGCAAATCCCACATCGGATGTGGCCAGGAGAGATCCATGGTTCATAAGATAACAATCGCCTTCTCATGACACAACGCGTTTTGTGGTCTACTGCAAGTGGGGTTCTTAGGAACTGGCAGTTAAGCGTGCTCATGTCAGAGTAGTACTAGGTTGGGTGACCAGCCGGGAAGTACTTACAAGAGGGCCACAAAGCAAAGCCGTGAGCCTGCGGGCAAAGCGGACAATATTATAGTCTGAGTAGGCGGGATGTTACAAGTGGTATCAGAGCCACTCTTGAGCCGTTCGGGATGGTGGGGCAAACCTCATCGAGGACGATGAGTCCCGAAGGGGGGGTGATTGTGACACCCCAGGCAAATCCCACATCGGATGTGGCCAGGAGAGATCCATGGTTCATAAGATAACAATCGCCTTCTCATGACACAACGCGTTTTGTGGTCTACTGCAAGTGGGGTTCTTAGGAACTGGCAGTTAAGCGTGCTCATGTCAGAGTAGTACTAGGTTGGGTGACCAGCCGGGAAGTACTTACAAGAGGGCCACAAAGCAAAGCCGTGAGCCTGCGGGCAAAGCGGACAATATTGTAGTCTGAGTAGGCGGGATGTTACACAATCCGTCCCTTTATTGTTGGTTTTGGGCTTGGGTCCAAGTGGTGAATATTACAATCCGTCTCATAGTTAATGGACTTTGGTATTAGGCTTTCAGGCCCAATAACCAAATGTGGGTCCCATTAAGCCCATTAACCTTTGATAAAATTTAATCCTCGGAAACGAACTTGTCTTTTGGTTTCCCGATCTTTTCTTCAATACTCGTGTCGGTTTTTGCCGATTTTCGTGATCTTGGTACCTTTGGAATTTTTGCACATTTGGTTCTTTGACTTTGACTTTGTCTCTTTCTTTGACTTTTCTTCAACAATTGACTGTGAAATCTCGTGTTTTATTTTACTTTGATCTTTTGTACCTATTTCACACAAAAACACAAAACCACACGTAATTCTGACTTTTACGATATTAAACACATGATTAGGTCTTAATACGAGGTTTTTTTAGACCAAGTATAAAATCTTATCGTCCGATCTCTTCGAATTGATTATTGGTAGAAAATGTGACTCAATTGTTCTTGGTGGAATAATAAATGGTTTGGTTGATTATTTATTTTAAATTAATAGCAAATTTGTAAATGTTGTTGAGTAAAATAAGAGCTTTAAAGATTAAACTAAAAGGACGAGTTAAAAATAAATGCTTGAAAACTTAAAGACAAGATTAGAAAAAATACTTGAACACTTAATAAACCTAAAACTTGAAAACTTTGTAAAAACAAGAAATTAAACCATCGGAATGCCAAATCGGAATCTGATCAGAATGCTGGTCCGAAAGTGCAATCGGAATGTTGGATAATATGGCTGATCGGAATATACTGTCGGAATAAGGCCAAATCGCTCCAATCGGAATATCAATAACAACACCCTCGTCGGAATGTGTAGAGAGATAGCAATCGGAATAATTAAGAAATAAATCCAATCGGAATGTCACTCAAACCACCACAATCGGAATGTACTAAAACCCTATTCCGATCCAATGATCGGAATATAACTGATGCAATCGGAATATGAAACCCTAATCCGATCAGGTTGATCGAAATGAGGGGGCTAATCGGAATGCTTCAATCGGAAAAGGGTTTAAACCTTTTCCGATTACCTTTTGATTCGAAAAATAAGCTAAGTGATAAGCTAGGATGATAAGCTAACACCAAAACTTGAGCGAATCTATAATGAAAAGGACTAAATAAGCACAAATAACAACTTTTCCAGCTTAAAATAAGCAATATTTTAAATCAAACCATAAAAGAAGAAACTTTTTAAGAAAACTTTCAAAAAGTAAATAAGATAAACACACAAATAAGCCAATAAGCACAAAGATCTTAAAGCTTATCCGTTTGAAAGCTTATGTAGGAATAAAAAGATTAAATTTTTAAGCACAAAAACATCAAGATCAACACGGATCAAATATATTTCTCACCAAAAGTAAACTAAAATTAAGAAAGGTAGAAAGAGATTAATGAACAAAAAGCTTAACTTGAACTTGATTAATGGAATCCAAATACAAAAGGCTTAATCTTGAAAGATTAAAAGAAAGAAAAGATGAAAACTTAGTGAGAGAAAGTTTGGAACTTTCTCTCTCTAAAAACTACAAAGGAAAAAGGAAAATGAAACTAAGGGCTTGTTTGTTTAATTTTTTAATTAAGTCCTGTTAAATAAAAATGTGTGTCTAGATATATATTGTCTGTTTATAAATAAATATATGACTGTTTGTTTTGAGTGCTGAATAAAATGTCCGAATAAAAGAAAATTACATTTATACCTTTAAAAGAAGTTATGTTAGTTTATAAGAGAAGAAGTGGAAGGTTAAATATGTAAAATTATTAATTAAGTCATGAACTTAATATGGAGACCCTCCTCAATGTGGCTTAAACTAGAAAGTGACTTATTAATTTTAAGCACAAAACAAACAAGCTTCTAATAACTTAATTTATTTACTAATTTTTCAATTAAGACTCTTTAAGTCATTAACAAACACCACCTAACTACTAAAAACTAACCAACCCTCCTAATGTGTATTAGGAGGGTATTTATAGGAAAAATGGGAAGGTGTGCATGTATTGCCTCTTCTTTCTTTCTTCTCGACTCGATTTAAATCCTTTGTCTTTCTCGACGTCGTCTCGGGATTTGTCGATGTATATTGAACTTGTCTTGTAATTTTCTTCTTCAATTAGACTTGAGTTCTTCGTCTTCATTAAACTTCCGTCTTTAGACTTTTTCTTCGATAAATCTTCAGAATAGGCCTTGGACTTCCGTTCTTTTTGCACTCTTGATCTTTTGACTTCGTCTTTTCTCGTTATCTTCGATAAAAGCCCGTGAAAGCCCGTGTTTTCTTCCTTTTTCATCATTTGGTCCTAAAACATAATAAAAACACAAACCACGCATAATTCCGACTTTTACGACATAAAATACACGTTTTGTTCTTGTTATTATTGGAAATAAGTGGTAAAAGGATAAGTGTTTTCCCCTTTATTAAATTCCCTACACTTGACCATTGCAATGCCCTCATGCAATGCATTAATTTTAAAGCACGGTTTACATTCTCCATCATAAATAACCCACCTTGGCCTTTATTAAATACTAAACATAAAAAGATAGAAACAAGTAAAGAAATCAAAGACTTACATTGGGTTTTGGCTGCCATGAATGTTTATCATCCTCAAGTTTCACGCTCCCCATACCAAGCTTAAAAACGAGATCATTGTTATTATAAGTTAGCAGACTAATACAAATTCATGTGGGCCAATTATTCACTTAGACTCCCTTATTCCTAGGTGTATCTCTTATATTTTATTTTTGTCTTGAATGATCACGAGGATGCATTGTTTGACTTATTTCGATAGTTATTTAGGCCGAAAATAAAGTGAACGATTTAATCAATAGTTAGCTAAAGAACAAAATCTTTTAAAACTGCTTCTCGGGCCTCATAAATTTCATATCTTGGCATAACTCGCTTCACGATTTGAGACCTTTCTCGGACCGATATTTGGCAGCGGCTTCATACTTCAAATCTTTGAGAGACGTTCATGAAATTATGGTCTTCTCTTCATAATAGGAATTTCTTCACTTAAAGTTTTTGAGAGATTCTTCATATTTGGACCACGACTTCTTCATTTTTCTCCAATCTTTATTTTGGACTTTGATATACAACGATCCGCCTCCTTTTAGGACATGGATCTATTTATCCTCATACCTTGTTAGGGCCTTTTTGGATAGACTTCTCCATGATCTTTTGGGGAGCTTTTTCTTTTCGTCGTGTGTCTCGATCCTTCATATTGATTTTTGATAAATGATTCTTCACATCACTTTTGGATCTTTAGCAACAAAATGTAGCCCTCATGCCTTGTTAGGGCCTTTTCGGACTCGCCAATCTTCGCATCCCGCTTCAATAAGTTATGTCTTGGCTATGAACTCTAATTAATACCGAGCAACTTTTAAACGATTTTGGGCTAGAAGCTAAGTAACTTTTCAAATCGTACAACCTTATTTATTGCAGATAAATTTATTATCAAGCGGTGGGAGAATAGGCTCATAATTAACTCACATAAATTCACGAAAGAATACCAAACTTATAATTGACTCTATCATCTCTCGTTCTCCACAGTTTAAAATCTCAAGGAATGAGACTCGTGGATGCTTAGCCAATTAAATCAAATTTTTAGGTTTTCGAGTAATCTATAGGATCTTGCAAATTCTTAGACTTTTTCAAGTTTAGAAATTGCATTTTAAATTCCCTTGATAAACGACTCTCTAGGATCAATTATAGGAACTTGCGAAAAGTTCTTGTTCTTAAACCGTGAGAGTTAAGACTTTCGCGTATTAAAGCTCCCTATATAAAAGCCTAGCAAAACTTGACTTAAACACGTTAAGGATACTAGCTAGAGTAAACTTAGATAAGTAAACTCGGGTTGAGTCAAAATGTTCATGAATTTGAAAAATTTAAAACCACTTTATTTAAGCAAGGAAAGAAAATAACCATAACAAAGGAAAATACAACTATACAACTAGGCCAAAATAGATTAAAAATTTTGAAAAATGTCGAAAACTCAAATTTTCCGGTTAAAATGAGGGCAAATTCATGGAAAAGACCACTTACTTCGATAGAAGTCCCCCTACACTTGATATAAACATTGTCCTCAATGTTTAAGCATGTGGGAGTAAACTCCCCTACACTTAGGACATTGTGCACTTTGTTTAAATCTTGCTAAGGAAAGGACAACTATAGTGAATTCAATTTGAACATATAAGATATGAAATATTGAATCACAAGAGTTTAGGATAGAACCGAGAAGACGGGTACACGGGATCACGGTTCGTCAAAAGTCATTAAGGTGCTCTTGGAAGCTTGAATCCCTGTAGAGAATAAGAAACAAGACAACAAACACATGCGGGGCTCCCCATACATTTATTATGAAAGCAGTAAAGGATAGATCACGGGTTGCCTCCCGAGAAGCGCTTGTTTTTGTTCACCGAGTCACGAGCCTGACTCGACCCAAAATTAGTTCATGGGAAACGTGGTGAGGGATGGAATCATCTCATAAGAGATGTCCTCACCAAAGTACAGCTTCAAACGCTGGCCATTCACCTTGAAATTTGGCCCATTTGGCTGAGAAAGCTCAATGGTGTCATATGGAAAGACTTTGGCAACGGTGAATGGACCAGACCAGCGGCTCTTCAACTTGCCCAAGAAGATCTTCAACCGAGAGTTAAAAAGTAAGACTTGATCACCAACGTGGAACTCGCGGTTCTTAATTTTTGCATCATGGATGATCTTGGTCTTCTCTTTGTAGATCAGTGAGTTATCGTAAGCTTCATTCCTCAGTTCATTTAGCTCGTTGAGTTGAATCTTGTGAAGATCACCAGCTTTGTTGATGTCGAAGTTAGCCCACTTCAAGGCCCAGTATGCCTTATGTTCCAGCTCGATAGGGAGGTGGCATGCTTTCCCGTACACAAGACGATAAGGTGTACAACCAATCGGGGTCTTATAAGCAGTACGGAAAGCCCACAAAGCATCATCTAACTTATCGGCCCACGCGACACGATGCTCTCCCACAGTACGTTCCAGAATTCGCTTCAATCCACGGTTGGAAATCTCGGCTTGACCATTGGTTTGGGGATGATAGGCGGTGGAAAGACGATGATTAACACCATACTTAACCATGACTCTTGCAAATTGATCATTGCAAAAATGAGTCTCGCGGTCACTGATTATAGCACGAGGAACACCGAATCGAGCAAACAGCTGCTTCAAAAAGTTCACAACCACCCTCGCATCGTTCGTTGGGAGAGCCTTAGCTTCAACCCATTTGGAAACGTAGTCAACGGCTACGAGGATGTACTTGTTCCCTTTAGATGATGGAAATAGCCCCATAAATTCGTTACCCCATACATCAAAGATTTCACATTCTTGTATGAAATTTTGAGGCATCTCATCTTTATGTGTGATCTTGCCTTGTCTTTGGCAAGCATCACAATGTTTAACCATGTCGTGAGCGTCACGATAAATGGTGGGCCAATAGAATCCAGAGTCGAATACTTTCTTCGCGGTGTAATTGGGACCAAAGTGACCACCGGTGGGTCCTTTATGGCAAGCATCAAGGATTTGTACCGTTGTCGGCCCATCAACACATCCACGAATAATTAGCTCAGCACATTGTTTGAAAAGGTAAGGCCCGTCCCAGAAATAATGTTCAATATCTTTAAAGAACTTTTTCTTTTGTTGGGACGTGAGCCCTTCCTTGAGAATCCCACCCGCTAAGTAGTTTGCAATGTCCGCAAACCACGGGGTGTCATCGAGATTTGGATTGATAGACATTAAGGCCTAAAGGGGAAAAGAGTCATTGATCTCTTTGTTCGGATGATCCCCTTGATAAGGATCCTTAAGTCTACTGAGATGATCCGCGGCTAGGTTTTCAGCTCCCTTTTTGTCACGAATTTCAATGTTTAATTCTTGAAGGAGCAAAACCCCAACGAAGAAGTCTTGGCTTAGAATCTTGCTTAGTCATCAAGTACTTTAACGCGGAATGATCGGTATACACGATGGTGGTAGAAAGGACAAGATAGGGGCGGAATTTTTCAAAAGCATACACTACAGCTAAAAGCTCTTTTTCGGTAGTGGTATAATGCAATTGAGCCCCCGTCATTGTCTTGCTAGCATAATGGATTGGTTGGAAGTGTTTGTTCACTCTTTGGCCCAAAACCGCTCCAATAGCAAAGTCGCTAGCATCACACATCAACTCAAATGGTAGCTCCCAATTAGGGGTAACCAAGACCGGTGCCTTAGTTAGCTTATCCTTAAGAAGATTGAAGGATTCAAGACACTCTTTGGAAAAGATAAAAGGAGTATCTTTTTCCAAGAGGTGGGTCATCGGGCGAGCGATTTTAGAAAATCCTGAGTGAAACGACGATAGAAGCCCGCATGACCCAGAAAACTTCTCACACCCTTCACGGTTGAAGGTGGAGGCAATTTAGCAATAACATCGACTTTAGCACGGTCCACTTCAAGAACGGCTTTGGCGATTTTGTGTCCTAGCACGATGCCCTCTTTTACCATGAAATGGCATTTTTCCCAATTTAGAACAAGGCGAGTGTCTTCACACCGCTTAAGCATGCGTTCCAAATTGGCAAGGCAAGAAGAGAAAGAATCACCATAAACCGAGAAATCATCCATGAAGACTTCCATAGTTTCTTCAACCATGTCACGGAAGATAGCCATCATACACCTTTGGAATGTCGCGGGAGCATTGCATA
Source organism: Glebionis coronaria (assembly GCA_025667525.1). NCBI lineage: Eukaryota > Viridiplantae > Streptophyta > Magnoliopsida > Asterales > Asteraceae > Glebionis > Glebionis coronaria. The sequence continues at coordinate 275,754,411 of CM046874.1, forward strand.
AGCCGAAAGGCATTCTTTTATAAGCAAATGTTCCGTAAGGACAAGTGAATGTGGTTTTCTCTTGGTCTTTGGGATCGATGGGAATTTGAAAATACCCGGAGAAACCATCTAAAAAGCAGTAATAGTCATTACCCGCTAGACGTTCAAGCATTTGGTCCATGAAAGGAAGGGGAAAATGATCCTTTCTCGTAGCATCATTGAGTTTGCGATAGCCTATACAAACTCTCCACCCAGTAACGAGACGAGTAGGAATCAACTCGTTGGTTTCATTGGGAACAGCGGTGATTCCGCCCTTCTTAGGCATACAATGGACAAGACTAACCCACGGTGAATCCGAGATAGGATAGATCATTCCCGCATCAAGAAGTTTGATAACCTCTTTTTTGATTACGTCATGGATCTTAGGATTCACCCTTCTTTGGCTTTGAATAGTGGGTTTAAAGTCGTCCTCCATGAGAATTTTATGTGTGCAAAAGTGAGGATCAATTCCACGAATATCGGAGATTTTCCATGCAATAGCTTTCTTGTGACTCTTCAGCACGGCGATAAGTCGGGATTTTTCTTCTTCGTTCAGGTCCTTAGCGATGATGACCGGTAACTTCTTGTTGTCTTCAAGGAAAACGTACTCGAGATGAGACGGTAGGTCCTTAAGCTCTAAATCTGAAGGATTTCCGATGGAATGCGTAGTCAAATTCGGTTCATCGATAGAGATATCCTTAGGAGATGGTGGAGAAGTATGGTCCTCATTGAGAAGTTTCTCAATGGTACGAATGTCTTCATCCCAATTGGAGGGAGAATCGTCATATTTTAAGTCCACATCTCCCAAAGTTGCTTCAAATTCTTTCAAGATGAAATCACTTTCTCCAAATAGAGTCAGTGATGGAGCAATAGAGGCAACGGTCTCAACAATGGGTAGAGAAGAAGAACCACTTTTACAAGCGTCTTTGAAATGTTCTTCACAAGCCTCATCAAGAACGTCAATAAAATTAACACTCTCGTTTTCCGAAGGCTGCTTAGAAAGTTTACCCATGTTGAAGACGATTTTGTCGTCACCAACTCTCATGATTAATTCGCCTGCGGCTACATCGATGAGAGTGCGACCGGTCCTCAAGAACGGACGTCCAACGATTAATGGAACACGGGGGTCCATCTCGTAGTCAACGACAACAAAATCCGCCGAAAAGGTGAATTTGTCAACGCCAACGAAGACGTCTTCGGCTATCCCCACTGGATAAGCAACCGTACGGTTAGCTAATTCCAAAGTCATTCGTGTGAGGACTAGCTCGGGGAGAGATAATTGCTTCCAATCACTTAAAGGCATTAAGTTTATACTAGCACCTAGATCGGCTAGGGCCATGCAATTCTCTACTCCTGGGAAGTTGCAAGGAATCAAGAAGCGACCCAGATCACCAAGTTTGGTTGGCAATTTCCTTAAGAGCACTGCGGAGCAATTCTCATTAAGTTGGGTCTGAGCAATATCAAGAAGTTTCTCCTTATCACTGAGAAGATCTTTAAACATCTTAGCATATTTCGGCATGTGAGCGAGAGCCTCAGCAAAGGAGATATTGAAATTCAGTTGTTTGAAAATTTTAAGAATATTCGAAACCTGAATATCATCCTTGTTCTTCAGTTTCTCTTTCCTCAATCTCGAAGGATAAGGTATATTGGGTTGAGATGAAGGCTTTGGGATAGAATTCTCACTCACATCCTTGGGTGGTGGAGGGGTAGAAGTAGAAGGTGGTGGGATTGGAGAAGTAGAAGTTGGAGGAATAGAAGATGGAGGATTCGGAGAAGGAGACTCGTTTTCCTTTGTCACAATCACCGGTGTAGGTGTAGGAAGCTCGGGTTCCTTTAAACCTTTTCCACTGCGAGTGGTGATTGCTTTCATCTCCCCTCTTGGATTAGCAACGGTGTTACTCAGAAGAGAACCCGATCCAGAGGCTTGATTACTAGGGAAGAAACTAGCCATCATGTTCCTCAAGTCATTCGTTTGACTTGCCAAAGTGTTTCGCATATCAGCTCGAAGATCATTCCCTTGCTTCACCATATCCGCTTTCATGTTGGCCATTTCCCGCTGAAGATTTTGCACTATCACATTGTTAGTCCTCATGTAGGTTTCAACATCTTGGTGTAAGGTTGTGGGTTGGTTGAGAGGAGGAGCATGGTAGGCGGGTGGTTGATAAGCAGGTTGTTGGTAAACTTGGTTGTTTCTTTGAGGTGGATATGGGTTTCTTTGGTTTTGATATGGAGTTGGAGCACGTGGTTGGTTTTGATTGTTGCGATTGAGGTTATTCGGGTTTTGTGGGGGGAAACCGGGAGGTGAAAGAAATTTGTTTGAGCGATAGCTGAGCAAGTTGCGGTCACCTTGAGGACGTGCTTGATAGCCTCCTGTAGCATAGGTACCATTGGCGGCATACACATTTTCCGAATTGTCATGAGTCGAAGGACAATTGGTGTATGAGTGAGATCCCCCGCATATATCACAAGATTGAGTCATAGCATTGGCTTGGGCAGTGATGGCTTTGGTATTGTTAGCGGCTTGGAGAGCAAGTGATTCAACAAGAGAAGTAAGCTTATCAAGTCTCTTGTCGCTCTCATTAGTGCTAGCACTAGCCACATTGGTCCGAACACTCTTAGTTTGCACTCTAGACTTGTTCTCAGTAATATCCCAAGCGGCATTAGAAAACTTAACCAAAAGATTACCCCCCCCCCCCCCCCGCCGAGGCACTGTTTAGTGAATCTTGGTTATTCATGCTTAAACCATTGTAAAAAGTGTTAATTTGATTCACTTTGGTAAAACCATGTTGTGGGCACTTTCTTAAAAGTTCTTTAAAACGGTCCCATGATTCACTAAAAGTCTCATCGTACTTTTGTTCAAAAGTAATAGTTTCATTCCGCAAAGCGGTAGTACGAGAGGGTGGGAAAAAGTAGTTTATGAATTTGGTCTCTAAGTCCGTCCACGTAAGAATACTTTGTGGCGGTTCCTTATCAAGCCAATGTCGGGCTTGTCCCTCTAAGGAGAAAGGAAAAAGTTGCAAGTGAATTACCTCTTGTGAAACCCCATTGAATTTGACCGTATTTGTGAGTTGAAGAAACCTTTTGATGTGGTCATGAGGATCATCAATGGTACGCCCCAAGAATGGTTGAGCAGAGACCATTTGAATAAAGCCAGATTTGAGCTCAAAGTTGTTGGCTCCAATCGCGGGTATGACAATAGCATCGTGGTTTCCCTCTACATGTGCTTGTAAAAGCTCGATCATTGGACGATTTTCCGGTAGAGGTTCATTGTTGTTATTATTCATGTTGTTTTGAGGTGGATTATTATTGTTGTTGTGTACACCGGCCATGTCTAAGTTATCGAGAGTCTCGGGCTCTTGATAAGAGGTTGATCGAGTGCGCATACACCTGCAAAAGAACTAATAAAGCAAGAAATATTTTTAGTTTTTTATGTTTTTTAATTTTTTTGTATTTTTGAAAATTTTATATTTTTTAGGATTTTTGAAATTTGTGTTGTGTGAAGTTCTCACTTAGCTTCAAAGTGAAGAGTCGTGAAGATTGGTTCTAGCTTTCGATTAGAACTTGACATCAGGCCTTGTGTCGTAAAATGGTGAAGTAGGCAACGTCGTGAAGATTGGTTCTACCTTGAGATTAGAACCCGACATCTAGCCTTGTTTCGTTAAATTGTGAAGTAGGCAACGTCGTGTAGATTGGTCCTAGCTAAAGATTAGGTCTCGACATTTAGCTTAGTGTCGGAAAATAATGTAAGCAACGATGTAAGGTTTTCTCCGCCGAGAAGGGAGCTTGTGGATATAGTGGAAATCTCGAGTAGGTGTACTCGAGGAGTGGAGTAGAAACGAGGATAGAGCCTCGTTGTCAAACCACTATAAATCTTGGTGTCTTCCCACTAGGCTGTCTCCTTCTTTACTCTTTACTTATTTCATTATCATTATACGTACCTATTATCTTTGCTAGTGCATTTTAATTGAACCTAATCATTATGCAACTTAGCCTCAAGTAAAAGATAGTTTTGATACAAACCAAATTGAAATTAATCTTAATTTGGTCACCAATCGAAGAGAAACTATTCAACCCCCCTTCTAGTTTCTACAAAAAGAAAAATTACAAATTACCCTAGATCTAATTCTGAATAATAACTTTAAAAAAAATAAAAATAGGATACCCAATTACAGAAAATATGGGGGTTTTTACAGAAAATATGATTGGTGGTGACAAAATCAACCAATCATAGCTGATTGGTGACACATCTAGCTGCCACGTAGATAGATAACAACCATCATCTTCATCCCTATAAAGATGGGAATTATTTATGGCGCGTGTGGCTCACTTGTTTGTAGAAAAGGAAGCCCCAAATTCTGATTTTGATCTAGGTTATTTTTGGGATGGTGGGTGAAGTTTTTTATGACTGTGTTTTCTTTTCATAGAATGTAATGAAGGGTTTGTGGAGGTTTGACCAAAAGAAGTGAAAACTTCTCACTTTTTATATTTCTCACCGTCCCACAATTCCATCTTTATGGGCTTGGACTCATCATAACATTCCACCGTCCCATGATAAAAGCAGTTGGGCTTGGGCCCAAATAAATCCATCCGTTTATTTTTTTGTTCATGATTTGGGCTTTGTCCCACAAATTATTGTGAATACAATCCGTCCCTTTATTGTTTTGGTTTTGGGCTTGGGTCCAAGTGGTGAATATTACAATCCGTCTCATAGTTAATGGACTTTGGTATTAGGCTTTCAGGCCCAATAACCAAATGTGGGTCCCATTAAGCCCATTAACCTTTGATAAAATTTAATCCTCGAAAACGAACTTGTCTTTTGGTTTCCCGATCTTTTCTTCAATACTCGTGTCGGTTTTTGTCGGTTTTCGTGATCTTGGTACCTTTGGAATTTTTGCACATTTGGTTCTTTGACTTTGACTTTGTCTCTTTCTTTGACTTTTCTTCAACAATTGACCGTGAAATCCCGTGTTTTATTTTACTTTGATCTTTTGTACCTATTTCACACAAAAACACAAAACCACGCGTAATTCCGACTTTTACGATATTAAACACATGATTAGGTCTTAATACGAGGTTTTTTTAGACCAAGTATAAATTCTTATCGTCCGATCTCTTCGAATTGATTATTGGTAGAAAATGTGACTCAATTGTTCTTGGTGGAATAATAAATGGTTTGGTTGATTATTTATTTTAAATTAAATGAAATTTGTAAATGTCGTTGAGTAAAATAAGAGCTTTAAAGATTAAACTAAAGGGACGAGTTAAAAATAAATGCTTGAAAACTTAAAGACAAGATTAGAAAAAATACTTGAACACTTAATAAACCTAAAACTTGAAAACTTTGTAAAAACAAGAAATTAAACCATCGGAATGCCAAATCGGAATCTGATCGGAATGCTGGTCGGAAAGTGCAATCGGAATGTTGGAAAATATGGCTGATCGGAATATACTGTCGGAATAAGGCCAAATCGCTCCAATCGGAATATCAATAACAACACCCTCGTCGGAATGTGTAGAGAGATAGCAATCGGAATAATTAACAAATAAATCCAAACAGAATGTCACTCAAACCACCACAATCGGAATGTACTAAAACCCTATTCCGATCCAATGATCGGAATATAACTGATGCAATCGGAATATGAAACCCTAATCCGATCAGTTTGATCGGAATGAGGGGGCTAATCGGAATGCTTCAATCGAAAAAGGGTTTAAACCTTTTCTGATTACCTTTTGATTCGAAAAATAAGCTAAGTGATAAGCTAGGATGATAAGCTAACACCAAAACTTGAACGAATCGATAATGAAAAGGACTAAATAAGCACAAATAACAACTTTTCCAACTTAAAATTAGCAATCTTTTAAATCAAACCATAAAAGAAGAAACTTTTTAAGAGAACTTTCAAAAAGTAAATAAGCTAAACACACAAATAAGCCAATAAGCACAAAGATCTTAAAGCTTATCCGTTTGAAAGCTTATGTAGGAATAAAAAGATTAACTTTTAAGCACAAAAACATCAAGATCAACACGGATCAAATATATTTCGCACCAAAAGTAAACTAAAATTAAGAAAGTTAGAAAGAGATTAATGAACAAAAAGCTTAACTTGAACTTGATTAATGGAATCCAAATACAAAAGGCTTAATCTTGAAAGATTAAAAGAAAGAAAAGATGAAAACTTAGTGAGAGAAAGTTTGGAACTTTCTCTCTCTAAAAACTAGAAAGGAAAAATGAAAATGAAACTAACTACTAAAAACTAACGAACCCTCCTAATGTGTATTAGGAGGGTATTTATAGGAAAAATGGGAAGGTGTGCATGTGTTTCCTCTTCTTTCTTTCTTCTCGACTCGATTTAAATCCTTTGTATTTCTCGACGTCGTCTCGGGATTTGTCGATGTATATTGAACTTGTCTTGTAATTTTCTTCTTCAATTAGACTTGAGTTCTTCGTCTTCATTAAACTTCCGTCTTTAGACTTTTTCTTCGATAAATCTTCAGAATAGGCCTTGGACTTCCGTTCTTTTTGCACTCTTGATCTTTTGACTTCGTCTTTTCTCGTTATCTTCGATAAAAGCCCGTGAAAGCCCGTGTTTCCTTCCTTTTTCATCATTTGGTCCTAAAACACAATAAAAACACAAACCACGCATAATTCCGACTTTTACGACATAAAATACACGTTTTGGTCTTGTTATTATTGGAAATAAGTGGTAAAAGGATAAGTGTTTTCACACTTATTAGGTCTTGTTTTGCATTGATTTTAGTGGCAAAAGGATAAGTGTTTACACACTTATTAAATCCCCTACACTTGACCATTGCAATGACCCCATGCAATGCATATTTTGAAAGTATAAAGTTAAATTTTCCTCATAATTAACCCATCTTGGCCTTTATTACGATATACTATTACTACTATAATGAAAAGAAACTAAAGAACGATGAAAAGATAAAAAACTTTATTCAAGTAAACAAAAGTTATAATAATTTCCATTAATTTATTTACTTTGAAATTGTTTGATGGAAGAAACTCGTAAAGAAATCTAAGACTTACATTAGAGCTTAGGTGTTATGAATATTTATCACCCTCAAGTTGCACGTTTCCCATACCAAGCATAAAACGAGATCATTGTAATTATAAGTTAGTAAAGCTAAAACTTACTCATGTGGTTTAATTATTCACTTAGACCCCCTTATTCCTACGGTGTATCTCTTGTATTTTATTTTTGTCTTGAATGATCACGATTATGCATTTTTGACTTATTTCGATAGGATGATTTGATCAATAGTTAGCTAAAGGACAAAATCTTTTAAAACGGCTTCTCGAAACCTCATAAAGTTCATATCTTGGCATAACTCATTTCACGATTTGAGACCTTTCTCGGACCGATATTTGGCATTGACTTCAAACTTCAAATCTTGAGAGACGTTCTTGAAATTATGGTCTTCTCTTCATTTTGGTATACATCTTCAATAGGAGTGAGAGATGCTTCAAATGTTGACCACGACTTCTTCATTTATCCTCTTCTTTATTTAGGATTTTGATATACAACGATCCGCCTCCTTTTCGGACTTGGATCGATTTATCCTCATGCCTTACGAGGGCCTTTTTGGATAGACTTCTCCATGATCTTTATGGGAGTAATTGCTTCTCGTCGTGTGTCTTGATCCTTCATATTGATTTGGATTAATGATCTTCTCATCATCTTAGGATCTTTAGCAAAAAAAATGAATCCTCATGCCTTGTGAGGGCCTTTTTGGACTCGGATATCCTCATGCCTTGTTAGGGTCTTTTTGGATACGCCAATCTTCGCGTCCCGCTTCAATAAGTTATGCCTTGGCTATGAACTCTAATTAATCCCGAGCAACTTTTAAACGATTTTGGGCTAGAAACTAAGTAACTTTTCAAATCGTACGACCTTATTAATTGCAATAGTTTATTTGACAAGTGATGGGATAAAAAACTCATAATTAACTCACATAAGTTCATGAAAGAATACAAAACTTATAATTGACTCTATCATTTCTTGTTCTCCATAATTTAAAATATCAAGGAATGAGACTCGTAGATGCTTAGCCTAATAAACGAATTAAGGTCCATATGGTTAAGGATACTAGCTAGAGTAAACTTGGATAAGTAAACTCGGGTTGAGTCAAAATATTCACGACGACCTAATATATCAAAGATATCTAAACTTGTTAAAACCATTTTATTTATTTATTTATTTTTGACTTCATTCTTGAAATGGAATATATACATACGGTGTGATGACAAAAGGAAAGAAAATAAAAGAAAATAAATAGAAAATACTACTAGGCCAAAATAGATCAAAAATTTGAAAAACGTTGAAAAATTAAATTTTCCGGTTAAATGAGGTCAAATTCATGGAAAATCCCACTAAAATTCGATAGAAGTCCCCCTACACTTAATATAAACATTTCCTCAATGTTTAAGCATGTGGGAGAATAAACTTCTTTACACATAGGACATTGAGTACGTTGTTTAAATTTTGCTAAGGAAGAGACAACTAAAGTGATCAATTTTTCGTGTTTTATTTATATACAAAATTGAATCACAATAGCAAAAACGAATCGAAGAAACCGGGTATACGGGAACACAGGATCACGGGTCGCGTCAAAAACACCAAAAGTGGATCATTAAAGCACATGTCCCTACACAACATCACAACACAAACAACCTACTTGGATCCCCCTACACTTATTGGTGGAAATGGGTGAAGGCGAAAAAGGGTGGAAAGGGTAAAAATCTAACCTAGTTAAACGATGCTTGATTTATTTATCACGAGTCTCTAGCTCGACTCGATTTCCCGAATATCATCATTCAAATGGGAAAATCATGGGAAAACCGAGATTTCCAAGTGAGGAAAATCTCTCCATGATAAAGGGTGAAACATAGTCATATAAGGAATACCCCAAGAAAAATCCACCCTAGTCAAACACATAATTTCCATTACGAAAGGAAAAAAACCCCGAGGTGGTAAAATCACACAAGGCAAAGAAAAGTGGGGTACCCTTAGTCAAAAGTCTCTCATAAGAATGGGTAAGGTGATTTGGTAATGAAAGTACAAGAGTCTCTATTCCGGGATCAAACACCGGTTCCTTAACGGGAAAATAGCAAGAGGTGTTGACATTAAAGCACAAAATGTCATCATAATCCAAAGTGGGAAAGTCGTCCTCTTCCAAACTTGATGTGAAAACATAAGTATTATCGGAGTCATAGGAAAATTCTTCCTCGTGAGGAAAATAGGTATTTAGAAAGATATCTAAATCCTCCTCAAATGGAATATCTTCTAAAGTAGGAATGATCTCTAAGAGTGGAGGAGCCTCCTCCAAAGTCATGACTTCTAAAATTGGGGTATAAAAATCAAAAGGAGTTTCCATAATGGAAGAATCACTCATAGAGATATGAGGTGCATTAAGGTCATGAGGTGGGTCATCAAAAATAATGAGATCACTTAAAAAAGTGTCATCATCGTAATCATCAAAGATTGGTGGATAAAAAGTGGGTGGATCAAAAGATGGGTCGTCTAAGCTGAAGATAGTGTGATCACTTAAAGAAGTGTCATCACTATAAGTATCGTAAATAGGAGTTTAAAAAATTTGAGGCTCTAAGGGAAGGGATGAAGTTATCACAAAATCATTTTGATTAGACTTTTAAATTCCAAAAGGATTAATAAAAAGCTCTTCATTATCATAATTGAGAACATCAATCATATTGACCGACTCTTTACCATTTGATTTAGTTGTGATTTTTCCCATTATAAAAACTTGTTGTTCATCCCTAACCCTAAGAATTAACTCCCCTTCGGCCACATCAACTAAGGCTTTTCCGGAACGTAAGAATGGTCTACCAAGTATTAACGGAATACGAGGATCCATCTCATAGTCGACGACGACAAAGTCCACGGGAAAAGTGAATGTACCAACTCGAACAAAAACGTCTTCGACAATACCAACAGGGTATGCGAGAGTTCTATTAGCTAATTCGAGAGTCATGCGAGTCGGTACAAGGTCGGGTAATGATAATTGTTTCCATACCGAGAGTGGCATAAGATTGATGCTAGCGCCGAGATCCGTTAAAGCCATACAATCATGAATTTGAGGAAACGAGCAAGGTAACACGAATCGTTTGGGATCTCCTAGCTTTTCAGGAAGCTCTTTGAGAAGAATCGCGGAACAATTCTCATTTAAAGGAGTGTTCACGAGCTCAACCATTTTTTCCTTCTTATTGAGCAAATCTTTGAACATTTTCACAAATTTAGGCATTTGAGCAAGTGCTTCAATAAGGCTAATGTTAACATTCACTTGGGAAATCATTTTCCAAAAGTTGGAAACATGAACGTCATCTTTGGTGAACACTTTAGCCTTGTCCAACCTAGAGGGGTAAGGGATATTGGGCTTTGAAGTTGAAGGTTGAGAAGGAGAAGGACTCGCTTCTTGAACAACCTTATGGTTAGGCTCATTAGGCAATGTAGAACTAGTACTAGGAGTGGTAGTGGGAGGAATCACCGAAGGGGGAGTAGGATTACTCATTATGACCTCCGGGCCTTGTCTCTCCTTTATGGGCGAAGAGATGGAAGGTCCCACTAAAGTGGCTCCACTTAGATTAGTGATAGCACTCACATTAGCACGAGGGTTAGTCTCGGTATTAGAAGGTAAGGCTCCTTGGGGTCTAAGGGCTTGCAACATTTGCACGAACTTCCTATCGATGGAATCTTGCATTTGTCTATTAGATTCTTACATTGCTTTCATGGTTCGCTCATGTTCGGTTAATTTTTGTAGAACCAAGTCCATTTGAGGATTATGCATGTTCATTTGATTATACCCTTGATTGTTAAACCCTTGATTAGGAAAACCTTGGTTTGGATTATAATTTTGAAAACCTTGATTAAAACCTTGATTTTGAAAACCTTGGTTATTAAATCCTTGATTTTTATTATTAAACCCTTGGTTTTTCCCTTGAAAATTCCCTTGATTTTGGTTAAAACCCCTTGCATTTGAATTCCCTTGAAAATTACCCATTTGAGGACCTTGGTGCCTATTATGGTATTGGGTATTTTGGGCGGGTGGGGGTGGTCTTTGTGGAGCTATAAAACTCGGGGGAGCCAAATTGTTAGTACTCTTATAAGCCAAATGGTTAACATAAACATTTGGTTTAAAGTGAACCCTCTCATTTGCATTGGTGTTATAAGCATAAACTTGTTGTTGTTGATTGTAAACCTTGTCACAATTATAGTACGAATGTGGTCCACCACAAGTCTCACACGTTTCACAAGTCTCTTTTAAGGCATTTACTTGCACATTGTTCTTAACATGTAAAGCAAGGTCGGTCATGATTGAAGTAAGCTTGTCAATTTTCTTGTCGGCCTCACTAGTACTAGCACTAGCCATAGTAGCTCTTACACTCTTGGTTTGAACTTTTGCCTTGTTTTCAATTATTGCCCAAGCCTCATTCATGGATTTCACAAGAATATTACCCCCCGAGGCACTATTAAGTGAGTCTTGGTCATTAAGAGTTAAACCATTGTAAAACGTATTGATTTGATGCACTTTTGTAAAACCATGTTGTGGACATTTTCGTAAAAGCTCCTTAAAACGGTCCCAAGACTCACTAAACGTTTCCCTATATTTTTATTCAAAGGTAATGATGTCATTCCTTAAAGAGGTGGTCCGTGATGGTGGGAAAATGTAGTTAATGAACTTGGTCTCTAAATCCGCCCTTGTAAGAATACTTTGGGGTGGTTCCTTATCAAGCCGAATCCGGGCTTGTCCCTCGAGGGAAAAATGAAAGAGCAACAAACGTATTGCCTCTTGAGTCACCCCATTGTATTTAACCGTATTAGTCAAATGAATAAATCTCTTAATATGATCATGGGGGTCATCTTGGGAACGGCCCAAAAATGGTGTAGCGGAAACCATTTGAATAAAACCCGTTTTAATTTCAAAATCATTTGCTCCAATTGCGGGGACAACGATAGCGTCATCTTTTCCCTCAACGTGTGATTTTCAAAATCTCGATCATAGGTCGATTATCCGTTGCTATCGTATTGTCGAAAGCTCGATTCTCGGGATCGGCTTGAGTGACGGTCTTTTTGTTGTTCTTCTTCTTCTTTTTGGAAGAATTAGAAATATTTGGTACACCACTCGGTATGTGTGCACGCGTGCGAGTGCGCATACAACTAAACACGAGGAATGAGGTAGGAGACCTCGGTCGACTTTGAGAGGAAAGGGATTATCCCGCTCGAGGTTCAATATTAAAAAGCTACAAAAAATATATACGTAATACTACTTGAGTTGGCAAACCAATAATCGGTCGTCCCTCTCAGTATACGCACAAGCAAGCGGGGAAACGAGGTGGTGCAAAGCACTTAAAAACCTTTTTCCTTAGACGGCCTTTTATAGCTCGTCGTCTTATACCCACCTTATAGTTTGTATAAATCGAGTTCAAACTTTTTATTAGTATTTATCTATTTTGCCTTTATTTTTCTTTAATCGATACACGTATAAGGAACCGGAACACCTCCAAATACGGTGTAATGCCTCGGCAATACTTTTGGAATATTGTGTATTAAAGTTCGTATACGTAATATCTTATAGTAAAAGAAAAATCTTTTTGTATTTTTCTAGAAAAATTTATATTCACAATAAAAAACGAAAGAAATCGAAATAAGAAAAATAACAATAATACTTAATTTTTTTGGTGCAATACTTTAGGAAAAGTATTACTTTTGGAATTTTTAATTTTTTGGTGCAAATCTTAGGAAAGAGTTTGCTTTTGTTGATTTTTAATTTTTTTCTATTTTTATCTTTTTGATTTTTTTTATGTTTTTGATTTTTTAGCAAGAAAAGTGACGTTCAAAATTGAACGGATCCCAAAATCCAAATCTTCTCACAAAAAATCGTCAATCGTAACGAGCGAAGCGGCAACGACGCCAATTTAATATTGGAATTTTTCAATTCTTTTTATTCTCTTTTTATATCGTTCCTCAAATCGTCTCGAATTGATTTCAAATAATTCACAAGATTTATTTGTTTTTGGTTAAGAGATATTTTTGGTTTTTATGTTACTTGAAAGCACGTAAAAAGATAAAAATAATACTACATAAAAGATACTTACTAATGCTAAAAACAAATTGCAATTACCGCAATTAAAGTACTAAGAATAAAATTAAAAGGCACATTTAAAACGTAAACGGGAATTACTAAAAATGCTAAAATGAAAATAAAATGACAAATGCAAAAATATTAAAATGCTAAAATGTAAATGCAAAATTATTCTAAAAATTTAAAAACTAATTTTTACTTTTTAATTAACAAAATCTATTTAAAACTATTTTTATTTAAAACAAAATTAATTAAAAAATAAAAAAAACTAATTTATTTAAAATCTAATTTTAATAACAATCTAAATTTCTAAAAATAATAAAATATATTTTTATATGTTTTATTTATTTATTTTTTATTTTTATTATTTTTTTAAAACTTTATAAAAGTAATTTATTTAAAACAAATTATTAAAACTTATTAATTGAAAACTTTGTATTAAAAAAACTATTTAAAAGCTGACAGATAAAATTAATGAGGCTATATTAAATACTAAAGCTGTAATTAAACACAAACAAGAGCTAGATGAGATGGATAACACGTTTGGTTGTTGCCCGTGAGGTCACAGGTTCGAGTACCATAGGGGAATTTTTTTGTTGATTTATTTTTTGGACAAAGAAAACGTAAATCAAAGTCACAGGGGTGACTTTATGATGAAATATATAGGACTGATAGGAAATCAGTTATAAACTATCAGATCGGTTGAGTCTGATAGCATTTGTAAATCAGCAACACAAACAAAATCAGATAAACAGTACTTATATTAGCAAGTCATATAGTATCAGCAAAGTTAAATCTGAACAATAAACTCTTATGGAAACTAACAGATCCAGCGGGTATGTAAAATGATCAAATCTCAGCAAATTTAAACCGACTACTCAATTAGACAGATTAGGGCAGAAACTATATAAATCTCAGCAATCAACCAGCTAGCAGACTTAAATCATATCAGCGATATATCATGCCAATTTTAAGAAACAAAGCTGATAAAATTATCAAAATCCAAACTATGTCCAAAATCAGTTCTCAACATAGATTTTCATAGTCAAATAAACTTAAAACTAAACAGATTGTATAAACTAGCAGACTCACTAGTGAAGTAGATATAAACTAAAATCCTTATTAAGCAGATAACTAAAAACTCACTTGAAACAAGCAGATTAAATCTAAAATCTAAACAGTACACAAATCAACACATGTAAACCGATAAGCAAATAATATTAGACAAACTAACAGTAAAAATCATTAAACCTCAAACATTAAACTAAATCACTTAAACGTTTAACAAAGTTAAACTAAAAACATGAAAATTAAAAATAGACGTGAACCTGTTAAAGAAACCTTTGAGCAGTAGAGCGGCGTTGAGCCGTCTAAATAACCGAATCGAGACCACCATTAACCTCCATACAAACCATTAATCAAACCACCATTCATCAAACCACAACTCAAACAACAGCTAACAGTAGCTATTTTTAACTAATCCAGTGGGGATAAGTTTTCCCCAATATTTATTCTTTTAATATTTAATTAAAGCTATGATTTAAGCTTAATTAAACATCATAATCATTATCACATTAGATTAGATTAAATTAAATTGCAAGATTAATTTTAACAGAATAGTTAGAGAAATATTTTGAATCAAACAAACTTTTATTAATAATAAAAAACTATTACAATACTAAGAAAAGAAAAATTACAAATTTTCCTAGATCTAATTTTGAATAATAACTTAAAATAAAAATAAAAATGGGATACCCAATTTCTATTAAATATGGGGGTTTTTATAGCCAACCCTCATGGCTTGCCGATAAAGATTTGTTGAGCAGAAAAATGATCTTGGCCCTTTGATTCCATCTTCTCTTTCTCCTTCTTGATCTTACGGCTAAAAACAGTCCTCTTGCACGCGGATCGCCAGCCTGGAAGGGTTTTTGTGTTTGTTGTGCTTCTTTGAAGCTGATGTGGCTTGCTATGATTGGTGGTATGATTGGTGGTGACAAAATCAACCAATCATAGCTGATTGGTGACACATCTAGCTGCCACGTAGATAGATAACAGCCATCATCTTCATCCCTATAAAGATGGGAATTATTTATGACGCGTGTGGCTCACTTGTTTATAGAAAAGGAAGCCCCAAATTCTGATTTTGATCTATGGTTATTTTTGGGATGGTGGGTGAAGTTTTTTATGACTGTGTTTTCTTTTCATAGAATGTAACGAAGGCTTTGTGGAGGTTTGACCAAAAGAAGTGAAAACTTCTCAATTTTTATATTTCTCACCATCCCACAATTCCATCTTTATGGGCTTGGACTCATCATAACATTCCACCGTCCCATGATAAAAGCAGTTGGGCTTGGGCCCAAATAAATCCATCCGTTTATTTTTTTATTCATAATTTGGGCTTTGTCCTACAAATTAATGTGAATACAATCCGTCCCTTTATTGTTTTGGTTTTTGGGCTTGGGTCCAAGTGGTGAATATTACAGTCCGTCTCATAGTTAATGGACTTTGTTATTGGGCTTTCAGGCCCGATAACCAAATGTGGGTCCCATTAAGCCCATTAACCTTTGATAAAATTTAATCCTCGAAAACGAACTTGTCTTTTGGCTTCTCGATCTTTTCTTCAATACTCATGTCGGTTTTTTCTGGTTTTTGTGATCTTGGTACCTTTGAAATTTTTGCACATTTGGTTCTTTGACTTTGACTTTGTCTCTTTATTTGACTTTTCTTCAACAATTGACCGTGAAATCCCGTGTTACTTTTCCTTTGATCTTTTGTACCTATTTCACACAAAAACACAAAACCACGCGTAATTCCGACTTTTACGATATTAAACACATGATTAGGTCTTGTTTTTCATCGATTTTAGTGGCAAAAGGATAAGTGTTTACACACTTATTAAGCAAAATAGTTTTTGCTTTGATTTCCTTCTGAACAACAGTGATTTCTTCATGAGTTTTGGGATCGAGAATGGTGATATTACCATTCTTGTCTCTAACCGTTGTTTTCTTGCTGTTGCCATTCTGGACAATCTTCCAAAGGTCTAGATCAGTATTGGTGATCCAACATTCCATCTTCATGGCCTAGCTATCATACTCATCATTCTTTAAGAGTGGGAATTTTCCATTTGTATTGGAAACAGTAGCAACGATTTGCTGAGGTTGCTGTATTTTAGAGGTGCTTGCTTCTCCTGTTTCAACAGAACTAGAAGCAGACATGATTAAACAATGATGTTAGTAAAGAGAAAAATTGATTCTTCTTGAGAAGAGACTCTCCTAGGCTCTGATACCACTTGTTGGGTCCACTATATATGGATCTTGCAGTGGTGAACGACTTTTGTAATCACAAGTCTATTCACAGAGAGACTCTATATAAACACACAATATAAGTGTGAAATACAAATACTATGAACAAGAAGAAACAAAATAACTAAAACAACTTGATCCTTACTAAGGATTTCTACTATTAATATGAAATGAATAATGTTGATGAAGGTGTGTCTAACCCTTCTACCAATGGTTCCTTTTATACTACAAGGAAACCCTAATACTACATTAAACCAAAACGTGTAACTTCTGATATGCATATCCTTTCCTAACATATCTCATGCATGTCCTAACAAACTACTAAGAATAATAATGTTTGACTTTTAACTAGACCAGGAGCACGTGTTGCTCCTGCTACTACTAGGACCAGGAGGAACTACATATCTCCTAGCTTATCTATTACAAGTATCTATTCGAGAGGTCCTAACAAACAGTAAGCTCAACGATTATTGCAGGAATCAACCCTCGAACATATACCTCACTAGACGCGGCAATAAGGTCTGCTTTTTAAGTAAGTTCTTGCATCGTCCCCTCACAATTATGTATGTACACATCTTATGAAACATCATGTCAATTATTGTACAACGTCATTTCTTTAATAAGTCCACCTATTTCTCATATATGCGTCTCTTTTATTTAGCAACAAGTGAAAAAAATAGCTCAAATGAAAGAAATTATGTATGCTTTATATTACTAACAACTACTAGCGCCGACTTCATATATTACGTGTCTTGATGTAGTTTTATGGCATAAATAATCTATTTTGCTAGACAATAAAGCAAGCCACAACGTGACACTTAAATGGAAGGCCATTAATACGTTTATTGTTATAACGTAGCATGAAATATGAGATGACTAAGGCAAGTCATCAACATTCTTTTTTTTCAAATAGAAGGCCATTAATACGTTTATACATTTTTTAGGTTTCATATATTTTATTTTCTATGTAAGATATGAATTTATATTATATACCGCACTTGGTAAAACGAGTATTATCGAGACCCGATATTTTAAATGTTACGCGATATAAAAGTTACATGTAATACACGAAAAATAAACGCCCAATATAATATAAAACTTTGACATTCGGAGAACATTTATATTTCGATATATAAAT
This sequence comes from Glebionis coronaria, assembly GCA_025667525.1. NCBI lineage: Eukaryota > Viridiplantae > Streptophyta > Magnoliopsida > Asterales > Asteraceae > Glebionis > Glebionis coronaria. The sequence goes on from CM046874.1 coordinate 275,771,988, forward strand.
GAGGGCTTATAACTTAATAAATGTTAACGCGGCGTAAACGAATGACACTTAAAGGATTAACTTAATTTACGAAAAATGCTCGTAAAACAAAAATTTTAAAATGACAACAATAGAAATATTTCTATGTCATGACGATAATCTTTACGGTCGATAACGGACATATACTTTTTCAATAAATAATAATTGACACGTATTCGATACGCTAAACCCCTAACCTTGCCGGTCAGTCAAGAATTCAATATTAATCGTAGAACGAACATGACATATAAAAGTTGGGTAATAAATATTATTCCGAATATTAGGAATAGAATTAGAGCTCGGTCTAAATGTTGATTTTAAATTTTGGGTTACTATAGTAAATAAATATGGAAAAATAAAATTAATTTTTTTTATTTTTTTATTTTTTATAATTTCGAATAAATTATCATCAATGATCAAAAAAATAATTAAAATATAATTTAATTAAAATTCTCGAGATCTCAGGATTTACGTATGAAAAGTAAAGGGGAACAAGTAAAACATTGAAAAATCGAGAAGTACGAATAAAAGAATAATTTAATTATCGGGAAAAATACGAGTTCTCACAAATTCCATCACCTGAATCTTTGAAAGACTTGCGCCCTATAAGTTTATGTAATGTCATTTACAAAATTATTTCCAAAGTCATCGTGAACAGAATTAAAGGGGCACTACCGGGTTTAATTGATGAGACTCAGTCAGCTTTTGTTATAGGATGGGTGATCACTGATAATGCTATTGTTGCCTTTGAAGTCTTTCATTAGCTAAAAAACAAAAGAAGCGGCAGAAATGGTGCAATGACTCTAAAAGTCGACATAAGTAAAGCTTATGATCGCGTGGAGTGGGAATTTGTTAGATCAATTCTTGAAAGGTTTAAATTTCCACAGATGTTTATAAAGCTCGTTATGGCATGTGTTACGACTGTCTCCTTTTCGTTCAATATTAATGGGCAGGTGGCAGGAAACGTGGTTCCTACAAGAGGTCTTCGTCAAGGGGATCACCTTTCGCCCTATTTGTTTATCATGTATGCAGAGGTGTTGTCGGTAATGATAAGGAGTGCAGTCGTATGACGACATATTCATGGAGTTAAAGTTTGTCGTCGAGCACCGGATTTCAGCCACTTGTTTTTCGCAGATGATAGCATTTTCTTTACAAGGGCATCAGTACAAGAATGCACACGGTTACACAATATTCTTGTGAAGGATTGTAGTTGTTCAGGCCAGGTTATCAATTTTGAGAAGTCAGAATTCTTCTTTAGTCCGAATGTTGATCTGAGCACACGAAATGATATCATAAGTGATGAGACTCTTTTATAGGGCTTAAAATGCATTAAATATCATCAAAATACCCAAATATATGCTTGTGTTTGTTGCTTGTGTATTTTAGGTACGGATATTGAGAAAATGACAAAAGATCACAAGAATCAGTAAAAAACGAACACGGGAAACGAAGCCGCACGATGAACCAAGCCCTAATGAAGAATTTTCCAAAGAAAGTCCTTGAAGATTTGAAGAATTTTGAAGAAGGGTCCTCCAATATGGAAGAATTGACACTTTATACCCTTGTATCTTCATAATTACAAGTTTGGTCCCTAAAGTTTGTCAAAATTACAAAAAGGACCCTTAACTTTGAAGAATTGGCAAATTTAGTCCCTCAACAAAACTAAATTGTCAATATTGGTCCTCCAAGAATTCAACAAACAAGTCAAACCTTGAAGAATGAAGAAAATGCCAAAATCAGTCCTTCAAATATCATTAATTTGCATGTTTAGTCCTTGAAACAAGTTTAAAAACTTGTTGTGCCAAAAATGACAAGTTTACAAAGATGTTTATAAAGGGAAATGAAATTATTTGCTGTTTATCACAAAATGAAGGAAATGTGAAACTTGGGGGGCTAAATCTGCCCAGACAAACAAACACACCTCACCCAACCCCTGCCTGCCACGTAGCCCACTTAAACCTCTCCTCCAATCAAATACTCCTAAACCTCCACATCAGATTCCACCCACGTTTTTAAATTAATATCAGATTTATTAATCTGATTTTGGTGGTAAACACATTTTTTGAAAAGTTAATCCACCCTTAGCAAATCAAATCCATGCCTGCTACTTTCCTAATCCAACGAACCCTAAATCCCAATTACTTAAAATCAAAGGGGTTTACCCTAAGCTTTTCCAGAAACATGATTAAGCAAACCCTTAACAAAACCCACCACCCATCACACTCACCCCGTGACTCAGGCTTGGAGACTACGCACAAATGAACGATTGTGATCACTTCTTGCCAGTTACAACATCACATGGGACTTGACAAGGACTTGCTGACCAAGATTCCAAATTCAAAAACAAGGGCAAACCTGGAAATTCCATATTAGGGTTTAGGGCTCTAGTTCTTTTTTGTAATATTTTATTCTACCTTCTAGATAGTTCAGATTAGTAGTATATAATGAGACGTATGTGTCTCATTACGTTTTGTTCCTTGTTTTTCTCTTTTGATCACAACTTTGTAAATCCAGTTTTTTATGAATGAAAAATGGTTTAAAGTTTGGTGATGAGAAGCAAAGAGCCAATTTACTTATATTGTTTAAAGTTTTGTTGATTTTTATTGTTGATTTACTTGTTTCAAAAGGTTTTCAGTTTTCCTAAATTTTCAAAATTTCAGTGAAGAAAAATCAGTTTTCTTATATTTCTTCTTCCTTTTTAAAAGCTTTAAGCTATAGATTAACTTGTCAGTAAGTTAACCCTATAAGCCTAAGCTCTTGTACCAGTTACCCTTGCTCTTGGTTGTTTGTTTTGGCAGGTTCAAATCAAAGACAATCATCATCATCATCTTCATTTCAAACAGCAAAGAAAGTCTGCTCAGGCCCCAGCCTGATTGGAGGTGACTTTTCAGTCACTGTTGGGCCTGGATGTAGGCCCAACAAGGTAGCATCCTTGTTTCCTTTTTCATTTTTCAAAAATATTCAGTTTTATGTGATTTAGTATGGAATTTGTGAAATCTGCTTAAGTGTTGGTTTTATGTTCTTGTTCTTGGTTATTGTGCTTGGTATGCATGCTTAGGATAAGTAAAAATCAGTTTGGTTAGGTTTTGAGTTGCTTAGCTTTGTAAAAATTCAAATTCTGAATTTAAAGGGGTGTTTGGATTAGGGTTTAAGTAGGGGTTAAATGGTATGAATCTTTCTTAAAAACCTGTTGAATACTCTTGTTTGGTTGTCATTAGGATGTATGCTAGTTGGTTTTCAGTATGGTAGAGTTAAAACACAAGTTTGCATGTTAAAAAAATGGTTTTCACCTGCTAAATCAGTAAGTCCCATTTATGCATGCTTGAGTGTTAATTTAGCTTTTAAATCTTGATCAATGTTAGATACTTGTTCTGTCTAGGGTTTTATTGAGTTTGTATGTGATTTGGTTGAGTTTTGAGCAAGTCTTGGACATTTGAATCTCATTAGAATACCATTTGTATCAGTCAAGCACTCCTTGTCCTGTTCAGTTCATCAGTAAGTGTGATTTTTGTTGGTGTGTGATTTTGCTAAGTGTATTTTGTGTTTTTTGTGATTAGCTTGACTCCCTACACTCAACTGAGTGTAGGGGTGCCCCCATTTGTCCATCAAACACCACAAAACCATAGAACTTGCTCCTCTTGTTCTATTCTGCACAAGTGAAGAAATACACTTGTGTTCTTCAGTTATTTTCCAATCTGGGCATTCTTTTTGCTCTTATAGTTTTGATTCTAGTTTAGTTGTTATTAAAAGTGTGATTTAAAGTAAGTTTAAGTTACTGTGTTTGGGTTTTCAAAGTTTAAAAAAATATATATATATATATATAAAGCAAAAAGGACGTGGCCAGGACTCGAACCTGCGCCACTCCTCTCACAACACTTACGTCTTACCAGCGTGCCCTTGGGTCTTTTACTGCTAAGTACTCAAACCAATATCCTTTTAACAAGTTTTTGTTTGGGCTTTTCAAATATAAGCCGTAGCTAAATAAGCTCTCACAAGCTTATTGGTTAAGGTTTTTGGTCAGTTTACATTTTTCTTAGGATTGTTACTTAGTTTAGGATTTTTCTGGCTAGAGTTTCGATTTTTCCCTTTCTTTAATTATTTTTTTATCATTTTTTATTTACCCGTTTTTAATTAATTAGATAAAAAATAGCAAAAGTAGTTTTAAAATTTTATAAAAAATGTTTTTAGGTTTTATTTAAGTAACTTGAGGTTTACAGCCATTTAAGTTTTCAAAAAGTCTTATTTTGATTTTATAGGATTTTAAGGTTTTTAACCAACTTTAAAATTTAATATAAAATTATTAATTAGGTTTTAGAAACTTTTAATTGCATTTCTGTCTTAGTTACATTATTCTAGATTTTTGGTAATTTTTTAGAATTTTTTTATAAACTTTGAATTTTTTGAATATTTTAATATTATTTTATTATTAAAAATTGAAAGTTTGATTTTTTAAGTTTTACATTTTTCCTACATTGTATTCACTTAATTAGGAGTTTTGTAACTTTCCAAATATTTTTAGGACTTTTCAATTATTTTCTAGAATTAATTTAAGTTTTAATTGATTTTAATAGTTTTTAAGTGTTTAAAAATAGTTTTATTTTGTTTTAAAATTTTAAAAAATACTTTTTAGCTTAATTAGGATATTTTTGAGGTTTAAAAACTATAAGATCTTGTTTAGGGCTTTTTAATAGTTAATTGTGATTTTTAGGGCTTTAATTAGCATTAAAAAGTCATTATCTAATTAATTAAAAGGTTTCAGCAAGTTTGGATTTTTTTAAAACTCTTAGAATATTATTGTGGATTTTTAGTAATTTTTAGGAATTTTTAGGTTAAAATTTTAAATTTTGCACTATTTACGGTTTTACGTGATCGCCTTTTTCGTCTTAGTTTAATCCGTCTTCGTAACCGTCTTTCTCTTTTAATCTCATTTCTTTCTTTCTTTTTCAATCATATAATCACAAATCAAAATCAATTCATTACACAACGCACTTGCCTCCTCGAGAACGAACTCAATTTTAGGGTCATTCACACACGGTTTTCCTAAATCGTCGTGCATACTTGCCCTTTTTGCTCTCTTTTCCTAAAGAGTAGTAAAATCACTACAATCATTTTGGCGCCGCTTCCGGGTAGGCGTGTTGTGTTTTGATTTGAACATTGTTGTTTTTATATATAGCCATAATAGCTATTTGTATTAGTAGCACTCTACTAATACGTATTATCGGTTTTTCGTTTTTTGTAAATACTATTACTATATTGTATACGTAGAAAAATAAATTCACAAGTATTCCAAATACGTGAGAAATCACAACCTTGACTTGGGAGGTCATTACCCAATCATTGTATTCGAATCTCAAACCAAAGAAAAAGGCAAAAATAGATAAATACTTTCGTGAAACTCGATTTTGATAAATACAAACTATAAGGTGGGTATAAGGCGGTTGTATTTCACGACCTAAAGGAAAAAGGCTCTTAAGTGCTTCGCGCCGCCTCGTTTCCTCCGCTTGCTTGTGCGTATTTTGAGATTGAAAGCTAATCGAGGGTTTTGCCGCCCAAAGTATTACTTAAGTATCATATATATTTTCTTGGTTTCTATTGATTAAACCCTCTTGAACGATTTGGTGTTCCACCATCGTTCTAAAGTCATCGAAGGCGTTCACTTCACGTGATCGTTTTCATTCCTTGAGGCTTCTTTAATCGAGAGATTTGATTAAGGAGGAGATTTGTAGATTTGTGTCTACCTAATACATTCCAAAATCCAAAAAAAAGTAAAAACAATCAAAAACCAAAAAAATTGAAAAAGTAAAAACACCAAAAATAATCTTCTTTGCTCACCCTTTCGTTGTACGTGACGTTTATGCAAACTCGCTCTAAAGCAAGACGTGCTCGTAAACGAAGAAACAAATCAACCACTCCTTCTAGTGAGGAGTCTCTTATTGACGAACCCATCATAGTGAAAGAAGCACCCATGGCTAATCGAACTATGATGAAGTTGCTTCAAGCACCCACCGAGGGTTATGGAGAAGCGATTGTGATTCCCGCTATCCTTGCGGAGAATTTTGAGGTTAAGACGGGTTTGTTGTCCATGATTCAAAACAACAAGTTTCAAGGTGACGAAAAGGACAACCCTCATAACCACATTCGCCAATTTAATCGTCTTACCGCCACTTGCAAGTTTAAGGACGTCTCAAACGACTCGATTAAGATGATGCTTTTTCCGTATTCCTTAGCGGGGCCCGCAAAAATTTGGTTAGAGAAAGAGCCACCCAATTCTATATTGACGTGGAAGGATCTCGTTTCAAAAATCGTGAACCAATTTTTTCCGCCCTCTAAGACTACGCATTTGAAAAACGTGATTTCAAAGTTTTCACAAGAGTATAATGAGAGTTTTTCGACGGCTTGGAATAGGTTTAAAGAAATGTTGCACGAATGTCCTCATCATGGTTTTTCCGACTTGCATCAAATTGACACGTTTTACAATGGCTTGAACGATCATGAGCGTGATTATCTTAATGCCACCGCGGGTGGTAATTTTTTGTGTAAGACGGTCGAGGAAGCATTGTTAATCATTGAGAATAGGTCTAAGGTCTATAGTCCTCGTAGCACGTCGAGTGTTCGTAAGGCTTCGTCTTCGCCTTCGCCTTCATTGTCACACACCGTTGATGCTTGCCAAATCGAGGCTAATTTGGAGAACAAGATTTTTGATAAGCTTAAGGGATTGTTAATTGAGTTTAAAGTTGGTGAACAACCCACTCCCGCTACGGCTAAAGCGGTTGAGGTTTCTTGTATGTATTGTGGTGGAGCTGACGATTATTCCGAGTGCATTACCAACAGTGGTAACACTTCGAGTGCCTTCGCGGCCGCGGGAACTTATAACCAAAACGGTCAAGTTCCCCGCACTAATCAATTGACTCCACCGGGTTTTCCACCAAATCAAAATGCTAACAATTATCGAAACAATCAAGTTGGTTACCAAAATAATCAAAGAAACAATTACAAGGGTAATAACAACTATGGGAATCAAGGAAGTAGTAGCCAATTGCAAAATCAAAACCAAAACCGTAATTTTCAAAACACAAGTCAAGGTCTTCAAAATGTTTACACTAAAGAACTTCCAATGGACTTTTTGAATTACGCTACGGCAAATGATAAGATTTTGGAAAACATTCAAGAGCAATTGGCTAGTCAAGCTAGGGACACGGCTAAAAACACCAAGGAGTTGGCTAATTTTGTGATGGAAAATCTTAACATGAGAAATGAGTTGAAAAATGATTTTGCTAATCAAATTAGAGGTCAAAACAATAAAATTGAACAAAGTCATGCTAGGCTTGAACAAAGAATTGACCAAAAAGCCGCTAGTCAAGATGTTAAGCTTAATGCCATTCTAGAAGCCGTCATGGGGAACAAAGCCTCTACTTCGGGAAGTTTGCCTAGTAACACCGTTTCAAACCCGAAGGGAGAGATGAAAGTGATTACCACACGAAGTGGTAAGGCACTTAAAGAACCGACTCCTCAACCAATTACTCCAACGGTGGAGGAAATTGAGGAAGAACCCGGGGTGGTGGTCGAAAAGGAGCATATCTCAAGCCCACAAAGTACCGCTCATGCCACACCTACGGTCGACCCTTTACCAACATTGGAACCCGAGATTCCAAAGGCTATGCCTATGCCCCAACCCACACCACCCTTGCCTTACCCATCGAGACTTAGGAAGGAGAAACGACAAGAGCGCGACAATTATCAATTTGAGCTTTTTATGAAAATGTTTCGTGAGTTGCACCTTAATGTGAGTTTCGCCGATGCTTTGGTCATGATGCCTCGATTTGCCGCTAACTTTAAGAGTATGTTGAACAACAAGGAGAAATTGCACCAATTGTCTAGTTGTTCGTCGGTTTATCTTAATCGCATACCTCAAAAATTCGGTGATCCCGGTAAATTTTTGATCCCTTGTGCAATTCAAGATATGGAAGAATGATATGCCTTGGCCGATCATGGTGCTAGCATTAATTTGATGCCACTTGCAATCTTCAAGTCGCTCAATCTTCCTAATCTTACTCCTTCACTAATGTCTATCGAGATGGCCGACCATTCCACGATTCGTGCATGTGGTTTGGCGGAAGACGTTTTTGTGAAAGTGGGGAAGTTCTACTATCCCGTAGACTTTATCGTCGTTGATATCCCCACGGATCCTCAAGTTCCTCTCATTTTAGGTCGTTCGTTTTTAGATACGTCTATGGCTTTAATTGATGTACATGCTAGAAAGATCACCTTACGTTTCAACGACAAGGAACTTGTTATAAACGCAACTCAAAATTCTCAAAATTCTCATGTTTACTCCGTTGCTACCATAAACCTCGTTGATATGATCGACGTGGTTTGCGAGGAATTTTCACAAGAAGTTTTAGGATTTGGTGATGAAGAAACTAGTGGCAATCCCACTATGTTAGATCCAATTCTTGATAATTCGACACCAACCTTCACTCCATTTGAAGGTGGTGGTTTTACGTTGGAAGAATGCAATGTTCCACGTACTTGTGACGAAGACCTCGACAACGATGAGGACTTCTCGATTATCAAGGATTTTCTTAACGATTTCCCATTTCCTCCACCCGAGGAGGTTATGAGTATCGAGCCCAAGTCTTCACTTGAGGAACCACCTACCCTTGAGTTGAAAGATTTACCTCCTCACCTCGAATATGTCTATTTGGAGGAGGACGACAAGTTGCCGGTTATTATTGCGAAGGAACTTTCGAATGATGAAAAAACCGCACTTTTCGATGTTCTAAAGGATCACAAAGGGGCGATTGCGTGGAAGTTATCCGACATTAAGGGAATCGATCACAAGTTTTGTACCCACAAAATCTTAATGGAGGAGGATTTCAAGCCCACAATCCAAAGTCAAAGGAGGGTGAACCCCAAAATTCACGACGTCATCAAAAAGGATGTCCTTAAACTCCTTCATGCGGGAATGATTTACCCTATTTCTGATAGCCCTTGGGTGAGTCCTATTCATTGTGTCCCTAAAAAGGGAGGGATGACCGTTGTGCCAAACGATGCCAACGAGTTGATTCCCACTAGACTCGTGACCGGATGGAGAGTGTGCATTGACTATCGAAAGTTGAATGAAGCCACTCGAAAAGACCATTTTCCCTTGCCCTTCATGGACCAAATGTTGGAGCGTCTTGCGGGAAATGATTTCTATTTCTTTTTAGATGGTTTTTCTGGTTACTTCCAAATTCCCATCGATCCTCGTGATCAAGAAAAAACTACGTTTACGTGTCCATATGGAACGTTTGCCTATCGTAGAATGCCATTCGGACTTTGTAATGCACCGGGAACCTTTCAAAGGTGCATGATGGCTATTTTTCATGATATGATCGAGAAGACGATGGAAGTCTTCATGGATGACTTTTCCGTGTTTGGTGATTCTTTCACTTCGTGTTTGTCGAACCTTAAGAGAATGTTAAAACGTTGTGAGGAAACCAACCTTGTGCTCAATTGGGAAAAGTGTCATTTTATGGTTAAGAGTGGAATCGTCTTAGGGCATAAGGTCTCGAAAGCGAGGATTGAGGTAGATCAAGCTAAGGTAGACGTCATCGCCAAATTACCTCATCCCAAAACCGTTAAGGGAGTTAGGAGTTTCCTAGGCCACGCGGGCTTTTATCGTCGATTCATCAAGGATTTTTCAAAGATTTCTCGACACATTACACATCTTCTTGAAAAAGAGGCACGTTTTGTCTTTGACGAAGATTGTGTACGAGCCTTTGAAATCCTTAAGAGGAAACTTACCGAAGCTCCCATTCTTGTTGCTCCCAGTTGGAACCTCCCCTTTGAGCTTATGTGTGATGCTAGTGATTACGCTATTGGGGCCGTTTTAGGGCAACGTCATGATAAGCACTTCTTGCCTATTCACTATGCTAGCAAGACGATGACCGAGGCTCAACTAAAATACACTACAACGGAAAAGGAGTTCCTTGCCGTGGTGTATGCATTTGAGAAATTTCGACCTTATCTCGTCTTGACGAAATGCATAGTGTATACGGACCATTCGGCTATTAAGTATCTCATGGCAAAGCAAGACGCTAAGCCTAGATTACTTCGTTGGATTCTCTTCCTTCAAGAATTTGATCACACCATCGTTGAAAAAAAAAGAGCCGAGAATCTAGCGGCCGATCATATTTCTCGTTTGGAAGATCCTCACCAAAGTGTTTACGAGCCCAAGGAAATCACCGAAACATTTCCGCTCGAGACACTTGGTGTAGTGAATTCTAAACTTGATCCTTCCACCCCATGGTTTGCAGATTTTGCAAATTACCATGCGGGTAACTTCATCATTAAGGGTATGACGACTCAAGAAAAACGAAAATTCTTTCGTGACGTCAAGTTCTACTTTTGGAACGACCCTTACTTGTTTCGAACTTGTGCGGATCAAATCATCCGACGTTGTGTATTTGGCACCGAAGCTTCTAACATCCTTAGAGCTTGTCACGAGGGACCCACGGGTGGTCACCACGGTGCTAATCTCACGGCTAAAAAGGTGTTTGATGCCGGCTTCTTTTGGCCTACTATTTACCGAGATGCACAAGATCTTGTGAAGTCGTGTGATGCATGCCAACGACAAGGAAAAGCCTCACAAAAAGATGAAATGCCACAAAATATCATCCAAGTGTGTGAGATCTTTGACGTTTGGGGTATAGACTTTATGGGGCCGTTCCCATCATCTCGTGGTAATAAGTACATTCTCGTTGCGGTTGACTACCTATCTAAGTGGGTGGAGGCCAAGGCCTTGCCCACCAATGATGCTCGTGTGGTAGTTAAGTTCTTGAAAAGCTTGTTTTCTCGGTTTGGAACCCCTCGTGCGATCATAAGCGATCGTGGAACCCATTTTTGTAACGACCAATTCGAAAGGGTCCTAAGGAAATATGGGGTTACACATCGGCTTTCTACGGCTTATCACCCACAAACGAGTGGGCAAGTCGAGGTTTCAAACCGAGCTTTGAAGAGGATCTTGGAGAGATCCGTAGGAGAAAACCGACAAACTTGGTCGGATAAGTTGGACGATGCTTTATGGGCCTTTAGGACCGCTCATAAGACGCCCATTGGGTGCACTCCCTATAAGCTTGTGTATGGAAAGAATTGTCATTTGCCTATCGAGTTAGAACACAAGGCTTATTGGGCCCTAAAGCATTGTAATGATGATATGGAGACCGCGGGAAAACACCGGAAAATGCAATTGAATGAATTAGATGAATTAAGGGATATTGCTTATGAAAATTCATTGATTTATAAAGAAAAGACTAAAAAGTTGCATGATTCTAAAATTAAAAACCGGGTTTTTAACATTGGGGATCAAGTTTTGCTTTTTAATTCAAGATTGAAAATCTTTTCTGGTAAGTTGAAATCCCGTTGGTCCGGTCCATTCACCGTGACTCAAGTGTTTCCGTATGGGACCATCGAGCTAGCTCAAGATGATGGTCCTAACTTCAAGGTGAATGGACATAGGTTGAAGCACTACTTTGGCGGGGAAGTTCCATCCTTGAACTACCTCGACCAAGTCACCTTCCCCAATGATAATTAGTATTGAGGGGATCGAGTCGAGCTCATGACTCGGTAATCAAAAACGAGGTGCCTCGTGGGGGAGTGATAGGTTTGAAAACACCCATCCTTTTTACCACTTAATTACAATAATAACCGAGCCAAAACGTGTATTTTATGTCATTTATGTCGGAGTTATGCGTGGTTTGTGTTTTTGTTGTGATTTAGGACGAAAAGGTGAAAAGTGGAGAAAACACGGCATTCACGAGCTTTTATCGAAGAAAAAGACGAAAGATGAAGTCGAAAGATCAAGAGTGGAAAAAGAACGGAAGTCCAAGACCAATTCTAAAGATTTATCGAAGAAAAAGTCAAAAGACGGAAGTTTACTAAAAGCCGAAAAACTCGAGTCTTATTTATGAAGAAAATCCAAGACGAGTTTGAAGAAATCCCAAGACAAAGTCCAAGTATTAAGAAGATTAACAAAATATTAAGAAGTTTAAGGACTCAAGTGTGAAATTAAGAGAAAGAAGAAAGAGGGAGGAAGCTTCCTAAGCTCCTCCCTAATCCCCCTATATATAGATTAGGTAGTTTCAATGTTTAGAGTGTTGGAGGCTTGACAAGCCTCCCTTCCACCATCTTCAATTTCTTGTTCTTTACTTTTATGCATCTTAATCTCCATGTAACACACTTTTAATTTTCTTTTAATTCCAAGTGAGTTTCCATTTAATTGATTTTAATCTTTACTTTATTGTTAATCTCCTTCTTCCTTTCTTGCTTGATTTGTTCTTAATCTTTGAGTTCATGTTCTTGAGTTTTTATGATTTTAATCAAGTGGGTTTTGATTGATTTGGCTTTATTTGTTAGTTTTGTTGATTTGTTTTGATTGATTATTGTTAGTTGATGTTTAGTGGTTATTTTGGGTTAATCTTTTGGTTGATCTTGATTGATTTTGCTTAAATTCGTATCCCCTGTTTTATATACCTGTTACTGTTCTTCGTCCAATTGTTCCGCATAGGCATCTTAATTTTTCCCTTATTCGGAACATTTGATTGTTCCGCATAGTCATCTTAAATTTTCCCTTATTCGGAACATTTGATTGTTCCGAATAGTCATCTTAATTTTTCTCTTATTCGGAACATTTGATTGTTCCGAATAGTCATCTTAATTTTTCCCTTATTCGGAACATTTCAATGTTCCGAATAGTCATCTTAATTTTTCTCTTATTCGGAACATTTGATTGTTCCGAATAGTCATCTTAATTTTTCCCTTATTCGGAATATTTTCAATATTCCGAGTAGAACCTTTTACTTTCCTTTATTCGGAATATTTTATATATTCCGAGTAGACCCAACATTCCGAGTAGAACCTTTTACTTTCCTTTATTCGGAATATCTTAAATATTCCGAGTAGACCTTTTGTTCCGAATAGCAAGTTTTTCCGCATAGACTTACATTCCGCATAGACTTTCTTTCCGAATAGAGTTGTTTTCCGAGTAGAGTGTTTTTCCATTTTTATTCCGCATAGACTTTCCTTATTCGGAATATTTACTTTATTCCGAAAAGAGTTTTTAGTTTTCAGATTTAAACTTTATTTTTCCTGCCATTTTCTTTATTTGCACTTTTACTAGCTTTCCTTTCGATTTAAGTTTTAATTTGAGTTATTTACTTTTATTGCCTTTAATTTTCTCGCACTTTACTTTTCGCCAAGTTTTAATCTTTCATTATTGTCTCGTCACTTTATTTTTATTTGTTCCAAGTCTTTATTTTTAATTAGTCTTAGACAACGACACCCTTTTACTTGATTCACCAAGAACAACTAATCTCACACAATTAACCCGAGATCAATTCGAAGAGATACCGAGAAAATGAACTTTAATTGATAGAAAAATCTAGTTATTAAATGGCGCCGCTGCCGGCTCTTTTCGTGAAGATCGAAGGTTTTTTTGTGAGTGAAGCGTTGGATTTTGGGATCCGTTCACTTGTGAACGTTATTTTTCTTGTCCAAAATTTTCAAAAATCCAAAAACATTTGAAAAATTATAAAAAGCATTTCTTTTTCTAAGTTTTGCACCAAAAATATTCTTCTTGCTTATCTATCTTTCTCTATGGATTTTTATGTCCATTGCGTCGGGTGCGGGAGACGATTGTACGGGAACGACTCTTGTCAATGGTGTACATGTGAGCGGTGCGGAAACGATATCAAAGATACGCAATTAATACCAGGATTTTGTCCTTTGTGCCACTCACTTAATTCTTCCTTTTTGAACCCACCTACTCTTTCCCCGTGCATCTATTGTGGAAGCGATTCTCATTGGCATGTTTCGTGCCCGGTTCAATACTCGTATGATTACGGGCAAGAACCGGGGTATAATTATGACAATGAAAATAACTATCCACAAGACGCACCCGAATTTTCTCCTTACCCTTCTTGCCAAACTTGTGGGGGTCCTCATGATTCTTCTTATTGTCAACCAATGAATTATATTGAGCAAAATCCGTGTCCTCAATTTTCTTCACCAATGGATTATTATGAACCAAACCCGGTTTCTAATTCTTCTCCACCGATGAACTACTATGAGCCACAACCATGCTATAATTCAGGATTTCAACATTTTGAACCCCCACAACACATCATCGATCCTCAACCTTCCTTCGAACAATTGAGCTCCAATGAACAACGGGACAATCTGGTTAAGCAAGTTCAAAAAATTCAAGAATCTTGGAACAAGTTCATCGAAAAATATCAAGAGGCTCAACGACAGGAGCAAATATCGAATATCGAGACTTATACTCCTCCTCCGGTGTATCCATACTATTACGATGATGATGACGATGAGCCTACTATTTCTTGGAATGATCTTACTGCTCAATGTCCTAGCGCTATTGTCATCCCTCCTCTCAATATCCCTAACATGTCGAAGGAGTGCGATACATTGAATGAGCTTAGTGATGTTGTTCCTGACAAAGTATTGGATGATGAGGTTTGTGACATACCAGCTGCTATGGAGCCTGAGGACGACATTGCTCTTACGAAAGAAGTCGATCCTAGTGATGACGATTCTTCTCTCTGCTATGAGAATTTCACTTTTGAAATTTCTCAATCTCCATCGGGCGATGCAGACGATGACGATTTATTCTCTCCAGTTTACGAGAAGTTCACCGATGAACATGATCGTGTGGATGAGGTGGAAGACGTACTTCTTCGCGATAGATTACGGAAAGTGCACCTTCTTATTGATCAAATCGAAGCGTTGACTTCTCCTTCTCCTTCCGAGTCTTTGCCTCCATCTATTCTTCCCGTTGAAGATAATGACCCATTGCTGGAAGAAATTGACATTCACTCCATACCACCAGGTAATGATGACGATGATTTGGAGGGGGACATTATTTTTGCTAATTTGCTTCAAGAAAATATTGTCCCAAGTCCCCCTCTCGAGCACCTTTCATCCTCCCCTTTAGCCACTATTACGGAGGATGAGTGCTTTGACCCGGGAGGCGACATTCATTATGCTATGATTGATAACAATACGGCTTTGCCGTTTGCTCAGCCTCCATTGTCTTTGGGGGAGGACAATGTGCTTACTATACCCAACCCACCTCCCGTGGATCTTGAATTCACATACTTCTCGTATGTTGAAAGGACCTTTCTTCCTTTCAAGACTTATTCCCCCGCCTCTCCTTTGTTGATGTCAACCGGGAACGAGGACAAGGTCTTTGATCCCGGTATCACATTCGAGGCTTCCCCATGGACCATTTAATTCGGGGGCGAGTCAGGCTCGTGACTCGGTCAACAAAAACAAGCGCTTTTTGGGAGGCAACCCAATTATCTATCTATTTTCACCATAAGTGTAGGGGGAAGTCCCGTGGTGTTTCTTGCTTTCTTTCTTATCATGTGCAGGGATTAGAGCTTCAAAGACACACTCTTGATGACTTTTGACGAACCGTGATTCCGTGTTCTACTTCTTCCCGGTTCTATCCTAAACTCTTTTCGATTCACTATTTTATATTTTCTCAATATTAAAATAGGAATCTCTTTAGTTGTCTTTTCCTTAGCAAGATTTAAACAAAGTGCACAATGTCCTAAGTGTAGGGGAGTTTACTCCCACATGCTCAAACATTGAGGACAATGTTTATATTAAGTGTAGGGGAGACTTCTATCGAAGTTAAGTGCCTTTTCCTTGTATTTGTCCTCATTTTAACCAGAAAATCAATTTTTCGACATTTTTCAAAATTTTTAATCTATTTTGGCCTAGTTGTAGTCTCCTTTATTTTTGTTATTTTAATAAAATGGTTGTAGCAAGTTTAGATATCTTAGATATATTAGGCCCGTTGTGAATATTTTGACTCAACCCGAGTTTACTTATCCAAGTTCACTCTAGCTAGTATCCTTAACCATGTAGACCTTAATTGGTTTATTAGGCTAAGCATCCACGAGTCTCATTCTTTGAGATTTTAAATTGTGGAGAACGAGAAATGATAGAGTTGGTTACAAGTTTGGTATTCTCTCATTAACTTATGTGAGTTAATTATGATCTTTTTCTCCCATCACTTGCTAATAAATTATCTGCAATAAGTAAGGTCGTACGATTTGAAAAGTTACTTAGCTTCTAGCCCAAGATCGTTTAAAAGTTGCTCGGTAATGATAAGAGTTCATAGCCAAGGCATAACTTATGAAGCGGGGCGCGAAGATTGGCGAGTCCGAAAAGGCCCTAACAAGGCATGAGGATTCAATTTTATTGCTGAAGATCCAAAGTGATGTGAAAAGCATTATTCCTAAAATCAATATGAAGGATCAAGACTCACGACGAAAAGCAATCAACTCCCATAAAGATCATGGAGAAGTCTATCCGAAAAGACCCTAACAAGGTATGAGGATAAATAGATCCAAGTCCGAAAAGGAGGCGGATCGTTGTATCTCAAAATCCCAATTAGAGATTGAAGAAATAATCATGAAGTCGTGGTCAACAAAGTTGGAGTACCTCTCAAAAGTCTCCAAGTGAAGGAACTCTAGGAACGATGAGAAGACCATTATCTCATGCACGTCTCTCAAGATATGAAGTATGAAGTACATGCCAAATATCGGCCCGAGAAAGGTCTCAAATCGCGAACCAAGTTATGCCAAGATATGAACTTTTTGATATCCCGAGAAGCAGTTTTAAGAGATTTTATCCTTTAGCTAACTATTGATCAAATCGTCCTACTTTGCTTTCAGCCTAAATAAACTATCGAAATAAGTCCAAAAATGCATCTTCATGATCATTCTAAGACAAAAATAAAATATAAGAGTTACCCGTAGGAATAAGGGAGTTTAAGTGATTAATTGAACCACATGAGTAAATGTTTGTTATGCTAACTTGTACTAACAATGATCTTGTTTTTAAGCTTGGCATGGGGAACGTGAAACTTGAGGGTGATAAACATTCACGACACCAAAGCCCTAATGTAAGTCTTAGATTTCTTTACAAATCTCTTCCTTGTTGCATTCTATCATTTTCTATCTTTTAAATTTTCCTTAGTTATTTAATAAAGGCCAAGACGGATTGATTATAATGGAAAGTGTAAACCTTGCTTTATTACTAAGCATTGCATGAGGACATTGCAATGGTTAAGTGTAGGGGATTTGATAGGTGTGAAAACACCCATCCTTTTTACCACTTAATTACAATAATAACCGAGCCAAAACGTGTATTTTATGTCATTTATGTCGGAGTTATGCGTGGTTTGTGTTTTTGTTGTGATTTAGGACGAAAAGGTGAAAAGTGGAGAAAACACGGCATTCACGAGCTTTTATCGAAGAAAAAGACGAAAGATGAAGTCGAAAGATCAAGAGTGGAAAAAGAACGGAAGTCCAAGACCAATTCTGAAGATTTATCGAAGAAAAAGTCAAAAGACGGAAGTTTACTAAAAGCCGAAAAACTCGAGTCTTATTTATGAAGAAAATCCAAGACGAGTTTGAAGAAATCCCAAGACAAAGTCCAAGTATTAAGAAGATTAACAAAATATTAAGAAGTTTAAGGACTCAAGTGTGCAATTAAGAGAAAGAAGAAAGAGGGAGGAAGCTTCCTAAGCTCCTCCCTAATCCCCCTATATATAGATTAGGTAGTTTCAATGTTTAGAGTGTTGGAGGCTTGACAAGCCTCCCTTCCACCATCTTCAATTTCTTGTTCTTTACTTTTATGCATCTTAATCTCCATGTAACACACTTTTAATTTTCTTTTAATTCCAAGTGAGTTTCCATTTAATTGATTTTAATCTTTACTTTATTGTTAATTTCCTTCTTCCTTTCTTGCTTGATTTGTTCTTAATCTTTGAGTTCATGTTCTTGAGTTTTTATGATTTTAATCAAGTGGGTTTTGATTGATTTGGCTTTATTTGTTAGTTTTGTTGATTTGTTTTGATTGATTATTGTTAGTTGATGTTTAGTGGTTATTTTGGGTTAATCTTTTGGTTGATCTTGATTGATTTTGCTTAAATTCGTATCCCCTGTTTTATATACCTGTTACTGTTCTTCGTCCAATTGTTCCGCATAGGCATCTTAATTTTTCCCTTATTCGGAACATTTGATTGTTCCGCATAGTCATCTTAAATTTTCCCTTATTCGGAACATTTGATTGTTCCGAATAGTCATCTTAATTTTTCTCTTATTCGGAACATTTGATTGTTCCGAATAGTCATCTTAATTTTTCCCTTATTCGGAACATTTCAATGTTCCGAATAGTCATCTTAATTTTTCTCTTATTCGGAACATTTGATTGTTCCGAATAGTCATCTTAATTTTTCCCTTATTCGGAATATTTTCAATATTCCGAGTAGAACCTTTTACTTTCCTTTATTCGGAATATTTTATATATTCCGAGTAGACCCAACATTCCGAGTAGAACCTTTTACTTTCCTTTATTCGGAATATCTTAAATATTCCGAGTAGACCTTTTGTTCCGAATAGCAAGTTTTTCCGCATAGACTTACATTCCGCATAGACTTTCTTTCCGAATAGAGTTGTTTTCCGAGTAGAGTGTTTTTCCATTTTTATTCCGCATAGACTTTCCTTATTCGGAATATTTGCTTTATTCCGAAAAGAGTTTTTAGTTTTCAGATTTAAACTTTATTTTTCCTGCCATTTTCTTTATTTGCACTTTTACTAGATTTCCTTTCGATTTAAGTTTTAATTTGAGTTATTTACTTTTATTGCCTTTAATTTTCTCGCACTTTACTTTTCGCCAAGTTTTAATCTTTCATTATTGTCTCGTCACTTTATTTTTATTTGTTCCAAGTCTTTATTTTTAATTAGTCTTAGACAACGACACCCTTTTACTTGATTCACCAAGAACAACTAATCTCACACAATTAACCCGAGATCAATTCGAAGAGATACCGAGAAAATGAACTTTAATTGATAGAAAAATCTAGTTATTAGGGAGACCCATGCTTATCCATGTACATATTATCGCTTTCTAATGTAGCTTACGTGTGGGGATTTGTGCCCTTCCAACCTTTGTTCCGTGGTTGTTTGTGAATTGTGAACTTTAGATGATCATGATCTTCACGATTGGAGCCTATCGTGTTCGTTTTATGGGAGCACTCGATCGTTTGCTTTGAAGACTTTCTCAATATCCATGATATATCCTTGATTGTTCTAACCTTAGGTTTTTAGCACACTTCATAAACGGCTATTAATTTATTGGTTACACCCTTTCCATGCTAGATTAGGCATTCGACTACGTCTCTAGTATGGGGGTGTTTGCACCCCTAGACTCGAAACATTGAGGACAATGTTTAACTTTAGTATGGGGGGGGGGGGGTGAATAGATACTTGCCTTGCCAAACCTTCATGCTTTCCAAAGTTTATCTTTTTGTTTATCGTTTTTGTTGCAAAATAAGGCTAAAAATGGCCAAATTTTAAATTTTTCTCATGTTTTATAAGTGTTTGAAGACACGAATGTAGGTTTTCCGATGGCGAGAATAAGAGTAATTTTTGACTCGACCGTGCGTGTTGAGCACTTAGCTTTGATTCCTTAACTACACATTAGGCTAAGTCTCTTAAATGAGGACGAGAAATGATAGAGTTAATTATAAGTTACTATGCTAAACGTAGAGTACTCGTATTCTTTCAAAAACTCATGTGTTCTCGTTGTTTGCTTATTCTCCCTTCGCATGTAAATATTTTTTGCTTAATAAATATTGACTTAGCGGTTTAGTTAGGATTGTTGGGTTTCTAGTCTTTTCTAGTAGCTTCCGTGTAATTAAATTGGGAAGACATTAAGGTATCGCCAGCGTCACGGTTTTGAAGTATTGGCACCCGAATAATCGAAAGCTTCACCCAATAATAAGATTTCAAGTGCTCACCTAAATCTAGCAAACAATTTGAAGCCCCACAAGGCCGAAAAATCTATGCAAAATTGAAAGTGAATCAAGCCTTAATCTTCGAAGCTTTAAAGATCCAAAATTCGCTTTAGCGTGAGGATATACGTCTTTGGCTAATAAAACCACCGATGAGGCGGATAATAAAAGGCAAGGCAAGACCGAAGTCATAATAAAAGCTTCATGGCGAAGTTGAATAAAAGATGGAGGTAAACCAAAGATAATAAGGCCCTTCCGTTAGGGGGCGTATAAAAGTCTTGGTAATAAGTCTCATGTTCAAAACCGTTATAAAACCGTGTTTATCGATTCTTCTTGTCAACTTAATTTTTTAACATCGTTGTCTATTAGGAGGGGTTATTGATTTGATGGTCTTAGTTACACCGTTAGGACTCTATTTTTAGACCTAAATCTCTATTATCGCATAAGTCAAACAATGTATCCTCGTGAAACATTCAAGACAAAATAAAATATAAGAGATACAACTTAGGAGTAATGGGAGGATAAGTACGTGATTAGGGCATATGAGTAGTGTTAGCATTACTAACTTATAATGACAATGATCTCGTTGCACGCTTGGCATGGAATTGGGGTGAAAATCGAGGACGATGAAATTATTTCTAACGAAGCATTCACGTGTTCTTATTCTATGAACCTAAACGTCCCATTTTGCGATGAAAATCATACATTATGTCTAAAACGCAAGTAGTAGTAATAGTAGAAGTATAGCTAGTTTATCATTCCAATAAATTGAATAAAATTAAATTTGGAGGTGCTACGATACTTAATTCTAGCATTGCGTGAGGGCACGACAATGGTTTAGTATGGGGGAGTGATGAGACTGCTTTTATACATAGTCTCATCGTCCAAATAGGGCTTAAAATGCATTAAATATCATCAAAATACCCAAATATATGCTTGTGTTTGTTGCTTGTGTATTTTAGGTACGGATATTGAGAAAATGACAAAAGATCACAAGAATCAGTCAAGAACGAACACGGGAAACGAAGCCGCACGATGAACCAAGCCCTAATGAAGAATTTTCCAAAGAAAGTCCTTGAAGATTTGAAGAATTTTGAAGAAGGGTCCTACAATATGGAAGAATTGACACTTTATACCCTTGTATCTTCATAATTACAAGTTTGGTCCCTAAAGTTTGTCAAAATTACAAAAAGGACCCTTAACTTTAAAGAATTGGCAAATTTAGTCCCTCAACAAAACTAAATTGTCAATATTGGTCCTCCAAGAAGTCAACAAACAAGTCAAACCTTGAAGAATGAAGAAAATGCCAAAATCAGTCCTTCAAATATCATTAATTTGCATGTTTAGTCCTTGAAACAAGTTTAAAAACTTGTTGTGCCAAAAATGACAAGTTTACAAAGATGTTTATAAAGGGAAATGGAACTATTTGCTGTTTATCACAAAATGAAGGAAATGTGAAACTTGGGGGGCTAAATCTGCCCAGACAAACAAACACACCTCACCCAACCCCTGCCTGCCACGTAGCCCACTTAAACCTCTCCTCCAATCAAATACTCCTAAACCTCCACATCAGATTCCACCCACGTTTTTAAATTAATATCAGATTTATTAATCTGATTTTGGTGGTAAACACAATTTTTGAAAAGTTAATCCACCCTTAGCAAATCAAATCCATGCCTGCTACTTTCCTAATCCAACGAACCCTAAATCCCAATTACTTAAAATCAAAGGGGTTTACCCTAAGCTTTTCCAGAAACATGATTAAGCAAACCCTTAACAAAACCCACCACCCATCACACTCACCCCGTGACTCAGTAGGCCCCCCATCCTTCCCCTGCTACAAAAATACAAAAAAGTTACAGTGAATCAATGGTTGATAACTTGGCTTGGAGACTACGCACAAATGAACGATTGTGATCACTTCTTTCCAGCTACAACATCACATGGGACTTGACAAGGACTTGCTGACCAAGATTCCAAATTCAAAAACAATGGCAAACCTGGAAATTCCATATTAGGGTTTAGGGCTCTAGTTCTTTTTTGTAATATTTTATTCTACCTTCTAGATTGTTCAGAGTAGTAGTATATAATGAGACGTATGTGTCTCATTACGTTTTGTTCCTTGTTTTTCTCTTTTGATCACAACTTTGTAAATCCAGTTTTTTATGAATGAAAAATGGTTTAAAGTTTGGTGATGAGAAGCAAAGAGCCAATTTACTTATATTGTTTAAAGTTTTGTTGATTTTTATTGTTGATTTACTTGTTTCAAAAGGTTTTCAGTTTTCCTAAATTTTCAAAATTTCAGTGAAGAAAAATCAGTTTTCTTATATTTCTGCTTCCTTTTTAAAAGCTTTAAGCTATAGATTAACTTGTCAATAAGTTAACCCTATAAGCCTAAGCTCTTGTACCAGTTACCCTTGCTCTTGGTTGTTTGTTTTGGCAGGTTCAAATCAAAGACAATCATCATCATCATCTTCATTTCAAACAGCAAATAAAGTCTGCTCAGGCCCCAGCCTGATTGGAGGTGACTTTTCAGTCACTGTTGGGCCTGGATGTAGGCCCAACAAGGTAGCATCCTTGTTTCCTTTTTCATTTTTCAAAAATATTCAGTTTTATGTGATTTAGCATGGAATTTGTGAAATCTGCTTAAGTGTTGGTTTTATGTGCTTGTTCTTGGTTATTGTGCTTGGTATGCATGCTTAGGATAAGTAAAAATCAGTTTGGTTAGGTTTTGAGTTGCTTAGCTTTGTAAAAATTCAAATTCTGAATTTAAAGGGGTGTTTGGATTAGGGTTTAAGTAGGGGTTAAATGGTATGAATCTTTCTTAAAAGCCTGTTCAATACTCTTGTTTGGTTGTCATTAGGATGTATGCTAGTTGGTTTTCAGTATGGTAGAGTTAAAACACAAGTTTGCATGTTAAAAAAATGGTTTTCACCTGCTAAATCAGTAAGTCCCATTTATGCATGCTTGAGTGTTAATTTAGCTTTTAAATCTTGATCAGTGTTAGATACTTGTTCTGTCTAGGGTTTTATTGAGTTTGTATGTGATTTGGTTGAGTTTTGAGCAAGTCTTGGACATTTGAATCTCATTAGAATACCATTTGTATCAGTCAAGCACTCCTTGTCCTGTTCAGTTCATCAGTAAGTGTAAAACCCGCAAGCTTTTACCATGAATAGTGCCCTTAAGATCGTACGCCCTAGATTAAAACTTACCCTATTTAGTATTGATCACATTCATGTGCTAATAATCAAGCAAGTGCATACGGGTATGACATGATAAGTATCGATTACGTACAAACTCATGATAAACAGTTAATAGATATTTCACGTGAACATAATTAAATCATGATCGCCATTTTAAAACACGAACTAAAATAATTACGTAAGTACTTAATTACGAGTGTAAATAATACGATAAACTACATGATAAAATAAACAGAAACACTTTAAACACGAACACGTTTAACCACGAACGAACACGAAACATCGGGACACGAGAAAAGGTACGGGTACCCCATGTGGGGCCCCATACCCACGGCACACTTAAATAAATGGGCTTAGCCCATTGACTTTTTACATGAAAGGGGGGGTTATGGTAAATATTCTTTTCATTTTTACATTTCAAGGAAATAAGCATTTAACCTAAAAAGGTTTTTCTCTCCTCCTCTTGGTCTCTTTGTGCCGCCACCTTAAGGACCACCATAGGTGGTTGTTGATTGATCTTGATCTTAAAAATAAGTGCTAGAAACCGTGTTTGTTCATCCTCTTTCAAGCTACGTATTGGTATATCATTCTAAACCTTTCTTTTTAATTCTTTTTAAATCTTTGATTATTTTCATGAACATGTTATTATTATTCTTATAAAAACATGATAATTAAACATAGATCTAACATGTTTTGGGGTAAATTAAAATCAAAGGTTGTTATATGAGGGTGTTTGTTTTTGGCCGCCTAGCATAACCAACCCGAGGGGGGGTTCGGTTTGCTTTTAGCCGCCACCACCAAGACCATTTTTGGTCTTGGTTGGTGCATGTGGGACCCACGGCAGCAAGGGGGCACAAGTACCCCGAGTTTGGCTCGGGGTACGGTGTCGAGTTCATGCCCGATTCATGGTTCGTTGGTTAAATCATGATTTATGCTACATGTTAAAATTTATGAATTATGAACTTAGGATATAAATTAATTAATAACATGAGATATTAATTAAACCATGACTTAGGTTATTTTAATTATTAATTTAGCATGATATTAATTTAACCTAAGTATTTTATGTTATAAGTTATAATTAATTAATTATTTAAAACATGCCTATAATTAATTAATTTAGACATGACTTAGGTTATGTTATTAATACATAATAATACACATTTTAACCTAAGTAATTTATTCCATTTTAATTAAAACATGTTATACTTTAATTAAAATGCTTAACCTATAGTTTAATTAAATACATGAAATAATAATTAAACTATACACTATATCATATGACTTAAGAAATAAGCTTATAAACACTTAGACTTATATGTTAGCTTATGTAACCAGCTTAATTCTAATTATGGAAACTTCTATTTATAGAAACTTAATTAAATAAGGCAACTAATCTATTAATGGAAACCTTCTATATATAGAAATCTATCAATTTCATTCAGCTAATCTAATCATGGAAACCTTCTATATATGGAAACTTATTTAATTAAGGCAGCTGATCTATTTTTGGAAACTTTCTATTTTTAGAAACTAATCTATTTTAAGCAGTAAATTCTATTTTTGGAAACTTTTTATTTTTGGAAACTTTCTATTTTTGGAAACTTTCTATTTTTGGAAACTTTCTATTTTTGGAAACCTGCTATTTTTGGAAAGTTACTTATTATTACACAGTAAGTATAATAATACATGAAATACCAGTAATACTTAAGCAGATTAATCAGAATACAAGATAAACACAGTTTAAGGCTTTAAACAGTAAACCATGACCTAAAACATACAAAGTAAGCTAAGATGAGACATAAAACCCAGTACGTAATCAGTGATTCGATACTTATACACGTGTGTATTCATGTAGCGTTAGTGATCCAGAAGTAGGAGTCTTTCTTCCGTTCATTCACTGGACTTGAGGTACGGATTCCCGTCCTTTCAGTATGGACATTCTTTCCTTATTAGGATTTCCCCGTATGCAGCCAACTGTTTCCCCCAGTATTTGTTTTATTGTTTTGAACTGCTTATGTTTAATTAGCATAATCTATAGCCATATACAAGCATGACCAGTTTCACCTAGTTATGGAGGTACCATAACCATAACATTGGAGGCACCAATGTTATGACTTCCCCACGGCGGAGTGATTGCTCGTGGCGTCCCTTTCAGTTTTGGCCATATTATTATATCATGTGGGGCGTATGGGTGCATCCTAGTTACATGTTTTATTCAGTATTTCATGGTGAATGTGGTGTGTGCCTTGCATCCTTCACAAGGAGTTGATCCCTCCTACCCAGACCAGTATATTAATTAGAGGCATCCCCTCTAATCAGCATGATGAGGTCACCCCTCCAAGTATTCATGCAGGTGACCTTTTCATGACCTATATGGGCTATGGTATATTTATGTTAAAACAGTTTTCATAAGATAAACATAAGGCTTTTCAAACTATAAAACCAGTTTTCTTAATACTTAACCAGTTTACTCAGAACTTAGTCTTCCGCTGTTATATGTTACATGCTTATCCTATTCATGTTATATTGTACATCCGTGCACTGAGCGTCTTGCTCAGCCGTTTTCCTTTCATGTTCCCAAAACGGCAGGTACTCAGGGACGATCGTAGATCTCAAACGTACGTGCATATGGACTGGAAGCTTTATTGTCTTTCTTTACTTTATGCATTTCCTTTACTTTAATACAGCTTGCAATGGACATTGTTTCGTCCTTTCCTTTTACAGTATTTATGTTTGTGTGTGATAAGCTCTACTTTGGGGTTACCGATGTTTGATTCCGGTATTTCCCTTTTATGGTCAAATAATGCTTAGACATTTATCCTTGTATGCTTTGATGACACGCCATGATTATGCGTAAGATTCCATTTCCAAAATGGGGTGTTACAATTATGGTATCAGAGCCAAGGCTTCGACCTGTAGGCTCTCAAATATGACATGTGATTAGTGGCTAGTCACTACGGTCTTCCTAGAACTGACAGTTGTTTTCAAGCATTCATCATTTTAAGCATACATATACATGTCATTGTTACAGAGTTTTTGACTAAGTAATGGTTGGTACAGGACTGGCCCTATTTAGTCGCATGTGTTTTATCGAAACTTTTAGATTTGGGACTGACCCATAGGCGTCCCCTCGATATGTCTTTTGTTTTGAGTGAACTGACCAGAGGCGTTCACTCTCGAGCATCAAAAGTTTTCATAAAACTGCATCATGCATTCATACACAAATTTTCTTGCATAAAATTTTTCTCGTGAAATTTTTGGTATAAATTTTTTTTCATGTATATATATAATTTATATTTTAGGTTTCGAACTGTTAATCATATGTTTTATGTTATACTGTCAGATGGTTCTCACACGCGAGCAAGAGCAGCTCAATGCTGCAATTCAGGCTGCCATGCAAGCCTTGCTTCCTCAACTGAGGAATGACATCCGTGCTGAAGTCCAAGCTGCCAACAATCAGCAGCAGCAGAATCAGGCACCTCCTCCTCCTCCTCCAGTGACACTAGCAGTGTGGCTGGAAAGATTCAACAAGCTCCGTCCTAGAGCTTTTGAAAAGACAGATAGCCCCAGCGATGCTGAAAGCTGGTTGACTCATATCGAGAAGATTTTCAATGCTATGGGCTGTGACCCCGCATACAAGGCGAGATTGGCATGCTACCGGTTTGAAGGTGATGTACTCAGCTGGTGGCTAGCCTTGACGCAGTCGGAAGGAGGTGATGATTGGGTCGCTGGTTTGACATGGGCCCAATTCAAGGAGAGAGTGATGGAGCAGTTCTTTCCCAAAGCAGAGCAGGACAAGCTCAAGCGAGAGTACCATGGGATACGTCAGAGAGCGGGCGAGAATAGCAACGAATTCATGCAGCGCTTTCTTCGCTTAGCTGGTTTCCTGGGAGCAGCAGCTGGTACTCCTGAGGACCAGGCACACCACTTTAGGTGGGCACTTCGCACCTCGGTCGCGAACAATCTAGTGTGTGCTACGTTCAATACAGTAGCACAAGTGGCCAACGCAGCAAGGAAGCTAGAGATGTTGCAGGAACGAGATGAGTTTGAGGAAGCTGAATGACCCGACAAGAGGTAAACATTTCGTATTCAAACGGTAACCAAACCGCATCCTATCATTATATGTTCAATAATCATCTCTAAACTGTATCTTCCAGGCAGAAAACTGGGGACCGGTCTCAGCCGGCTACTCAACAGCAGCCTCATCAGCACAAAGGAAACGGTCACACTAACGACCGTTCTGTTGTGGAAAGGCGTAGCGGTAATGATAATTATCGTAACAACGCTGGACACTCCAACAACAGCAGGTCCTACTATTTACGCATCTTCTTATGATTTCATGTTATATCTCTCATGTTGACACTATATTAACCTCTACCAGGAACCACGGTAACGGGAAGGACCAGAACCACAGGGGTTCGCAGCCTAACCGTTCAGCTAACACTGGCCCTCAGCAAGCAAGGACTCCTGCTGGAGGATTCACTCATCCTCTTTGCAATACTTGCCATCGCAGACACCCTGGCCCATGTCGTCGTGATTCCGACGCGTGCTACAAGTGCGGCCTCCCTGACCATCGTATGAGAGATTGCCGTAAGGGTGAAATGGAGGGTACCTCGGGTCATGCTGATAGTAAGCCGCCTCCTACCACTGGGCGTGTCTACACGACATCTCGTGATCAGGCAAACAAATCTACAGGTACCATTACTAGAATTTTGTATATGTACGACCAAGCTGCATGTGTTCTTTTCGACACGGGTGCCACTCACTCAGTTATTTCCACTACATATGCTAAGAACATCAGGACACTTCCCTTACCATTATAAAATAGGCTTACCATTTCCACGCCTTTGAGGGACTCTGTATTAATAACTCATGTATACAAGAGTCTTCCTCTAGAGTTTGACGATAAAATTCGTGCAGTAGATGCACTTCCCCTAGACATGATTGAGTTCGATATGATTCTCGGCATGGACTGGCTATCCAAGCACCATGCTACCATAGACTGCCACTCATATCGGGTGATCTTCGGCGACATTAATGCACCAGAGTACATTCATAACGGGTTCATACCCGGACGGTCTGTACAAGTCATATCTACCTTGCAAGCACGTGCATTACTATCACATGGCTGTGAGGGTTATCTAGCTACGGTTTACGACATGGATGCTGAATCCCCATCGATTCAGGATCAACCAGTAGTTTCGGAATTTCAAGACGTCTTCCCAGCTGAACTTCCAGGCATACCACCTGCACGAGAAGTAGAGTTCAACATCGACCTTGTTCCAGGAGCTGAACCAATCTCTAAGGCTCCGTATCGTATGGCTCCCATAGAGCTAAAAGAACTGAAGGACCAACTGCAGGAACTTCTTGAGCGAGGGTTCATTAGACCAAGCGCATCTCCATGGGGCGCACCGGTCTTGTTCGTTAAGAAGAAGGACGGCAGCATGCGACTTTGCATAGACTACCGTGAACTTAATAAGATTACCATCCGTAATAGATATCCACTGCCACGTATAGATGATCTGTTTGACCAACTTCAAGGAGCCAAACACTTCTCAAAGATCGATCTAAGGTCAGGCTACCATCAGCTAAGGGTTAAAGAGCAGGATATTACCAAGACTGCTTTTCGTACCCGCTATGGCCATTATGAGTTTGTAGTCATGCCATTCGGCCTGACTAATGCTCCAGCAGTATTCATGGATCTGATGAACAGAATCTTCCATGAATTCCTTGATAATTTTGTCATTGTATTCATCGATGACATCCTGATTTTCTCAAAGTCCACGGAGGAACACGAAGACCATCTCCGTACGGTACTACAGATTCTTCGTCAGAAGCAGCTGTATGCGAAATTCTCCAAGTGTGAGTTCTGGTTAAACAAGGTGGCATTCTTAGGTCACATTGTATCAGCAGAAGGAATCACTATGGACCCAGCGAAGGTTGAGGCTATCACTAAATGGCCAAGACCAACGTCAGCGACAAAAGTCCGCAGTTTCTTAGGCTTAGCTGGATATTATCGCAGATTCGTGGAGAACTTTTCCCGCTTGGCACTACCCCTCACCAAATTGATGCGAAAAGGAGAGAAATTCGTCTGGACGGAAGAACGAGAGAAGAGCTTCGAAGACCTAAAGCAGAAGTTAGTATCTGCACCTATTCTTACTCTCCCATCTGGTACAGGTGGATTTCAGATCTATAGCGATGCATCGGGGAAGGGACTGGGCTGTGTTCTCATGCAACATGGGAAAGTGATCGCGTATGCTTCACGGCAGCTTAAGCCCTATGAAGAAAACTACCCTACGCATGACCTGGAACTTGCTGCAGTGGTGTTCGCATTGAAAATATGGAGGCACTACTTATACGGAGAATCATGCGACATTTTCACGGATCACAAGAGCTTGAAGTATATCTTCACTCAACGTGAATTGAACATGAGACAAAGGAGATGGTTGGAACTGTTGAAGGATTATGATATTAACCTACAGTATCATCCCGGAAAGGCTAATGTAGTAGCAGATGCACTCAGCAGAAAGTCCGGAATGATCAACGGCATTGAAATCAAGGAACAAAACATAAGAGACTTGGAGCGGCTAGACATCGAAATCATGGTACGTGGGCAGCACGGATACTGGGCGAATCTTAGAGTAGAACCCGAGTTACTGTCTAGGATCAAGGAAGAGCAGAAGGATGATGGAGAAATTTTGGCGATAATTCAGAATTTGGAGAAACAGACAGAATTCAGAATGGACGCAGACGGTATCGTTTGGCAGGGCACGAGACTTTGTGTTCCTGACAATCAAGAACTCCGGGAAGCATTGTTAGCTGAAGCTCACAGCTCCCCATTTTCTATACATCCTGGGTCGACAAAAATGTACCATGACATCAGACAGCACTTTTGGTGGAGTGGTATGAAACAGGATGTAGCCACTTATGTCTCCAAATGTCTTACCTGCCAGCAGGTTAAGATTGAGCATCAGCGATCGGGCGGTCTCCTTCAACCGTTGGATATTCCAGAGTGGAAGTGGGACAAAATCACCATGGATTTTGTTACCGGTCTTCCGCCTACCAAGAAGAAGCACGATGCTATTTGGGTCATTGTTGATCGACTCACCAAATCAGCTCATTTCTTATCGATACGCAAGGAAGATCCGGTAAGTAAACTCGCAGATACTTACAGAAGGGAGATCATGAGACTCCACAGTACTCCCTCCAGCATCGTCTCAGACAGAGATCCTCGTTTCACGTCGCGATTCTGGAAAGGTCTGCAAAAAGCTTGGGGTACACAACTTAAGCTGAGTACGGCCTTTCATCCTCAAACAGATGGACAGTCGGAGCGAACAATTCAGACATTGGAAGATATGTTAAGGTCGTGTGCGTTGGAATGGACAGGTGATTGGGACGATTACATCTGTTTGGTCGAGTTTGCATACAACAACAGCTGGCACGCAAGTATCAAATGTGCTCCTTTCGAAATGTTGTATGGCAGGAAGTGTCGCGCTCCAATCTGCTGGGATCAAGTGGGAGAGCGAACACTCGAAGGACCAGAGATTATAGAATTGACCAATGAGAAGATCGAAGTAGCTAAGCAAAAGCTGCAGGAAGCACGGTCACGTCAGAAGAGTTACGCTGATAAGCATCGTAGGGACATACATTTTAATGTGGGAGATCACGTCTTCCTCAAGGTTTCGCCGGCACGTGGTGTTAAACGCTTCGGGATCAAAGGGAAACTCAGTCCTCGTTTCATCGGACCATTTGATATCATTGAACGAATCGGTGAAGTATCTTACCGATTGGCGTTACCTCCTCAGCTTTCGCACGTGCATAACGTGTTCCATGTGTCCTTACTCAGAGGATACAAGTATCATCCCCTTCACATGGTTCAGTATCCACTGGAACAGATACGTGAAGATCTCACTTTTATAGAGGAACCCGAACGAGTTCTCGACAGGCAAGAACGAGTCATGAGAAGGAAGACGATTCCATTCGTCAAAATTCTTTGGAGGGACCATACCGAGCGGGAAGCCACTTGGGAAACAGAGGAGTCTATACGGGCTTCTTACCCTCACTTCATATTTTGAGTTCGGGTATGTTACTTCTTTCCAGCTTACTCTATCTATAATTCGGGGACGAATTATTCTTTTTAGGGGGGAAGAATTGTAAAACCCGCATGCTTTTACCATGAATAGTGCCCTTAAGATCGTACGCCCTAGATTAAAACTTACCCTATTTAGTATTGATCACATTCATGTGCTAATAATCAAGCAAGTGCATACGTGTATGACATGATAAGTATCGATTACGTACAAACTCATGATAAACAGTTAATAGATATTTCACGTGAACATAATTAAATCGTGATCACCATTTTAAAACACGAACTAAAATAATTACGTAAGTACTTAATTACAAGTGTAAATAATACGATAAACTACATGATAAAATAAACAGAAACACTTTAAACACGAACACGTTTAACCACGAACGAACACGAAACATCAGGACACGAGAAAAGGTACGGGTACCCCATGTGGGGCCCCATACCCACGGCACACTTAAATAAATGGGCTTAGCCCATTGACTTTTTACATGAAAGGGGGGGTTATGGTAAATATTCTTTTCATTTTTACATTTCAAGGAAATAAGCATTTAACCTAAGAAGGTTTTTCTCTCCTCCTCTTGGTCTCTTTGTGCCGCCACCTTAAGGACCACCATAGGTGGTTGTTGATTGATCTTGATCTTAAAAATAAGTGCTAGAAACCGTGTTTGTTCATCCTCTTTCAAGCTACGTATTGGTATATCATTCTAAACCTTTCTTTTTAATTCTTTTTAAATCTTTGATTATTTTCATGAACATGTTATTATTATTCTTATTAAAACATGATAATTAAACATAGATCTAACATGTTTTGGGGTAAATTAAAATCAAAGGTTGTTATATGAGGGTGTTTGTTTTTGGCCGCCTAGCATAACCAACCCGAGGGGGGGTTCGGTTTGCTTTTAGCCGCCACTACCAAGACCATTTTTGGTCTTGGTTGGTGCATGTGGGACCCACGGCAGCAAGGGGGCACAAGTACCCCGAGTTTGGCTCGGGGTACGGTGTCGAGTTCATGCCCGATTCATGGTTCGTTGGTTAAATCATGATTTATGCTACATGTTAAAATTTATGAATTATGAACTTAGGATATAAATTAATTAATAAAATGAGATATTAATTAAACCATGACTTAGGTTATTTTAATTATTAATTTAGCATGATATTAATTTAACCTAAGTATTTTATGTTATAAGTTATAATTAATTAATTATTTAAAACATGCCTATAATTAATTAATTTAGACATGACTTAGGTTATGTTATTAATACATAATAATACACATTTTAACCTAAGTAATTTATTCCATTTTAATTAAAACATGTTATACTTTAATTAAAATGCTTAACCTATAGTTTAATTAAATACATGAAATAATAATTAAACCATACACTATATCATATGACTTAAGAAATAAGCTTATAAACACTTAGACTTATATGTTAGCTTATGTAACCAGCTTAATTCTAATTATGGAAACTTCTATTTATAGAAAATTAATTAAATAAGGCAACTAATCTATTAATGGAAACCTTCTATATATGGAAATCTATCTATTTCAGGCAGCTAATCTAATCATGGAAACCTTCTATATATGGAAACTTATTTAATTAAGGCAACTGATCTATTTTTGGAAACTTTCTATTTTTAGAAACTAATCTATTTTAAGCAGTAAATTCTATTTTAGGAAACTTTCTATTTTTGGAAACTTTCTATTTTTCGAAACTTTCTATTTTTGGAAACTTTCTATTTTTGGAAACCTGCTATTTTTGGAAATTTACTTATTATTACACAGTAAGTATAATAATACATGAAATACCAGTAATACTTAAGCAGATTAATCAGAATACAAGATAAACACAGTTTAAGGCTTTAAACAGTAAACCATGACCTAAAACATACAAAGTAAGCTAAGATGAGACATAAAACCCAGTACGTAATCAGTGATTCGATACTTATACACGTGTGTATTCATGTAGCGTTAGTGATCCAGAAGTAGGAGTCTTTCTTCCGTTCATTCACTGGACTTGAGGTACGGATTCCCGTCCTTTCAGTATGGACATTCTTTCCTTATTAGGATTTCCCCGTATGCAGCCAACTGTTTTCCCCAGTATTTGTTTTATTGTTTTGAACTGCTTATGTTTAATTAGCATAATCTATAGCCATATACAAGCATGACCAGTTTCACCTAGTTATGGAGGTACCATAACCATAACATTGGAGGCACCAATGTTATGACTTCCCCACGGCGGAGTGATTGCTCGTGGCGTCCCTTTCAGTTTTGGCCATATTATTATATCATGTGGGGCGTATGGGTGCATCCTAGTTACATGTTTTATTCAGTATTTCATGGTGAATGTGGTGTGTGCCTTGCATCCTTCACAAGGAGTTGATCCCTCCTACCCAGACCAGTATATTAATTAGAGGCATCCCCTCTAATCAGCATGATGAGGTCACCCCTCCAAGTATTCATGCACGTGACCTTTTCATGACCTATATGGGCTATGGTATATTTATGTTAAAACAGTTTTCATAAGATAAACATAAGGCTTTTCAAACTATAAAACCAGTTTTCTTAATACTTAACCAGTTTACTCAGAACTTAGTCTTCCGCTGTTATATGTTACATGCTTATCCTATTCATGCTATATTGTACATCCGTGCATTGAGCGTCTTGCTCAGCCGTTTTCCTTTCATGTTCCCAAAACGGCAGGTACTCAGGGACGCTCGTAGATCTCAAACGTACGTGCATATGGACTGGAAGCTTTACTGTCTTTCTTTACTTTATGCATTTCCTTTACTTTAATACAGCTTGCAATGGACATTGTTTCGTCCTTTCCTTTTACAGTATTTAAGTTTGTGTGTGATGAGCTCTACTTTGGGGTTACCGATGTTTGATTCCGGTATTTCCCTTTTATGGTCAAATAATGCTTAGACATTTATCCTTGTATGCTTTGATGACACGCCATGATTATGCGTAAGATTCCATTTCCAAAATGGGGTGTTACAGTAAGTGTGATTTTTGTTGGTGTGTGATTTTGCTAAGTGTATTTTGTGTTTTTTGTGATTAGCTTGACTCCCTACACTCAACTGAGTGTAGGTGTGCCCTCATTTGTCCATCAAACACCACAAAACCATAAAACTTGCTCCTCTTGTTCTATTCTGCACAAGTGAAGAAATACACTTGTGTTCTTCAGTTATTTTCCAATCTGGGCATTCTTTTTGCTCTTATAGTTTTGATTCTAGTTTATTTGTTATTAAAAGTGTGATTTAAAGTAAGTTTAAGTTACTGTGTTTGGGTTTTCAAAGTTTAAAAAAAAAATATAAAAGCAAAAAGGACGTGGCCAGGACTCGAACCTGCGCCACTCCTCTCACAACACATACGTCTTACCAGCGTGCCCTTGGGTCTTTTACTGCTAAGTACTCAAACCAATATCCTTTTAACAAGTTTTTGTTTGGGCTTTTCAAATATAAGCCGTAGCTAAATAAGCTCTCACAAGCTTATTGGTTAAGGTTTTTGGTCAGTTTACATTTTTCTTAGGATTGTTACTTAGTTTAGGATTTTTCTGGCTAGAGTTTCGATTTTTCCCTTTCTTTAATTATTTTTTATCATTTTTTATTTACTCGTTTTTAATTAATTAGATAAAAAATAGCAAAAGTAGTTTTAAAATTTTATAAAAAATGTTTTTAGGTTTTATTTAAGTAGCTTGAGGTTTACAGCCATTTAAGTTTTCAAAAAGTCTTATTTTTGATTTTATATGATTTTAGGGTTTTTAACCAACTTTAAAATTTAATATAAAATTATTAAATAGGTTTTAGAAACTTTTAATTGCATTTCTGTCTTAGTTACATTATTCTAGATTTTTTGTAATTTTTTAGAAATTTTTTATAAACTTTGAATTTTTTTGAATATTTTAATATCATTTTATTATTAAAAACTGAAAGTTTGATTTTTTAAGTTTTTACACTTTTCCTAGATTGTAGTCACTTGATTAGGAGTTTTGTAACTTTCCAAATATTTTTAGGACTTTTCAATTATTTTCTAGAATTAATTTAAGTTTTAATTGATTTTAATAGTTTTTAAGTGTTTAAAAATAGTTTTATTTGGTTTTAAAATTTTAAAAAAATACTTTTTTAGCTTAATTAGGATATTTTGAGGTTTACAAACTATAAGATCTTGTTTAGGGCTTTTTAATAATTAATTGTGATTTTTAGGGCTTTAATTAGCATTAAAAAGTCATTATCTAATCAATTAAAAGGTTTTAGCAAGTTTGGATTTTTTGTAAACTCTTAGAATATTATTGTGGATTTTTAGTAATTTTTAGGAATTTTTAGGTTAAAATTTTAAATTTTGCACTATTTACGGTTTTACGTGATCGCCTTTTTCGTCTTAGTTTAATCCGTCTTCGTAACCGTCTTTCTCTTCTAATCTCATTTCTTTCTTTCTTTTTCAATCATATAATCACAAATCAAAATCAATTCATTACACAACGCACTTGCCTCCTCGAGAACGAACTCACTTTTAGGGCCATTCACACACGGTTTTCCTAAATCGTCGTGCATACTTGCCCTTTTTGCTCTCTTTTCCTAAAGAGTAGTAAAATCACTACAATCAATAAGTAAACTAGATGTTCGTGAAGCGGCACAACAAAGCACATACCTGGGGCTACCTTCTATTATCGGAAGAAAGAAGAAAAGCGTGTTTCAGGCGGTTATAGATAAGGTACGCAAGAAGATCGCCGGTTGGAAAGAAAGAAATTTATCATCAGCAGGAAAAGAGGTGATGCTAAAATCCGTAGCCCAAGCAATGCCGATGTATGTAATGAACCTTTTCTTGTTATCCGAGGAAAGCATTAATGAGATACATAGAGCTTTTAACTGTTATTGGTGGGGAAACGGAAGCAAGAATAACCCGATTAGATGGACCTTTTGGGAACATATATGTATCTCCAAATGTCGAGGAGGCATTGGGTTTCGACACATGAGAGCATTTAATAAGGCTCTACTCGCAAAGCAGTGTTGGAGGTTAATTACAAAGGAGGATTCACTTCCAGCAAGAATCCTTAAGGCAAGATATCATCCAATAGACTCTTTCCTAGATGCAAGGATTGGATATCAACCGAGTTTTGTATGGAGAAGCTTGTGTCCTACACGGGACATCATTCGTAAGAGGAAAAGATGGAATGTAGGAAATGGTATGAAAGTAAGAATATGGGAAGATTATTCGCTGGACGGATTCAGAACACTCGACTTCCGCCCTCAAAACTACACGTATAATGTCATTAAAGACCTTCTGGATGTCGATACAGGTGCATGGAATCATTCTCTATTATCAGAATTGTTTCCCCAACATATCGCAACAAAGATTTCTTGTACGCATATTAATACTCTTGAACATGACTCCCTATACTGTGATGCTACTTCAGATGGAGTGTTCACGTGCAAATCAGCATATTGGATTGCGACCGAGACAATAGAATGCTTTCAAGAGGCCTCAATAACACATGAAAGGAAATCACTAAAGTGTATATGGTTGGCATCTATTCCGGCCAAGATCAAGATTTTCGCTTGGAAAGCATGCATGAATCTGTTACCAACTATATCTAATCTGATGGCGAAAGGTTTGGCACCGGGATCTCTCACTTGTATTCATTGCAACAACCCTATAGAAGACACAAGCCATGCTCTTCCGTGCAATTGGGCTCGTGATGTATGGTCCAACATGAGTTTGAGTGATCTTACTGATCAGGTTGCAGAAAATTCAGTTGAAGAGGTATTATCTAAGGCTAGGGACATCGGAAAACGAACTTTGGAGCTAATGTTGATCACCATGTGGCGAATATGGTGTGCAAGAAACTTGAAAGCTCATTGAGGAGAAGAGACTCAACCACATAAAATAAAAGAGTCGGCTAAGGTTATATTACAAGATTTCTGCCGAGCAAATGCTTATCCAAAAGCACGTGTTGCTACACCTAATATTCCATCACAAACTCTGTGGTATCCTCCACCTAATGGAGTGATAAAAATTAACACTGATGAAGGTATAACAAGGAGCAATAATGTTGCAAGAATTGGTTTTGTCATGAGGGGTCACAACGGGGCTGTTCTTGTGGCGGGAAATAGATGGATAGCATACGCGAATTCTGTTATAGTGATCGAAGCATATGCCATTCTGTGGGCTATCCAAGTGGCTATTGCAAAGGGCTTCAAGAATGTTATTTTGGAGACGGATTCAAGTATTCTTGTTGACGCAATGCTATACAACAAGGAGTTGCTGAATATCAGGGGTCTCTTTCGACACATCCGCCGATTATGTTTCTCATTTACCTCATGTTCTTGGTCTTATGTGCGGCGTGACGAAAATCAAGTGGCTCATGAGCTAGCAAGAAGGGGGTTATAAGGCATTGTAAATGATGTGTACGATGGCTTTGTACCACCCTCGGTCGATTGATGGGTTCTTAATGATGTAATGTGTTTACGTACTCCATGATATTATCTTGTTCATCAAAAAAAAAAACAAATTAAGAAGAATCATAAACTTCATTTTTACAAATAAGAGTTTACACATACATGTGACAAGTGTGTTGTATATTTTTTTTTGCATAAAAACTTTTTAATTTTTTTATTTTTTATCATCAAGTGAAACTTACGTGTGTGTGAATATCTTTTTATAAAATTATGTGACTCTTGCACTTTCACAATTATTATTTATTAATAATTAGTTCATGGCATATGTTTTATCCATTCAATCTCACGATCATGGATTAGTTCACACATTTTTATTTACTTTTGCACTTTTATCTTCAGATTTCTTCTTGATGAAGTATTTGAGGGATAACAAGGTATAAAACTATCATTTCATTGTTACACAGCTGGTGTAATTCGCTGATGAACGTCACAAATATTGTTACAATTTATTAAAATAATAGTGTGGATTACATACATGTAGAAATAATACTAGTTACTGATATTATTTTTAGCAACTATTGCAGCAAGTAGTTCAAAAAGGTCCAAAACCATAAACTTTCAAACCATCGCAGTCTTTGATTGGAAAATATCCAAGATATTAGTTCTAAACCTACATGCACGGCGTAGACTCTCTGGTCTCCGGATAATTAATTTCGCAGTAGGGTCCTCCTATTAATCATAGATCTACTGTTCTACAAAAACATATAAGCAATTCCTTCCATTTTCTGTTATAAATAATCACCCATTTTTCTTAACAAAACAATGAAGTTATTTCAAAGTTGCCATTTTTACTACTAGTTATCCTCCTTTCATTAACAACAACGTCGGTAGCAGTTCCGAAATACGCCAACGAAGGGTGCAATGATACGTGTGGAAACGTTTTGATCCCATTCCCATTTGGAATCGGAGAAAACTGTTCTGTTAACAAATGGTACACGGTCGAATGCAACTCCTCGAAGCCATATCTATCTGCACTTCATAATAACCTTGAAGTTGTAGGTGTTGACTTGGGAAACCAAACAGTTACCGTTAATATTATGCGAAACATATCTGATTGTAGTCGAACTGAGAGCGTGGATCTTGGTATGTCTCCCTACCTGTATTCCAGATTACAGAATAAATTTGTTGTTGAAGGGTGTGGTCAGGCTTTCATGATGGATGATCATGGTAGTGTGCTAACAGGCTGTTCCAGCACTTGTAGCAATGACACTACTACCACTCTTATTGATAATAACAAATGTTTCGGAATCAGTTGTTGCGAAACAACAATTCCTTATTATTTGAAGTCATATAACATGAATCTCACGGGTTTGGAGAGTCTGGGAGGAGATGGACCATGTGGGTTTGCTCATTTGGTGGATAAGAATTCATACGTTCACGGAAGCAACTCTACTTATGTTAATTTGTCACTACTTTGGACCTTATCCGACCATGACTTCGATCAAATAAGCTGTTATTATGATACTTATGGTTATAGTACTACTGTGGCTAGACTCTTAGTGGATCGGGGTAATGGCACCTCATTTAGCTCTTGGAAATGTACCTTCTCTGTAGATAGACCATTGCAAGGAAACCCTTATCTAATAGATGGAGCCGAATGTACGTAATGCTATACTCCGTATTTAGTATAACCATTTGTTTATTTCGATTCAAATTTCATATGCGTGTTCATTTTTTTAGCATATAACTTTCTCTTTTTTGACACGCGATTTTAGTTAGGGAGACCGAAGAGTGTGCAAGGTGCAGAGGTAAC
This sequence comes from Glebionis coronaria, assembly GCA_025667525.1. Classification (NCBI taxonomy): domain Eukaryota; kingdom Viridiplantae; phylum Streptophyta; class Magnoliopsida; order Asterales; family Asteraceae; genus Glebionis; species Glebionis coronaria. The sequence continues at coordinate 275,811,389 of CM046874.1, forward strand.
GGAAGTTACTGCTATAATAACCCGATATATAGCGATGATGGCTCAGTTAACAAATGGAAATTCACTTGCGAAGAATATTCCTATATCGATCATACTTATTATATTATGAAACCAAGTCACCCTTACCCTTTGGTGTTATTCTAGGTAATGTGCTTTGTAGTCAGTCATACATATACAGCTTATATTCTTTGCAAGTAGCAGTTCAGATGCTCTCTTCGTCTAATAATTATAGTTAATCGATAAAAAACACGATATTTAATAAAAATATCACTTTTACAAGTGTCTCTCTTTTACTTTTTATAGAAAAAATTTCACGTTTGGTCTCTATCGTGTACCCCAAACATCAAGTTTGGTCCCTATCTCAAACTAAGTGCATAGATCGTCCCTATCGTTTACACTTTGGATCAAAATTGGTCCCTATTTTGGATGAAAGTTAGTTTTGGCAGTTAAGTGTACTTATTTGAGGGGTATTTTTGTCTTTTCAATTTCATCCCGACATTAAAACCCAAATAACCTTATCCACCATCATCCTCCAAATCCTTTCCCAATCTCTCTCACACACCTTAAACACATCACCCCCAATCACATCTCATTCTCTCCGCCCCATCTTAATATAATCTCACAGCCACCATCTTCAATACACTTCGATCTATATTCTTACTAAACCAAAAAAAAACGAATCTCATATCATCAGCCCCATCTTCTCCCATACATGAAACACAGATTCATCTAGATGAACATCAAATCACTAATAACCAATACCCAAGCACTTCCATTGATTCCATATCAACGAATCATGTGATGTAGGTGGTTGGAAGAGTGGTTGATGACAACTATAATATGGTGATTCGGCGGTGTATGGTGGGTGGCGACTAACAGATCGAAAGGATATGTTGGTCGGTCGACAGCGGCTGAAGTGGTAACGACAGCGATGAACGGAGGTTGTACAAGGTGGTGGTGATAGAGATGGATGGTGATGTTTTAGCGGCGGTGTTGTGGCAGTGAGTTTGTTGGAGAGGTATTTGGAGAATCAGTTAGGGTTGGCTATTGAGATATTGGATGAATGTGGTGGTGATTTAGGTGGTGGTGATTTGGGGGGCAAACCAACTGTATGAAGGTGAAAGAACCAGAACCCGTGACAACAACTTGTTGGGAAAGTTTGAGCTTTCTGGAATCCCACCTGCTCCTCGTGGTGTGTCCCACAGATCACAATCTGCTTTGACATTGATGCCAATGGTATCCTTAATGTCTTAGCCGAAGACAAGACGACTGGACAGAAGAACAAGATTACCATCACTGACAGCTAATAGTATGTTGTGTGGGATTTGTTTCTGAATCTCGATCTGGATTTGGTGATGAATAGTCTAGTACAGATTGAAGGAACAGATCTGATTTTCTTTTTTTTTTTTTGTGAATCGGTGGTAACATGAAGTATGTGGGGATTTGTTTTTTTTAATTGATGGTTTGTGATTTTGATTGGATTCGGTGAAGTTTTGTGAATACGGGATGTACGGTTGTGAAGATGGAATGATTTGGATTTCCTTTTTTGACGAAGATAGCATTTTTGTTAATGTGTGATGGTGGATAAGGTTATTTGGGTTTTGATGTGGGGATGAAATTGAAAAGACAAAAATACCCTTCAAATAAGTACACTTAACAGACAAAACTAACTTTCATCCAAAATAGGGACCAATTTTGATCCAAAGTGTAAACGATAGGGACGATCTGTGCACTTAGTTTGAGATAGGGACCAAACTTGATGTTTGGGGTAAACGATAGGGACCAAACGTGAAATTTTTTCCTTTTTATATAATGACAGTTTTACAATTAATTAAATTAATTTACAATTTTTTAAGTGTTTATAATACCTTCAAATTAGAATGATTTAGTAAACTTAATCAAAAATCTTTATTTTTTTTAAATGGACAATTATTTTAAAATAACCTCGAAAAAAAACGTGGACTACAATTACCTGACGGAGAAAGTACTATTATGTTTGTACAAATTAATAATGACATTTTTTAAACTTTTAGACGTTATGGACGATTCCGGCAATAACAAATTGCATGATATACGTTGAAAATAAAATGATTTGTAAACGTACCTAATTTGTCATTTTTTTTCAAGGTAATTATATTTTTTTTTCTTCAAATAAGAGTATCTAACTTTAACTTTCAAATTCCGACTACTTTGAGTATGTTCTTAGTGCTAGTCCGTAAAGACGCCATGTTGTCCACCAATGTCGTCACTACTCCCGCCTCATACCACCGTTGCTCAGCCACTACTCAGGCACCTTACGCGTCTCAAATCAAATACTGCACATTTGATTTAGTGGTGGGTTATGGATTTTGTTTAGGACTAAAATATATTTAGAGAAAAAAACATGTTTGGAGGTGATGACATGGTGACGGTGGTGGTGGCAGTTTCATGATGGTGGTGAAGGGGTTGTGTGGATTTTGATGATTTATTTGTTTTGGTTGGTTTGATGAAAAAGTTTTAATCTTTTATATAATAAAAGAATTATATTATGATTTAAGTTCATTTGGATATCATATTTTTCGTTGGATATGAGGGGACTCATCTCCACCATCCATCTCATTTTAATTTAATGGATAAGATTAAACTATAAAATATATTTTCACCCTCTTTTTTCAAATATTAATATCTCTTAAACCGTTAATCGTTATGCGAAAAAACATACCGTTACGAAAAGCATTTAATTATCTTTTTATAGATATGCTATATGATACACTTTCGACAAAAAAAAATTTCGTTTTTTTTTCACGTTTTCGAAAATTATCATATATGATACTAATATCATATATGATAAACACCGGTATCATATATGATATAACATATCGTATATGATATAAACCAATATCATATATGATTTAACACTGTATCATATATGATGAAACAGTATTATCATATATGATATTTTACGGAAATTTTAGCAAGATAGAAAAAATGTCGAAATTATTTTTTCTTCAAAAGTATATCATAGTGCATATTGATAGAAAGATAATTAAACGCTTGTCGCAGTGGTATAATTATTTTCGTTTAACACTTAACGATTTAGGAGATATTTAAATTATAAAAAATAGGTGAAAAATAAAATATAATTAATCTTATCCATTAGATGAAAATGAGATGCATGGTGGGGATAAGTGCCTTCATATCCAAAAAAAATTATGTATCCAAAATAATTCTTCTTTATATTATTTGGAAATTTTAGTGAAAAGTGGATGTTGTAAGAAAAACAATTGGACCAATCAAAATGATTTGATTTTTGACACATAACAAAATCGAGCGATGTGATTGGTCGAAAAAATAAAGATAGATATGATTTATTGTGTGATATATAAGATTTTTTAGTATAAAATTTTGGACGTTGTATATACTAATTAAAAAAATCAGGATGAATATTTTTCTAAGAAAGATTTTTGTTTGAGTCGTGGCCAGAGCAGCGAAGACCTGAGCCCGGAACAGCGGCGGCGGCCTGAGGTGGTGGTTGGCGAATGTTGTGGTGGTGGCTAACGTTGTCACATGACGTCGTTATGGACAAGCGGTGCAAATCGATTTAACTAACAAAACTAACAAAATATGGCTACCTGTTGAGAAGATAACAACATACCCAAAATAGTTAGAATTCGAAAGTTAGATACCCATATTTGAAAAGAAAAAGAAAGAGTGATACCTAGAAAAAGAAATGATGACAAGTTAGATACCTTTACAAATTATTTTCCCTAAAATATTACTACTAGGTTAGCATATTTAGCTACTGTACTGAAAGAATTTCTAAATAAGGTGAAACTGTGTTAATAATTGAAGAACTACAGATCCTCTTAACACGAGTCGTCGACTTCTCCTAGTTTACTTACTTGTCAATTTGTTGTGGAATGCATTCAGGTGTTAGTATAAGCATGGGTGTTCTTTTTCTTGTTGCACTTACCTACATATTGTACCAACTTATCAAGAAAACAAAAGAAAGGAGACGTAGGAAGAAGTTTTTTAAACGCAATGGTGGTTTACTTCTAAAACAACAAGAAGAAGCAAACCCGTCTTTAGTTGATCAAACCATACTTTTCACATCACGGCAACTAGAGAAGGCTACTGACAACTTTAATGAGAACAGAGTTCTTGGTCGTGGAGGCCAAGGTACGGTCTACAAAGGCATGTTAGTCGATGGAAGGATTGTAGCAGTTAAGAAATCAAAAATTGTTGATGAAAGCCAATTAGACCAATTCATCAATGAGGTGGTGATTCTTTCACAAGTCAATCATAGGAATGTGGTCAAACTATTGGGTTGTTGCTTAGAGACCGATGTTCCTCTACTAGTTTCAGAGTTCATCCCAAATGGAACATTGTATGATCGCATTCACTGTGAGACTGATGAGGACCCAATGTCTTTGAACATGAGACTGCAAATTGCTACCGAGGTTGCAGGAGCAATTGCTTACTTACATTCAGCCACATCTATTCCAGTATACCATAGGGACATCAAGACCGCTAATATACTTTTAGATGATAAATACAGGGCAAAAGTTTCTGACTTTGGAACTTCAAGGTTCGTATCAATAGATCAATCTCACATAACTACCTTAGTCATAGGTACATTTGGCTACCTAGACCCCGAGTATTTTCAATCTAGCCAATTCACTGAAAAAAGTGACGTTTATAGTTTCGGAGTTGTTTTGGTTGAGCTTTTAACAGGAGAAAGGCCAATCTCATTAACTAGATTTGGTGAAAATAGAAGTTTAGCGGCGCACTTTATGTTGGCTGTGGAAGAAGGGCGGGTTATGTCCATATTTGATGCAACGGTTATTAGAGAAGGCACTAGAGATGAGTTACTGGCAGTAGCTAACCTCGCAATGCGATGTCTGAACTTTAATGGAAAGTATAGGCCAACAATGAAAGAAGTAGCTGTAGAGTTAGAAACCGTAAGAACGTCGCAAATTCCATCTACAGTTCAGACTAATACCAAGGCAGTGATGTACGGGCATGAATTATCGGTGCTATCATATGGGGAATCAACATCAACATTCTTAAGTTCGGATGAGAACATTACTCACTGATTCTGTTTTTTGCTTAATAAGTTGTCATAAAATATATTGTTACATGATAAATTTGCATTCATAAGGGCATAAGGTCTTTTGTAATAATCCTTTTATACGAGCTATCCAATACAACAATTGAATACTTGAGACACTTCGCTACGTCGGTGAACTAAAACTGATAAGCTATTGATACTGCACCTCATTATTAACAAGTGAAGGATGTTGAGAATTTCTCATAAAAGAAAATATACGTATGTCGTATGCATTCATTAATTAGTTGTACTTAATATTGATATCGTTGTTGTTCCATACCACAGGCCAGTACATCGACTGTATTACATTTCTATGTGCAGGGTTGCTAAGCATCATTTGTATAAGTTATAACGGTATGGGGTGTCTGCATGTAATATGATACACTATTGTACTTGTATAATGTGATTGGAAAAGAGCCTTGTAGGGAATTATCTTGTTTATCAAAGATGTAAACATTTACAAGTTTATATATTTTTTGGACTTGCAGCTATGTTCATAATGGGCAAGCTCAGCTAATTTAGGGAGTAGTTTGAACAAGCGTGTTGTGGATGGGTCAGAATGGTGATTTTAGGCTTGCCTGAACGGGTCGGTCCCAAAACGCTTTTTGTCCAAATTTTAATTTTCATCATAAACAATTATAATATGATGATGTAGGGAGGAATTATATTTGAAGGGTTAATATAACACAAAGGTCATCGTACTTAGGATCATATTCATGACGAGACTCACAAGTTCCCAATGTCTTTGTGCTCAAGGTTACAAATCACTACAGAGGTTGCAGGAGCACTTGCTTACTTACATTAGCAATTTCTATTCCAATATTTAATAGTCGTATGATAGGATCGAACTCGAAATTACGGGATTGCACACAATATGTAAAGAGTTAATTTATTTAATAAATATATTTATGTATTTATTAATTTAACCGAGCGAGTAACTATATAAGTTTAACAATCGTTAATTAATTAATAGTTAAGTTATAACGAGCGTTAAATAAACATATAGTATGTAAACAAAAGGAAAGAAGAACGGAAGGTTCCGGAACATCCCATGGGGGTGTTTCGAACGTCGGTTGTGGATTTGCTTTAGCGTAAAGGTATGTAACCTTAATTCGATTAATTATAATTGTGTTATTAATTATGATCTTGTTAAATCGCTTCCGCTATATGTGCTTTGATCTCGTTTAGGGTTTTATATAATTGTTATGATACTAATAAACCTTCAGTGGCATCGAGAGCCGTTTTAACATGTTATAATTATCGAAAATCTAAAGTTTTTTTAACTATAATTGTTTTAAGTTAAAATACATGTTTTTTTAGGTTTTCATAAAATTAGGGTTTTGTTTTTTAAAAATTAGGGTTTTTACTCTATTTTTAATAAAAAAAAAGGAAATTGTTTTGAAACCCTAAACTACATGTGGGATAATTTTAGATTAAAATATATGATTAATTGTTATGTCATGTATGGTTACGATCCGTAGAAATTTAATTGTTAAGATTTGTGGGGAGTCCATGATTACGTGCATGTTTTCATGGATCGTAAAATTATATGTTTATATGATTTTATGTGCTACGTGATTATTTGATTCAATAAATCTAGAATTAGGGAAGACTTTTATATAGAGATATAAAGACCTAGATTTGATGATTATTGAATAAATCGTATGCATGTGGCTATTTGATTTATTTGTTGTACATATAAATTGTTATTATGTGTTTATGATTTAGTTTTTTTACTTGTTTATATATAAAATTGTTGAATTGTTGTAAACAAGATTTTTTTTTGAAAAGAAATAATATGGACTAAATCATATTAAAAATAATGATTTGTTAGAGATTTAAATTACATAAGATTACGTTGATTGGTGTTTTGCAATAATAATCTAACGGCCTACTCTATTTGACAAACTATAAAGTGTGTTTAACGCACCGCTGGTCAAGTACCCGGTTAAGGAAGGAGGTGTTATGTCATTAGTCGCTGACCAAATTCATGGCTCGCCTGTGCGTCAAATTGAAATTACCTACGATTATTAATTGATTATACCTTAAGGGTGATTTACCACAAATTCACATCCGAACCACAATAAATAAGGGTATTGCTTTGTGCGTAGCCGAGTTCTAGCAAAGTACGTTGTGATGAGTTGTGGGTAAATTCTTTAATTGGTTTAACCAATACCGCAACATAATTTATGAAGAAATTTAATCTCGTGAAAAAATTTACTAAATATTTTATTAAACTTATGCTATGGAGATTGTATGCATGCTTCTCCATACATCGATTTTGACATCAAAATTTATACCCTTAAAATTTAAGTCGAATGCTCCTAATTGACGAACACTTGAAATTACTTCGTCATCAAATGAGATTTTTGGATGTTGTTGTGATGGAGAGAAAACCGTTTCTAGAATGAGAATTCGCATGATGGTTTTACGTTACTCAGATTAGACGACTTAATTAAGTTACTCAGTGAGATCTGGAAACTTAATGCATCCAGAAGGTATGAAGCATGTTTACAATGCAAAACGTTTTTTGGCAATGTAAATCCCTTAAAAATATAGAAATTGAAAATTGTTTGTCAATTAAATTGTTCGACAAGTCGCTATGTTGAGTACATTCATTACTAGCAGATCAACTGATGTAATGGATTTATGTCAATATAGTTCTAGAATTCAAGGAAAATAATATGGTTTTAATACCGGGGTAATTTTATTTTCTTGAAAGTATTTTGTTATCGAAAATACTAATATTTGAAATTATTTCTGTAGAAATGGCTCAACCACCAATAACACGGTAAGTTCCGCGTTCAAAGCTTTCTTTGAAAGTCCTGAACTTACTGGCCCAAACTTCAGTGATTGGTACCGCTCGCTAAGAATTGTCTTTAGAGCAGCGGGTACTATCGATATCTTGACTACTCCCTATCCGGAGGATCTTGCTGAAGGAGCATCTCATGCGCAAAGGCTTGAACACGCTGCTAATGTTAAGAATCACTCTGAGGTGGCTTGCTTAATGCTAGGAAAAATGGCTCCTGCAATTCAACAGAAGTATGAGCTATTTTCACCAAAGCGAATGCTTGATGAGCTCAAGGCTATGTTCGAAAAGCCGCAAGCTGTGGAGATCTACGACTTAGTAGATGCTTTGCATAGTGATAAATGCTTTTGCCTAGTAAGAAAGATTAAAGATTAAGTTCGTGTTCTCGGAATCTTAACGAATTGATCTAGGCTCCTATGTGTGACTAAGTTGATCTTTGGTGAAAAAGAATATTTTTGGGTGATTTTAAATTTAAATGCAAAGACTTAAAAGTAAAAGTGCTTTTTAAGTAAATCTAAGTCTAATTAAAGTAAAGTGCAAGTATTTAAAAACGTGACTAAAATTAAAGGGCACTAAAGTAAGATGACGTAAACTTAAATCTATCTAAGGCAAACTTAAAGTGCGACTAAAACTAAAGCAAATAATCTAAAAGTGCAATTAAATAAAAAGGCAAGTAAAATAAATCTTGAAGATAAAAATCAAAGACAAAAGCTAATAAGAACCTGAATACAGCTCATTCGGAATAAACCTTCGTTTGGAACAATCACTCGTCCTAAATGTCACCTTTGGTTGAAATGATTCTTCTTCACTTGGAATATTACCAAAATCCTTGATCCGGAACAAATTGGTCTGAATATGTCACTTATCCAAAACAATGCTTCGTTCGGAACTTACTGATTCGGAACTCTCACTTGTTGCCTTGATTCGGAAGTATTAGGTCACCCCTTGATTCGGAAGTTTCCGGATGAAGCTTTTGATCCGGAACTTTTGGAAGTTCCGAATGAACAACCTTGACTCGGAAGTTTATGACTTCCGAAAGAAAAGCCTTTATTCGGAATTTTGGTCCTTGATTCGGAACTTTTAGTTGATTCGGAACTTTTGAAAAGTTCCGAATGAAACCTCTGGTTCGGAACTTTGGAGTTCCGAATGAGTCCCTTTGGTTCGGAAGTTTTAACTTCGTCGGGAACTTTGAAAGTTCCGGATGAACAAGCTTGGTTCGGAACTTTAGAAAAGTTCCGGATGAAATTTGATTCGGAAGTTTCCGAATGAACCCTGCTTGGTTCGGAAGTTTTAGACTTCCGAATGAGCAAGTTTGGTTCGGAAGTTTGGACTTCCGAATAAACACTTCAGTCTTTCCTTGCCTTGACTCGAAACTCTTCCTGGAAAGATCAAAAACAAGGCAAACACCCCCGAAGAACAAGGAAAACAAGTAGCAGCAGGTATGATAACAAAATAATCAAAATCAATCACACGTATGAATAAAATCAGTAACGATTCAACGAAACAACATCAACAAGTAATCAAAAACATGAAATCAAACAACTTTTACCACAATAATCAAAAACCACTTTAGATCAAAATCTAAGCATGAACATAAACATAAACACAACAAATCAAAGATTAAGAAAGGTAGATAAGAGATTGACAAGATAAAGTAAAGATTGACAATAATTAAAATGAAAACTTACTTGGAATTAAATGGTAATTAAGGTGCATAACATGAATTTAAATGACATGAAAAGTAAATGACAATATATGAAAATGGTGGAAGACTAATTGTCACCTTAGCCAACAAGTGTGAAAAATAAACATCCTAATCTATTTATAGGGGAGGATTAAGGAAGCTTCCTCCCCTCTTTCCTTTTCTCTTAATTGCATAATTAAGTCCCTCCTTCTTTAATCTTCATTTAATTGCATACTTAGTCCTTTTCTTCTAATCTTCTTTCATCTTGGACTTAAGGGACTTTTGACTTCGGGATTTCTTTTGAACTCGTCTTTAAATTCTTCAATAAAATAGACTTGAATTCTTCGGCTTTTGATAAACTTCCGTCTTTTGACTTTTTCTTCGATAAATCTTCAGAATTGGTCGTGGACTTCCGTTCTTTTTGCACTCTTGACTTCTTGACTTCGTCTTTTATCCTTTTCTTCAATAAAAGTCCATAAATGCCCGTGAATGTCCGTGTTTTATCCATTTTTCACCTTTTCATCCTAAATCACAACAAAAACACAAACCACGCATAATTCCGACATAAAAGACATAAAATACACGTTTTGGTCCGGTTATTATTGTAATTAAGTGGTAGAAAAGATGGGTGTTTACACACCTATCAAATCCCCTACACTTGACCATTGCATTGTCCTCATGCAATGCATTAGTTACAAAGCAAGATTACACTTTCCATCGTAATCAATCCACGTTGGCCTTTATTAAAGAGATAGAAAATTAAAAACATACAAAATAAAGAAATCAAAAGCATACCTTGGGTTTTGAAAATGTTATGAATAATCATCATCCTCAAGTTTTCACTTTCTCCAAACCAAGCTTAAAAACGAGATCATTGTTATTATAAGTTAGTAAACTAACACGAACTCATGTGGGCCAATTACTCACTTAGACTCCCTTATTCCTAGGTGTATCTCTTATATTTTATTATTTGTCTTGAATGATCACGAAGATGCATTGTTTGACTTATTTCGATAGTTATTTAGTCTGAAAATAAAGTGCACGATTTAATCAGTAGTTAGCTAAAGGACCAAATCTTTTAAAACTGCTTCTCGGGATATCAGAAAGTTCATATCTTGGCATAACTTGGTTCGCGATTTGAGACCTTTCTCGGGCCGATATTTGGCAGCGACTTCATACTTCAAATCTTGAGAGACGTTCATGAAATAATGGTCTTCTCTTCATAATTGGAATTTCTTCACTTGAAGTTTTGAGAGATTCATACTTGGACCACGACTTCTTCATTTTTCTCCAATCTTTATTTTGGACTTTGATATACAACGATCCGCCTCCTTTTATGACTTGGATCTATTTATCCTCATACCTTGTTAGGGTCTTTTCGGATACACTTCTCCATGACTTTTGGGGAGTTTTGCTTTACGTCGTGTGTCTCGATCCTTCATATTGATTTTCGATAAATGATTCTTCACATCACTTTGGATCTTTAGCAACAAAACATAGCCCTCATGCCTTGTTAGGGCCTTTTCGGACTCGCCAATCTTCGCGCCCCGCTTCATAAGTTATGCCTTGGCTATGAACTCTCGTCATTACCGAGCAACTTTTAAACGATCTGGGGCTAGAAGCTAAGTAACTTTTCAAACCGTACAACCTTATTTATTAGCAAATAAATTATTAGCAAGCGATGGGAGAATAGGCTCATAATTAACTCACATAAATTCATGAAAGAATACCGAACTTATAATTGGCTCTATCATCTCTCGTTCTCCACAGTTTAAAATCTCAAGTAATGAGACTCGTGGATGCTTAGCCTATTAAATCAAAGTTTTGGGTTTTCGAGTCGCCTATAGGATCTTGCAAATTCTTAGACTCTTTCAAGTTTAGAAATCGCATTTTAAAGTTCTCTTGATAAACGACTCTCTAGGATCAATTATAGGAACTTGCGAAAAGTTCTTGTTCTTAACCCGTGAGAGTTAAGACTTTCGCGTTTTATAGCTCCCTATATAAAAGCCTAGCAAAACTTGACTTAAACACGTTAAGGATACTAGCTAGAGTAAACTCGGATTGAGTCAAAAGATTCACAACGTTTGAAAATTAAAACCACTTATTCAACATTTATTCTAGCAGAGAAAGAAAATAACTATACAAAGATAACAACTAATAGGCCAAAATAGATCAAAAATTTTGAAAAATGTCGAAAAATTGATTTTCCGGTTAAAATGAGGACAAATACAAGGAAAAGACCACTTAACTTCGATAGAAGTCCCCCCTACACTTAAGATAAACATTGTCCTCAATGTTTAGGCATGTGGGAGTAAGCTCCCCTACACTTAGGACATTGTGCACGTTGTTTAAATCTGGCTAAGGAAAAGACAACTAAAGAGATTCCTATTTTAATATTGAGAAAATATAAAATAGTGAATCGAAAAGAGTTTAGGATAGAACCGGGAAGAAGTAGAACACGGAATCACGGGTTCGTCAAGAATCATTAAGAGTGGATCATAGAAGCTCGAATCCCTGATTAAGAAGTGAGGAGAGGAAATAGCAATCCAAAGGGTCCCCCCTACACTTATGGTAAAGAAAGCGGAAAGATAGATGCATGGGTTGCCTCCCAAGAAGCGCTTGGTTTTTGTTTACCGAGTCGTGAGCCTGACTCGACCTTGATCATCAACGGAAGTAGCATGAAAAAAATCCACTAGGATCAAAGACATAGTTTTCATCCATCAATAAGCAAGAGCTTAAGGCGAACAAGGCAAGCCAAAAGAGAAATGGCAAGGTTCCCTTAAGCAGCGATGGAGCACGGTGGAAGCAAAGTTGAAGTGGAGCAAGCATGTCTTCAAAATTTCCAAAGATATTTCCTTTTATTTCATCAGGTGGATACTGAGATGGCTTAAAGATTGCAATACCGGGGTCGAACACCTTTTCCTTCAGGGGAAAATAGCACTCAGGCTCATCCGAGTGTGAAGAAGATCCGCAAAGAAGCACAACCTCGTCCTCAGAAGTGGGACAAAGAGGTGTCAAATCATATGTGCAACGGATTTCGGTGTCGACCGGTTTCTTCTCCTTAGACAAAATTTTCTTCAAATCCAAAGTAGGATCAAGACGATAAGATTCAAAGTCCAAAGGAGGTGCATCACTCTCATGAGGGAAGTATGTGTTGAGAAATTCAGAGAAATCTTCCTCAAATGAATAATCGTCCAAAGTAGGATCGAGTGATGGTGGAGGATCTTCATCATGTGAAGAATCGCTCGATAGAGTATCAGCCTCATCGAAATCATCGAAAGGGGGCAGCTCGGGATACTCAGAGGTACAGTCAAAATCATCCGAATCTGAGCTAGAATCATCATCATCATAAGCATCGAAGACCGGTTGAGAATCATAAATGGGAGAAGCGTCCAAAGTAGAGTGAGAATCATCCACATCATCATTAAAAAGTGGATTATCAGTGGAAGACTCGAATAGAGGATTGTCATAGACGGTAAAGTCATCGAGCACATTTATCATATTCACTGATTCTCGTCCTCCAAAGGATTTGCCTGTAAGCTTCCCCATTTTAAAAACTTTAGAATCATCCCCGACTCGTAAGATTAACTCACCTTCGGCCACATCTATTAAAGCACGCCCGGTTCTCAAGAATGGCCGACCAAGTATTAGAGGAATACGAGGGTCCATTTCATAATCAACTACGACAAAATCGACCGGGAAAGTAAATGTGCCAACTTTAAGAAACACATCTTCGGCTATACCAACGGGGTAAGCGAGGGTGCGGTTTGCAAGTTCGAGAGTCATCTTTGTTGGAATGAGGTCGGGCAATGATAGTGTTTTCCAAACACTCAGTGGCATCAAATTAATACTAGCCCCGAGATCAGCAAGGGCAGTAAATTCTTCAGTTTTGTTGAACACGCAAGGCAACACAAAACGACCGGGATCTCCAAGCTTTTCCGGAAGTTCTCTAAGAAGGACTGCAGAGCAGTTTTCATTTAATCGTGTGTTGGCGAGTTCAATCAGCTTCTCCTTCTTGCTAAGCAATTCCTTGAATGCTTTGACAAATTTCGGCATGTGGCAAAGTGCTTCAACAAGGCTAATGTTGATGGTCATTTTAGATAGCATATCCACATATTTCATTACATTACAGTCATTCTTGGTTAGCTCGTTGGTCTTGCCTATGCGAGAAGGGTATGGGATTCTGGGCTGATAAGGGTTAGGTGGAGGTGTAGTTGGTGAAGGTTGTGATGTTGAAGGGTCCTTCCGAGATACATCGTCATGACGAGGCGGAGACGGTAATGGTGTACTACTACTAGGTGGAAGAGAAATAGGGATACATGGTGGTGGAGGAGTTTTAGATGATGGTGGTGAGTCCGGTGGATTGACAATGGTAATTCCACTACGCGTAGTTATAGCACTCACATTAGCTCGCGGATTAGTGACGGTGTTTGAAGGTAGAGAACCCGAAGAAGAAGAAGGTTGAGCTTCGGGCAAGAAACTAGCCAACAGATTTTTTAATTCAGTTGTTTGAGTGATGAAGGAGGATTGAAGGTTTTCACGAACCTCGGTTCTGATGTCATTACCTTGCTTCAAGATATCTCCTTTCAAATTGATTATTTGGCTCTGTAGGTTCTTGATTTGCTCACCTTGAGTTCTCATGATGGTGTCAACATTGGGATTAATGGGTGGGTGTTGTTGGGTGGGTGGTTGATAAGGGTTAGAAGCACGAGGTGGGATTTGGTTGCTTCGATTGTAGTTGTTGGCGGGGTTTTGGTTTTGAGGAGAAAAACCGGGTGAAAGGTAATTGTTGGAACGGTAGCTCAGCAGGTTTCTATCCCCTTGTTGTCTAGCTTGGTAATTTTCCGGTGAATAATTACCGTAAGCTGCATACACATTTTCCGGATTTCCTTGTGTCGAAGGACAATCGGTGTATGAGTGAGGACCGCCACATGTTTCACAAGGATTAGCGACCGCTTTAACTTGTTGTTGTTGGTTTGAAGCGAGAAGCGTAATACTTTTGCTCATTTCAGCCATCATGCGGGTGAGTTCGGTCATCTCAAGGTTTGCTGAGGTAGAAGAAACATTGACTCTCGTGTTGTTTCTAGAAGAAGCAGAGGAATCCCAGTTCTTATGATGAGTAGTCATGTTCTCTATTAACTCTCTACACTCCTCGGGTCTCCTTTTCATGAATGTGCCACCGGCGGCTGCATTAATCGTATCACGATCTCGAAAAGTCAATCCGTTGTAGAAAGTATCGATCAAGGTGACCGGAAGCATGTTGTGGTTTGGAAAACGGTCGATCAAGACATTATATCTCTCCCAAGCGTCGAAAAGAGATTCATCAGGGTCTTGCATGAAACCGCTGATCTGATTGCGAAGGCTTGTGACCATGGATGGTGGAAAGTAGCGCGAAAGAAAGCGTTGAGTCATGTCATCCCAAGTGTGAATAGAATTCTTCGGGAGACGATCAAACCATTTCTCGGCATGATGGGATAAAGTATGTGGGAAGAGTTGTAGGCGGAGTACATCCATTGTGGCCCCAGGCAACTTCATGCTTTGGGTGATTGTAATGAACTTGTCGAGGTGTTTGTTGGCATCATCATCAGGCAATCCTCTAAATGGGTTTGTTTGTACTTGCTGAATCATGTGGTGCTTCAACGAAAACTCAGGAGCGTTGATTTGCATCGGCGCAATCGGTCCTCCTCGTCCAAACATTGTTGGTTGACAAAGTTCCTCCATGGTCCGAAGATCGGGCTGTGGAAGAGCATTGTTGTTATTATTAAGGTGCGGTGGTTGATTATTGTTGTTAACACCTGCCATATCTAAATCTTCTTGAGGCTCGGGCTCTTGATAATTAGAAGATCTAGTACGCATACACCTGAAAATGCAAAAGAAAAAGAAACCAAACACAAAGACAATATATATACACAAGAAAGATAAAATCTTTTTGTATTTTTGAAATTTTTAATTTTTATGGTTTTTTATCAATTTTTAATTTTTATGATTTTTGAATTTTTTAGGCAAGAAAATTAACGTTCACAAGTGAACGGATCCCAAAAAGCAACGTGTCTAGCACAGAAAACTGTTGATCTTAACGAAAAGAGCCGGCAGCGGCGCCATTTGATAACTAGCTTTTACCTAGTTATAAATTAAAGATTAAGTTCGTGTTCTCGGAATCTTAACGAATTGATCTAGGCTCCTATGTGTGACTAAGTTGATCTTTGGTGAAAAAGAATATTTTTGGGTGATTTTAAATTTAAATGCAAAGACTTAAAAGTAAAAGTGCTTTTTAAGTAAATCTAAGTCTAATTAAAGTAAAGTGCAAGTATTTAAAAACGTGACTAAAATTAAAGGGCACTAAAGTAAGATGACGTAAACTTAAATCTATCTAAGGCAAACTTAAAGTGCGACTAAAACTAAAGCAAATAATCTAAAAGTGCAATTAAATAAAAAGGCAAGTAAAATAAATCTTGAAGATAAAAATCAAAGACAAAAGCTAATAAGAACCTGAATACAGCTCATTCGGAATAAACCTTCGTTTGGAACAATCACTCGTCCTAAATGTCACCTTTGGTTGAAATGATTCTTCTTCACTTGGAATATTACCAAAATCCTTGATCCGGAACAAATTGGTCTGAATATGTCACTTATCCAAAACAATGCTTCGTTCGGAACTTACTGATTCGGAACTCTCACTTGTTGCCTTGATTCGGAAGTATTAGGTCACCCCTTGATTCGGAAGTTTCCGGATGAAGCTTTTGATCCGGAAATTTTGGAAGTTCCGAATGAACAACCTTGACTCGGAAGTTTATGACTTCCGAAAGAAAAGCCTTTATTCGGAATTTTGGTCCTTGATTCGGAACTTTTAGTTGATTCGGAACTTTTGAAAAGTTCCGAATGAAACCTCTGGTTCGGAACTTTGGAGTTCCGAATGAGTCCCTTTGGTTCGGAAGTTTTAACTTCGTCCGGAACTTTGAAAGTTCCGGATGAACAAGCTTGGTTCGGAACTTTAGAAAAGTTCCGGATGAAATTTGATTCGGAAGTTTCCGAATGAACCCTGCTTGGTTCGGAAGTTTTAGACTTCCGAATGAGCAAGTTTGGTTCGGAAGTTTGGACTTCCGAATAAACACTTCAGTCTTTCCTTGCCTTGACTCGAAACTCTTCCTGGAAAGATCAAAAACAAGGCAAACACCCCCGAAGAACAAGGAAAACAAGTAGCAGCAGGTATGATAACAAAATAATCAAAATCAATCACACGTATGAATAAAATCAGTAACGATTCAACGAAACAACATCAACAAGTAATCAAAAACATGAAATCAAACAACTTTTACCACAATAATCAAAAATCACTTTAGATCAAAATCAAAGCATGAACATAAACATAAACACAACAAATCAAAGATTAAGAAAGGTAGATAAGAGATTGACAAGATAAAGTAAAGATTGACAATAATTAAAATGAAAACTTACTTGGAATTAAATGGTAATTAAGGTGCATAACATGAATTTAAATGACATGAAAAGTAAATGACAATATATGAAAATGGTGGAAGACTAATTGTCACCTTAGCCAACAAGTGTGAAAAATAAACATCCTAATCTATTTATAGGGGAGGATTAAGGAAGCTTCCTCCCCTCTTTCCTTTTCTCTTAATTGCATAATTAAGTCCCTCCTTCTTTAATCTTCATTTAATTGCATACTTAGTCCTTTTCTTCTAATCTTCTTTCATCTTGGACTTAAGGGACTTTTGACTTCGGGATTTCTTTTGAACTCGTCTTTAAATTCTTCAATAAAATAGACTTGAATTCTTCGGCTTTTGATAAACTTCCGTCTTTTGACTTTTTCTTCGATAAATCTTCAGAATTGGTCGTGGACTTCCGTTCTTTTTGCACTCTTGACTTCTTGACTTCGTCTTTTATCCTTTTCTTCAATAAAAGTCCATAAATGCCCGTGAATGTACGTGTTTTATCCATTTTTCACCTTTTCATCCTAAATCACAACAAAAACACAAACCACGCATAATTCTGACATAAAAGACATAAAATACACGTTTTGGTCCGGTTATTATTGTAATTAAGTGGTAGAAAAGATGGGTGTTTACACACCTATCACATAGCTGCAAGCAAGCTCCAGGAAAGTTTGTAAGTGCCCATTATTTGGAGATGAGGGGTTATATGGAACAACTCATTGCACTAGGGCAACCCTATGATCATAATATGGCTATCAACTTGATCAATAGGCCCCTTAACAAGGACTTCAATGATTTCGTTAGAAATTATAATATGCATTGCACGGGGAAGACACTTAATGATTTGCATGCAATGCTCATTGACTATGAAAAGGGGTTAAAAGACAAGGAATCTACCGCTATGCCTTCTGTACTAACCATACAAAAGGGTAGAGTGAGTAAGCCAAAACCATAAGCGAACAAGAAGAAATGCAAAGGCAAGGGTAATAAGGGCAAACAAGTTGCGACTTATTCGAAACCTAAGTAGAACTTTGTCAAGAAGAGTCAATCTCAAAAGGATGAGACTTGTCACCATTTCAAGGCAAGTGGTCACTGGAAGAGGAATTACCACTAGTACAAAAAATGGTATCCGTCACACTAAAAAAGAGTGACCATAGGCATATAGTCACACGCGGTTTTTTTAGGCTTTGTGACCAAAGGTCCCGCGACCGTAGGTACCTTTTGGTCACAAGCTCGTCTTAGTGACCTTATCTATCAAAAATGAGTGACCAATACTCGAAAATGTGTGACAAACTAGGTACAATATTTGGTGTTTTAGTGAATATGTGTGACGGTAAACACTCTACAGTTACACGAGTTTTGTTTAAGAGTGGCTATTGTTTATAAGTTTGTCACATGAATATACGATATGTGTGACATTTACTATGTGATTAGTGTATTTTGTGTGACTATATGTATCCACTAAACACATGAATTGTATGTTTGTGTGACCTTTTATGATATGTAGTCACACAAATCATGCTAATGGTATTGAGTTTGTCACATACAATTAACCAAAGAGTTACCAATAGTAGAAATAAGTGTGACTGTATGCTTTGTCAAGTCAAGCCAATTGTATTTTGTGTGACTATATACATCCAATAGTCACATGAATTGTATGTTTGTGTGACCTTTTATAACATGTAGTCACACAAATCATGCTAATGGTACTGAGTTTGTCACATACAACTAACCAAATAGTTACCAATAGTAGAAATAAGTGTGACTGTATGCTTTTTCAAGTTAAGTAAAATGTATTTTGGGTGACTATATGTATCCAATAGTCACATGAATTGTATGTTTGTGTGACCTTTTATGACATATAGTCACACAAATCATGTTAATGGTATTTAGTTAGACACATACAATTAACCAAAGAGTTACCAATAGTAGTAATAAGTGTGACTGTATGTTTTGTCAAGTCAAGCAAATTGTATTTTGTGTGACTATATGTATCCAATAGTCACATGAATTGTATGTTTGTGTGACCTTTTATGACATGTAGTCACACAAATCATGCTAATAGTACTAAGTTTGTCACATACAATTAACCAAAGAGTTACCAATAGTAGTAATAAGTGTGACTGTATGCTTTGCCAAGTCAAGCAAATTGTATTTTGTGTGACTATATGCATCCAATAGTCACATGAAGTTTATGTTTGTGTGACCATTTATGATATGTAGTCACACACATCATGTTAATGGTAGTGAGTTAGTCACATACAATTAACCAAAGACTTACCAATATTAGTAATAAGTGTGACTGTATGCTTTGTCAAGTTAAGTAAATTGTATTTTATGTGACTATATGCATCCAATAGTCACATGATGTGTATGTTTGTGTGACCTTTTATGATATGTAGTCACACAACAAATTTAAGCAAACAGTGACCAAAAGTGTTAATAAGGAAGTGCGGGGAATTGAACCCCGTGCCTCTCGCATGCAATGCGAGCGCTCTACCATATGAGCTACACTCCCATTTGTATCGAGTATAGTTAAATACGTAGGGGCCAAAAGAAATACCAACAAAATCCGCAAGCTTACCAAATAAATACAGCAAATCCAAGACCAAGGAACCTGAAATATAAAGAAAACAGATTTTATGCAAGAAACATAAAAACCAAACATTACTGCTAGCCACATAGTGGCATCAATATCACAAACAATTATTGTGCGAAACCAAAAAGATACAGCGGTTAGATATCTCATGCGGGAGGTATTATCACTTTTGATCAATTCAAAACTAGCATGGGTATCAATCACATTCTTAACTACTTGGACCTGAGTCCTAGGATATAGAACCACCAACTGCATCTTAATAAGTTTATAGTACCCAGACATGGATATTAGCATGACGTCAAAATGTTTTTTTAAGTTTTTTCTCCGACCCACCCAACGGCTTTCAGCCCAGGCACTTTCAGCAGGTGAACAAATATTATATTGTGAAGAATATTTCATATACACATACCTCAACAATGACAAGGCCGTCCAGCTTCAGAGCATTACATGTAGCCATCGCAGCATTTACCACCTTTATCCGTCCAAGTAGATCATAACCACCTTTAAGGAATTTAAATGTATATTTTTGTAAGCTATAACAATGTAAGATATAATCATGTAACTTTGTAAGTTAGTCAGAAGTTCACAAACCTCAAACTGCTCTCGCTCTCATTCTTCTGACAGTCGTCACACTAGTATCCAGAATCACTTACAGTAACTTTCTTGTTACAGTTTTTGCATCCTCAATAAGACATGTTTTGCTCACCTCTGATCATACTCATGCAAGCTCGTGTGTTGAAGAACACCGTCTGCCACAAAAAAAATGTTCAGTATCTAACCAATGAGAAATTTTATAGTATTTTTTATTAAGAAACTTATGAAATTCATTGTTTGCTTATTTATGTCTGATATACCTTGTCTTCACCCAAAGACGGGTTGCTTGTTATATAGTCAAGTGTCACACGGTCAGTATACATGGATCGACCATCATTTCTCATTGAGGGACACAAACTAGCACCCACGGTTTCTAAGGAGGTTTTCTTTTCCTTCAGTAGCATACCATGATTTTAAATTTTGAGAATATGGGGTATCAGGATATATTTCAATGATACTTTTGCCCACAGTTGACAAATATACACCTGAAGCAACAACAAAAGAATAGAATTAGTTAAAACTAAAAATCTCAATGATAAATAGTGTGACAGACTGTGTTTGTCATACGGAGTTTCCAATGAGATTACTGGATGAGAAGTTACTAGTACGTAACAGACTGTGTTTGTCATACGGAGTTTCCAAACAATACATACATACGGTGTTTATAAATGTAAAACGAAATATAAATTAACAACCTTAAATTCTTCTGTCGCCGTGTGGTTTACAAAAGCAACCCAGTGTTCGGCATTGACGATTGCTCTGTAATTCTTTGGAACTACATTTAGTTTTTCATGATTATCTAGGTTAGGAACTATTTGCTTAGCTGTCAATTTACTTCTGAAATTTCTTAGCAGTTCACCTAGCTTATTCATTACCAACTTTTTGTAGGACACATTCAATTCAAAGTATTGCTGCACATATTAACATAATGTTAAAGTAAATGTAGGAATAAGACTAATAGTTGGGTAAATAATTTTGTATACGTACCGTGGTTTCAGTCCAAAGCTTTTCTCTTAGTTCCGCCTTCACATCTTTCCACGATATAATCTTCAATCCTATCTGCTCCCGAACCTAGTTATACTCCTCTTATTAACAACCTTCTGTTTACTGATGTCTTCATCCTCTTCTGATTGATCACCATAATCCTCTGATTCATATCTCCTTGATTATCGTGATTTACATCATGATTATTAACCAAATAATCATCATCATTAACATTATAATCTTGATCATCGTTTTCAGTGTCCATAATTATTGACCACAAACCGATGTGTACAAGAACAATAAGTGGAAATGGTATGAAACTAGTGATGGCAGTAACTGAGATGGAAATGGAGTTAGAAAATTATGGTATATTTTGTGATTTTGGAGAAAAATCAAGATTTGAGCCTGGAGATGGAATTAGAATATTATGGTAACTGCATATGCATTAACTTAGCATGGACATTCAAAATTTTCGTGAAAATTTTGGCTCCAAATACAAAAATTACACAACCAAATTTTTTGAACTCCAATTTATCTCCAAATTAAACATTAAACTTTTCCCTTTGAGTTTCCTGGTAAAATTAAATTTTGAACAAAATGTTATACTATTTTTCACATTTTAACATTCAACCAAAAACCCTTAGTTTACACTGCAATAAAACATGAATTCATTTATTATAAGAAAATGGATATAACATATAGTGAATTGTACATGGCCTTAAAATACTTATATTAAGTAATTAACAAACTCGTATTGTTGATTACAGATATAACTGATAATTGTTTCATAATGATAGTAATGCATACAAATCTATTAAATTGTTGCAACCTGTAGGTTGAAAATGCAACAGGTGCCCAACAATAACAAACCAACAAAACATAAAATTTGTTCATATTACACAGGTAGAACTGACATCATCCAACCTTCTAAAATTCCTTTTTCCTTTGTTGTTGCTCCCCTCTGCAGCATTCCTTGACAGAACCTTCTTACATTATGTATGCCTACAAACAGTGGAGGGCGAATACATGGAGTACTTGAAGAACTTGTGGTCAAACTCCGAATCGGACTTATATTGCTAACTTCTGCAAACATGTACATATTAATGTTATTTATATGTCGACGAAGGTAGTGTTTGGCAGTATGTGTAGCATGGTTGTGGTTTCCCTAACAACATTTGGATTTGGTTATGCATATGTTTGTGTAGGGGACCATATCCAACTGATTACAAAAGACCTAAAACAATATCATACCAAAAAACTTGTAACTATAATATACCATGGGACCATATCCGGACACATGTGGAAAAACCATAACCAAGATTGAAACATAGACCATATAAACACGTTAATTAAAAATGACATAGATTAAGAAGGGCTAGTCCTATAAATCGAATCACGTTAATTAAAAATGAAATAGGTCCACATACATGCACTAAATATTAGTGTAAACCCTAATACCATAACAAACTTACACTATCCGTATGAACCCTAATATTTAAATAGAACAATACTGATTGTTGCATTACCTTTTTTCCTGATTCGTCATGTCGTTAATGATTGTGTAGATTGGCGACTATTGTGTATGAGGGTTTTATTTTTTTTATTGTGTATTGGATGAAGATTTAGGGTTTGTTCTTCCTGTGTGTGATTCTAAAGATGGTGGCGGTTACAAGCTAGATGTCTGTTGGATATTATTTGTGTTTAATGAAAATGTAAATATTATTTAAAATTACTTACTAATAAAACTATAGTAACTAACATTTAATTATAAAAAGTTAATAATAAGTAAATAATAGTAAGTAAATAAAAAACATATACGTTGTATTTTTATTAAAACCATTTTTGTCAAAAATAACTAATTTTAAAAAGGTTATAATTTTAAACATAACATAAAAATATTACTTTAATTAATTTTAAACATAAAATTTTAGTTAAGTAACTTAAATTTGAATAAGGTCGATTTTGAATGGTCGGTTTAATAAGGTTAGGGTGACAAAATTATAGTTTAGTAATGTGTTAGGGTTTATGGTTTAGGGTTGGGGTTTATGGTTTAAGGTATATATAGGGTTGAGGGTTAAGGTTTAGGATTTATGATTTAGGGTTTATGGTTTAGGGTTAATGAAGTGGTTTATGTTTAATTAGAGTTTAAGTTTTAGGATTTATGGTTTAATTAGATAGTGTGGTTTATTAAGGTTTAATTAGGATTTATGGTTTAATTAGCTAGGGTTTGTGGTTTAAGGATTAATTATGATTTAAGGTTTATATGGTGTAGGGCTTATAGGGTTTAGGGTTTAAGGTTCATTGGTTTATGGTTTAAGGTTTAATTAGGTTTAGGATTTATGGTTTAATTAGCGAGGGTTTGTGGTTTAAGGATTAATTATGAATTAAGGTTTATAGGGTTTAGGGATTATAGGGTTTAGGGTTTAAGGTTCATTGGTTTATGGTTTAAGGTTTAAGGTTTAGGATTTATGGTTTAATTAGCTAGGGTTTGTGGTTTTAAGGGTTAAATAGGGTTTAAGGTGTATGATATAGTGTTTAATTAGGGTGTAGTGGTTTAAGGTTTAGGGCTTAGGGTTTAGGGTTTAAGGTTCATTGGTTTATGGTTTAAGGGTTAAATAGGATTTAAGGTTTATAGGTTTAAGGTGTATGATATAGTGTTTAGAGTGCATTGGTTTAGGGTTTAGGGTTTAAGGTTCATTGGTTTATGGTTTAAGGTTTAAGGTTTAGGATTTATGGTTTAATTAGCTAGGGTTTGTGGTTTTAAGGGTTAAATAGGATTTAAGGTTAAATGGTTTAAGGTGTATAATATAGTGTTTAATTAGGGTGCATTGGTTTAAGGTTTAGGGCTTAGGGTTTAGGGTTTAAGGTTCATTGGTTTATGGTTTAAGGGTTAAATAGGATTTAAGGTTTATAGGTTTAAGGTGTATGATATAGTGTTTAGAGTGCATTAGTTTAGGGTTTAGGGTTAAAGGTTCATTGGTTTATGGTTTAAGGTTTAAGGTTTAGGATTTATGGTTTAATTAGCTAGGGTTTGTGGTTTTAAGGGTTAAATAGGATTTAAGGTTAAATGGTTTAAGGTGTATGATATAGTGTTTAATTAGGGTGCATTACTTTAAAGGTTTAGGCTTAATTAGGGTTTAAGGTTTACTGGTTTATGGTTTAAGGTTTATGATTTATGGTTTAATTAGCTAGGGTTTGTGGTTTAAGGGTTAAATAGGATTTAAGGTTTATAGGTTTAAGGTGTACTGTATGATATAGTGCTTAGGGTGCATTACTTTAAGGTTTAGGGCTTAATTAGGGTTTAAGGTTTATTGGTTTATGTTTTAAGGTTTATGATTTATGGTTTAGTTAGCTAGGGTTTGTGGTTTAAGGGTTAAATAGGATTTAAGGTTTATATGTACCGGTTTATGATTTAGTGTTTAGGGTTCATTGGTTGTTTAGGGTTCATTGGTTTAAGGTTTAGTGTTTATTGAGGTTTAATGTTTAGGGTTTAATGTTTAAGGATTAAGGATTATGGTATGTAGGATTATGAATTATGGTTTAATTAAGGTTTATGGTTTAATTAAGGTTTATGGTTTAATTAAGGTTTATGGTTTAAGGGTTATATGGTTTAGGGTTAAATTGTTTAACGTTTAGGTTTTAAATTAAGTAAGATAACAAATTACTCATCATTTATGTTACGTTCAGACATGGTCTTGGTGAAATAAGTCATAAAACCTTTTAAGCACCGACATTTTAAAAGCGGTATAAAACGTTCGTATATATTATATATTACTTATTTAAAACATAATTAATGTATTTTCATTAATATAATTTTTATCAAGTTTTATATACTTCGTCTTTCATAATAATTTTCGTTTGTTGACTTTTTTTGTCTTAATATTGATAATATCACTTTTAACATATTTGTTTATGTTATATGGTTACCTGATAATACGACTCCACCGCATTGGCCCGTCTAAAATAATAATTCCTTAAATATATTTCATGCATTATATTAATTTTTAATAGATATAAACCACAAAATGTAAGCTTATGACACATAAGCCCATCTAGACTTATGTTTAATAAATCATAAATAACATATTTATAAAAGGGTATAAGTCATAAATACACAAATTCTTATGATGGTCAGATTTTATTTTGTTGAATCTTAAAACTTTTAAAACCTTTTATTTTGTTGAATATTCATTTTCGGGTCAAATTTTCGGGTCAAATAACCTACATTTTCAGATAATAAATAACCTACATTTTCGGGTCAAATTTTAAAACCTTTTATTTTGTTGAATCTTCAAACTTTTATTGAGTGAAATTTAAAACATGCCTCCAAAATTTTATTTTGTTGAAAATTGAAAAATTTCCTCCAAGATGTTATTCAGTGAACATTGAAAATAACTCCAAAAAAATTTTAAACTCATCACATAATTTTTTTCAATCCCTCATTCTCCAGCCATCAACAACTATTCTGTGCGGCCATCTACACCAGTTTTAATTTCATTACTTTATAAATCAGGTAATGTATTTATTAGGATTATAATCTGTAGTGTTCATATGCATTTTGTTTAGATAATTAGTATATATGTGATTGGATTTTGGGGTTTTATATTATGCGTTATTGATTCATGCTATGTGCCTTAAACCTTCAAGAATGTTTTATCTTGGATATGATATATTGTTTTTTTTAATTTGTAGGATATATACGGTACGATTTATCCTCAACACTGTGATGGACAAGTCTTGGATACGAGGTAATAGAACTAAAAAAGAATATTTTGACGGAGTAGAAGCGTTTATTGAATATGCAAAAAAAAAAAACGCAAGAGGAGATTAACCACCACCCAGAAAGTCATAATGGACCACTTACAATTCTATGTCCCTGTAACAACTGCTTAAACCACATAGAGGGTACAGTAGAATCTGTAGGATTCCATTTATTCAGACATGGGTTTAATACAAATTACACAAATTGGATAAAACATGGAGAAAAGGACGAGCAATCATCAAATGCCCAAATATTAGTTGATGATACAATAGAGTATGTTGACAACACGGATGTCGACACGGATGCTGGTTCGGAAATTCCAACAGATGGCCCAGCAACAGTAGAGATGGTTAACGCTACAAAAGATGATTTTGATGAGGTGACATTGCTAAGTTTCAACAAATAGTAATAGACGCGGAGAAGCCACTTTATGAAGGATGTCCCGACTTCACAAAGTTTTCTGCAATAGTTTAACTTCTCAACTTGAAGGGTAAGTATGGAGCTTGTGATAAGTTCTTTACTGAATTACTTGGTTTGATTAAAAAGATGCTACCTGCTGGTAACGAACTAGTTGAAAGAACTTATCAGGCCAAAAAAAATGATGCGACTGATGGGATCAGGATACAAAAAGATACATGTATGTATCAACAACTGCATGATTTACTGGAAATCTAACTCAAAATTGACTGCTTGCTCAACTTGTGGGACAACAAGATGGAAGGTCGACAATAAGACAAAGAAAGTTTAAGAAAACATTCCAGCCAAAGTGTTGTGGTACTTCCCAATTATACCAAGACTAAAACGATTGTTTAAGATACCAAGTATTGTAGAAAACATGAGATGGCACGCAACAAGGAGGATAACAGATGGTGTTTTACGTCACCCTGTAGATTCACAGGCATGGCGTACCATAGATGAAAAATCCCCAAAATTATAGAAGATCCAAGAAATATACGGATGGGAATATCGGCTGATGGGGTTGACGTCAACTCAGGTAATAGGCATCACAGTGTATGGCCAATTTTATGTGTCATATACAACCTTCCTCCATGGTTGTGTATGAAACAAAAGTTTATCATGCTTTCGACCCTTATATCGGGATATCCGGGGAATGATATTGATGTTTTCTTAGAACCGTTAGTTGATTATTTGTATACCTTATTTGAACTTGGTGTTGATACATATGATGCGTCAACAAAACAGAACTTTAAGCTTCATTCCGTTGTGTTATGGACGATAAATGATTACCCAGTACTTGGTACATTATGCGGCTGCCCATACAGTGGATTCAATGGTTGCGTGGTATGTAGGAAAGATACACATTGTGTAAGACTTTCGGCCTCAGCCAAGCAAAGTTATGTTGGTCACAGACGATATCTACCATACACCCATCCATTCAGAAAGCAAAAGAAATCGTTTAATGGACAACGAGAACTTGCACTTGCTCCAGTACCAAAGACAGGGGAAGAAATATACGACGAAGTTCGACATATTCAAAATAAGCGAGGAAAAGTAAAGAAAACTAACAATAACGCATCAGGAAACCAGGAAGATACAAGAGGCAGAGGTGGGAAAATTCAAAATAACAAAAGAAAACCAACAGAGGAAGACGAGGGTAGTTCAAGCCAACCTACTGAATCGTATTGGAAGAAATTCAACATTTGGTATCGAAGGCTAAGGTATTGGAGGCATAATCCTGTTCCACATTGTATTGACTTTATGCATGTAGAAAAAAATTGTGGGGAGAGTTTTGTTGGAACTTTGCTAAATGTTCCTGGTAAGACGAAAGATGGATTGAAGGCACGATTGGATCTGGCAGCTTTGGGTATAAAACCTGAGCTTTTTGCTAGGCTAGAACAAGATAAAACAACACTACCTCCAGCAGGCTACACGTTAACTAATGCTGAAAAAGACAAATTTTGTGAACGTTAGCCAACCTCAGAGTACCACAGGGATATTGTTCAAATTTTGCTAGTTTGGTCAACGTAAAGGAAAGGAAGCTCATTGGCCTTAAGTCACATGACTATCACATGCTGATGCAAGAGTTTTTACCAATTGCAATACGTTCAATCATGCATCCACCCACACGATATGCTATTATCAGGTTTTGCTTTTTCTTTAAATCTATATGTAGAAAAGAAATCAAATTGGAAGAACTAGATGCGATGCAACAAGAACTAGTTGTGACACTGTGCCTACTTGAGAAGTTCTTTCCTCCGTCATTTTTTGATATTATGATACACTTGACTGTGCACCTAACTAGAGAGGTAAGATTGTGTGGTCCCATATGCTTTCGATGGATGTACCCATTTGAAAGATGTATGAAGGTTATTAAAAACCATGTTAGAAACAGAAACAGACCAGAGGATGCATTGCTGAGGAGACCATTGCGGAAGAAACAATAGAGTTTTTTAGCGAGTATCATAAAACAATGAAATCTGTTGGTTTGCCAACTGATAAAGATGTAACCAATGAAAATGAGAACAGAATGCCATTGTCGTCCGGCACACCATTCGAAATGAATGGGGAACTATTTGCAAAAGCTCATTTGTATGTACTACAAAATACAGATGAACTTTTCCCCTATATCGAGTAAGTATTACTAACACATGTCTATTTCATTGATATAAATATTCTAAAAACAAAAAAATTAATCAAATACATTGTTTCGTTTCAGGCGACACAAGAATGTTTTGAAAAAAAATAACCCGGGTAAACGAATAGCATTGCTGGAGGCTGAGCATTCAGCTCCGCACAACATAGGGATTAGCACGCTTTCGGGAAGAACATAGAATAGTAGAGGATCCAGCATGCGGAACACGACGATCATTAGAAATTCACGAATTAGAGATGCTGTAATATACTCTTTCCCGTAACTTCTCATAGCAGACCAACCCACTAAAATGCAAATAAGGATCAGAAATGTGGTCAATATCACGAAGAATAAAGAGATACCGTCTATACCCAAATAAAAATGGATGTTTTCATAAGGAAGCCATCGAAGGCTTTCCACAAATTGAGATTTGGCCGTAGAAGGATCGAATTGTATCCGAAAAAACTTTTGCTAAGTGGTTACATGATGAGGTAATTACTTGTATGATGTGTATAATTGTTTGTTTTTTGCTAAATATTGGTTAACTTAACATATCAAAAACCAATACTAAGCTAGTAGTAGATAATAATAAATAAGCACTTACAACATAATGAGGCAATCTCCAACTCTCAGTAGCAATTAGAAGTGTTGTCGTTAGCTAGGTAGAAGTCCACCAGCACACCATTTCTTTATCTGAAACACTATTCTTTAACTGTTGAAATTCAGGTTTTGAGAGAGTTAGCAATATCAAAAGATAGCGTATCAGATACTGTTAGGTGGATATCATTTGGACCACGCGCCACGGTAGTGAAATACGATGCATATAACATCAATGGGTATACATTTCGTACGAAAATAAATGATGACAAAGTTCACCAGAACAGTGGGGTTTGTGTTGAGGTAGAAGATACTCATATATCCAAAGAAGTTGAAACAAAAAAAAAACTATTTTATTATGGGGTTTTATAAGAGATATGGGTACTAGATTAACGTTTCAGGAGAATACCTCTTTTCAAGTGCGACTGGGTTAATCACAAGAAACATGCGGTCAAAAAAGATAAGCTTCTTGGATATACATTGGTAGAACTGAATAACTTAGGCCACAAGGATGATCCGTTCATATTTGGCTCACAAGCAGGACAAGTGTTTTATGTCCAAGACCAGGTACACAAAAATATGTCTATTGTCTTCAGGACCCCTAGCAAGAATTACAAAGATACATATGACGAAGTCGATGAGGAATTTAGTATAGTTATTCACCAGAACAATGATAACACTTTGCCAGATGCACATGTAGGTGATGATTCACACAGTGACTACTATCGAGCAGACGGTGAAGGAGTTGTCATACGAAAAACCAAGTGAAGCCTGTCATAGCTGGCACAATCGGCCTTTATCGTATTTAACTTGTTCTTTTAGAGGATAGGTAATAGTACTTGTTTAAGGATTTATGTTTGTGTGCATATCACACATTTAATCTTTCATTTTTTCTGCAAAACACTTGTAATCTCTTTTATTTGAATGTAAAATTTCTTCAACATTAAGTGGTTCTTTTAATTATGTTTTTATGAAAATTAGATTTCAATTGTGTCCTGCTGATATAGCTAACTACATGTAAGTTTTCATAATCTGTCATATTGAATTCTATCATACTAGTGAAACTTTTTGTTCAAAAAGAATGTTCAGATTGGTGAGTTGAGTTGCATATCTGTTTATATAGCTAGTGACATACTACATAGTGTTCAATTTGGTGATTTGAGTTGCAATTACTGAACTACATAATGTAAATATAGCTATTGCATCAGTTTGTATCAGTTTCAACTCCACTAGTGGTTTGGCTTGTGAATGCTTATTTTATTGATTATCCAGCTTATTTAAGTCTTTTGTTGCTCACCTTTATATTTCATATTGGTTGCATGCCCCGAATTTGCTTAAATTTCATTATTCCTTTGTAATTTTGATATACTGCTCAACATAAAGGGTGTTTGGGACTGTATGTTTAAGCTTATTGACAACATGATTTATACGTCCTATCGCCTGCACACCTAGTGTTTAGTTACAATAGGTTATAGTTGGTTTTTATTTCAGTCTGTATTCACAAATTTTGTGATTAGCATGTATTGCAAAAATCTGCACATTACTGAAGTGCACTAGCTATTGACATAATGAGTATAAATTTGTGTCTGCAAGAAGTTTGCATAATCTATAATACAGAATTTTGTCATACTTGTCAAGTTTATGCTCAAATTCATATTTAAATCAGTTCATGTACCTTCTTTAGTTTCATACACACATCACATTCTGCTATCTTAACCCCCAAAAATTACAATAGATACTGATATTAAGCATAAGTATAAGTTAAAGAACAATTTAATTAGATGTAATAAAAATTAAGATAAACACAATAGCAGGCATTAAACATTAAACCAAATTAAACATAAATGTCAATACCATTACCATTAGACATTATATACATATTAGATATGCAGTTAAGCAAAACATGGGTACAGAGTACTTTAACTTAAACAAAAGAGCTGGTTTAGACACGACATACCCAAACTGCATATTGATAGGCTAAAACAACAAAAACATATGTGCCCATGCACAACAATCATCAAACATTTTCTTCTGCTGGTGGAACCATTTCCATTTCAGTGGACCAAGCTTTCAACTCATCCACACCTTCAACTTGTTCCTGAACAATAATGTTCAAACGGTAAAGCTTCGTCTCCAACCTCTTCTTTAAATCAGTAAAAGCTTTAATAGACTCCTCCCAATCAGTGGTTGGATGCTTGGTCTTCATTTCAGAAAGTGCAGTACGCACCCTTTTTAGGCTTACCTTAACCGGTTCAATCAAATCCCGGATATCATTAGTAAAGGCCTTCTCTTCAATAATCAGTTGCTCCAAGTATACCCTGGTGGCATACGAAATATTTTCACCACCAGTGAGTTGCAAAATCTCGTCCAACACAGGGGTGGCATTTGCATCAGAAGTACTTCCTTGAGAATCAGCCATGGATTGATCTGTTAATAGAAAGTAAAAACGTGTTTTTGATTTGGGGAAGATGATTTGTTAGTTGGTGATGTTATATATTATATAACCATAGGCAGGGTATTTATACAACCCATAACAACCACAATTTTTTATTGGGGCAAATGAAGAGTTGCAGCAAATAGTCTGAACTCAATGCATGCAGAGAATAGTATCAAGGAAGCTTCGACACACACTTGTAAATGTGTGTGACAATTTTTTTTGATGGGCTTAGTTAGTCACATAAAAAAATACTTGTTGAGACAAACTATTATTTTATGGACTTAGTTAGTCACATAGAAAAATACTTGTTGTGACTAGGTGTAGTGACTTTAGTCATACAAACACTAAAAAATGTGACTCATATCAACATTAGTGAAAATTGAGATTACATTTGGTTCTAAACATTTGTCACATGAATATTTTACTGTATGACTTTTTCAATGTGTTGGTCACATATAATCCCATTATAATGTGACCATAAATATAATTTAGTTTCACATTTCTCAAATGTTGTGACTATTGGAAAAAATATAGTCACATAATTGTTTGGTTATTGAGTATGATCATGTATTATATTTGATCATAGTCTTCAAGTAATTGTAAAATATTTGTCACATTTAAATAAATATAGTGGAAAATGTTTCAATACCTACTTTCCACTTGCAACACATACAAAACTCATGTGTGGTTAAAATTTAACAAAATATACTAGTCACATTAAAATAATGTATGTGACAACCTTGTTTATCAATTTGTCACTTGTAAAATAAGTCTATGTGACCATATATGATTTTTGGTCACATTCAATGTGTGTATGACAAATATTTGTCACACATGTATAGGTATAATGTGACTACTACTTGAACCAGACTGTGATTCGGTAACACTCTAAAATTATTAAGTTACTAACGACTCATCCAAAAAGCATTTGTTAGCCCTAGTCACGTAAATATTCATATGCGTGACAAACAAAATACGTAATGGTCATACAAACTGACTTCAAGTGTGACTGTTTATTTATGACTGGCGAATTCAGTCACACAAAAAATTAATTTGTGACTACACCAATTTTGGTCTGTGTGACCGAAACCCATTTTTGTACTAGTGTACCCTCTTTACCTCGAAGAATCGCGAGAAATAAAGAAGAAGTCTGAGCAGAGCGCTGCAGCTTCAGGTACTTTATTTATGATTGAATTGTTCAATTTAACATACAAATTAAATTCCTGGGTATATGATACGGGATACGGTATTAACATTTGTAATACGCTGCAGGGATTTAATATGGAAATGAAGCTTTCCTATGGTGAACAATATCTGCAATTGGGCAATGGCGCACAAGCAGCGGTTGAAACTATAGGAACTTTTGATCTAGTTTTGCCTTCGGGTTTAGTACTGATATTAAATGATTGTCATTATACACCTACAATTGTTAGGGGTGTTATTTCCTTTTCTTTTTTGTTAAAGAATGGATTCGTTCACACGATTGATAATAATGGAATTTCTGTTTGAAAAAATGGTATTTTCTATTTTAATGCAATTTCTGTGAATGGTGTATTTGAAATAGACATGCATGGTAATGAATCCAAGAACGATAAATCTGTATTTAGCATGAGTAAGAAGAGAAAGTTTGACAAGAACTCTTCATATCTTTGACATTGTAGACTTGCCCATATTGGGAAGACTCGTATACAAAAGCTTCAACGTGAAGGTCTTTTGGAAAATATCAATGATGAAAAATTTGATAAATGTGAGTCTTGTATCTCTGGAAAGATGACCAAGAAACCTTTTAATAGCAATATTGAAAGGGCTACTGATCTACTTGGACTTATACATACTGATGTGTGTGGACCACTTAGACATACGTCAAGGAAAGGTGCTAGCTACTTCTTAACATTTACGGATGATTATAGCCGTTATGGTTATGTTTATTTACTTAAGCATAAACATGAGGGATTTGAAACATTCAAAGTGTTTAAATCAGAAGTAGAACTGCGATTAGGGAAGAAGATTAAATCTCTTCGTTCTGATAGAGGTGGTGAATATTTAAGTTAAGAGTTTATAGATTATCTAAGTGAGAATGGAATTGTTCAGCATCTTACTTCTCCCTATAATCCACAACAAAATGGTGTATCTGAAAGGAGAAATCGTACATAATTAGATATGGTACGATCTATGTTTAATCTTACAACTTTACCTTTATCCTTTTGGGATTATGCTTTAGAATCTACTGTTTGCATTTTAAATATGGTTCCCACAAAGAAGGTCGATAAGACACCATATGAACTATGGCATGGCAAGAAGCCATATTTATCTTATTTAAAGGTCTGGGGTTACGAGGCGTATGTAAAACGTGACTCGGGTGACAAACTCCAACAACGATCTGTAAAATGTATCTTTGTAGGATACCCTAAGGAAACTATGGGTTACTACTTTTGTTATCCACCTGAGAACAAAGTAATTGTTGCTAGGTATGGATACTTCCTTTAATCTGAACATGTAAATCAAGAATTCAGTGGGAGAAATTATGATCTTGAGGAGAGTCATATAGATACATTACCTTCTGAAAACACCAGCGATGTAATTCCTGTAGAACCAGAAAGTCTGGCGGTTCCACCGGAATTAGTTCCTCTGCGTAGATCCGCAAGGATTAAAAACGCAAATATCAATATATGTCTTAGCATAGAGGATGACGATGAGTTAGGGGATCTTGGTGAACCCGCTAATTATAAATCCGCCATACTTGATCCTGAGAAGGATTGTTGCTATGGATGAGGAAATGAAATCCATGAAAGTAAATGATGTTTAGATTCTTATAGACCCACCACCGAATGCTAAAGTAGTGAGACATAAGTGGATATACAAGAAGAAAACCGACATGGACGAAAAAGTACAATCCTAAAAGCTCGTTTAGTAGCTAAAGGTTTTACTCAAACGTTTGGCGTAGACTACGAGGAGACATTTTCTCTTGTAGCAGACTTAAGAGCGATTAGGATTCTCATAGCTATAGCCGCATACTATGAATATGAGATATGGCAAATGGATGTTAAAACTTCCTTCTTGAATGGTCGCTTAGATGAAGACATCTATATGTAGCAACAAGAAGGGTGTGTTGATCCTGAGAATCCAGGACATGTGTGCAAACTTCAAAGGTCTATTTTGTGGAAACCTTGGTTTCCTCGAATCTTTTAGCTACTAGGAATGATCATTGCTCATATTATTAAACAATCAAAGCGAATTAGAACAATAACCATTAACAAGGTGTTTGGGCATAATAACACAAGAATTAAACAATTGGATTGCTCATTATATTAATAACAAACAATCACTAGGTGTGTATACACTGAATCCCACACCTAGTCGACACACGCTTTAGGTTTACATTGTGAATGAAGTTATGAATAAAACCTAAGACCCTTGCTCCTTTTATAGACTAAGGATTAGGGTTTACAAGAGATAAGATCAAATAAAACATGTGTATCTTCTATTTAAATAAACTACTACAGAATATTAATAAATAATATTCTGAATATTCAGCGTTTGACTTCTGTTGACTTCTGTTGACTTCTATTAGCGTTGCGTTAACACTTGTCAACGCTTAGACACAACGTGTCGGCGTTGAAGTGAATACTTCATGTTTTCTTCATTTTGAGTTTCGGCCACATCAACTTTTTGACCCAACAATCTTCCTCTAGTTGATGTCGGCAAATGTAATACCCGTGAAAGTGCCGTATGATGCTAAGTTATTGTCTCAAGAGTTGTTCAGTATGAGCATCTCTCTTAAGTTGTGGCTCACTTGCGGATGTGATATCCCGAGCCCAACATTATTTATTTAATCCTATTTTACGGATATTTTTGAAATTTTTAAGAAATTTCGTTTGCTATATATTTGACGGTTTAAGTTGAAACCAACGTTTACGGTCGTAATTTGACGTTTGACGATTTAAGAAGGACCGATAACGACTACGATACCGACGGATGCCCAAAATTTACATTTTATTATCGATTGGTCGATATTTGAGTTTTTCGAGATTTTATTTTTATTACGTGTTAAGTCGAGTCGGAACCATATGTATGTTCGTTTTGTGTGCGTTTGAACTATTTAAAAGTATTTTGAGGTAGCCGGGACTAAACCCGACTCCCGTAAATTTTTATAAACCGACTAGTAAGCATAATCCCGCTCTTTATAACTAGTTTTGCAAACAAGGCCAAAAGATAGCCTTATTTACAAAATCTACCCTCCCCCACTATATATAAGCCTAAAATTCACACACACCCTCATTTTATTACAACAACATTTTTTTTGTCTTCCTCCCTCCTCTCTCTTGAAAACCCACGGCTCACCAACACCAAACAAAAATCCATACAAAATTTTTATTACTTGGAATTGGAAGAAAATAAGCTTAGACCCAATCCTAGAATATTGTGGTAAGTTAATCCCACCACAAAAATCCAACATGCAACAACTTTTTTTTCCAAGATTTAATTTTTATAGATTTTGAAAAATACCATGATTTGATCTAGTTAAATTCGTGGGTTGTGTTTAAATATGTTTAGGAACATGGATTTGAAATATTGGAGCTAGGAAAACATTTTTCGTTGGTGATTTCAGCCCCAAAACCCACGAAATATGTGGGGGGTTTGGGTGTTCTTGGTGTTTTGATCTTGTTTCTTGTGTGTATGGTTCTATTTCCATGTTATTGTTATTTTATATATATTTAATTAGATTATGTGTTAGTTTTATGAAATGGGTTTTGAATAAGGATGAACATACAAGTGATTTAGGGTGTTTTGATTTGATTAGGATGGTTAGTAGGTGATGTTAGGAGTATAGGAGTTGATGAAATTGGTCAAAATGATGTTTTAATATGATTTTGAAAGAGTCAATTTAGATCAGATTGTTTAAGGGTTATTTTCGTGGGTTTAAGTCTAAGTCCAGGTTGAGAAGATAGGATATTGTTGTAGAGCTTCTTTTTAGCTTCGATTCGGTATAAGGTAGAGCTTCTAACTCAAAACGAGTCAAAAGTTATGATATTTTAAAGTTTGAGGCGTACCGGGTGATGAAAATCACAAGTTACGGGTTTTTGTCAAAATATAGGTCGAATGTCTAGGATTGTAACTAGAGTTCTAAAAATGTTTGGAAGTTGTTCTTTGGTCCTAGACCTGCACAAAAGAGTGTATTTTCAAGTTTAGGAGTTGGTGTTTCAAGTTAGGTTGACTAAATAAGTCAAAGTCGAGTTGCACTTGGAAGGTGCAAATCTGTCCAAAATATTAAGGTATAGAGATGGGTTGAGCAGTGGGTCTTAGAAGTGAAAACTTTTTATGAAATTTGGTGAGGGGTTTCTACAGATTATAAGTGATTTTTGCAAATTTTCTCAGATTTTTAGGAGTGGTCTAAGTGGGGTAATACAGCCCGTACATTCGGTATATACCGGCAGAATTGTGAAATGAGTAATAGTTCTAATAAAGTATAAAGAATTGACGTGTCTAGTAAATATCACTTGTATGAATTTTTGGCGTGAGTTTATATGAACCTTGAGTGTTCTTAATTATTTATATATAGTACTTGAAGGTACTTGAGTGTGTTGATTCATTACGTGTTTATTCGTTAGGTGTTGTATTTGAATTCCCGGGGCATCCTCATCGTCGGTGATCGTCTTCGTCTACGTCTTTGTTACTAGTACTTATGCTCCTATATCTCAAGGTGAGTCTATAGACTCGCTCTTTACTTATTTCAAATGATTTTACCCGCGAGGGGGATACATGCTATTTAAAGGAAAATGAACATAAGTCATGAATGATTGTCGGACCCGAATGTTGCCTTGAAATTGTGTTGAGTACCTAGTTGCAAAAGTCCCTAATTTCATGAACTATTAACTATTGTCTTGCCCTTGCGAAGGGGGAAATAGCCGCTTATACAAAGTGATAGTACTATGGGGTTGACTACCCTATCCGAGACGAGGGCTAGTACGTTGATACCCCCTGCGGACGGATAATTTGTGATAAGAGATAAGGTATAATTGCAACTGATGCTTTATTAGGGGCCTTGGTTTCATTTGAATCACGCCGGTAATTATTACGCGGGTGATTGAGTTAACGGTTTAGTGTCATGAGCTTAAACACAATTGTCATATCCTTGAATAATAGATTGTATGGCCACAATGCTATTGAATGATCATGATTTTTTTTAATACTTATGTTCAACTGATGATTTGATAAACCTATAGATTCGCTCAACCTTTGTGTTGACGATTTTAAGCATGTGTTTCAGGTAATCAAGGTTGATAGCAGTGGAGCATGCGAGGATGGAAGTTGTTGTGGCTTGGCGGTCTACTTTGTTTTTCCTCCCTTTTAGCACTTAAAACTCTTTTATATTATGTCATGTGAATGGAAATGTACTTTTGGGTTGAGATTCAGTGGGGACCTAAACGCAAACTCTGTTTTATATTTCTTTTGGGATTTGGAAAAACTGTAGACTTGATGTTTTTAATAATGTTTGAACTTTTACGTCTCTTTGAGTCGTTTAATATAGCTTATGTGTGATGATAACTACGTAGCACCCAATGTTGTAGTTCCGCTGCGCATAGCATTTGTGGGGGTGTTACAGATTGGTAATCAGAGCCATGAGTTATAGAGAACTAGGTCATTTTAAAAAATCCTAAACTATAACTTTTGGTGTCGTAAGAAATTGTCCAAGCACACAACTATCCTGCATGGCTCCGGTAAGAATTCTTTAGCATTGCTTTATATTTTAGATGTATCCCTCGAAATTGATATGAATTCCCTAGTATTTAGTAAGTAAATACTTTGATATATATTGAGATATATTGTTTTGTACGTTGAGTACTTATCATCGTAATTTGCAAATTCTTGTAAGATTAACTTATATGTTGCATGTAATTGGCATAACGGGCTACATTGCATTACATGGCAACACCGCGTTGTAATCCTACGTGTATGTAGGAATGGTTGTATGTATAAGTATGTATATACTATGGTATTTAAAGGCATTGCATGCGAAGCAATGGCCCTTGGGTAATTATCGTACATGTTATAATGCGGTTTTGCTGAGAATTCGGCCTTACCGCTAATTATCAATCTTGATAATTAATTTATTGTTCGGATAACCGAATATGAACCTCGTTTGATACTCTAGATACGTAAATAATGCTTCGTAACATATTGTATATTTACTAGATTGATCTCGATCGTCGTTATCGCACCGTGATGTGCCATTTTGGACATTTTCTTTTGAAACGTAATTTACTTACGTATTACTTTATTTTCTTTATTCCTTATGGGTTTGATATGATAGTTGGCGTAACTATAATATAGACGAAGTATAATCAACGATGCGTACATCGTAGCGACGAATCACATTTGTGTGTGTTATAAAACGTGGTTGAGGCGTGTTTCCATTTAATCGTGGTTTACTATTCTACTTGAATTTTAAGATGTGTTTTAAAATAGACTGGCGTTGTGATCAATCGCGATAACTTGGAATTTGGTTGGTTTTTGTGTTAATCTTGTGGTGTACGATTTCGAGACTCATCCGAGACCGATAACAACATTTAGTTGACATACGTATTCTCGTTCCATTTATTTCATTTTGTTTTGTTGTTTCATTATTTTGAAGTTAATATTTTACATGACGAGGTCCGGCATTTGTGCGAGTTAAGTAAGCATCGAACTTTGTTGATCGAAAGAGTTAAAGATAAAGTGTTTTACATATTAAATAAATGGTGAATGAAACTTTTGGAAAAAAAAAGGGGACTTATGATGTGTCTTGTAACAAGTAAAAATAAGTGTAGAGAAGAAATGGACAAGATGAAACTATTTTTCCTTCAACCTTGGTTGGTATATCATAATAAGTAATTTATACTACTCGTAAAATCTTTGTTTTTATATATTAATAATTTGATACTAGAAGCTAGTGATGAAATTGTTAAGATTTTGTTTAATATAATTTAAAAAGGGAGTTTATAATAAAATTTACGATATGACTATTGAGTATATGTAACTTGGATTTAGTATGAATTAATTTTCGGGTCAATGTAGCAAACTTTTGCCGTATCTTGTAATATAAAACATGAGTAGAAGAATTGGTCATGTATTTTGGAACTAAAAACTTTGTAAAACTTGTTTTATTTTAAACATAAGGTTATGTTTACGTATGCACTGGTGTAAACTAGAACACGTTACTTGTTGTAGTGAATAAACTGGGATAAAATCGGAATATACACTATAAGTGAGAAATTCTAACGCTTGAAATAAATTTTTAAATATTGATGGAACGTCATTGGAAATCATTTGTTTATTTAATTGTCGTTATAGAGAATCACTATGCATAATTCGATGATGCTTGTTTAAAATCGTTTGAAAAATCTTTTGAAAAATCTTTTGTTTTATTCCGCTGTGAGAGGTGTAAATTTTAAAACCGTTTGATAATGGGCTAAGGATTAAAAGTCGAATTTTCTACATTTTTAAATTATTGAAATAAGCATTTCTGATTAATTATTATATTATTGTATTATTATTATTTTTGAGATTCAAGTCTCGACTAAAATCAGTAATTATCCGAAATAATACTACGTGAAACCTCCTTATCATTTGAGTCGAAGTGCGCGAATGTGATTTAACAAACCAGTTTTAAGGAAGACTTATGTATAATAAAAAGTCAAAAGTTGATTTTAAGAGTTAATTGGACTAGATTGAGTTATTTTAGATATTTGTATATACGTAATGAGATAAGTCTTAATAACAGTAATGAGAAACTTTGAAAATTCTTACTATATACGTTTTGGTACTTAAGATATGAACATTAACGAGATTTTGACACGAGTATGGAGATTTTCAAAGCTAATGATTTGTCGATTATGATAACCGAGTCACCGCATCTACTAATGTTAATAATTCCCGAAAGATTGAAATTTTTCAGAAATGAAAACTTTGTAAAGATTGGAAAATGAAAGGTATAAATTCTTTAATGGTGTAACACAAATTAAAAATGTGTAAATGTTCGGTTTTACAATGTACAAGGTAACACTAATTATTATACGCAACTGGATTATACAACACACGCCTACTTGTATATTATTTAATAAAGATGTATATATAATGTTTTGAGTCACGATGGTTCGATCGTCCGACATCAGTTCTTTGATTTTGCGAGTCTATATCTGAACTTGGGTAGTAATGAGACTGTTCATTTTAACATTTTTCATGATATGAAACCATTATTATTATATTTATTTTAAAACTACTATTTCGCTAGTACTTGAAAATGAGGGTATGTCACCCGGTGTATTTTGTCATGTTCATGGACGCCGTAACTTTCTTCTTTCGGTTAATGGAACATAAAATTCTGTATTTACTTGTATGATACTATAAATCTTCATTAAAGTGGTTGTTTATTTATATTTAACAAAAGCGAGGAGGCGTAGCCGCTTTACCAAATTGTAGAGGTGAAAGAACTCGATCTTCCTGGTGAAATTGTTCCTATTTAACAAAGTGATTATTCTTCCCTCCCCGTATACCCTTGGTGGAATGGGTGTGCAACTCGAGACGATGGGAAGTGTGATCGTTGTTTTATTTTTGACGCTTGTGTTGATATTCAACTTTCACTCCATGTATTCGTAAATCGCTGTTGTTATCCTGAGACTTTTGTCATATGTTTGAAGTATTTTCATTTCTAATATAGTTAAATTCAGTTGGCAAGTATATTGCTCGTTTACCTCGTTCGATCTCATTGATTTTTGATTTTATTACTTGTTGTGCTTGCAATGATCTTTAATCATGAACCACCTTACCGTTATTTTGTGAGTAGTCTATTTTGAAAATAGGGATGAGTGTGAAATGTTTCGTTTAACCAAATGTAAATGGTGTCGATTTATTTACTTAATTATTTATTCATTTTTTTTTCTCATAAATAGGCAAAGTAATGTATGTTTCCAAAGTAGACGAAAAATGGTTGATGTGTTTCTTAAAACGATGGTAACAATATTTCCCCATTTCAAATTCCATTTCAAATGGTTTAATTATTTTGAAGATTAGGTCGAAAACTTTCATAGTCATATTTGGTATGTAATAAAAATGTTTGTGTCGTCACTCGATCCTCAATTATGCACAGCTTAGCTAACTATGCATAATTCGGGAAGAGTCCTATTTTGTTGGTTGTTGTTGCTTGATCCTTAAGTATGCATGATCTAGCTAATTATGCATAGTTTAGGAAGGGCACTATCGTGTCAAACAAATTGGTCATCTTGAAACTTGTAGTGTTTTGATAAACGTTTGGATGAGAACGTTTCTTTTTAAAAATGGTGGATCATTTTTGCAAGTAGTCGTAATTTCTTTGATTCTTAAAGAAAATTTTGAATTTTTTTTGTGTTCTTTGAAATCTTTTCTTTTTGTTTGGCGTTGACTTAGTAAGTCACTGTGACCGAGTAATTTTGGAAAA
Source organism: Glebionis coronaria (assembly GCA_025667525.1). Taxonomy (NCBI): domain Eukaryota; kingdom Viridiplantae; phylum Streptophyta; class Magnoliopsida; order Asterales; family Asteraceae; genus Glebionis; species Glebionis coronaria. Next base: position 275,853,444 of record CM046874.1, read on the forward strand.
TGTTTTTATGTGTTGTGTGTAATGTGTGAAGTTTATCGGGACCGCTAGGGAGTTGATGTTATACCAAAGGGGTTCATACCGACACTGAGAAGAAATTTAAACAAAAATAGAAGACTGCCAAAGTAGAGGAAATCAGAGTTCAAGGGACTCTGAGGGGAATGACGAAGACTTCTCCTACATCAAACGTATCGTACTTTATTTATTATTCTTTTCTTGTTCTTTTGATATGACAACGACACATGATAAATTGTTGAAGTTTACCAACCGTGCATCGGTAATTGGAAGACCATTCCAATTGTCGTCTTCGTTTATTTAAGTGAGGAATCCTCTTTGCTTGACTCAACCATCCTTTATTATCGATGGTTAAACGATAGATATCCCTAGTTGATGTTTTTGTGGTAAACCCTTTCCTTTTATGTATTTTTGTGGTAAGTAATCTGGTCGAGTGATCGTAAGTTGTGAGAACTTGAGACGACATTGTCCAATGAAGTCCGATCATGGAGAACACGTGCCATGTAATGTATTTTTTTTTTACTGTGAACGATGATATTTATTAAGATTTTGACCACGTTTGGGACGGAAGTAAGATGGTGTTCTTGTAGTATCTTGTGGGTATGACGAAGACTGCCAAAGTAGAGGAAATCAGAGTTCAAGGGACTCTGAGGGGAATGACGAAGACTTCTCCTACATCAAACGTATCGTACTTTATTTATTATTCTTTTCTTGTTCTTTTGATATGACAACGACACATGATAAATTGTTGAAGTTTACCAACCGTGCATCGGTAATTGGAAGACCATTCCAATTGCCGTCTTCGTTTATTTAAGTGAGGAATCCTCTTTGCTTGACTCAACCATCCTTGATTATCGATGGTTAAACGATAGATATCCCTAGTTGATGTTTTTGTGGTAAACCCTTGCCTTTTATGTATTTTTGTGGTAAGTAATCTGGTCGAGTGATCGTAAGTTGTGAGAACTTGAGACGACATTGTCCAATGAAGTCCGATCATGGAGAACACGTGCCATGTAATGTATTTTTTTTTAATGTGAACGATGATATTTATTAAGATTTTGACCACGTTTGGGACGGAAGTAAGATGGTGTTCTTGTAGTATCTTGTGGGTATGGATCCGTGTGTGAGCACCCCACGATGACACATGTAAGTATTTTATTTCTTTTTGGATATGCATCCATAGCTAGCAAGCTCTTGAACCTTCTTTAACTTGCAATTTTCTTTTGGCTGGACTCATTCGAGAAATATGTCGAATATTCTTATTTTATCATGGCTTGGCTGATTAGCAAGCATGAGTTAACTTGATTGAACTTATTTTACTTGGCATGGTTTGGCTATTTTGCAAACATGTCGTAATTTGGTGATATGTGTTTCATAATGGATTTTGTATTTGATTGGATTGTGACGTTTTCGAGAGAGTTATGTATACGTCGGATGATTCCGTATCGATGAATTCGTTTTGACGGAATAGGTTTGTATGTACCTAATATTGCGACAAGGTGATTTTGTACGACTAGTAATAATTACTTCGTCTTGTATATTCTGAACGTTTTCGATGGGGTTATGTGTGACCCGTGCGATTTTATTTTGTGAGTAGTTGTTTTTATGAGATGATGAACCAAGTGAAAGGACAATTCGAAAGTTGGAAGACGTGCTCCGAGCGTGTGTGATTGATTTTGGTAGTTGTTGAGATCGACACTTGCCGCTGGTAGTATCTTTGTACAACGACATTTACCACGATAGCATTGAAGCTGCAGCCTTTGAGGAAAAACGATGATGAACATATAGATCGCCAGTTGGATAGAATGAAGTAGGAAAAAGTAAGTTGAATGGACTTGAGAGGATTCGAGAGACTACGGAAGAGATGGTGCAGATTTAGAATCACTTGTTAACTGCGAGAAGCTGTGGTAAGAGATGGGTTGATAACCGTAGGAAGAATTTGAGAACTTGAAGTGGAGATCATGGATCGAGATGTTGAGAGATTGAAGCAAGGTATAATCCTTATGGTGAAGGTGTGATGGAACCCGAGACGTGAACCGAAGTCCATATCGGAACGTAAAGACCTCTTTAGGAAGAAGTACCCTTATCTTCCTAGTAGTACGAAATGCGAGTATAAGAACCAGAGAGCGCCGGGACGTCGCTCCCTTAAGGAGGGGAGGATGTAACACCCGTGAAAGTGCCGTATGATGCTAAGTTATTGTCTCAAGAGTTGTTCAGTATGAGCATCTCTCTTAAGTTGTGGCTCACTTGCGGATGTGATATCCCGAGCCCAACATTATTTATTTAATCCTATTTTACGGATATTTTTGAAATTTTTAAGAAATTTCGTTTGCTATATATTTGACGGTTTAAGTTGAAACCAACGTTTACGGTCGTAATTTGACGTTTGACGATTTAAGAAGGACCGATAACGACTACGATACCGACGGATGCCCAAAATTTACATTTTATTATCGATTGATCGATATTTGAGTTTTTCGAGATTTTATTTTTATTACGTGTTAAGTCGAGTCGGAACCATATGTATGTTCGTTTTGTGTGCGTTTGAACTATTTAAAAGTATTTTGAGGTAGCCGGGACTAAACCCGACTCCCGTAAATTTTTATAAACCGACTAGTAAGCATAATCCCGCTCTTTATAACTAGTTTTGCAAACAAGGCCAAAAGATAGCCTTATTTACAAAATCTACCCTCCCCCACTATATATAAGCCTAAAATTCACACACACCCTCATTTTATTACAACAAATTTTTTTTTGTCTTCCTCCCTCCTCTCTTTTGAAAACCCACGGCTCACCAACACCAAACAAAAATCCATACAAAATTTTTATTACTTGGAATTGGAAGAAAATAAGCTTAGACCCAATCCTAGAATATTGTGGTAAGTTAATCCCACCACAAAAATCCAACATGCAACAACTTTTTTTTCCAAGATTTAATTTTTATAGATTTTGAAAAATACCATGATTTGATCTAATTAAATTCGTGGGTTGTGTTTAAATATGTTTAGGAACATGGATTTGAAATATTGGAGCTAGGAAAACATGTTTCCTTGGTGATTTCAGCCCCAAAACCCACGAAATATGTGGGGGGTTTGGGTGTTCTTGGTGTTTTGATCTTGTTTCTTGTGGGTATGATTCTATTTCCATGTTATTGTTATTTTATATATATTTAATTAGATTATGTGTTAGTTTTATGAAATGGGTTTTGAATAAGGATGAACATACAAGTGATTTAGGGTGTTTTGATTTGATTAGGATGGTTAGTAGGTGATGTTAGGAGTATAGGAGTTGATGAAATTGGTCAAAATGATGTTTTAATATGATTTTGAAAGAGTCAATTTAGATCAGATTGTTTAAGGGTTATTTTCGTGGGTTTAAGTCTAAGTCCAGGTTGAGAAGATAGGATATTGTTGTAGAGCTTCTTTTTAGCTTCGATTCGGTATAAGGTAGAGCTTCTAACTCAAAACGAGTCAAAAGTTATGATATTTTAAAGTTTGAGGCGTACCGGGTGATGAAAATCACAAGTTACGGGTTTTTGTCAAAATATAGGTCGAATGTCTAGGATTGTAACTAGAGTTCTAAAAATGTTTGGAAGTTGTTCTTTGGTCCTAGACCTGCACAAAAGAGTGTATTTTCAAGTTTAGGAGTTGGTGTTTCAAGTTGAGTTGACTAAATAAGTCAAAGTCGAGTTGCACTTGGAAGGTGCAAATCTGTCCAAAATATTAAGGTATAGAGATGGGTTGAGCAGTGGGTCTTAGAAGTGAAAACTTTTTATGAAATTTGGTGAGAGGTTTCTACAGATTATAAGTGATTTTTGCAAATTTTCTCAGATTTTTAGGAGTGGTCTAAGTGGGGTAATACAGCCCGTACATTCGGTATATACCGGCAGAATTGTGAAATGAGTAATAGTTCTAATAAAGTATAAAGAATTGACGTGTCTAGTAAATATCACTTGTATGAATTTTTGGCGTGAGTTTATATGAACCTTGAGTGTTCTTAATTATTTATATATAGTACTTGAAGGTACTTGAGTGTGTTGATTCATTACGTGTTTATTCGTTAGGTGTTGTATTTGAATTACCGGGGCATCCTCATCGTCGGTGATCGTCTTCGTCTACGTCTTTGTTACTAGTACTTATGCTCCTATATCTCAAGGTGAGTCTATAGCCTCGCTCTTTACTTATTTCAAATGATTTTACCCGCGAGGGGGATACATGCTATTTAAAGGAAAATGAACATAAGTCATGAATGATTGTCGGACCCGAATGTTGCCTTGAAATTGTGTTGAGTACCTAGTTGCAAAGTCCCTAATTTCATGAACTATTAACTATTGTCTTGCCCTTGCGAAGGGGGAAATAGCCGCTTATACAAAGTGATAGTACTATGGGGTTGACTACCCTATCCGAGACGAGGGCTAGTACGTTGATACCCCCTGCAGACGGATAATTTGTGATAAGAGATAAGGTATAATTGCAACTGATGCCTTATTAGGGGCCTTGGTTTCATTTGAATCACGCCGGTAATTATTACGCGGGTGATTGAGTTAACGGTTTAGTGTCATGAGCTTAAACACAATTGTCATATCCTTGAATAATAGATTGTATGGCCACAATGCTATTGAATGATCATGATTTTTTTTAATACTTATGTTCAACTGATGATTTGATAAACCTATAGATTCGCTCAACCTTTGTGTTGACGATTTTAAGCATGTGTTTCAGGTAATCAAGGTTGATAGCAGTGGAGCATGCGAGGATGGAAGTTGTTGTGGCTTGGCGGTCTACTTTGTTTTTCCTCCCTTTTAGCACTTAAAACTCTTTTATATTATGTCATGTGAATGGAAATGTACTTTTGGGTTGAGATTCAGTGGGGACCTAAACGCAAACTTTGTTTTATATTTCTTTTGGGATTTGGAAAAACTGTAGACTTGATGTTTTTAATAATGTTTGAACTTTTACGTCTCTTTGAGTCGTTTAATATAGCTTATGTGTGATGATAACTACGTAGCACCCAATGTTGTAGTTCCGCTGCGCATAGCATTTGTGGGGGTGTTACAGCAAAACTCTTTGTGTATCTCTTGTAAGTTGTACATCATCTTCAAATTGCTTCCCCTCAAGTGTAGCATGTATATCTTCCCCTTTTTGTCACATCAATAGGGAAGTAAACAATGTATGCAATCGAAGATTCTCCAAATGTAGGCTCTATGTAATGACCTTGAAGAAAAATAACTATAATAATTTTGATGTAGAAGTAGAATAACCCAAACCTGTATTCCATATCTTGTACTATGTGATGAAGTGTCATCATTATACAGAAATCCTCATCCTTTGTGAGACACTGAGCACGATAATGTAACTCCTTCAAGTGATAGAAAATATGTGCATAGAGTACCATAAGAAAAATCACATATTCCTAGATCTTGTATCACTTCACCAGTAACAATGTAAGCAAAAACAAGTTACCTTAAAAGTCAGTGGCTGGGAGGTTACAACTTTGAGATATGATAGAACACAAACTCGCGAAAATCTTCTTCGAACATCAAACATACCATAAGAATTCTTCCCCTTAAGCCAACACCTCTTCATGACGAGTCTTAATGAAACAATATCTTCATATGCAAAAGGTGTTACTGAATAACTCTTTCACAAGGCTATCCCGATTACATAATAAACATTACTCCAATAATACTTCACTAATTGGTGCTAACTTAGAAAAATCATTGTCCCCTTGTAAAAATATCCGAGCCATTAATATCAACACGATATTATGAATAAAAATGGAGATCCCATGTACCTTTGTGTGTAAATACCTCTTTTTGTGTGCCAAAATCATATTAATTTTCCAAACAGCAGCTATTCCTTTGTCATCCAAGATCCTTCACTGTCCAAGATCTCATCAGTTTGAGTTGTCCAAATCTTACAACACTTGTCAGCGTTTGAAAAACAATATCTCGGACGACACATGGACTTTCTGTCAGCGCCTATGTATAACATTGTCAGCGCCATCTTTAAACCTGTCAGCGCCTGGCCATCAGCGTCCCATCCATGCCTTGTCAGCGTTAATGACATCCACTGACACCAACATCTATCAGCATCTAAATAACACACATCAGCGGCTAATCAATCTAGGGTTTTATAAACCCTAAATCATGATTTTATGTGAAAACCATAAACTGCAGCGAACTTCGACATCAAATATCTTCTTCATGAGAGCTCAGATCAAAGACCCCTTCGGTGAGATCCTAGACACAAGTTTCAAGAACCTACAACAAAAATTTCACGATGATCCAATGGTTAACGAAGGAGAAATCACGTTTTTACTATTACTGTTCATAGAAAACAACATATGATCACTGCTGACTTCGACGCTTAATAACTTTTTCTTGTGGATAGATCTTGACAATCCCTCCGGTAGATATCTAGATATATGTGTGTAGAACACACACAAAAATTTCGTGGCGATCCAACGGTTCAATAAAAAGTTATGGCCTTCTGAATACTGCTGCGCACACAAAATCGCCCAGAAAAACCCTGGACGGATTTTTCTTTTCTTCTCAAAACACGAACACCTTGTTGGTCCTAGCATCACGAGCCACGAGGCTCTGATACCAACTGTGGAAACCTTGGTTTCCTTGAATCTTTTAGCTACTAGGAATGATCATTGCTTATATGATTAAACAATCAAAGCGGAATTAGAACAATAACCATTAACAAGGTGTTTGGGCACAATAACATAATAATTAAACAATTGGATTGCTCATTATATTAATAACAAACAATCACTAGGTGTGTATACATTGAATCCCACACCTGGTCGACATATGCTTTAGGTTTACATTGTGAATGAAGTTATGAATAAAACCTAAGACCCTTGTTCCTTTTATAGACTAAGGATTAGGTTTACAAGAGATAAGATCAAATAAAACATGTGTATCTTCTATTTAAATAAACTAATACATGATATTAATAAATAATATTCTGAATATTTATCCTAAATAGAGATTTCCAACAGCGTTTGACTTCTGTTGACTTCTGTCAACGTTGCGTTAACACTTGTCAACGCTTAGACACAATTTGTCAGCGTTGAAGTGAATACTTCATGTTTTCTTCATTTTGAGTTTCTGCCACATCAACTTTTTGACCCAACATATTTATGGTTTGAAGCAAGCATCACGTCAATGGAATAAAAGATTTGACGAAGAAATCAAAAAGTTTGGATTTATTCAGAATCGTGATGAGCCATGTGTATATCGCAAAGCTAGTGGGAGTGATGTAGTATTCCTAGTCCTATATGTTGATGACATATTAATCATGGGAAGTAACATTCCAAGACTTAAAGCTGTTAAGGATTATCTTGGTCAATTTTTTTCTATAAAGTATTTAGGAAAAGCTGCATACATTCTGGGAATTAAGATCTATCGGGATATGAAAAGACAGTTAATTGGTCTATGTCAAGATGCTTATATAGATAAGATATTAAAGAAGTATAATATGCATAATTCCAAGAAAGGCTTTCAACTTATGGAAGTTAAGCATAATCTGAGTCATGAGATAGATGCATCAACTCCTGAAGAGGAGGCATACATGCAGAAGGCGCCTTATGCTTTGGCTGTAGAATCTATAATGTATGATGTTAGATGCACAAGGCTTGACGTGGCTTTTGCTCAGAACTTGGTCAGTAGATACCAACAAAATCCAGGGAAGCTCCACTGGACTGCTGTTAAACATATTCTAAAGTATTTGAGGAGTACGAAAAGATATGTTTTTGGTATATGGAGGGAAACCAGACACAGAACTGAATGTTACAGGTTTCTGTGATGTGTCCTGGCAATGTGATAAAGACGATACGAAGTCTCAAACGGGTTACGTTTTTGTTATCAATGGAGGAGCAGTTGACTGGAAGAGAAAGAAAAAGACAACGATTGAAATGCATGCTACTCAATCTGAGTACATGGCTGCTTTAGAAGCTACAATGGAAGCTGTTTGGATTAGGAAGTTTATTGAAGATCTTGGAGTGATTCCTTCAATTAAAGAACCTATAGATATGTGTGATAACTAGGTTTTACTCAGTTAAAAAGTTCTTTGTCGTATGTCTAATCGAATTGATACTGGTTAACTATGTGACTCAGTTGTCTTTGGTGAAACAAAAGTTGTGTCGTTGTAGTAAAATTAAAGGTGCAAAACTTTAAGGTAAAGAGCAGGTAAAGTAAATCTAAATCTAATTTAAAATAAATGACAAGAATTTAAAAGCGTGAAGAAAATTAAAAGGCACTAAAAGTAAATGGCCAATTAAAGTAAATAACGCAAACTTAAAACTATCTAAGGCAAACTTAAAACGCAACTAAAACTTAAAATAAGGCAAGGATAAAATAAATCTAAGGCAAGTAATCTTAAAGTGCGACTAAAGAAAAAGGCGGGAAAAATAAAGCTTGAAAATTAAAAATTAAAAACAGAAAGTTAAAAGAATCTGAAAACATCTCATTCGGAATAATCCTTCGTTCAGATAAATCACTCGTCCGGAATGTCACCTTCGTCCGGAATAATTTCTTCTTCACTCGGAAATTTACCAAAACCCTTCATCCGGAATAAATCCTTTACTCGGAATATGTCACTTATCCGGAATAACCTCTTTATTCGGAATATTGCCTTGGTTCGGAATACTTGATGTTCCGAATGAGCAGCCTTGATTCGGAATATGTTCCGAATGAAGACCTTGATCCGGAATAATTAATTATTCCGAATAAAACTCCTTGATCCGGAATATCTCCTTGGTTCGGAACTTCCACTGATCTGGAATGTTCCGAATGAAGCCTTCGTTCGGAATGTTCCGAATGAACAAACACTGATCCGGAATACTGAATCTTCCGAATGAAGACCTTGATCCGGAATACAAGTTATTCCGGATGAACACCTCCTTGATCTGGAATGTGGAATGTTCCGAATGAAGTTACTTGATTCGGAATGTTCCGAATGAAGGTCCTTTGATTCGGAATAAACACTGACCCATAATTCTTTCCTTGGTTCGGAACAATCACAACAAAACTTTGATTCGGAACAAATGCTTGATTCGGAATATCACCTGGGAAAACAATAATAGTAGCGAAGAACAAGGAGAAACAAATAGACACGAATCTAAACAAAAACTAATCAAATCAACCAAAAGATTAAATCAAACTAACCACAAATGATCAACTAATGATAATCAAACAAACCAAATCAACAAAACTAACAATAATGATCAAAATAATCAAAACCCACTAAATCAATTTAACAAAAACTTAAGAACATGAACTTGAACAATAAAGCATAAAGATTAAAGATTTATGAGAAAGGAAGATAAGAGATCAAACAATAAAAGTAAAGATTGACAAGAATAAAAAGGAAACTTACTTGAATTAAAGGTATTTAAAGGTGCAAGACAATGTATTTAAATGACATGTAATTAAATGACAAGGAAAATAAAATGGAAGAACTAATTGTCACTATTAGCCAACAAGAGAAAATGAATATCCTAATGATCTATATATAGAGGAGATTAGGGAGGTGCTTAGGAAGCTTCCTCCCCTATTTCTTCTTTCCTTAATTGCATGATTAAGTCCTTGTCTTCTTAATCTTTTGACTTTAACGACTTTGTCTCGGGATTTCTTTAAACTCGTCCTGTAATTCTTCAATAAATTAGACTTGAGTTCTTCGGCTTTTGGTAAACTTCCGTCTTTTGACTTTTTCTTCGATAAATCTTCAGAATTGGTCTTGGACTTCCGTTCTTTTCGCACTCTTGATTTCTTGACTTCGTCTTTTGTCTTTTTCTTCGATAAAAGCCCGTGAATGCTCGTGTTTTCTCCCCTTTTCACAATTTCGTCCTAAATCACAAAAAAAAAACACAAACCACGCATAATTCCGACATTTACGACATAAAATACACGCTTTGGCTCGGTTATTATTGTAGTTAAGTGGTAAAAAGGATGGGTGTTTCCACACCTATCAAATCCCCTACACTTGACCATTGCAATGTCCTCATGCAATGCATTAGTTACAAAGCACGATTACACTTTTCATCATAATCAATCCACGTTGGCCTCTATTAAACAGACAGAAAATTATAAACATTCAAAGTAAGTAAAGAAATCAAAAACATACCTTCGGGTTTTGGAAATGTTATGAATGATCATCATCCTCAAGTTTTCACTTTCTCCAAACCAAGCTTAAAAACGAGATCATTGTTATTATAAGTTAGCAAACTAACACGAACTCATGTGGGCCAATTATTTACTTAGACTCCCTTATTCCTAGGTGTATCTCTTATATTTTATTGTTGTCTTGAATGATCACGAGGATGCATTGTTGACATATTTTGATAGTTATTAAGGCTGAAAATAAAGTGGGACGATTTAATCAATAGTTAGCTAAAGGACAAAATCTTTTAAAACTGCTTCTCGGGACCTCATAAAGTTCATATCTTGGCATAACTCGCTTCGCGATTTGAGACCCTTTCTCGGACCGATATTTGGCAGCGACTTCATACTTCAAACCTTGAGAGACGTTCATGAAATTATGGTCTTCTCTTCATATAGGAATTTCTTCACTTGAAGTTTTGAGATATTATTCATATTTGGACCACGACTTCTTCATTTTTCTCCAATCTTTATTTTGGACTTTGATATACAACGATCCGCCTCCTTTTTGGACTTGGATCTATTTATCCTCATACCTTGTTAGGGCCTTTTTGGATAGACTTCTCCATGATCTTTTGGGGAGTTCTTGCTTTTCGTCGTGTGTCTCGATCCTTCATATTGATTTTTGATAAATGATTCTTCACATCACTTTGGATCTTTAGCAACAAAATGTAGCCCTCATGCCTTGTTAGGGCCTTTTCGGACTCGCCAATCTTCGCATCCCGCTTCAATAAGTTATGCCTTGGCTATGAACTCTAATCTATACCGAGCAACTTTAAAACGATCTTGGGCTAGAAGCTAAGTAATTTTTCAAATCGTACAACCTTATTTATTGCAGATAAATTTATTAGCAAGCGATAGGAGAATAGGCTCATAATTAACTCACATAAATTCACGAAAGAATACCATACTTATAATTGACTCTATCATCTCTCGTTCTCCATAATTTAAAATCTCAAGGAATGAGACTCGTGGATGCTTAGCCTATCAAATCAAAGTTTTAGGTTTTCGAGTCGTCTATAGGATCTTACAAAGTCTTAGACTCTTTCAAGTTTTAGAAATCACATTTTAAAGTTCCCTTGATAAACGACTCTCTAGGATCAATTATAGGAACTTGCGAAAAGTTCTTGTTCTTAACCCGTGAGAGTTAAGGCTTTCGCGTTTTATAGCTCCCTATATAAAAGCCTAGCAAAACTTGACTTAAACACGTTAAGGATACTAGCTAGAGTAAACTTAGATAAGTAAACTCGGGTTGAGTCAAAAGATTCACAACGTTTGAAAATTAAAACCACTTTATTAAAATTTATACTAGCAAAGAAAATAAAATAACTATACAAAGGGAACTAATAGGCCAAAATAGATCAAAAATTTTGAAAAATGTCGAAAAATTGATTTTCCGGTTAAAATGAGGACAAATACAAGGAAAAGGCCACTTAACTTCGATAGAAGTCCCCCCTACACTTAGTATAAACATTGTCCTCAATGTTTAAGCATGTGGGAGTAAACTCCCCTACACTTAGGACATTGTGCACGTTGTTTAAATCTTGATAAGGAAAAGACAACTAATGAGATTCCTATTTTAATATTGGAAAATATAAAATAGTGAATCGAAAAGAGTTTAGGATAGAACCGGGAAGATGGGAACGCGGAATCACGGGTCGTCAAAAATCATCAAGAGTGGATCATTGAGCGCTCGAATCCCTGAATATGAGAAGAGAGGAAATAGCAAACACCAACGGGTCTCCCCTACACTTAGGATAAAGATAGCTAAAAGATAGATACATGGGTTGCCTCCCAAGAAGCGCTTGATTTTTGTTCACCGAGTCGTGAGCCTAACTCGACCTTGATTATCATAGGAAGAAGCATGAAACACATCCACCGGGATCAAATACATAGTTTTCGTCCATCAAATAGCACAAGCTTAAGGCGAACAAGGCAAGCCAAAGAAGAGTAGGCAAGGTTCCCTTAAGCAAAGATGGAGCACGGTGGAAGCAAGGGTGAAGAGGTGCAAGCAGATCTTCAAAAGTTCCAAAGATTTTTCCTTTTATTTCATCAGACGGATACTGAGATGGCTGAAGAATATCAATACCAGGGTCGAACACCTTTTCCTTTAGGCGAAAATAGCACTCAGGCTCAGCAGAATTTGAAGATGATCCACGAAGAAAATGCACAACCTCGTCCTTAGAAGGTGGACAAAGAGGTGTCAAATCATACGTGTTGCGGATGTTGGTGTCGTCCGGTTGCTTCTCCTTTGAAAGAATTTTCTTCAAATCCAAAGTAGGATCAAGACCAGAAGTATCAAAGTCTAAAGGAGGAGCATCACTCTCATGAGGGAAGTAAGTATTGAGAAAAGTAGAGAAGTCTTCCTCAACTGAGTAGTCATCCAAAGTAGGATTAAGCATGGTTGGCGGAGGATCTTCATCATGAGAAGAATCACTCGATCGAGTATCGGCCTCGTCAAAATCATCATAAGTGGGCAGGTCGGGATACTCGGAAGTAAAATCATCATAATCATCCGAATCTGAGCTAGAATCATCATCATAAGCATCAAAGATCGGTGGAGAATCATATATGGGAGAAGGTTCCAAATTGGAGAGAGAATCATCCACATCATCTTGAAACAGTGGATTATCAATGCAAGACTCGAATAGAGGATTGTTGTAAACGACAAAATCATCGAGCACATTAATCATATTCGCTGATTCTCGTCCTCCAAAGGATTTGCTTGTAAGCTTCCCCATTTCAAAAACTTGGGCATCATCCCCGACTCTTAAGATGAGTTCACACTTATCCACATAAATTAAGGCTCTACCGGTTCTCAAAAATGGGCGTCCAAGTATTAACGGAATACGAGGGTCCATTTCATAATCAACAACGACAAAGTCGACCGGAAAAGTGAATGTGCCAACTTTAATGAACACATCTTCAACAATACCAACGGGGTAAGCGAGAGTGCGATTGGCTAGCTCAAGAGTCATCTTGGTGGGTGTAAGGTCGGGCAATGATAACTTTTTCCAAACACTTAAAGGCATCAAATTAATACTTGCCCCGAGATCGGCTAAGGCAGTAAATTTGTCGGTTTGGTTAAAAATACAAGGAAGCACAAAACGACCGGGATCTCCAAGTTTCTCCGAAAGTTCTTTAAGAAGGACGGCAGAACAATTTTCATTCAATCGAGTATTAACAAACTCAGCCATCTTCTCCTTTTTGCTAAGTAATTCCTTAAACATCTTAACAAATTTCGGCATTTGTGCTAGAGCTTCGACAAGGGGAAAAGTGACGGTCATTTCCGAAACTTTCTTCAAATAGTTTGACACTTGAATGTCATCCTTGGTGTGCATTTTGGCCTTGCCTAAGCGAGATGGATAAGGAATATTGGGTTTGGGTGGTGAAGGTGTAGGTGTAGGTAAATTTTGAGATGTTGAAGGTGGGGTTGGTGGAGGATTCTTGGTGGGTACTTCGTCATGACGAGGCGGAGACGGTAATGGTGTACTAATACTAGGTGTAGGAGTAGTAGGGATAAATGATGGTGGAGGAGGTGTAGATGATGGGGGCGGGATAGGTGGTCCTACTATGGTAACTCCACTACGGGTAGTAATAGCACTCACATTCGCTCGCGGATTGGTGACGGTGTTTGAAGGTAGAGAACTAGAAGTAGAGGGTTGAGTGGTGGGCAAGAAACTAGCCAGCATATTCTTCAAATCATTCGTTTGATTGCTGAAGGAGGATTGTATATTATCTCGAACCTCGCATCTTATGTCATTCCCTTGCTTGGTGATATCTCCTTTCAAATTGATAATTTGGCTTTGTAGATTGTAAAACCCGCATGCTTTTACCATGAATAGTACCCTTAAGATCATACGTACTAGATTAAAGCTTTCCTATTATAGTACGATTACGTTTACGTGTTAGGATTTTACGTATTACGTACGTGTTAGAACACGATAAGTATTTATTACGCACGAACACGCAATAATTATTTAAACAATAATTAATCACGAACATGCGATCATGAAATCATGAACGTAATTAAATCACGGGCTAATATTAATTACGTATATATATTTATTACGAACACGAATAAATATATTAAGTCACGATCGATAACTAATTAAAACACGTAAAACACGAACACGAGAACACACCAATATTTTAGACACGGAAAAACATTCGGGTTACCCCTTGTGGGCCCCATTACCACGAAATTAGGGAGGGAGGATGGGCTTAGCCCATCAATTTTTACTAAAAGGAGGTTAAGGAAAATTACACTACTCATTTTTCTTTACAGAGAATTTTTACAAAACCCTAAAAAGATTTCTTCCTTCTTCCTTTGTTCCTCTTTTGGCCGCCACCCATAAAACACCATGGAAGGGTGTTCGGGTTGATTTTGATCTTGGAATTTATGCAAGAGTTCGTGTGTGTTCATCCTTGATAGATCCACGTATTCGGTATACCTTTTTAATCGTTTTTCTTTTGTTTTGGATTTAAAAATTTAATAAGAACATGATATTTTTAAAAACCTAATTAAAAAAATAGATCTAACATGTTTATGATTATGGGGTAGATAAAAACAAGGATTTTTAGGGGTGTTTGTCTAGCCGACGCCTAAACCGAACCCCTAAGGGGTCTCGGCTTGGCACATGGACCACCACCGAGACCTCAAGGTCCCGGTTTGGTGATGTGGGTCCCACGGCAGCAGCAAACCAAAGGGAACCCCGAAGTGGTTCGGGGTACGGTGTCGATTTCATGTCCGGTTCATGGTTTTTAGTCTAGATCCGGTTCATGGTGTATGTTTAGTTTTTTTTTATGATCTTATGTTAAAATTAAATTAATAATATGACATGATTAATTTAATAGCATGACTTAGGTTATTTTAATTATTAATAATCATAAAATTAATTAACCTAAGTATTTTTATATTTTAGACTTATAATTAATTAATTATTTAAAAACCATGGTTATAATTAATTAATTAACATGACTTAGGTTATATTATTAATAAATAATAATACATGTTTTAACCTAAGTATTTAACCTTATTTAATTAAAAACATGTTATACTTTAATTAAGTATTTTAACCTATAGTTTAATTTAATTACATGAAATAATTATTAAACTATACATTATATCATATGACTTAGAAAATAATCATGAAAACACTTAGGCTTATATACTTAGCTTATTTAACCAGCTTATTTCTATTTAAGGAAACTTTCTATTTTTAGAAACTTAATTAAATAAGGCAGCTAATCTATTTATGGAAACTTGCTATTTTTAGAAACTTATTTATTTCAGGCAGCTAATCTATTTATGAAAACTTATTTAATTAAGGCAGCTAATCTATTTATGGAAACTTTCTATTTTTAGAAACTTATCTATTTTAAGCAGTAATTCTATTTTTGGAAACATTCTATTTTTGGAAACTTTCTATTTTTGGAAACTTTCTATTTTTGGAAACTTTCTATTTTTGGAAACTTTCTATTTTTGGTAACTTTCTATTTTTGGAAACTTTCTATTTTTGGTAAATTTCTATTTTTGGAAACTTTCTATTTTTGGAAACTTTCTATTTTTGGAAACTTTCTATTTTAGGAAACCTGCTATTTTTGGAAAGTTACTTATTATTACACAATAAGTATAATAATACATGAAATACTAGAAATACTTAATCAGAGTAACCAGAATATAAGATAAACACAGTTTAAGGCTTTAAACAGTAAAACATGATAAGAACATATAAAATAAGCTAAGACATGACATAAAACCAGTTACGTATTTAGTAAGCAGATACTTATTCATGTATGTATTAATGTAGCATTAGTGATACGGAAGTAGGATTCCTCTCAGTTCATCTTCTTCGTTCACTGGACATAAGGTACGGATTCCCGTCCTTTCAGTATGGACATTCTTTCCTTATTAGGATTTCCCCGTATGTAACCAACTGTTTTCCCAAGTATTTGTTTTATATGTTTCTGAATTGCTTATTTTTAATTAGAATACCTATAGCCATATACATGCATGACCAGTTTCACCTAGTTATGGAGGTACCATAACCATAACATTAGAGGCACTGATGTTATGACTTCACCACGGCGGAGTGATTGCTCGTGGCGTCCCTTCATCTTTTGGCCATTTATATTATATTTATCATGTGGGGCGTATGGGTGCATCCTAGTTACATGTTTTCAGTCAGGATTTCATGGTGAATGTGGTGTGTGCCTTGCATCCTTCACAAGGAGCTGATCCCTCCTACCCAAAAACCAGTATATTAAATTAGAGGCAGCCCCTCTAATTTGCATGATGAGGTCACCCCTCCAATTATTCGTGCACGGTGGATTTTCATGACCTATATTGGCTAATGGTAAAACATGCTAAACAGTTTTTATAAGATAAACATAAGGCTTTTCAAACTATAAAACCAGTTTTATGAACATGCTCCAGGTTTTCCAGGGCTTATGCACTTCCGCCGCTATTAAGTCTTTATTATGCTTAGTCATTCATACTATGTCTATATCCGTGCACTGAGCGTTTTGCTCAGCCGTTACTTTCCTTTCCATGTCCCAAAACGGCAGGTACCCTAGGAAAGACTCGAGCATTTGGAGGACATACATAGGATGGAAGCTGCTAGAGACTTCTTTTCCTTTTTGCCTTCATATACTTATGCTTGTTTAGTCTTTCATTCATTTCTTTTGCTTTATTATGTTTTGGGCTTATGTTTGGGAACCGATGTTTGATTCCGGTTATCCCTATGGTCATGTAATGTTTTATACATTTATCCTTGTATGCTTTGATGACACGCCATAATTGTGCGTGACATTCCATTATCAAAATGGGGTGTTACAATTATGGTATCAGAGCCAAGGCTTCGACCTGTAGGCTCTAAAACTCGACCTGTGACTAGTGGGTAGTCACCAGGAGCTTCCTAAGCCAACGTCTGTTATTCTACGTATTGATGTTTTCAGCGCATTGTTGTTTTAACCATGATGTTTTCAGCACCTTGAGGTTTTAACTTTGAGGTTTTCATCGATATTGTTTTGCTAATATGGATGGACAACCGTCATTCATATTTAGTTATGTGTCATTGTGTCATGCATAATGTTCCTCGTGAACTGTGGCTATGTGGACTGAACCCCAGTAGTTCATAATTAGTCACATAAAATTTTTTTTCTGATAAGTTTTGACATATGAGTTTCATTTATTTATGTTTCATGTATCAATTTTGTAGGGATTATGACTAAGTAATGGTTGGTACAGGATTGGCCCTATTTAATCGCATGTGCTTTTATCGAAACTTTTAATTTTGGGACAGACCCATAGGCGTCCCCTCACCATGTCTTTTGTTTTGGGACCGACCCATAGGCGTCCCCTCGCACATATAAAAGGTTTTTATAAACTAACATTACGCATTCATGCACTGTTTTCATGCATAAAATTTTTCTCATGATTTATTGGCATAAAATTTTTTTTATGTCCCCTCATAAGTTACTATGTTTTTTTATGTCAAGTATGTTTTCATACTGTCATGGTTAAATTCGGTTTCATGCTGACTATGTTATACACTCCTTTATGATAGATCGTTTTATGTTCCTTCATGATGATTCCGTCTTCATGTTGATTACGTCTTACGCCTCTTTTGTTATTTATGCTTTCACGCAAGACATTGTTGGATTTCATTGAATTCTGCTTTCATGATAGTCATGGTTGGTTTTCATTGATCATGTTGTCAGGCAAATCATCGTTGAATTTTGTGTAACCACACTTTAGCGTTTCTCTATGCAACCAGAATGAGGTATATACTGGCATTGCCAGGTTATCATGATGGTTTTCCTAACTGTTTAACTGATATACTTTCTTTAGATCATGATAAATGATAGACCCCATACCGATCATTTCATGTGCATTCCACGTGTACTCCACGTACCGTATTTCATTTGTATTACACGTACCTTAATCCATGTGTATTTCACTTGCAATACTTCACGAGTATTCGCTATTCGATTCTGAATCACCTCAAGCGTATTTTCAATTGCTGATATTCTACAAGATTGCTGATGCCGCTCATAACTGGGAGATGTTACTAAAGGTTGATGCTGCTGACGTTTGGAGACGCTACGAGATGTGGATGCTGTTCACAACCTGGAGATCCGACAAGACGAAGGCAAAGGCGTCAGAGCAAAGCAATTGGACGAGAAGATGCTTCACCATCAAACGATTTTCATCAACCATTGTCCCTAATTCTTAGTTACAAGTCACACGTCATTCGGCTGTCATTTCAGCCATATGAGTGCAAACCGGTACCAGCCGGCCACTCAGCTGAATAGTTGCATGAATCACGGTCATGAGAATGACCGTCATGGAACTGACAGACAGGACGATAGTAACCACTACTATGACAGAACTATCCCAGAAATCGCAACCGAGGCTCCGGTCGCGGACGTGATCAGACATACAAAGGATCAGTAGTCCAACCGATCCGCCAATTCTGGCATAATAACCTAATATTGTAGTTCTATTGTTTTACGTCTCGAGACACATGTCAAGACATCAGTCAAGACACATGTCTCACGTATACCTTTGAAGACACATGTCAAGATATCAGTCAAGACACATGTCTCACGTATACCTCTTGAAGACACATGTCTCACGTATACCTCTTGAAGACACATGTCAAGACACCAGTCAAGACATATGTCATGCTTATAGTTCCAAGAAACGAGTCAAGACACATGACTCACGTCCAACTATGGAACATTTCTAAGAAATTCAGGGTACCCTCCAAGGGTATATCTATTTTGTTGTGCCATGTATTAATCAGGCCACAAGAGTTTCTATACCATTATCGGCGCATCAGTGAGAATTGTCACGTTGCCAATGTCACTTTCATTTCTTTCACCATGGTTCATATATTCATGACCATGAAGGACGCCTTTCGTATTCCCACGAATACGAAGGTTTTCCTTCAGCTTAATGATGAGATCCAAGCTGATAACTCATTTCCTCGGACAGACACGAGATGAATTTTATCCTAATTATGTACTATGAACAGCACACCATGCTACGATTCATAATTATGTACAGTAATGTTCAGGCTCCTGAATACATTCAGCTTGATTTTCCATCAGGAAAATCTGTACAAATTATCTATGCTTACAAGCATGTGCGTTGTTAGCCATGGTCGCTAAAATTTTCTAGCTGTCAGTAAGACACGACCACTTAATTCTTTTACGCATAGCCAGTAGATTATTCCAAAGTCTTCCTATACATTCCAGAAGAATCTACAAGGAGAAGGATGGTACCATGAGATTATGTGTCGACTACCGTTGACTTAAACAAATCACCATTCATGACCGTTATTCTCCTCCACGTATTGACGACACGTCCAATCAACCGTATAGTGTTAATCACTTTCCCAAGATCGAACTCATGATCATGCTGCCAACAGTGACGAGTGAAAAAGCAGGACATGTCCATGACTGCTGTTCGTACACGACTCGGTCATGCTAGATTTATGATTTTGAATTAGTCTCATCATTGCTCCAACGACATTACAAGAATAAGTTTCCATGAACTCATAGCCAATTCATTAGTGTTTTCCTTGAGGATAACCTGATTTCCTCTAAGCCTAGAGAAGAACAGGAAGACCCTATCTGCACTATGTTGCAAATTCTATGACAAGAGAAATTCTAATCTTGAAAATTTTCCAATATCAATTCTGTTTGATTACAGTAACACACTGAATCACATGGGTTTCTATGGTTAATCTTACCATGACTCATCTTATGCGTAAAGGAGAGAACCCTACACTACATTAGGTGTTCTAGAAAATCCTACGCTAGGAGAAGTCTAGATTCAGAGACTCAGAGTTTCGCAAACTCCTATGTATCAAGTTCTAAGAAGCAAGATACAGTTACGTTCATATCTAGGTACCTGACATACCAACAGGTTAAGATAGGACACCAACAAACTGGGATGTTTTCATCATCTGAAATTGTGAATTGAAATGTGACAAGATCTCCACGGATTTTGGTTACCAGATTAACGCAAACTCAGAAGAAGCATGATGCTATCTGGGTTATTGCAAACAGTTTGATCAAGTCTGCAAAATCCTTACATCCGCAAGGATTGTAGAACCAACAGATTGATAGGACATGTTCCAGCCAAGGCTCATCCGACCACTTGGTAATCCCTCAGTTATCGGGTCAGACAAAGATTCACAATTGTGCTCCTTATTTACTTCACGTCTTCATTCTAATTCCACGACTTGCTTTCGCGCTCGCGTTCATGACACTATTCACGTTCATGATCGTATTTTGGCTTACGATTTTACGTTCATTTCCTTCTCATTCTAGGAAGTTTGCAAGAACTTGAGAGACCGGACCCAAGTTTAGTATAACTCCCTATCCTCAGATAGACGTTTCTCGTCATATTCTATGTCTCACCCGGTAGTGTTTGGCGTTACCGCTATTATATTCTGTGTTCACGATATGTTTCACATGTCATGTTCATTCCACGTTCCTCATATCATGATCAAGATACCACGTATCATGGATCACGATATGTTTACTCATACTACACTCGCCATATCTCCACGTAGCACGTTCAAAATTTTTCACGTATCACGTTCAAAAT
This sequence comes from Glebionis coronaria, assembly GCA_025667525.1. Classification (NCBI taxonomy): domain Eukaryota; kingdom Viridiplantae; phylum Streptophyta; class Magnoliopsida; order Asterales; family Asteraceae; genus Glebionis; species Glebionis coronaria. The sequence goes on from CM046874.1 coordinate 275,874,254, forward strand.
TTTTCACGTACTACGTTTCTTGATGTCTCGCGCATCGTTTCTAGTTAACACTTAAGTCAGATCGTCTTTCATCGTAACGTTTCAGTTACGCTTGCACGTTAACTCTTATTTTCCTCGATCGAATTTAGGGGATCTACCTTCCGTAGATAACCAAGAATTTCTTCGGATTCCAAGTCAAGGTCAGGAGGACCAAGATTTATCTTTAGTGTCAAGATCTTCTGAAGGAACCGTTACAAGAGGGAGGCCACTTGGAAGCGGACAAGTTCATCCGAACTTCTTATCCGTTTTTCACTTATCAATTAGATATGTCCTTTCAGACACGTCACGTTCCATGTCCTTTCAAGACATGTCACGTTTCACGTTCCTTCTACCATGTCACCTGTACGTTAATTTATCTTACATACCCTCTCAGTTTGATTCGGGTATGTTTCTCTTTCAGTTACGTTATCTATAATTCGGGGACGAATTATTCCTTTTAGGGGAGAAGAGTTGTAAAACCCGCATGCTTTTACCATGAATAGTACCCTTAAGATCATACGTACTAGATTAAAGATTTCCTTTTAAAGTACGATTACGTTTACGTGTTAGGATTTTACGTATTACGTACGTGTTAGAACACGATAAGTATTTATTACGCACGAACACGCAATAATTATTTAAACAATAATTAATCACGAACATGCGATCATGAAATCATGAACGTAATTAAATCACGGGATAATATTAATTACGTATATATATTTATTACGAACACGAATAAATATATTAAGTCACGATCGATAACTAATTAAAATACGTAAAACACGAACACGAGAACACACGAGAACACACCAATATTTTAGACACGGAAAAACATTCGGGTTACCCCTTGTGGGCCCCATTACCACGAAATTAGGGAGGGAGGATGGGCTTAGCCCATCAATTTTTACTAAAAGAAGGTTAAGGAAAATTACACTACTCATTTTTCTTTACAGAGAATTTTTACAAAACCCTAAAAAGATTTCTTCCTTCTTCCTTTGTTCCTCTTTTGGCCGCCACCCATAAAACACCATGGAAGGGTGTTCGGGTTGATTTTGATCTTGGAATTTATGCAAGAGTTCGTGTGTGTTCATCCTTGATAGATCCACGTATTCGGTATACCTTTTAATCGTTTTTCTTTTGTTTTGGATTTAAAAATTCAATAAGAACATGACCTAATTCAAAACATAGATCTAACATGTTTATGATTATGGGGTAGATAAAAACAAGGATTTTTAGGGGTGTTTGTCTAGCTGACGCCTAAACCGAACCCCTAAGGGGTCTCGGCTTGGCACATGGACCACCACCGAGACCTTAAGGTCCCGGTTTGGTGATGTGGGTCCCACGGCAGCAGCAAACCAAAGGGAACCCCGAAGTGGTTCGGGGTACGGTGTCGATTTCATGTCCGGTTCATGGTTTTTAGTCTGGATCCGGTTCATGGTGTATGTTTAGTTTTATTTTTTTATGATCTTATGTTAAAATTAAATTAATAATATGACATGATTAATTTAATAGCATGACTTAGGTTATTTTAATTATTAATAATCATGAAATTAATTAACCTAAGTATTTTTATATTTTAGACTTATAATTAATTAATTATTTAAAAACTATGGTTATAATTAATTAATTAACATGACTTAGGTTATATTATTAATAAATAATAATACATGTTTTAACCTAAGTATTTTACCTTATTTAATTAAAAATATGTTATACTTTAATTAAATATTTTAACCTATACTTTAATTTAATTACATGAAATAGTTATTAAACTATACATTATATCATATGACTTAGAAAATAATCATGGAAACACTTAGGCTTATATACTTTGCTTATTTATCCAGCTTATTTCTAATTATGGAAACTTTCTATTTTTAGAAACTTAATTAAATAAGGCAGCTAATCTATTTATGGAAACTTGCTATTTTTAGAAACTTATTTAGTTCAGGCAGCTAATCTATTTATGGAAACTTATTTAATTAAGGCAGCTAATCTATTTATGGAAACTTTCTATTTTAGAAACTTATCTATTTTAAGCAGTAATTCTATTTTTAGAAACATTCTATTTTTGGAAACTTTCTATTTTTGGAAACTTTCTATTTTGAAAACTTTCTATTTTTGAAAACTTTCTATTTTTGGTAACTTTCTATTTTTGGAAACTTTCTATTTTTGGTAACTTTCTATTTTTGGAAACTTTCTATTTTTGGAAACTTTCTATTTTTGGAAACTTTCTATTTTAGGAAACCTGCTATTTTTGGAAAGTTACTTATTATTACACAGTAAGTATAATAATACATGAAATACCAGAAATACTTAATCAGAGTAACCAGAATATAATATAAACACAGTTTAAGGCTTTAAACAGTAAAACATGATAAGAACATATAAAATAAGCTAAGACATGACATAAAACCAGTTACGTATTTAGTAAGCAGATACTTATTCATGTATGTATTTATGTAGCATTAGTGATACGGAAGTAGGATTCCTCTCAGTTCATCTTCTTCGTTCACTGGACATAAGGTACGGATTCTCGTCCTTTCAGTATGGACATTCTTTCCTTATTAGGATTTCCCCGTATGCAACCAACTGTTTTCCCAAGTATTTGTTTTATATGTTTCTGATTTGATTATGTTTAATTAGAATACCTATAGCCATATACATGCATGACCAGTTTCACCTAGTTATGGAGGTACCATAACCATAACATTAGAGGCACTGATGTTATGACTTCACCACGACGGAGTGATTGCTCGTGGCGTCCCTTCAGCTTTTGGCCATTTATATTATATTTATCATGTGGGGCGTATGGGTGCATCCTAGTTACATGTTTTCAGTCAGGATTTTATGGTGAATGTGGTGTGTGCCTTGCATCCTTCACAAGGAGCTGATCCCTCCTACCCAAAAACCAGTATATTAAATTAGAGGCAGCCCCTCTAATTTACATTATGAGGTCACCCCTCCAATTATTCATGCACGGTGGATTTTCATGACCTATATTGGCTAATGGTAAAACATGCTAAACAATTTTTATAAGATAAACATAAGGCTTTTCAAACTATAAAACCAGTTTTATGAACATGCTCCAGGTTTTCCAGGGCTTATGCATTTCCACTGCTATTAAGTCTTTATTATGCTTAGTCATTCATACTATGTCTATATCTGTGCACTGAGCGTTTTGCTCAGCCGTTACTTTCCTTTCCATGTCCCAAAACGGCAGGTACCCTAGGAAAGACTCGAGCATTTGGAGGACATGCATAGGATGGAAGCTGCTAGAGACTTCTTTTCCTTTTTGCCTTCATGTACTTATGCTTGTTTAGTCTTTCATTCATTTCTTTTGCTTTATTATGTTTGGGCTTATGTTTGGGAACCGATGTTTGATTCCGGTTATCCCTATGGTCATGTAATGTTTTATACATTTATCCTTGTATGCTTTGATGACACGCCATAATTGTGCGTGACATTCCATTATCAAAATGGGGTGTTACATAGATTCTTGATTTGCTCTCCTTGGGTTCTCATTAAAGCTTCAACCTCTTGATTGATGGGTGGGGTTTGTTGAGCGGGTGGGTGATAAGGATTAGAAGCTCTAGGTGGGATTTGGTTGCTTCTATTGTAATTGTTGTTGGGGTTTTGGTTTTGAGGAGAAAAACTGGGTGAAAGGTAGTTGTTCGACCGGTAACTTAGCAAATTTCGATCCCCTTGAGGTCGGGCTTGGTAATTTTCCGGTGAATAATTACCATAAGCCGCATACACGTTTTCCGGATTTCCATGAGTAGAAGGACAATCAGTGTATGAGTGTGAACCGTCGCATGTCTCACAAGGATTGGCTATCGCTTTAACTTGTTGTTGGTTTGTAGCGAGAAGCAAGATATTTTGTTCATTTCGGCCATCATGCGGGTGAATTCGGTCATATCGGGGTTTGCTGAAGTCGAAGAAAACATTGACTCTCGGGTTGTTCCTTGAAGAAGCGGAGGAATCCCAATTTTTGTGATGAGTAGTCATGTTTTCAATAAGCTCTCTAGACTCCTCGGGTCTCCTTTTCATAAATGTGCCACCGGCGGCTGCATTAATCGTATCACGATCACGAAAAGTCAAACCGTTGTAGAAAGTATCAATTAAGTTCACAGGGAGCATGTTGTGGTTTGGACAATGATCGATCAAAACATTGTATCTTTCCCAAGCATCAAAGAGAGATTCATCGGGTTCTTGCATGAAACCGCTGATTTGATTGCGAAGGCTCGTGACCATGGATGGTGGAAAGTAGCGCGACAAAAATCGTTGAGTCATGTCATCCCAACTATGAATTGAATTCTTTGGAAGACGATCAAACCATTTCTCGGCGTGGTGTGATAAAGTATGTGGAAAGAGTTGAAGGCGAAGAACATCCATTGGTGGCGGGCAAATTCATGCTTTGAGTGATAGTAATGAATTTGTCGAGGTGTTTGTTGGCATCATCATCAGGCAATTCACGGAATGGGTTAGTTTGCAATTGCTAAATCATGTGGTGCTTCAACGAAAATTCTGGAGCCGTGATTTACATCGGCGCAATCGGTCCTCCTCGTCCAAACATGGTAGGTTGACAAAGCTCCTCCATTGTCCGAAGATCAGGCTGTGGAAGAACATTGTTGTTGTTATTATTGAGGTGCGGTGGATTATTGTTATTGTTGACACCTACCATAGCTAAATCTTCAGGAGTCTCGGGCTCTTGATAAGTAGAAGATCTAGTACGCATACCGTGACAACCTTGGTTTTGAGGTTCGTCACTTAGTTTTGTTTTGTGCTAGTTACGTGTCTTTACGTGTTTATGTGCTAATTGGTGTGAATAGATTGTAGTTTAAATATCGTTTCCGGTACGGGGTACCTTGTGAGTGAAACGATGTGTGATGATTTCATGTTCATGAGTTCACATGGTGGTGACTATGAAGTGAGATGGTGTTATTTAGTGGTTTTACGTATACGTATATGTATTATAAAAAATCGTATTTTTACGATTTACGGTTTAGCATTTAGAGGTCTCGGATGAGGTAATTAGTCATATGAATATTTTTTGGGATGGTTTTAAGTCATTTAGGACTTAGTTATAAAGTTTATTTCAAAATTTGAGATTTTTATTAAAAGTGTATATTTTACGTCTTTTACGGTAAAACGCGTAAATTTGACTAGTTTGACGGTTTTGAGGTTTTGGAAGCTTTAGGAGCTGAAATAAATTAAGGTAAATTAAGGTAATGTTAATAACATAATATTAAATAATAAAAATAAAAAAACGAAATTAGGGGTGTTTGGGTCAGTTTAGACGCACCAAAGAAAAGAAAAGGGAAAAAAAGGGAAAAAGGGAACCGGGCTTTTGTATATGGGCCAAGGACTTGTTAGGAAAGTATAGAAAGCCTTATTTGTATCAAAACACTTCATAAAATCCATGGAGATCAAGTATGGGTCGACATCCATGGAGAAAATTAGGGTTCTTCATCAAAAATCTTGTTTTCTAAAAAAATCTAAGGTAAAATCTTCAAACCCTTTTTTATTAAATTGTATTTATGTTTAATTGATCATCTTATGATGGATTTAGGTTAGAGTTTAATATAATAACAGTAGATTAATGTTGTATTAATCATAATATGATGATTACATAAATTAGGGCTTGTAATTAGAGGGATTAGGGTTAATTAATGAGGTTGATTTTGTTAAACCCGTTTTTAAAAACTGGGCAGAATTTTGAGTCAATTGTTTTGATCATATCGGGAGTTATAGGAACATTCAAGATGTGATCCAAGTATCCCTGAAAAGGTAATTGAAGTGGCTTTTCAATGCAAGAAATGAGAACTAAATTGGAGGTTGTGAAGTGGGTCAAAAACAGGTTACAACAGTCGGAGGTCAAAATAGTTTTGTAATCAGCCTGTTTTCTTTTTAAGTTTTGGGTTGTTTAGGGTACTTAGGGTTGCATTGGGATCTTCTCACGAACATGAGATATGGTGCATATATATTATTAAGTATCTTCACTTGGGCTAAGGTTGTGGTTTAGGGTAAGACCCTCTAATTGTAACAAACTTTTAGTATGATTAAAATCAGGAAATCTGGAATGACAAAAGTATATATATATATATATATATCGGGGCCTTAACAGTAGCTTTAAGGTTACGGCAAGTGGGAGGTGTTAGCCAACATAAGTAAGGGTATGAATATTCCTTTTACAGAAACAATGGGTATGTTTAAGTGGACGGTTGACTTAAAGTTTGGAGACCTAAAATTGGGACTGTTTTGTGTAAAATATGAACGGGATAGTTATTAAACTTAAACAAGTTAAGGACTTGTTAGGGAAGGGTAATGGGGTGTTTAGAGCATATAAATGGGGTATTTATATGGGAGTAGGCTAGATGTCCATCATAGGCTGATGAGCCATCTTAGTGATTGGTTCATGTATTGATTGCGTGTTTTTGGTTTGTTAGCTTGTTGCTAGAGCGAAGAGTCTTGGAGAAGCTATCAGGTGAGTTTCATAGTCCAATGTTTACAATTGATTTTGACTTTCAGATGGGATGGAAGAGACACTGTGTTGAGTTATTTATAAATTGATGCTGTGAATGTTTTTGAGGTTTGTGATGGACTTGTGTGTACATTATGTGATTAACTGCTATGTGATTCTTGATTGTGTATGATTTGGATCGGGAGACACGTGCCGTCTCAGTTATTATGGTTTGACAAGGTAGGAGCCTTGGGATAGGTACATAGCGTGATTGTCTATGGGACCAATGGATAATGACAAGGTAGTGGCCTTGGATAGGTACATAGTGTGATCATGTATGGTACCATGGTTGTTGGTAAGGCGTGATGCCTTGGAAATTATGGTTGTTGGTAAGGCGTGATGCCTTGGAAATTATGGTTGTTGGTAAGGCGTGATGCCTTGGAAATTATGGTTGTTGCTAAGGCTTGATGCCTTGGTAATTGTGGTTGTTGGTAAGGCGTGATGCCTTGGAATTGTGATGATTGATTAATCTTGAATGCTAGTTGTTAATGCATATTTGTAACACATTGTCCATATGTTATTGTGTTGATGGTTGTTATTCATAGCTTTTAACTGGTTTGGCGTCGGAGTCTAAACCTATGACTCTGACCAACTTTATGTTGACTTGTTTTAGTGTCTCTTTCAGGTGAGTATGTGGTTAAGCTTGAGGATAGGAGTGGCTAGATTTGGATGCATTAGGATTGCATATAGAAGGAGATCCCCGTTCCTTCTTAGTTTACATTTATGTTTTTTTTGTTTGATAAGTGATACATGCTGGCACCTATATGTTTGTTTGGTTTATGTTTATTGTTTGTCTTGGGTAAGTGGTAGGACTGTTACCTACTTACCTAGACTCCTGCATTGTTGAGGTATTGTCATGACATTTGTGTCGCCATTTTTGACATTATATTTGCATTTAGTTATCTCTATAGACACGCTATTGTTATGATGATATCCATACGTCGTGCCTCATATTCCGCCATGGTGGGGTGTGACAGAATGGTATAAGAGCCAATGGTTATAGAGAAATAGGTTGCCTAGTCCTGTAGCCTAGTCTATAGCTTAAGGGTCCCTGCATATAGGCGTCATAGGAGTATGTGTGCATTTTATAATAATTGATGTGTTTGGATGTTATATATTGCGATGTTTTGACTAGTATGAATTGAACCATAGTATGTTCATACTTAGTCATATGTTATTTTCTTTTCGGGTTTGTGACTAGTGCGGGTTGAACCATAATTGTCCACGCTAGTCATTGTTGTATTTTGCTTAAATTATACATTATAGTACATAATTTGGTACAAGGTAGTTTCTATCTTTTGTCGAGTTATTTTACATACATGAGGTATGTTATTTTTCTTTTGATGTTTAAGTCATGTCCCCTAAGAATCGTGTGGTGGTTCGAGTTACTAGGAGTACATGGGTAGGAAGGATTTTAAGTTGTTTCCACTCTTATGGGCGACATGACTTATAACTGATTATGTTTTCGTTTTGGATTTAGTCTGTGTTGTTTTAGCTAGACTATGGATTTTGGTATTCCAAGAGTTTTACTATGTTATTTTAATAGATGGGGTTTTGGACCTATTTGGTTATGTGGTTATGAGCTTATGTGAGTAGATGGATTTATGTGTTATATGTTGTATTGATTCTTATAAGTGTCATCATAGGAGGGAGTGCATTGGGGAAAGGGTAATTGTATAAGTATGGTGGCCAACATAGTTATACAAGTACCACAACTTCAATAAGTTCTCAAGTATGATTGCATGAAAGAGGGTTAGTACATGCTTGTATATGGTGAGATGTAGAATTTGGGTATACGTATGATACATGAGTTTATGTAATGGCTGCCTATGATATGGCTATTGTTCTTTTTGTGTTATATGTTTTAGATTATAGTTGTGTTGTGTGATTATGGGGTCACACGATATGGTTTGGTTTTGGAGGTGGGCTTTATGCCTTGTTGTGGCACGGTGAGATGGTGATTACTCGTATGGAAAAAAGGAGCGTATAAAGCGATTGATTGACTTGACATGTATGATAATGAGTATGTTTGGGAGATTCGATAGGTATATATATGCGGATGTATATATACTACTACATGTTAGGTTATGGTATATGGTCGTTCACTAGTTATTATAACTTGAACGTACCTTGTGTTTGTTCGTGTTTTATGGTGTTGGAGTTTGTTGGAGTTCCAACGACGTTTTGAATCTTTGAAGTGTGTCTTGTAGCGTATTCTTTGAGTTTCATATTTCACGTGTACGTTTTAAAATGGTGTTCTTGGTTTTAAGTCTATTGAAATAACTTGGGATTTCTTTTGATATAATGAAATCTTTTGTGTTGGGTCTTGCATTTCTTTTGGTTGGTATATATTGAGTTAGATGGTTGGTTGTATTCGGTAAAATAAGGGTAAGGTGTTGGAGTCGTGTTTGAAACAAGATGTAACATAAGATTTCTTTTTAATCAACACTTATATATTTCAAATTCTAAAAGACTTTCTTTAAAATAAAGCGAAGCAAAATTTATTTCTACTTACATAGTTTATATAATTGGGTTTAACCGATTCACGTCATTTATAATTATTAATACAAGGTTAAATTGAGTTTATGAAGGTTACACATACAATTATATTTGTCATTTAAAAGGATTACATTAATCACTAAGTTTAATCTTTAGTCTTTTTAAAACAACTAGTATAAAATTGTTTTGGTCGTAACTTGTTCGTTTTTAAAGCTTTTTGGGTGATTCAAAAGCCAAAAATTATGTACTCGGAATGTACTTTTCAAATATTCAGAATGTATAGTCATGGGGGTCAGTATCTTGGCCGAAATTATTGTACAAGTGTTGGGTTAAAGGTTGAGTTTGAATAGTAGTTTATTTTTATGATTTCGGATGCACGGGATACCTAGTCTTTGAGTTGAGTTTTGAGATCGTCTAGAAGGTTATTTGTAGATTGTTTGAGTCACATAGATGTGGGAGGTAATAATAACAAAAAGATATAAATTCTTTTGGAAAAGTCGATCTTTTGCACGGTTTAAATAATATGTCGCGGGGCGTAATATGTTTGGTTGCCATTGGGTGTTTCTTGGATTATTTTTCGTTGTCATGGGTCATTTTGAATTGATACACGTTTTGGGTTTGTGTTTTCTTTTGAGTCTCATGGTTTTTGACTTGTTTTAACTGGTGCACGTGAAATGTCGTTAGTTATCCGTTGGTTTGATTCGTGGATCGTATCTGGTGGATTCAAGATGTAGTTTTGGTTTCGTATTGTTCGTGAGCGTTGAGGTAGTCGTATGAAAGACTTGGTCGCGCCTACACGATTAAGTAGGTGACCATGAGAGAACGGTTGGAATACCCTTAGCGGGGAGGAAAGAAGTTCGTAGACGAACTAATGTGGTCTGATGAAAGGAAGTTGGTCAGTTAAAATGCGTGTAGAATTTCGCAAGTAGAACGAGGTAGGAATTTATTCGTATTGCCGCTAATAGAGGATGCAAGGAGGACATAGTTGAAACTGCTAAGGATGTTGTATGAACGCTTCGGGTTTACGGTTATGCATTTGGCTTCGCCAAAGCACTAGCGGTTTTCACGGTGTCAATGAACCAAGTTTGCATGAACGTGTATAAACGAGTTGTCATCGGGAGCATCGACGACGTCTTGATCTACTTAAATTTGAGAAGGAGAGTGAGGCGAATTATGTGTTGGTTTTGGAGTGGAGTTATACGTGATATTTTCGAGTGTGAGTTTTAGTATTAAGTTTACCATGATGAGTAGTTAGAGATGATGGCATATCATGGAACCAGCAAGGGGCGAAGTGAAGAAGGATGAGGAAGCATTTTGGAGGCTGAAGAAGTGGATTGGATAATGAGCCGATCTTGGCATTATCGGAAGGACTGGATGAATCCGCGAAGCATGACGATACGTGGAGCAAGGATTTGGACGCGTCAGAGGACGAAAAAGAAAGGCGATCACTTATACGTTGCAGGAACTGAAGATTTGGAAGAACTGGATAGACTTAGTTAGTGGAGTTGGACTGTTATATCTGCCTAGAATGCTAGAGGCATTTGGTGTACGAGACGTGGATAATGATCTATACGGATCATGAACGTGTACAACACATATTCAATCATCTTGATTGAACATTTGACAAAGGTGATGGGTGGAGTTAAGTGGTGAAAGAAAATTGCAAGGCCAAGTACCATCTGGGAAAGGCAAGCATGGTTGATAAGACCTGGAATAAGAAGAATGAAGTGAAGCTAAGACTATATGGATGACGTATTAGGGTGGTTTGGATGAAGGATGTAGGTTGCACGAGTTGAGTTGTCTAAAGCAGAGAACGCGTCAACATGTATATTGCGTGGCTTGGACAATCATATGGAGAAAAGGGACGTAGACTATACTTCCTACATAGATAGGAGTAGCTTAGAAAGGGCGATGTAAGGACGAAGTTGGTGAAAGGGATACATAATGCGGTGGAGGAATAAGTATGACGAGAGTTGGATGATAGTGGATAGACAGACTAATTCATCTCATATTCAAGAGGAATGAGAAGTCACGTAGTTGAGAAGTTGGAAGGATTGCGTACGAATGTGATGGAATAGAGGGTTTTGGCGTAAAAGTTAGCCTAATATGTATGAAATGCCTTATGAAGGATTATAGCAAGGGAAGAACTGATGGATATGTGAAAGACCGTCATAGGTCACTTTGTCAGGAAATTGGAATTTTAAGTAGTTTGGAGTACAAACTAAAGGGAGTTGATGAACATGATTGGATATGAGTATATCCAGCTAACTAGAAAAGGATGGGCAATTGAGATATTTATACAACCTTAAGGGTTACACTGAGGGCATGAGTGATTGATTAGAGGGAGTTAGGAAACTCATTAGCGATGGCTGAGTTTTCATATAATGATAGTTATTATACTAGAAGTCAAGAAATGCCATTTGGGGCACTATATGAAAGGATAGGGTGAGTTGTCCCCATTATGGACTAGAATTGGTAAAAGAGGCTACTAATGTAGTAATGGTGTTTGTGGAAAGGATGAGAGCAACAAGGGATGCTATGTAGAGATGGAGGAAAACACTAGAGTTAGTGACAAAGTGTGTATGAAGTTTCACCCATAGTAACGGGTGGTACGTTTTGGTAAAATTGAAGAGTTGATGTAGAGTTTTGTAGGTCCATTTATGATCTTTGGAAAGATCGGACCTGTAGCTAATGAGTATAGAATTTCCTGGGGAAATGAGTTGTATACATGATACATTTCATGTATTGAGATTGGTAAAGGTTGTTTGAGAATGCATTTTGCATGTACGGTTATTCGGGACTTGTGTTAGTAAGAGTCTTTGTTTTATCAAAGAGTCATCTGTGAGATTTATTGACTGTGAGGTCAAGAGTTTGGCAATGAGTTTAATTATTTTTGGTTTGTATATGTGGTATTTTGAAACTTGAACTAAAGTTCACATGGAAATGAGAGGAGTTCGTTTAGAACAAGTATCCTCATGTGGTTGTTGTTTGTGTGTTTGATCTTAAGGAGTAAATCTCGGGACAAGATTTCTATGAGGAGGGAGTGATGTGACAACCCTGGTTTTGAGGTTCGTCACTTAGTTTTGTTTTGTGCTAGTTACGTGTCTTTACGTGTTTATGTGCTAATTGGTGTGAATAGATTGTGGTTTGGATATCGTTTCCGGTACGGGGTACCTTGTGAGTGAAACGATGTGTGATGATTTCATGTTCATGAGTTCACATGGTGGTGACTATGAAGTGAGATGGTGTTATTTAGTGGTTTTACGTATACGTATATGTATTATAGAAAATCGTATTTTTACGATTTACGGTTTAGCATTTAGAGGTCTCGGATGAGGTAATTAGTCATATGAATATTTTTCGGGATGGTTTTAAGTCATTTAGGACTTAGTTATAAAGTTTATTTCAAAATTTGAGATTTTTATTAAAAGTGTATATTTTACGTCTTTTACGGTAAAACGCGTAAATTTGACTAGTTTGACGGTTTTGAGGGTTTGGAAGCTTTAGGAGCTGAAATAAATTAAGGTAAATTAAGGTAATGTTAATAACATAATATTAAATAAAAAAAATAAAAAAAAACGAAATTAGGGGTGTTTGGGTCAGTTTAGACGCACCAAAGAAAAGAAAAGGGGAAAAAAGGGAAAAAGGGAACCGGGCTTTTGTATATGGGCCAAGGACTTGTTAGGAAAGTATAGAAAGCCTTATTTGTATCAAAACACTTCATAAAATCCCTGGAGATCAAGTATGGGTCGAAATCCATGGAGAAAATTAGGGTTCTTCATCAAAAATCTTGTTTTCCAAAAAAATCTAAGGTAAAATCTTCAAACCCTTTTTGATTAAATTGTATTTATGTTTAATTGATCATCTTATGATGGATTTAGGTTAGGGTTTAATATAATAACAGTAAATTAATGTTGTATTAATCATAATATGATGATTACATAAATTAGGGCTTGTAATTAGAGGGATTAGGGTTAATTAATGAGGTTGATTTTGTTAAACCCGTTTTTAAAAACTGGGCAGAATTTTGAGTCAATTGTTTTAATCATATCGGGAGTTCAAGGAACATTTAAGATTCGATACAAGTATCCCTGAAAAGGTAATTGAAGTGGCTTTCCAATGCAAGAAACTAGAACTAAATTGGAGGTGGGGAAGTGGGTCAAAAATAGGTTACAACAGTCGGAGGTCAAAACAGTTTTGTAATCAGCCTGTTTTCTTTTTAAGTTTTGGGTTGTTTAGGGTACATAGGTTTGCATTGGGATCTTCTCACGAACATGAGATATGGTGCATATATATTATTAAGTATCTTCACTTGGGATAAGGTTGTGGTTTAGGGTAAGACCCTCTAATTGTAACAAACTTTTAGTATGTTTAAAATCAGGAAATCTGGAATGACAAAAGTATATATATATATATATATATATATATATATATATATATATATATATATATATATATATATATATATATATATATATATATATATATATATATATATATATATATATATATATCGGGGCCTTAACAGTAGCTTTAAGGTTAGGGCAAGTGGGAGGTGTTAGCCAACATAAGTAAGGGTATGAATATTCCTTTTACAGAAACAATGGGTATGTTTAAGTGGACGGTTGACTTAAAGTTTGGAGACCTAAACTTGGGACTGTTTTGTGTAAAATATGAACGGGATAGTTATTAAACTTAAACAAGTTAAGGACTTGTTAGGGAAGGATAATGGGGTGTTTAGAGCATATAAATGGGGTATTTATATGGGAGTAGGCTAGATGTCCATCATAGGCTGATGAGCCATCTTAGTGATTGGTTCATGTATTGATTGCGTGTTTTTGGTTTGTTAGCTTGTTGCTAGAGCGAAGACTCTTGGAGAAGCTATCAGGTGAGTTTCATAGTCCAATGTTTACTATTGATTTTGACTTCCAGATGGGATGGAAGAGACACTGTGTTGAGTTATTTATAAATTGATGCTGTGAATGTTTTTGAGGTTTGTGATGGACTTGTGTGTACATTATGTGATTAACTGCTATGTGATTCTTGATTGTGTATGATTTGGATCGGGAGACACGTGCCGTCTCAGTTATTGTGGTTTGACAAGGTAGGAGCCTTGGGATAGGTACATAGCGTGATCGTCTATGGGACCAATGGATCATGACAAGGTAGTGGCCTTGGATAGGTACATAGTGTGATCATGTATGGTACCATGGTTGTTGGTAAGGCGTGATGCCTTGGAAATTATGGTTGTTGGTAAGGCGTGATGCCTTGGAAATTATGGTTGTTGGTAAGGCGTGATGCCTTGGAAATTATGGTTGTTGGTAAGGCTTGATGCCTTGGTAATTGTGGTTGTTGGTAAGGCGTGATGCCTTGGAATTGTGATGATTGATTAATCTTGAATGCTAGTTGTTAATGCATATTTGTAACACATTGTCCATATGTTATTGTGTTGATGGTTGTTATTCATAGCTTTTAACTGGTTTGGCGTTGGAGTCTAAACCTATGACTCTGACCAACTTTATGTTGACGTGTTTTAGTGTCTCTTTCAGGTGAGTATGTGGTTAAGCTTGAGGATAGGAGTGGCTAGATTTGGATGCATTAGGATTGCATATAGAAGGAGATCCCCGTTCCTTCTTAGTTTACCTTTATGTTTTTTTGTTTGATAAGTGATACATGCTGGCACCTATATGTTTGTTTGGTTTATGTTTATTGTTTGTCTTGGGTAAGTGGTAGGACTGTTACCTACTTACCTAGACTCCTGCATTGTTGAGGTATTGTCATGACATTTGTGTCGCCATTTTTGACATTATATTTGCATTTAGTTATCTCTATAGACACGCTATTGTTATGATGATATCCATACGTCGTGTCTCATATTCCGCCATGGTGGGGTGTGACACATACACATACAAAGGCAAAAGAAAAGAATACCAAACACAAAGAGAATATATATACACTATAAAGATAAAAATAAAATCTTTTTGGATTTTTGAAAAATTTTAATTTTTATGGATTTTTAACAATTTATAATTTTTTTTTGGATTTTTTGAAATTTTTAAGCAAGAAAATAACGCTCACGAATGAACGGATCCCAAAAAGCAACGCATCTCTCACAGAAAACCGTTTATCATCACGAAAAGAGCCGGCAGCGGCGCCATTTGATAACTAGGTTTTACTCAGTTAAAAAGTTCTGTGTCGTATGTCTAATCGAATTGATACTGGTTAACTATGTGACTCAGCTGTCTTTAGTGAAACAAAAGTTGTGTCGTTGTAGTAAAATTAAAGGTGCAAAACTTTAAGGTAAAGAGCAGGTAAAGTAAATCTAAATCTAGTTTAAAATAAATGACAAGAATTTAAAAGCGTGACGAAAATTAAAAGGCACTAAAAGTAAATGGGAAATTAAAGTAAATAACGCAAACTTAAAACTATCTAAGGCAAACTTAAAACGCAACTAAAACTTAAAATAAGGCAAGGCTAAAATAAATCTAAGGCAAGTAATCTTAAAGTGCGACTAAGGAAAAAGGCGGGAAAAATAAAGCTTGAAAATTAAAAATTAAAAATAGAAAGTTAAAAGAACCTGAAAACAGCTCATTCAGAATAATCCTTCGTTCGGAATAAATCACTCGTTCGGAATGTCAACTTCGTCCGGAATAATTTCTTCTTCACTCGTAATATTTACCAAAACCCTTCATCCGGAATAAATCCTTTACTCGGAATATGTCACTTATCCGGAATAACCTCTTTATTCAGAATATTGCCTTGGTTCGGAATACTTGATGTTCCGAATGAGCAGCCTTGATTCGGAATATGTTCCGAATGAAGACCTTGATCCGGAATAATTAATTATTCCGAATAAAACTCCTTGATCTGGAATATCTCCTTGGTTCGGAACTTCCACTGATCCGGAATGTTCCGAATGAAGCCTTCGTTCGGAATGTTCCGAATGAATAAACACTGATCCGGAATACTGAATCTTCCGAATGAAGACCTTGATCCGGAATACAAGTTATTCCGGATGAACACCTCCTTGATCAGGAATGTGGAATGTTTCGAATGAAGTTACTTGATTCGGAATGTTCCGAATGAAGGTCCTTTGATTCGGAATAAACACTGACCCAGAATTCTTTCCTTGGTTCGGAACAATCACAACAAAACTTTGATTCGGAACAAATGCTTGTTTCGGAATATCACCTGGGAAAATAGTAATAGTAGCGAAGAACAAGGAGAAACAAATAGACACGAATCTAAACAAAAACTAATCAAATCAACCAAAAGATTAAATCAAACTAACCACAAATGATCAACTAATGATAATCAAACAAACCAATCAACAAAACTAACAATAATGATCAAAATAATCAAAACCCACTAAATCAATTTAACATAAACTTAAGAACATGAACATGAACAATAAAGCATAAAGATTAAAGATTGATAAGAAAAGAAGATAAGAGATCAAACAATAAAAGTAAGATTGACAAGAATTAAAAGGAAACTTACTTGAATTAAAGGTATTTAAAGGTGCAAGACAATGTATTTAAATGACATGTAATTAAATGACAAGGAAAATAAAATGGAAGAACTAATTGTCACTATTAGCCAACAAGAGAAAATGAATATCCTAATGATCTATATATAGGGGAGATTAGGGAGGTGCTTAGGAAGCTTCCTCCCCTCTTTCTTCTTTCCTTAATTGCATGATTAAGTCCTTGTCTTCTTAATCTTTTTACTTTAACGACTTTGTCTCGAGATTTCTTTAAACTCGTCTTGTAATTGTTCAATAAATTAGACTTGAGTTCTCCGGCTTTTGGTAAACTTCCATCTTTTGACTTTTTCTTCGATAAATCTTCAGAATTGGTCTTGGACTTCCGTTCTTTTCACACTCTTTATTTCTTGACTACGTCTTTTGTCTTTTTCTTTGATAAAAGCCCGTGAATGCCCGTGTTTTCTCCCCTTTTCACAAGTTCGTCCTAAATCACAACAAAAACACAAACCACGCATAATTCCGACATTTACGACATCAAATACACGCTTTGGCTCGGTTATTATTGTAGTTAAGTGGTAAAAAGGATGGGTGTTTACACACCTATCAATGTGTTGTGACAATTCTGCCGCAATAATATTTGCCAATGACCCTGGAGTCATGAAAGGTGCCAAACACTTTATGCACTACGTCCGAGAACAAGTTGAAGCTCGGGAAATCAAATTGATAAAAGTTCACACAGATGATAACGTAGCCGATCCTTTAACTAAGGCTTTGCCTAGACCAAAGGTAGTTAAGCATTCCAAGGCGATTGGGCTGCAACTAGCTAGCGAACTCATGCAATAAATATTTGATTAGTATTTGGATAAATAATGTTATGACATTATTATATAATGAAATAAAGATTGGGTTTCATTTTTTTTATTATTTAATAAGTGTATCATGTTTTACATGTTTTAATCCATGAATAAAAGTTACGCTAAATGTCCGTTATCGATTAATAATATGGGAATATTATTAAACTAAGACAAATCAAAATAGCGATAGAGTATACTTGAAATTATATTGATCGATTTTGGATGATATTTGATGAATCGAATATAGGACTTCTCCTAACTCTATGTTATTACTTTATGGATCTTTGTCATTAAGTAAAACATAAATAGTTATCCTTAGACTTGAGATACCAGGAAACTGTTATGAATCTAGTGCATCTTTGTGGAATAATCTAACGCTAAACGTAACTGGTAACTATAATATTATTTTCGGAAGTGTTGCAAAATTCATAAGTTTTGCTCGTAGTCAATATGGAATTTATTTCCTCCATTTTTTTTGGAGTTTAATACAGCTGGGCCCCTCGTGGGATTAGTAAGATGTTTGTGTGGCCACATCTAAATTTGTTTTGGCAATCTTGTTGAATCTGTGAACGAGAAACATAATGGTTAATGAAAGGAATGTCTGAGATCCATATCCTTATTAACGTTGTATTAGAAATAAAAGGATAATAATAACGATGCAGAATCGTTAAAAGGTTTTGTCTAGGAGACCTTACTCGAGTTGTACTAGAGACATTGCTATGTGTAACTAGACGCTAGTCAATGTAATCATGATATTCGAAATATGTCCAAGTGGGAGCTGAAAGTTTATGGACTTATATTTAATAGTCGTGTGATAGGATCAAACTCGATATTACGGGATTGCACACAATACGTAAAGAGTTAATTTATTTAATAAATATATTTATGTATTTATTAATTTAACCGAGCGAGTAACTATATAACTTTAACGATCGTTAATTAATTAATAGTTAAGTTATAACGAGTGTTAAATAAACATATAGTATGTAAACAAAAGGAAAAAAGAACGGAAGGTTCCGGAACACCCCATAGGGGGTGTTTCGACCGTCGGTTATGCCTAAGGCGGAGGGGGGGGGGGCAAAAGTTGCCTTATATTTATTGGGCTACAATGGGTTGGAAGTCTATAAATACACCTCTTAATCCCTCATAATTAACACAACACAAATCTTTTCCATTCTCTTTCTATTGGGTCGATCGCAAGGCTATACCACAAAGGGTGTTTGGTTGGTTTTTCTTGGTTGATCGATTGTATATATAATCTAGTCCTAGCCCCTCTCTAGGGTTGTTGGGTAGATTAATTACAAGCGTTGTAGCTCGGTTTTCACGTGCTAGAATCACGGTTAGCTCGTTGTATTACGTGTGTACAAGATCGTAATATAGTCTTACTTTAGACTATATCTTGGTATATACGGTATAAACCCGAATTGGTGATCGTTCTTCGTCTTGTGGATTTGCTTTAGCATAAAGCTATGTAACCCTAATTAGATTAATTATAATTGTGTTATTAATTATGATCTTGTTAAATCGCTTCCGCTATATGTGCTTTGATCTCGTTTAGGGTTCTATATAATTGTTATGATACTAATAAACCTTCAAAAACCACTAAGGATGATAAATACCGAGCAATTTTTGACTTTGGAACATAAAGGTTTGATTCGATCAATTAATCTCGTTTGACGACCTTGGTCAAAGGCACATGTGGCTACCTAGATTTCGAGTATTTCCAGTGTAGCCAATTCACTAAAAAAAGACCTTTTTGGAGTTGTTTTGGTTGAATTGTTAACCGGAGAAAGGCCGGTGAAAACAGAGGTTTGGCTACGCATTTTATGTTGGCTATGGAAGAAGGTTGTTTCATGTCTATCCTTGATGTAATGGTCATAAAGGAGGGCACTAGGGACGAGCTTACGGTGATATCTAACCTCGCAATGCAGTGCTTAAACGTTAATGGAAAGTATAGGCCAACAACAAAAGTAGTGGCTGTAAAGTGAGAAACCATACAAACGACGCATATTCCCTCGGTTCAAATTAATGTCAGGCAAGAGAGGCTAACCTACGGTGATTCAACATCAACATTCTAGAGTTTTGAGGATGATAATATTACTTAGATGCAAGATGGTCCATAGTTGTTCTTTGTGTAACAAATTTTTGTTGCCATGGTTATATAGCATGTAATAGTGCAAAAGTACCATAGTTATTATTCAAGTGTAACATACTGCAAACTTACAAAGCGACCTGGAAATTTCGTCCTAGTTGATTCGGAATTGCAGGTGGCCTCCCTATAAAGAAGTTCTAGGTTCATTTTTTTCTGCGGCCAAAGCAAAACGAATAAAATGGCCCTTTGAACCTTTTGACTAATTAAAAGTTCATTCATTTTAACCCATATTTTGAAAACAATTACTCCTCTGAATTTGGTACTCAAATTGTCGAATCCATATATTCTACACCTATAAATAAATAGAAACTATTCTCCTTTTCACCAATTCCTCTTTATGTTTCTTGTCATTCATTTAAGCCCAACAAATCGCCAACAACACCAATGAATGCCCAAGTACTTTCATGTTCTGCCCTCAGCTTGATAAACCCGCCAGCATAGTTAATCCTTCCTTTTCCTTGTATACCGACATGTCTTGATCTTTTTATTTCAAAGTAAGTGTAACAAAGTTTCACAAGCCCAATATCTTCATCTTTCTATCAAGGATGTATTCTGGGAAGAAGAGGTACAGGTGGTTTAGGCTCTTTTATTTTCTCAACCAATACAGCTTGAGTGGTGAGAACTATACCAGCAATCGATACAACATTTTGAAGTGCACACCTAGAAACTCTACAAAGGTTGATTACCCCTGCAGCCATAAGATCTTCATAGGTGTCGGTCATTGCATTATAACCATATTCCCAATCCAGTAATTTTATCTTTTCTATAACTACCTCACCATAAACCCCTGCATTCTCTGCTATCAGTTTTGTAGGAGCTTGCAGCGCCTGGAATCCATAAATCAACACAATTATTAGGTAGTTAAAGAGTCTAACAAATAGAATTTACAAAAGTACTGTTCATTATATGAATCACTATATTTACGCGTTTCATGGTCGGTTGGTATGGGAACATGGTGAGATTATACCTTCCCGGTTCTTGGTTTGGGTGATTCCAATATAACTGGGAATCATAGGTCCATAAACTAAGGTATCACTCCGTTCCCTTAAGCCAAAACACACCTCATTACAGTTGTACCATCATTATCATTACCTAATTCATATTCTATCAAACTAAACACCCCATAAAAGAAGCATAATAATAGTAATAGGTGAGACAATGGGAAAATACAGATGCAATGATGATGGCGCCACTTTCTTCATCTAGGTTTTCTAAGGACTTTTTGATGGACGGGACTTCATCCAAAAGATGAATGAAAGTAGCCCCACCACCAGGGACAATTACCTCACCCATAGCTGCATATGTGGCGCTTTTTGTAACCTGAATTCGTAGCTTTCAATCTTCTAGTTCCGTCTCAGTATGTGCTCCAACCTATACCCATAAAATGCATTAACTAAAACCACATTTTAAGTAAGATACTTAAAGGATCCGAGAAACAAGCCTCAAAGTTGAAAGTCATATTAACACATTATCAGTGGAATAAACTTACCCTGATAATAGCAACACCACCAAAGAGCTTAGCAATTCGTTTACTAAGATTTTTAGAAAGATATGAACTATCTGATTCAGAAAGATCCTTCTTAATTTGTGATATTCTTGCTTGAATCTCAGCATTCATAGATGGATCAACAACAATAGTTGTAAAATTGTTGATTTACTACTATTGATATGCCCATTGAATGAATCTCAATGATTTTTTTGTTCCTACTTTTTCTAACTCAGGTGGGATATCTTACCTTTCTGGTGGACAAAAGCGAAGGTGTTCAGAGGTCTTATAACGCCAGAAAAACGGTGAGTTAGTCATTGTTGTGTTTGGGTCTGAAAAGGTGTGTTAGTTGTTGTCTCTATATTTTCGAAACCTGGTTAGACCCGTCAGGTTTGGGGTGATCGGGGTCTACCCGATTCTCGAGACCCGATCGGGTTTTAAAATTTTCATATATTTTTTAGAAAATATGTCAATTTTACTGAAACAAAATAAACAATTTATATATTTAATATACGAAAGTTTTTATGGTTTTTATATATATTTTTTGTTAATTATTAAAAATATGAATTTTTTTTAGAAAACCGGTTTAACCCGGACCCAATGACTCAACCGGGTTTCAAAACATTGGATTTGGTCCTTTTTTCAGGTATTGCTGCTAAGAGTCCTTGGTACAGTGGCTGGCCGTTTGACTGGCCACCAAGGCGTTAGCCGACGGCGCGAGCCACTGTATCGTAAGTCGCGTTTTCGGCTCTCAAGCCGTACTTGCCAGCCGATGGCGCTACAACTGCACCGTGGGCTACGTTTTCATTTTTTATTTTTTTTTTGAATTTATGACCCTCGGCAACGGCTAGTATTTGAATTGGGTGATTTTTTTTACCGTTGGAACCCAAAAAATACCCACTTTTTACCTATATTTCACTATAAATACCCTTTTAAACTACAAAATAATATACCATCTTCTATTCTCATACTATTTACTTCTATATTTTTTTACATCCATCATGAGTCAAAATCCAAACCAAAATTCAAACCAATACCTGAATCAATAGATAAACAATTTTTTTAGCGATCACTAATATCTATTACCGAATACTCAATTACTAAATTCGTCATCTTCGTCTAACCCAAATACTCCCTCATTCGCCAACTCTAGCTCGTCAAGAACTAATCAATTTTCTTCATTTGTCAACTATAATGTAGAAACTAGAAGGGGGGGGGGGGGTTTGAATAGTTTCTCTTCGATTGGCAACCTAATTAAAATGACTTTCAATTTGGTTTGTATCAAAACTATCTTTTACTTGAAGCTAAGTTGCATAATGATTAGGTTCAATTCAAATGCACTAGCAAAGATAATAGGTAAGTGTAATGATAATGAAATAAGTAAAGAGTAAGGAAGGAGACAACCTAGTGAAAAGACACCAAGATTTATAGTGGTTCGACAACGAGGCTCTATCCTCGTTTCCACTCCACTCCTCGAGTACACCTACTCGAGATTTCCACTATATCCACAAGCTCCCTTCTTGGCGGAGAAAACCTTACATCGTCGCTTACATTATTTTCCGACACTAAGCTAAATTTCGAGACCTAATCTTTAGCTAGGACCAATCTACACAACGTTGCCTACTTCACAATTTAACGACACAAGGCTAGATGTCGAGTTCTAATCTCAAGGTAGAACCAATCTTCACGACGTTGCCTACTTCACCATTTTACGACACAAGGCTAGATGTCGAGTTCTAATCCAAAGCTAGAACCAATCTTTACGATTCTTCACTTTGAAGCTAAGTGAGAACTTCACACAACACAACTACTAATCACTTTCAAGTTAAGTGAGAACTTACAAGACACAACCACATCACTTTATAGTTTAGTGAGAACTTCTAATAAATCTATTACAACTCAACTAAACATATCCAAGTACACACATGTAGCTTGGATCTACACAACATAAATCCAAGCAAACACATATGCAATGGATGTACACAACAAATCCAAGTATTCACAAATAACTTGGATGAACACAACTAGTCCAAGTATTCATAAATACAATGGATTAACATAAAACAAAAAGGGTATCATGATGAATATGACTAGCTCATGGATTCACCTTTATCACAACACTAGTGAGTGAGTGATCTTCTCTTTGGACAAGGTAAAGGAGGGGATCAAGACGATAATCATATGTAAACATACTTAACATATTAAGTGATCATTTACTAATGATTATGCTATACAAAAGAGAAAGGGGCTGAGGAAAAACGTCTAGAGAGGCTTATTGGAAAATGAGATTTGATCCACTATTTAAAGGAGACAATGTACAACGGCTATCTGGGCACGGTACCTTATCTAGCCCGGCGGTTCCTTATCGCTAGGGAACCGCCTAGCTACTTAAGGTTCCGCCCGTAGACTACGCTCCTTTTTTGTCTGTTAGTGGGGTAGGAATATCTGAAGTATTTTAAGCCTTCAAAGGATATTCTAATAGCATATGGAATATGCTATTTTCAAATTTACATTTTCCATTTTAATAAAACATTTCTAAAAAAGAAAGTTTATTAAAAAGTCATTTGTCAAATTAACAAAAGTGAGTTTCAAGGATAATCATTTTGATGATCACTAAGTATGATTAAGAAAGGTTAGTGATATGATTATTACCTTGATGATAGTGTTAGTTAAATAATTCGTTTTATGTTTTATACTAAATGTGTTGTATAGTTTGTTGTGATCAAAACTAAGAAAGATTAGTTAACACTAATAATGTTTTTAGGCATCACTTGCATTAACAATCTCCCCCTTTTTGATTACGACAAACGATAAACTCATTTACGTAGAAACACAAAATATCGAATTATTAACGAGTTTATCACTATCATTTATCCCCCTTTGTCATAGCAAAAAGGTTAGCACAAGTCTTTGAAGAAAACCGGACATTGCTAGTAGCTCCCCCTTGGTAGTTGCTCCCCCTTGCTTGGGGCACCAAGTAAATGAGCTAAGGTGACATGCTACAAAAAGGTTAGTAGAAAGAAAAGAAACACCAATGTATATATGATCACTACCTACTAAGTAACTTGAGAAGGAGAGAGAGAAGAACTCTCAAATTAGAAGCAAGTATTTTGCTAAGTATGTCCAAAAAGGTAATTGACAAAATCAAACTTCAATCCAATGAAGATGATAAACTTGTCAAGGGGTTAAAGTTTAGAATTGATGGAATCACCCATAAGCAATTGTAAAAATTAACCATGATCAACTCAAAAGAGAACTAAGGAAATAACACATAAACAACACAAAGGTTACATAAAATAAAAGACACAACAAGGTAGATAGTGTTAGAAATACGTTTTAACGTATATTAGAAGTATCGGTCACTCCACAATATGATTTATGTTGTAATAGCTCGTAGTTAACAAATAGTTAATAGTTACTTATTAAGTTAAGTAAGAACCGGTCCATGGGCTTGTCATGGGCCGGCCCAAGTCCACATATGACTTGGAAGTATAAATACCCCTTTCCTCCTTGGAAAGGGGTGGTTGTTGTTCATTTCTTGTTTTCATTCAATAAAGAAGACACACATTTTCTCTCACTTTCTCTCTCTAGTTTCTCTCTCTAGAAAACATCAACCCACTTCATAGATTCATAGGTTATCAAGATTCTACATTTGGTATCAAGAGCTATGGGGTGATTTAAGGTAATGATTTGTGTGGTTTTAGTTTTTGATTGTATTAGTGTTCTTTAAGAAGATCCATCTTGATTCTTGGTGTTTTTGGTGTTTTTGTGATTGGGATTAGTAGATAAGTATTAGGTGTTACTTATTATTGTAGAAATCACAAAACTTTTTGGGTTATTTGGTCAAAATCTGGGTTTAATCTTCATTTTTGTGGTCGACTGTTCATACGAAACAAGGTTACTGTTCCCCAGATAAAGTTCCGAACCAATAACTTCCGAACCAAAAAGTTCCGGATCAACCAAAGTTCCGGATCAAAAGTTCCGAACGAAAAGTTCCGGATCAACGAAAGTTCCGAACCAAATGTTCCGAACGAAAAGTTCCGGATCAAGGAAGTTCCGAACCAAAAGTTCCGGATCAAGGAAAGTTCCGGATCAAGGGAAAAGTTCCGGATCAAGGAAAGTTCCGGATCAAGGAAAAGTTCCGGATCAAGGAGAAAGTTCCGGATCAAGGAGAAAGTTCCGGATCAAGGGAAAAGTTCCGGATCAAGGGAAAGTTCCGGATCAAGACTTCCGAACCAAAAGTTCCGAATCAATGTATTTCCAAGCCAAAATCTTCCGGATCAAGACTTCCGAACCAAAAGTTCCGAATCAAGGTATTTCCAAGCCAAAATCTTCCGAATCAAACTTCCGAATCAACAAAAAGTTCCGAATCAAGGGTTATTTTACTTGTTTTTCGACGATTTTTTTAGAGGATTTAATCTTGGTTTCTTACAACAAAAACTCAACACAATTCACAAGCTTTACTTCACTGCTCGATCAACCGATAATCTTTGTCTCTTTGAAGTTGACAAAATGAATCCGAATTCAGTAATGCCTCAGATGACATCACTTACGGATATTTCCGTCATTACGGGAACGGATAATCGCCCGCCAATGCTCATAAAAGAAATTTTTGAAGCATGACAAGGCCGGATGATGTCTTACCTTAAGGGAAAACCGGTATATGGGAGGCTTATGGTTAAGTCAATTTTAAATGGTCCACTTGACTATGGTACCATCGTGGCTAACAATGTGACTCGACCAAGAGAATTTGAAGAACTTACACCAGCTCAACAACTTGTTGCCGATGCAGACAAAAAAGCTCTTCAAACCATTCTCCAAGCTCTTCCCCATGACATCTATCGGATGGTAAGTCAGTATACGGTGGCAAAGGATTTATGGGAACGTCTTAAGGTGTTGCTACAAGGTACGTCTCTCACCAAACAGGAAAGGGAATGTCAGTTGTATGATCTGTTTGATAGATTCACGTACAACCCAGGGGAAACACTTCACGATTATTACTTCAGATTCACCACACTCATGAATGATCTGAATGTATACAATCTCGTGATTGCACCATTCCAGGTTAACACCAAATTCTTGAATACTTTACCTCAAGCTGAGTGGGGTGAGTATATTACCGATGTTAAGTTAACCAGGGATTTGCATAAGTGCAATTTGGATCAACTCTATGCTTTCCTTCAGCAGCATGAGAAACATGTGATCATGCACCGTTCGCCTCGAGGTATGTACCCTGATTCATTAGCTTTGATGGCGAATCAACCAAGCTTGTCTCACAACAACACTCCTTATATTTTGGGACATCAAGCCTATCATCCATCACCTTACATGACACCAACCTTTCCCCAATACTCGATTCTACCGCAACCACCCACCTCACATCAGCAACAATATCGGTTTAGTGCACCTTCATCACAATATGCTACACAACCTCACCCAGCAAGTATTGCACCTTATGCTCAATCTTCATATTCTTCTTATCAAGAGAATGCAGCATATCCAACAAGCTACCCTGATCAAATGAGTATTCCTTCTAGTGATTATGCAGCTCATCAAGACCAAGCAATGTACTGTGATGATGAGGAAGTCCCCATTCCTGTATTCAAACAAGGTGCTGACCCAGTTGAAGTGTTAACCACTATGTCTGCTTATCTCACAAGGACTTTAAGCAAACGAGGATTTAGGGGATCAGCTCCTACCAACAATCAGTTGAGGAATTCATCCAATTCTCGCCAACAAGCTACTATTGAGAATGGCAGGGTAATGGTTCAGCCTATTCAACCATATCAGGGGAGACCTACCACATCAACTACCAATGCTCGCACGGTCAATCAGGCTCCAATGGTCAATCCTGCTCCACGGGCTAATTCCACAGGCAAGTTGAGGATGATTACATGCTACAACTGCAAGGAAGAAGGACACATGTCCAGGGATTACAAGAAACCCAAGAGGAGAAGGGATGGTCAATGGTTTGCAGAGAAGATTTATCTGGTGAATGCTCAGGCACAAGGAAGGGAACTTGATGAAGAGGAGCTTGCATTTCTTGCTGACCCAGGGATTGCTGAACAAGACACTGTCATCACACAGAATGCAGCATACCAAGCAGATGATCTCGATGCGTATGACTCAGACTGTGATGAATTTCAATCTGCAAAGGCTGCTCTCATGGCAACTATCTCCAGCTTAGGGCCACAAAAGAGATCTAAGGTACTTATTAATACCACCGATAATACCACTGATGCTAGTATTCAACCACATCAAGTTGTGCAAGAGAGTGCTGATTCGAATGAGTCTTTGGTGGTGAGTCGTTCAAATGAGGAGACAAACAATGATAGCAATATCAATGTGAGTCACCAGACTTTGAGTGAATCACAACCGGGAGCCATTTCGCATACGCCTACTCCTGCTCAACAAGATTTGGTCATGGTTCCTGCTACATTACTTAGCCAAATGAATGCTGCACTCTTAGAAACCCTAGCTAAGAATAAGAATTTGTCTGATGAGCTTGCCTTAAGCAATGCGAAAGTTCAAACCTTGGAATTAGTGCCTTCGTCTAGTGTTCTAACTAATCCCGAATATGATCACTTTCGAAACAAACAAATGGGTCACTTGCAAGAAACTGAAAACTTAAGAGCAAATCTGTCTAATGAACTTAAAGAAAAGGAGTTAGTGGTCACTAATTTTCAAAAACTTCAAACGGATTTTGAATCACTCGAGTCTAAGAAGAATGAAATGGAGATTAATGCTACTAATAAGATAAGAAGTCTAGATTATTTGCTTTTAAGACAATACGCTGCTTCTCAACTAGTGCACTTATTTGATGCTTCGTTTAGAGAATTTAACTTATCACGTCAAAAAGGCCTTCCCCCTAACCCAAGGTATGCAAAACAAGCTTTAAGACATAGTCCAAGACTTTATAATGCAACTCAATTAGGATTAGCCTTAGACCCGATTGGTTCTTTCGATGATCGAACAAGTAAGGATCTAGTTGATGAGGATCGGTCATACAATTCTGCAAAATATCCCGAGTGTGATTATTTTAAAATGAATAAGGAGCTTGCAAAAACGGATTTTAGAATTCGCTTCCATATGGACAAAGATCTCATCACAGCACCAACCTACATGTTAGAGGAAGAAAACCCTAGTACATTTCCTACACTTGTCAACATGGAACGTCCTAAGGAAATTCCAAAGAATCTTCCACCTGTTAGCACTGTATGGTTAAACTTGCAAGAGATTAATCAATACTTTACTAATTTTGACAAGGTCATTTTGGAATGTACGACTTCAAATGGCCTAAACGCCGGAGAATGGGCTTTCGAACACATGAACGAGGTGTTCAAAAATGAGATCAATCCGTTTGTCGAAAGTCTAAAAGGAAGTTTTGCATCTCTTAAGGAAAATCTTGTGTTTGAAATTGGTGAAGTTCAAAAAGTGTTTTATGAAATGGACACCGCTTACGAACTACAACTAATTGAAAAAGAAAAGATTTTAACCGAATATGACCGATTCTTGTCTGCAGTAATCTCGTGTGATGTGCTTACTACTGTAAATGTTAATTATTCGAATGAGCTTACATCCGCTATGATTAATTGTGATGCTGTGAATATTTGTGATGATGTTTGTGATCTCTCTGTAAATGTTGCTGATACTGTAAATGAGGTAGATAATCATTCTTGTCACGAATCTAACGCTGAGTTTTTAAAGCTACAAGATTCTTACAATTTACTTTCAAAACGCTTTAATCAACTAGAACAACATTGTATATCTTTAGAATTAAAACAACAAACTCAAAATGAGGATTTTTTGATATCAAATAGTTGTGAAAACGGTGTTGAGACGAGTGACAAGATGATTGCAATAGTTAAGGCATTAGAGGAAGAGATTATGAGATTGAAGAGAGATGTGTCATCAAATGAAACACTAAAATTGGAACTAGAGGCTGCAGAGTCTAAAAACCAGGTTTTAGAAATTAGACTTTCGTCTGTTCTAGGGAGATGGATCGGACAAGACAGGGACTATCCGCTCTTTATGGTTCACTATAAGAACGCTTCGCTTTTAATGCGGCACAGCAACAATCTTTTGTTGAACAACTGAACCAAAAGTGTGAGGAAATCTCTGACTTAAACATCCTGCTCATTGACAAAAACATGGTTTTGGCCGAGTTAAAGGAGACACTTCTTCTCACCCGACAAGAAGTTGTTGATAACTTAGCTACCGATTCTGCACCGTCCACTAGTGCTCCAAAAACCAAGTCAGTAGTGCTTTATAAGAACCCGCTTCATAAGAGAAACCCGGTTACCTACGATGATTATATGAGGAATGCCATTAAGCATGTAGATCTTGTTAGGGATATCTTAGACGATCTTTATGCCTTAGATCCCTCAAGTAGCTACTATTATTCGGCTCATGAATATATTAAGCGAGTTCAATATTGCTTAGCATATTTGCAATACATAGGTAAACCAGGCTCTGCACTACTTACTAATAGGCCCATTGCTGTAACTCCATTTAATAAGACTCCAGGAGCAAAACCGTCGTTGGCACAATCAAGTAAGGCACCTTTAAAATCTGTTGCTAATATTCCCACTTTGCCTTCTACAGGATTAAAAGAGACTATAAAGGCTAAAGGATCGCCACTCAAGAAAGATAAGATCAAGCCCTCCACTAGTAGTGCCAAAAAGAAGAACGTAGAAGCTCACCATAGGAATGCTAGTTCAGTTTTAAATAAAAAGAATCATGTTAAGACTAAAAGCTCTGCGCCTGTGCAGAAGCCTAAACCATTCGTGAATTCTAATTTGAATTGTTGGAATTGTAATGAATGTATGTTTTCCTAACGTCATGATTTGTGTCTTATTGATCATGTGAATGAAATGAATGCCATTAAGAATGGTCTTGAATGGAAGCCAACAGGTAGAACTCGTGCCCAGGTTGGCTGGCAATGGCGTCCCACTGGTAGGACCTTTACATTAGATGGAAAAATGTGCCCTTTAACTAGGAAT
The DNA here is from genome assembly GCA_025667525.1 of Glebionis coronaria. Classification (NCBI taxonomy): domain Eukaryota; kingdom Viridiplantae; phylum Streptophyta; class Magnoliopsida; order Asterales; family Asteraceae; genus Glebionis; species Glebionis coronaria. The sequence goes on from CM046874.1 coordinate 275,904,277, forward strand.
GCATCCATTGAGGTTAGGTCTGAGCGTCCTTTAGTTAGGAACACTCGCACTCAAGTATGGAAACAGCGCCCTTTAAATAGGTCAGCCCCCACTATAGTGCCTATCAGTGAAGAAATACCTCAGGATTTAAGCCAACTAGAATCTACACCACCAACTAGGAAGAAGAAGGATAGGAAATCTAAGAAACCTAGAGTTAGCAAATCTAAGATTATTAAATCTGTACCTGCTAATAACAAGGAACACTCAGATTCCGATACCTCTACATTGTCTTCGTGTGGTGATATTTTCAGGTGGTCCAAATCATCCTGTGGTATTTGGACTCCGGTTGTTCAAAACATATGACCGGAGATCGCTCGATGCTCCGAAATTTCGTCAGCAAGTTTCTTGGTACGGTTAAATTCGGGAATGATCATATTGCAAAGATAATGGGGTATGGTGAATATCAGATTGGAAACGTTACGATTTCAAGGGTATACTATGTAGAAGGTCTTGGTCATAATTTATTCTCAGTAGGACAGTTTTGTGATTCCAACCTTGAGGTTGCTTTTCGACAACACACTTGTTTCATCCGCAACTTGGAAGGAAAAGATTTGTTGAAGGGATCTCGTGGTGCAAATCTTTATACCTTGTCCTTACAAGACATGATGGCCGCCTCTCCAGTATGTCTTCTCTCTAAAGCATCTAAGACCAAGTCATGGTTATGGCATCGCAGATTATCTCATCTTAACTTTGATGCTATTAATCATCTGGCTAAAAACGAATTAGTTCGTGGTCTTCCAAAGCTTAAATTTCACAAGGACCATTTATGTTCCGCGTGTTCAAGGGGGAAAAGTACCAAGAAATCTTACAAGCCCAAAGCTGAAGACACCAATCAAGAAAAACTTCATCTTTTGCATATGGATCTTTGTGGGCCAATGAGAACTGAAAGTGTGAGCGGTAAGAAATTCATTCTGGTTATTGTGGATGATTTCTCTAGGTTTACATGGGTTAGATTTCTACGTACAAAGGATGAAGCACCGAAGGCTATCATCACTTTTCTGAAATTCATTCAGGTACGTTTGAATACTACTGTCCGCCGTATTCGTACAGACAATGGAACAGAGTTCGTCAACCAGACTCTTCGTGATTACTATGAAGGAGTTGGTATCTCACATGAAACATCCGCTGCACGCACTCCACAACAAAACGGTGTCGTTGAAAGACGGAATCGTACACTTATGGAAGCTGCTAGGACTATGCTTATTTATGAGAACGCTCCATTGTTCTTGTGGACAGAGGCTATATCAACTGCATGTTTCACCCAAAACCGTTCTATCATTCGGAAACGCCATGGAAAAACACCTTACGAGCTTCTACATGACCGTAAACCCGATGTTTCATTTTTTCATGTGTTTGGTGCTCTTTGTTATCCAAACATTAATAGTGAGAACTTGGGTAAGCTTCAACCGAAAGCCGATATAGGTATTTTCATTGGTTACTCACCGTCCAAGAAAGCATACCGAATTTACAACCGTCGTCTTGGCAAGATTGTAGAAACTATGGACGCAGATTTTGATGAGCTGACAGCGATGGCTTCTGAGCAACACAGCTCTGAACCCGCGCTTCATGATATGGGAACCGGTGCTATTAGTTCTGGATTAGTTCCCAATAATCCTACTTCTACATCATTTTTACCACCATCAAGGCCCGAGTGGGATAAACTGTTTCAACCGTTGTTTGATGAATTCTTCGATCCCCCGACTGATGAAGTTCCAGCACCTGTAGTGATCGCTCCAATCCCTGAAGTGGTTGCTCAAGCTAATGAAGCTTTATCTAATGCATCTTCAATTCACATTGAACCGGATGCACCTTCACCAAGTGATTCTCAAACTACACCTGAATCGTCACCCCTACTTGTGCCTAATGATGTGGAAGAGGATTCCATTGATCACGATTTGGAATATGCTCACCTGCAAGAGCTTCCTTTCTTTGGTGTAGCGATACCTGAAAACCCTTCAGCCGCGTCTACCTCAGAAGAAGCTCCTTCTATTGTTCACTCCAGACCACCTAGGATTGAAAACCATAGCACTAAATGGACAAAAGATCACCCAATTAGGAATGTCATTGGAGATCTAGATCGACCAGTCTCTACACGCTATCAATTACAAGAGAGTGCACTCTATTGCTACTTTGATGCATTTCTCTCTGAAGTTGAACCTAAAAATTGGCAGCAGGCTATGACTCAATCATCTTGGATTGAAGCCATGCAGGAGGAACTAAATGAATTCCAACGACTTGAAGTAAGGGAATTAGTTCCTCTCCCTGACAAGGTTAACATCCTTACCTTGTTATGGGTTTATAAGGTTAAACTTGATGAGATGGGTGCGGTATTGAAGAATAAGGCTAGATTGGTCGCTAGAGGATATAAACAAGCCGTGGGTATAGACTTTGAAGAATCTTTTGCTCCTGTGGATAGATTGGAGGCGATTAGATTATTCCTTGCGTATGCTGCTCATATGAACATGATCGTCTATCAAATGGATGTGAAGACGGCATTTTTGAACGGTGAACTAAGGGAAGAAGTCTATGTTAGTCAACCGGATGGGTTCGTTAGCACGGAGTTTCCTAATCATGTGTACAAGCTTAAGAAGGCTCTCTATGGGTTGAAACAAGCTCCACGCGCGTGGTACGATCTCCTCTCAACATATCTTATTTCAGAAGGCTTCTCCAAAGGCAAGGTGGACCCCACTCTATTCACTCTCAAGGAAGGCAATGACATGATTCTGGTACAAATTTATGTTGATGATATAATATTTGCTGCCACTAACATAGAATTGTCAAATCGATTTGAGAAGATAATGTCCCACGCTTTCAGATGTCGATGATGGGAAAAATCTCATTTTTCTTAGGATTACAGATTTCTCAAAATCCGAGAGGCATCTTTATTAATCAATCCAAATATGCTCTAGAATCTTTAAAGAAATATAACTTTGATAATTGTGACCCCGTGGACACTCCAATGGTGGAGAAATCCAAGTTAGATGAAGATAGGAATGGGACTATTGTCGATCTAAAACTTTACCGTGGGATGATCGGCACCCTTCTATATCTGACTGCTAGCAGGCCTGATTTGCAATTTGTTGTATGCATGTGTGCCCGGTATCAGGCTCGGCCTACCGAAAAGCACCTACATGTAGTTAAAAGGATCTTTCGGTATCTAAAAGGAACACTTCATCGTGGTCTATGGTATCCGAAAGATTCCTCTATTGCTTTAATATCATACGCAGATGCCGATCATGCTGGGTGTCAAGACACGAGGTGTAGCACTTCTGGATCTGTGCAACTCCTTGGAGATAGATTGATCAGTTGGTCTTCAAAAAGGCAGAAAAGCGCTGCAATTTCTAGCACGGAGGCTGAATACATCGCCATGTCCGGTTGTTGTGCTCAAGTCCTTTGGATGAGATCATAATTAACTGACTACGGTTTGGGATTCAACAAAATCCCGATGTATTGTGACAACAAGAGCGCCATTTCCCTTTGCTGCAACTATGTTCAACACTCCCGGGCCAAGCACATAGACATTCGCTACCATTTCATTAAAGAGCAGGTGGAGAACGGAGTGATCGAGCTGTATTTTGTCACTACTGAGTACCAGCTGGCGGATATGTTCACCAAAGCCTTAGATCGAGGACGAATCGAGTTTTTGATCGACAAGCTTGGCATGAAATCATTCACTCCAGCGACTCTCAAAGAGTTGGAAGAAGAATCAGCTGAATAGTCGTGGTAAACTATTCAGAGTATCCTTTGTTCGTGATCATGTATATTATCGTAAATATATAAACCACAAAAAGAAAATACAAAAATATAAAACCAACAAAAACCATAAAAAATATAAAACCTACAAAAACCATAAAAATTATAAAATCAAGAAAAACCAAAAATATTTTTCGTTTTTAAATCGGGCATGTCTTTTAGTACGGTAATATTTACGGCCTTAGAAATGTCGATCAATATTGACACGGTGCCATAAATAGAGTCCGTATAAAAGTTGTACATTTTTTTTAAAACATGCCCATTATGGCTTGTAGTTATTTCAGACTGCAACCCGGTTTTCATATTAAAGTCACGTATTTCCTTGGAAAATGTTGGCTCAGAACGGGAATTAATTTTCTCGGGCATGATTTACAAGCCAAATCATGCAAAGGGATCAAGTTTACTTTATAACTTGGTCTAACACGAATTTATGTACGTCTCAGTGCATTAATTTGTTAAAATAAGAGAAATCTTATTGACACCTCGAATCAAACTTTTTCAAGATACTAAATTGGAAATGCTTTCATCAATATTTGACTCTTTAAACAATGACTACAGCTCTTTAAATAGAAAACGGGTCATCGTTTAAGGGGGAGAAAATATTAAAATCATCTTCGTCATTAAATTGATTTTCAAAAGTGACTGTGGAAAATTTATGGCTAAATGGTAAATGAGTGGTATTGCTTTAGAAAATGACTTGTGCTCGTTCAAGGTGATAGGACTTGCTTTAGATTTTGGAGATTTGCAAATAGGTTGCGATTTCTAAGTTGTGTGAAAGTTAAGTTGGCTAAGTTTATTGATGGATAGGAGACGAAAAAGGAAAAATGAAAAGAAAAGAGCCAAAAAGGAAAAGAATAGAAGAATATAGGGACTTAATGTGATATTTGTTGAAACTTGTCAAAACTTTGACCTAAGTCAAAAACAATACCCCGCCCCCTTATTTCTTTTTCTTCATTCACTGTTATCCTCCCCACTGTTCATCTTGCCGCCATTGATAACACACACAAGTTCTTTCAAATCGCATTCTACTCAATTTAATCCGGTTCATTCGATTAATAAGGTAATAAACATCATTCCTTGATTTAAAATTCGTCTATTTCATCACTATACCCTGGTAAACGATTCGTTTAATTAGATTAAGTCCAAATTAGGGTTTGTGTCTAATTAAGCATTAATTGATTAGGGTTATAGGTGGGTTATGCTCGGAATAGCATTAGAAGATGGGGTATTGCCTTAGATTGTCTTAGAACTCACAAACGCGCTTAGAATAAATCATCATAGCTACGTTTGTTAAGTTCCGGATGAATATGGATATAAACTTCCGAATGAAGGAATTTTATGAAAAACTTCCGAATGAAGGAAGTTCCGAATGAAGGACTTCCGAATGAAGGAAGTTCCGAATGAAGAACTTCCGAATGAAGGAAGTTCCGAATGAAGGACTTCCGAATGAAGAAGTTCCGAATGAAGGACTTCCGAATGAAGGACTTCCGAATGAAGGACTTCCGAATGAAGGACTTCCGAATGAAGGACTTCCGAATGAAGGACTTCCGAATGAAGGACTTCCGAATGAAGGACTTCCGAATGAAGGACTTCCGAATGAAGGACTTCCGAATGAAGGACTTCCGAATGAAGGACTTCCGAATGAAGGAAGTTCCGAATGAAGGAAGTTCCGAATGAAGGAAGTTCCGAATGAAGGAAGTTCCGAATGAAGGAAGTTCCGAATGAAGGAAGTTCCGAATGAAGGAAGTTCCGAATGAAGGAAGTTCTGAATGAAGGAAGTTCCGAATGAAGGAAGTTCCGAATGAAGGAAATTCTGAATGAAGGAAGTTCCGAATGAAGGAAGTTCCGAATGAGGAAGTTCCGAATGAAAGAACTTCCGAATGAAAGAACTTCCGAATGAAGGAATGTTCCGGATGAAGAGTTGTTTGATTAATATTGTTTGCCTGTTATATGTACTTGTTGTATTATGTTATGAAATGTGTTATGCTTAGAAGTAAGAATAATATATATCTATATGTTTTTGTGCATCAACCTTTCATGTCTTATCTTAAGCAGAAACGATGACTAATCCAACAGTACAAGCAATCCAAGACTCTAGAGAAACCGCAATTGCCGAAGCACGAACACTCAAGTTCATACCAAACAACCACCGGCTAAAACCAGTCTCAAAATCCACTCACCATGGTTTCAAAGTCGCCATAGCAATTCTTGATCAATCTCATTTCAAGAATGCCTTAAGGAGTACTGCCTCGGTGCCTTATGATTATATGTATGAGTTTTGGGCTACCAAGGAAATCACTTCAAACAAGATCACCTTCACTCTCGACAACAAGCAGCAGACAATTAAGGTTTCAGACTTCCGTAAGATATTCGACATTAGGGATTCACCCAAAGGTATGGTATTCTCGAGGGATCCTACTAAAGACGAACTCATGGAGTTATTTGATGCTATTGGATGTCCTGAAATACGAGTTGCGTCTGAGTTTACCACTGCTAAAGTAGGATAACCTTGGAGAGCATTGTTGGGTATTCTCAGTAGATGTCTTACACCAAAAACAAGTGGGCATGATGCTTTGCGCAGTCCAATAATGAACATCTTCCATGGGATGTACAAAGGCGCAAATGCAGATTATGCTTTATTGTTATGGGAAGAATTCACCTTTCAACTCTTTCATAACAAGAAGCTGAAGACTAATTTCTTTGCTTACCCTCGATTTATCAAGCTTATCATTAACTATTGTATGAAGAATGATGTTACAATTGATAGGCGTGTAGCAAGTCGTCATCACACTGAAGAGGCTGATCATATTGTGGATTTAAGGCATGAAGGACCAGCTGGTGGTGTTATTCCTGGTCCTATTCCCGATTACCTTCTGACGGAAAGAATTAAGGGTTCTGCTGATTACAAGCTACTGCAGCTAGAAATCAAGAAGCTGAAAGCAAATCTTCAGACTGGAGAAGACTCGTCTACTACGGTCAAGAGTAAAGGTAAACGCAAGCAACCAGCTGCGTTACCTGAACCCGAAACCAAGAAGAAGAAGACTGAGGTTAAGAAGGGAAAGGGTAAGGCTGATGAGTTAGCTCTACGTGACGAGGAAGATGTTGTTGATCCTACTCTTGACAAGACGGAGAGAAAAATGATGAAGATAGCTATTCAAAGGAGTAGGAAAGTTACTGGCGGTAGTGGTTCAGGTGCAAGGGTAAATATTGAAGAAGAGTACGAGGAACCAGAGGATATTGATGAGTTTGGGTCACCTGAAAGATATTCTACTTCGAAGGAGACATCCATTCCCCCCGTTTCAGCAAGTGTTGAAAAGGAGTCCGGTGCTCCTACTATCATGGTGTCTACTCAACCGTTAGTAACTCAACCTTTAGCAACTCAACCTCCACCAATTCAACCCTTACCAACCAGACCGGCTTCAACACCATTCCTTCCACCACCAATAACTCCCATCCTTAGTATCGTGGTCACAACCGAGCCTCTTCAATCAACCCAGAGCAGCTCTGCAACATCTACAATGGCTGCATTGGTGATGGCCGAAATGTTGGATAAACATACGGATAATAACAAAAGAGAAATGGATGAACTTCGCCAAGAGCTACGTCGACGAGTTCAAAGTGAAGAAGCATCTAGGAAAGCCCAAGAAGAGATGCTTGCTAAGTTCGCTGCAGATATGGAATTGACGCAAAAAGCTCATGCAGAAGAACTAGCTCAGGTTAAGCAGGCTGAGGCTGATAAGCATGCTGCACGAATCACCAGACTTCAAGCGATGAGGGATACATATAAGGAGCAGAAAGAAGCACTTGAAGCTTCTGTTGAAGAGAGAGTGCAAGAATCTGTTGAATCCATTATGCCTAAACTGCGTGATGAGTTGAAGACACTAGCAGCTGATAACTTGATGATCAAGTCATCCAATCCTTCAGAATCCGCCTACAAAATTGCTTATGAGTTAACGGATTTTGAATTAAAGAATATCCTCAAAGCTCGTATGGTGGAACTTGGATCGTTTGATAAATCTAGGATTCAACGGGCTCTTTACAAATCCCTGAATGACGCTATCATGGAGGATGATAGGTTATTCAAAACGTTTGGAAGTGTGGTACCTTATCACATTCTACCTGAGGAGGACAAAGATGATAGTGAACAGGAAGAGGGTACTGGTGAAGAAGAAGAGGAAGAAGAAAGAGAAGAAGAGGAAAATGATGACGATGATGGTGATGATGATGAGGATGAGGATGCTGATGATGATGATGATGGCGATGATGGTGGTGATGGTAATGAGGAGAGTGCTAGGGGGAGCAACGGGGATAACAATGAGGATGATGATGGGGGTGAACAGCCTAAAGAGGGAGATAAGGTTACCAGCTCCAAGAAACCTGCTAAGTCTGGAACCAAGTCCAAGAAAGATGCAGCGCAGAAGGACAAATCAACATCATCGGAATCAAGACGATCTAAGTGGCGCCACGATGTGAATGCTACTACAGCGTCATCGATTCCCGGTACCTCTATTGCTGTATCTATACCTGTTACCACTAACCCTATTAGTCCTGTTGTTGTTGCTCCTGTGATTGCAGAATCAGTAACGGAACCCAAAGCTGCACAACACTCACCCGTTCATGACACCGCCGAGATGCCTGAATCAGAACCAACAAATGTTCGCGTTTCTACTCCTCTACAACAAGCACAACAATCTACGGTTCCTGAATCAAGCACAAGGGACTGGGCAGACACGTTGGAGATTGACGAGACTGCACCGCCACAGGCTTGGATCACGGTAGCGGCGCAATATGATCCGATCACAGACGCTGACAAAGATGTTTTGTATCTTCGTATCCGCAGTCCGATTGACTTATGTGCATTTCTTGCTCATGAGTATAAGACTTCGGTTACTCCATCTTTGGTGAAGAAAGCGTTGAAGGATAAGAGACTTCGCGCCAAAACCCGGTTAACCGAATGGAGTTGGAGTATTATGCCGATGAGATCCTGAAAGCTCTGAATACCGTTCAACGGCCAGGTCTTCATGAATCAGAAAGAGCTCCACCTCCACTTGATCCTACTCAAGATAATCAGATTGCTCTCGACTTCTTCGTTACATATGATCTTGAGTATCTTCTGAAGGGTTCATCAAAGTACGCCACTTCCTTGACCTTGCTGAAAGCTGCCAACTGGGGGACAATACCCTGGATCGAGGAAAAGGTAAACCGACTCTGGGTCCCAAGGGTAACTCGTAATTATGATATGTATGCTGTTATAGGTGCATCTCATTGGGACGAACGAGTCCGAAGGGCGTACAGGGGTTGCTGCCTAGTCAATTCAGGAAGTAACGTTAGATCCGATATCCGCATCTCCAGCATCTTAGGGTTGAAAACTGAAGCCAAGAATGGCTATTATCATGTGACGGAGATTCGCTTGAAAAGGGAGGATGACATAGAATACAAAATCCAGCAGAGAGATTTTTCTATCATTCGCCTTGAGGATATCGAAGATATGCTGCTTCTGATGACCCGAGATCAACTCACACATATTCCTCGTGAAGACCTCATTGCCTTGAATACAGCACTTCGTATGTTCACACGAAGCGTTGTTATCAAAAAACGAGTTGAAGATCTTCAGTTGGGAGTCAAAAGCTATCAAAGGAAGCTCAACTTAACTCGTCCAGTGAATCAAGTTCTACCTCAACATGTAGATAGATGTCCCTATACTGGCATTTCTGTCCCGAATTGCGGCATTTTCTACTTGAACAGTCGAGGTTTAATGAAGTTTATGAGGGTGGGTGAGCTTTATAAGTATAGTGATGGGACTCTTCTACAAGTCAGAGGAAAGTTGGAGCATCTTAACTCGGGTGGGACTTTGCCAGAGATGACGGAGGATTGGCATCCGGGTTATCGACAGATGGCGAAGTATGTGATCAAGAAGATTGATCAAAAGCTCCGTGAACGTAGATTGATGAGGAGCTTGGAAAGATTCGTTGGTGGTAGACCATATTTAGTGCACCACAAGCTACTACAACGATCCATTTAATGGGTCGTACATTTCAGGTCCACTTTATATTGGTTTTGAATTGTGAATATGTATATTTGTGAATATTGTGCTTGTACGGCTTGATGTAGTGTTAAAGTATGGTAATTTTTCAAGAATTTCTCACGAGATTCTAAATCTTTCAAAATATATCATACTAAAGCACTACAACTATCCCTTATTAACTTAAGGGGGAGCATGAACATGTTCTATGGCCAAACGTCGATTTCATTTTTACCCAAAGACCGGTTAATCCATTCAATATCCCAAATATTAATGGTTAACATTTTGGATAAGGGGAGAAAATGGGATTAAGGAGATTTAAATGATACTTGGCTAAAAAATGAAAAAGACTTAACGATTATCCAACTTAATATGTGTAAAGCACGTGTTAAGGGGGAGCGTTTTTGATGAACAAAACACCTAAGGTACAAAACTTTTGATTTCAATATCACAAGTACCTTAAGTGATTTTCAATGATTTTTCATGGTGGCAATTCCTTCCCAAAACACGCTTAATTCACGACGAATGTGGTGACAAAAGGGTGGTAGGAATAGGTTTAGTCCAATGATTCATCAGAGCCGATGGAATCTTCCCAAGGACAATTCCCTAGATAGAATTAGAAGTCCTAGGAAAGATGGAGAAAGAATGTGAACGTAGCTGAATGCCGACCAAGTACTTAAGCTAGCACTGGAACAATCACAACAAGGTGCTAGTGATGACGTATTGGTAAGCATTGAAGGGGTTGAAGAATGAAAAAGAATTGTAAAGATAAAAGGTGTAAAGAAAGAAGCGCTCCTTACAACTTTAGGCAGAAACCGGGTCAATACATATGCTATTGAGGTCATTTTTGCTAATGATTCTCGGTATTGAAGAAAGACATCATGGACCCAGTGATGCAATGCACAACCCTTTCCAGCTAACTCAAATATCTCTCAAAAGGTATTTGTTTTAATCACACGGAGATCAACACGTTATCTATTGGTTTATTCACTCCGAATAGACTGGTATTGAAAAGGTGGCACTCCTCTCCAGCCATCGCTCACTAAATCAAAACGCACAATCGAGTCTAGAGCCAAGAGATCATCAAAAGTCTCATTAGGACACTTTCCATTTATTCCTTGCTTTCTCACACACTGTGAAAAGTAAGAGATTTTCATGAGTCCTACGCAGTATTCCTGTAATATTGCCAGAACATCCGAGTAATACGCAAGTATTACAATGAAGATGGAAATCCTGCTTGAGCCAACATCAAACAAGCTCATGGTAGGTTACACGTGCGGTTCTTTTAGAACCAATCTTGTGAAAAACTGGAAAGAAACAGTGGTTTAATTCTTAATTGAACTTAAACTCGTTCCAGGCCTCTACGCATTATCATATGATCTTGCCAGAACACTCAGAGTGACTTTTTATTGATCACAGTGACGAGTGGAAATCCTTCTAGTGTTAACATCAAACAGCACTTGGTAGGTGACTTGTAAGATTCTTTATGAATTGAGCTCGTGACAACTGGAAAGCAATGATGGTGAAAATCTTAATTGAAATTCACTTGTTCCAGGTTTCATGAATTGACGGCTTCAAATCACAAGGATAAATTATCCAAGTGATTCACTCTTTATGTTCGCAGTCAGCTTTGGACGGTCGAATAAAGAGAACAGGTTTACCTGCGAAATCCTGTCAGGAAGTTACTTAATTGAAACTATCCGTCACGGGTACGATATCTAATATCGTCCAACGGTCTTCACCGACCGGAGGTAAAATGCTACCGAATTAGAATAAAATGTTCAAAACCATTTTATTCGTGTCGTTTCTGTGTACCTGTTGAAGACGGTGGCGTTGCTGTGTACTTGTTAAAGACGGTGGCGTTGCTGTGTACCAGTTAAAGATGGTGGTGTTGCGGTGTACCTGTAGAAGTCGTTCCCACATGCTTATGTCTTTCTGCATCAAAGTTCAGCAAAAATTCAAGAAAGTACAAGATGAAGTCTTCCGCTGTAACAAACTCTGAAACTTTCGAGAATTCAACAAAAAGACATAAGTGTGTGGAACATGGAGTCACGAGGAGGCAAAATTCACAAGAAAGGCAAAGATCGCACGTGAAAGGCCAAAGAACAATGCTCTCAAGCCAAAGCCAAAAAAATCAAATCAAAATATTCACAACAAAAAGAAAAAGAAGAAAAGACTACGAGCTAAAGAACGAAGACTTAGTATAGTATGCTAGGTTTAGGACTTTGTAACGTGGAGTGACCTCCCTTAGGGGGAGATTGTTAGAAATACGTTTTAACGTATATTAGAAGTATCGGTAACTCCACAATATGATTTATGTTGTAATAGCTCGTAGTTAACAAATAGTTAATAGTTACTTATTAAGTTAAGTAAGAACCGGTCCATGGGCTTGTCATGGGCCGGCCCAAGTCCATATATGACTTGGAAGTATAAATACCCCTTTCCTCCTTGGAAAGGGGTGGTTGTTGTTCATTTCTTGTTTTCATTCAATAAAGAAGACACACATTTTCTCTCACTTTCTCTCTCTAGTTTCTCTCTCTAGAAAACATCAACCCACTTCATAGATAGATTCATAGGTTATCAAGATTCTACAGATAGTCATACACACAATATGAGTATCTAAAGGAAAAAATTTGGAAAATAAACCACAAAGCATAAGCTATTCTAATAGTGATAATTTTCCAAGATTGCTTAAAAAAATAAAAGACTCTAAAACAACTAAAGTAATAAAGACTTTAAGAGTAGTTAGTCATTTAGTTGGAAAAATAAGACGACGATGCATCATTCGAAGTTTTGTCCACCGGAACGAAAACTTGGAGAGGAGGTCGAGTGAGGAGGAATTCAAGGAAATTTAACTTCTCATATACATGAGCAAGTTCAATTTGTTGAAATCGACAACAAGCACACGAGGATCCATGATGCAACACAAAATCGGTTGATGGGGGTAGGGCATCAAACCTAGGGTTTGGTGGTGGTGGGGTAATAGGGTAGGAAATGTTTTCACAATGCCTTTTGAGGTTTGGGAAGGTTGAAAGGTCATTGAGTTGAGGGGTGTTGAAGGATTGTGGTGGTGGGGGAACATTTTCTTTTGCTCCGGTGATGGGGTTAATGGTATAAGTCTCATTCCAATACTTGATTGGAGAGAAGGTAGGGTTTTTGGGTGGTTTGGAAGAAGATGGTTCATTCTTCTTAATCCAAATAGGACGAACCGAGATTTTCGGTTTCTTTGAAAGCTTGGATGAGGAAGCTTTGGGTAAGTGGGGTTGTGACAAAGAAATGTCAAGGTTATGAATGGAGGAGTTAGGCATTGTGAAGGTGTGAGAATGAAATCTCAAGGTTGGGAAGGTGTGAGAATGAATTCTCAAGGTTGGGAAGGTGTGAGAATGAAATCTCAAGGTTGGGGTATAAGTAGAATGTAATCAAGGTAAGAATTTGAATACAAAATGTGAAGTGTCAAGGAATGTTTAGCCAAATTGAGTATACAAGGAATCTTGACAGGGTATAGGGTTTTAATTTTTTTTTTTGACAAAAAACAGTCAAAAGCTAGTTGCTGTCCGCGGTACCTTATAGGGACCGGCGGTTCCTTATCACTTAAGGAACCGCGCGACTTTAAGGAGCCGCATGCAGTGGACTTGAAACCAAGTTTTTCTAGGTTTTTGAGAAAAACTAATACTTTTTCAAAAAGTTGCAAATCTTGGAATTTTACCTCTATTAGCACTAAGTTATGCTAGGGTTGCATAAAAGCAACACATTCACAAAGAATGTCTTGACAAAGGGTGACAAAATATTTAGATATCATTTTGAACCAATTTTAGTCAAGTTTTTAGAGGTTGTGATAGATTTAGGTTCAATTTTAATTTCAAATTAAAGTTGATTAATGTGCACATAAGGATAGAAACACATAAAGACAAATCCATAGATCAACTTCATGAAACACTCATGAAGGAAGCAAATACAATGACAAATGAAAATAAAAAACAACTAACTAATACAAAGCTAGCTTAACATTAAATCTAGATGAGTAGTCTTCTTTGGCTTGGTTTTGTTGAAAAAAATTTATTTAGAAAACTCATCATTCATCTCCTAGGAGGAGGCATGGAGAACAAGGCAAGCAAGAACTCTTGCAACCTCCTATGCAGTCCAAACATTTCCATCCTAAGGTTATGGATGATGTAGTGGTTGTAGAGGCAACATGGACAATTAGGACCATGAGTCTCTTGAAACCCATAGTAAGGATCACCCAAGAGGAGGGAAAGTGGGACACCTAAAATTGGAATGTTTGAGTGTGGTGGAGGTGGAGGAGGCATGTTCTCCAAGGTGATGTGTGTGATTTGGAGGCAAGTTCTCCAAAGGAGAAATGGATGAGTGTGGAGGTATGTTCTCCAAGGTTGGTGAAATGGGTGAGTATGGAGGGGTAAATGGTGAAGTCACCAAGGTGTCATCAAAGTCATTCACAAAAGGAATGCTTTGGATTGGTTGTGGTTGTGTAGTCACATCCAAGGGTGAACTTGGAGTGAAGGGTGAAGAAGAGCTCATTCATTCTTGAGTGAAATGAAGAGGAGGTAGAACCAATAGAGTGGTTAGTACCATGGGTGGAGGTTGTCTTGCATGGTGCAAGGGGTGGTGAAGGTGATGAGGAAATGAGAATTGGAACCATCTCATTTTTGGGTGTGTGAAAGGGTGAGGAGTTAGGCTTGAGTACCTTATGTAACACCCCCAAATTTATACAACTCAATACAGCGGAAGACTAGTTGGTGTTACGGGTTAGCACATTACTCACATCATAGACAACGCTTAAAAATCACGTTGTTTAATAATAAAACATTTCCATTCATAAAATATCAAAGTTACATCGGTCCCAAGTCTTATTATTTCATACAAAGTTTTACAAAGTATTTGAATGGAAAATATTGTTTAAGTGCGGGCCATGAATTCTTGTCGTCTTCCCGAGAATTACCTTCAAGTACCTGAGATAAAACATGTTAAAAGAAAAGGTCAGCGATAACGCCGAGTGAATTCATAGAGTTTGATAAAATCCATCAATATAATATCAGTATAAAATTATTACTGAAAATCATTTTGTACAAATCATTTTAATAGGCCATAAAATAGCCAAAGTCATTTTATACATATCCTTATCGAAAATCAAAATATAGGCATTTGCCTTAAAAATCATTATACGAGCCAATGTCGTAAAAACATCATACAATACGTCTTACGACGTTGTATAAAGTAAAATAAAAACCGTTATATGAATATGGTTATGAAAACCAAAACACGAACATAATATCAGTAGTATGACCCTGTATTGCTAGTCAGGCAATACATCGTAATTCGGAGCGTCTAATAGTATTTCGTTAGTTTGGATTATTATAAGCCGCATGACATTGTTACCTTACTAAACCAACAACAGGTAGCTAACCCGATACTCAATTTGCCCATCTAAAGTAGCGTGTCATCACAAAGGTCACGCTATGGAAATCTTCTCATACATAAATTCGCTTACCAATCAATGTGGCACGACGGGGATCAACCGTCAAGGCGCGAACTGGGGTGATCGTCCCCAAATAGTACTATTATATGCACAAGCGTCTACCAAAACCCGGTAGTTTACAATTCATGCTAATGGGACTTTTAGTGACATAACCTAACTTTAATAATCCATTTTATTTCATCTATCGGGTCCTTTAATAATTTATCGGGTCATACAATCGGGTCATACAATCATTCGGGTCCAAATCAATAAACAAGCATTCGGGACAAATGGTGTCCTATTTTATAAAAACTAACATGTTATCTCCCTCGCGGGTTTATAAAACATTTATAAAACATTTAAAAGATTTCGAGGCTATGAACTCACGTTGATGTGGGAAGGCGGGTTATCGGCAATTCGGACGTACGGTACGTGCTTCAATCACGGATACCTAGACAAATAATACTCGTCTTAGACTAATGTCCAATGACTTTATAAAAATAACAATTATGTATACATATGATGATTTTATATATATGATGATCAAGTGGGTTTACATGTTCTCTTTTACTCATTTTAGTGTTTACGTATTGGTATCTTCTTACTAGTTTACTAGTTTTACCTATTTACGTGTTTTAAGTCCAATAAACTTACTATCAGTTCTTTAACTTGTATTAATCCATGTTATACTTATATTATCATTATCTACACTTTACAAGTTGGGCCTAAATGGGTTAAGCCCAATATAATAAGTTTATAAGTGTCTTAGTCCATTTTGTTGTATTATTAGTCCAATATACTTAGTTAGCTCGTTAATGTCCGTATGTCCTATAGTTCGGGTTTTATCGGTTTTTACTTGTTATACATGTTTATATATCAGTATATAAGTTTTACAAAGTTTACATTAGACGGGTCCAACCATCTAAGTTTTATTTAACAAAAACGTTAATTTTACGGTATTACCGAAAAAGTCGTAAAAATCATGTTTATAGTTTTATAACTTATAAAACTTAACAAGTTACCATTTTTATAAAATGTCCACTTATTTACCATTGTACATATTTATAAATGTATTATATAAGTCAGTGGGTTTTAATTTATATTTTATACTATTAAATTTTTGAGTGCTTATATAATAGTATTATACTTTAATTTCCAAAATCTGATTTTTATCTTCACTTTTACCAAAACTGCCATATCTAGAGTTATATATGGAGATAGAAGCTCAAATTTTTATCACATAAACTAAATGATATGTGCTCCATTTAATTCTTCTATAGATACTGTTGAATCATCCTCTAAGTATTTTCTAAAAATCGTCCAAAACAGTGAACTCAGATTTGTACCTTAAACTTGTTTTGATCATATCTTACTCATTACAATGATTCCATTGCATGGCCAACTCTCACATGTGTACAATACCCATAGCTTACTGTATATTAGTTCTACTTCATCATTTTATCAGTTCATGACATGTTTCTTTACTGTTTTATACAGCCAATAAATTTAACCAAGATTTTAATCTTGTTTCTTATAGTTTTTCACCTTTTTAATCATGTTAATCAACACCAAATCCCCACATAACATTTTTATCATCATATAATCATCATATACATATAAAATAGGAAATAAAATACATGTTAACATAATCAAAATAACAAGAAGATGAGGAGGACAATCTTTATACCACCAAGTTGATGTAGGTTATGAGTTTGACATGGATTTGGATGGAGAAACTTGTGCATAGCCAAGATCATCTTCAAGACCACCAATATTCATATACTCCTTGTGGAAAATCAGCCTCAAGAATCCATGGAAACTCCTCCATGGATGTTATAATCACCTCCAATAAATAGGGTTTCAAAAGGGCTTCAACATGTGCAAGAATAACATAGGATTTCATGGTTGATTTTTGATCAAAATGGTGTTTTTGGGGTAATATGGGACGGCACAATTGAGAGCCAAGAGAGAGGGATTGTGGTTTTGCATGTTGGTAAATGAATAAGTGGTTTTGAGTTTCTTGTTTTGTGGTAAGCTTAGCTTACAAAGAAAGCATAAGCTAACATGTGGAGTATTTGTTTATGAGGTTGTGACACCTCATAGTGTAAGTAGCTTAATGTGGCCGGTTTTGATGGGGGTGGGGCAAGTGTCCCACTTGTCTCATCCCCATTTATTTACGGGTACTCCTCGATTCTAGTTTCCTCGATTTGCGTGCCCTCGGGTCGTTTTACGAAAAACGTTTTTATAAATTATGAATCAACGGCACAAAACGAATCTAATAAAAATTGTCTTATCAAAAACGGAGTTTGAAAACGTAAATACGTAATCCTAAGGTTTCCGGTTTAGTCGTAAAGGACGTTAAAATAAAATCGTAAGTCCTAGTCTCTTCTCGTAAATTTGTGAGTTTATGAACCAACACAAATTTAAAACTCCAAAATAATATTCACGGATAAATTTATTTTCTGAAATGTCGGACTGTCACTAAAGACGGTGTATGTAAACGTAAGCACGTAACGTTGAATCCTCCGGTTTAGACGTAGTCGACGCTACTTCAAGACGTAAATCCAAATTTCTTCCCAAAAATAAGTGAGTTCATAAAATAATATTTTCAAATAAATATTGAGAATAAAATATCAATCATAAATTGTCGGATTGTCACAGCATTTACCCCTAAACAGGATCTTTGTCCTCAAAGATCATCTTACCTTACTACTCGCTTCTTATAGGGTTAAAGCCATGTGGGTATTTCCTCCACATTCGGTCTTTTCTCACAAGTGTAATTCATTATAATACGCGAGTTTCATCAAACATAACTACGGGAATAAGATCAGGCTTAATGTTGACTTACTTTCTCTATCCATGATGTTCACGGGTTTCTGATGAATGCAACTTTTCGCCGATCTAAGCTTTACTAAGAACAATCAGATTCTCACTTGATAGATATTCCATCAAGTTTGATATACGAATCATAATTCACGCAGTTCTTGAAGTCCTAGGGTAGATCCAGCTTATATGCTTTTCAAACCAAATCTTTTACATCATCTCAATGGTCCTATACAACGGGGACTTATATCCCATGATTTGTCAGATCATGAATTCATTTTTTTTTTCAAGTTTAAAAATTGTGGCATAACTTCGCTACCCATTTGGCACTTCAAGATCTACATTTCATATTCACATAACCTCTTGCCCACTACTGGCTGTCAATAATAAGATCCTAATTTTAACAATCATTTCAGATCTTGCGGGTCGGGTATTTTGTAAGGTTAGGTTCGCCATCATAAGAAACCTTAAACCTAAAAGACATGTCCAACTCACAATGGGTGTATGTCGGGTGTCTTTATCTCAACTCCTACTTACAGTTGCTCTAATATAGATCCTAACAAGATTAGATCTCGATCCTAATACGATAATTCTCAGTGATAATCTTTCCAAAGGAAAACGATTATACGGTCTATTACCAAAGGTCAATCATTCAGATATAAAACAACACTTATAGTATTTTGTATCGTTACTTTACCTCGTCCCTTCGATTTGGAGTGGTACATAGTACTCTCATCAAGATTCGCTCACAATGACTTCTGAGCAAATCTCAAGAAATTCGATGTGAAGCGAGGATCTTGATGGAGGTGATCGATACGGCACACCATGTTTACACAACTCTTTTGCATTTATCATTAACGGGAATGATATTAGCAGATTTGGTCAGTCTGTCGACGATGACCCAAATCGAATTAAATTCAGATGATGACCTTTGCAATAGCTAGACGTTCACTAATGTATGAGGCGATGTCTGCCTTCATAATTGCCATAGTACAACTTCTTCAGACAAAGATACTTTTAGTCATAAATGACATAAATAGAATACTTATACTTACAAATTCCAACATAACTATATCTCAAAATATCCTTGTTTAGGCAACCACAAGTAGCCTTTAAAACATTTAACGCTATCGGCTTCTCAATTCTAATGGTTCATATTAGCCGTGAAACCTTTCAATATTTATATTATCCTTTTTACAAACATTGTTTATTTTTATATCGTTCAACAATTTATTTTGCACCTTCATTATTAAAGAACATATCCAAATTGGTTCTTTATCTTTTATACATAACGTGTCAGTAATTATGTTCACTTTCCTGATGAAATAGTTATCATGTCCGTATTTATTCAAAAATTATTTCTTCACATTTTCTCTGTTTTAGTTTCGTCTCATCTATCATTTTTATCAGTTTTTCTCAATCCGACGTTTTTAAAGCGTTGATAATTATTACAAATAAATTAATAATAATTATTAAATTTTTATGAAACGTAAACGTTAAAAGTTTAAATTTCTTAGTTCGTCTAATTATAGAAAAATGTTCAAAATAAATTTGAATTTAGTTAACACAATTTTTTTTATCAAAAATAATTAACAGGATTCGTAAATGTTCGAGAAATCTTCGTTTATATTTTGGTCAAAATTTTCTTAGTTTGAAAAGCGTAAATTATCGTTTCAAATTTCAAGTTATGGTTTAAATAGGTTTTCTCAATCCTTCTTAGGTTATCTTAAGGTATGCAAAAACATTTACCCCTAAACAGAAGTTTAGTTAAATGTTTTGGTTATAAGGGAATAATCCCTCAAAATCCTTTGTTAAAACATTTGTCAAAATATATTTGCACTTTCTTTTTAGTATAACTCAAAGTCTTAAATAACTTCTAAATTTTGAAGAGTCAATTTATATTCCATTATCTATTAATCACACGGTTAAATCATGTAAGGTATTAAGTCTTAAGTCTTATGTTAAATATTCAAGGTACAAGTTTTAATTGTTCGGCCAATTCAGGGTAATCTATAATTAATTATTAACTTCATTCTTATTCTTATAAACAAACATATAGTCCTTAATGATCACGAGCATGAATTTATCAAATTACAGCCTACACACGTGATTCACCAAATTTATGAATGCTACATGTGTTTTAGTCAATCCAAACGTCACCACGTGAAACTCATAATGTTCATTACAAGTACCGGATGTAGTGATTGGAATACATAATCTTCTTCGCGGACGCGAAGTTGATAATAACCATGTCGTGGATCAAATCTTTAAAACATACGCTAGAACCTTGTAAATGATCGAACAATCTTCCATTTCGAGT
Organism: Glebionis coronaria; assembly: GCA_025667525.1. Lineage (NCBI taxonomy): Eukaryota > Viridiplantae > Streptophyta > Magnoliopsida > Asterales > Asteraceae > Glebionis > Glebionis coronaria. Next base: position 275,924,707 of record CM046874.1, read on the forward strand.
TATGGATATAGTTTTCGATTGTCAATTTACTCAGTTCACAGTAATATATAAATATAAGGAATCATAACACCATAGCTCTTCATGATGACAGGCTTGGTAGAATAAAATCTTTCTCAGAAAACTCTCTTAGTTGTACGGTAATTCCTTTAATTTAGATGGTGCTGACGTACAGTGCACAAGCCACAGGTGCAGCACCGGAAGTATAATCAATACCAAATTCAACTTGCCTTAATGGAAAAAGTCTAGGTGATTTATCAACAAATACTTCCTAAAGTTTCAGATAACATTAACATCTTTTAATACATTTATTTTAAGTTCTTTCTAGATTATAATATCTATGACTAATTCACAATCATTCACGGTATACTTTTAAGTCTAAATGCATGATAAAATCATCCATCAAGAATTAATTAGATCACTTTCGATAGTCAACATCTTATCTTTTAGGGAAATTCTACTCGAGTTCTCGTCAATTAAGACAATGTCGTCATGTCATAATCAATCAATCCATTTTACTGGCACTATCAATTTTTTTCAGTTTTATTGCCGTCGATAAGATGTGAACTTCTCAAAAGACAAATGATAATTCATAATCCTTCACAAATTCAAGGATATATGGAGACACAACTACCATCTAAACAGTAAGGTCAACGCATAATCTATGCGAGAGAATTTCAAATCAGATACAGATGAAAACATTTAACGAATATAAGTATATATCCCATGTTTTCATGAATTGAGTACGCATTCGAAAGCTCCTCGGATCGTTACCCATGTCATTCAAATGAAATCAAATCAAAAGAAATGATAAGAACGTCAATACATCCAGTCGGGTATCAACACTCGGTAATCAGATACTTTTCCTAAGAATCTCACTACGGGAGAATTGGACAAGAAAGAATTGTCAATTGTCAAATAAGACAATTTCCACAAATGAGTAAATTCAACTCAGAAGAATAGATGCTACAGGCACATATGTAGGTGTCCCTAACACTATGTCCCTATTTTTCACTTCTTGCAGATCTCATAAAATTTATTCTTTCACAATCTTCAAAGAAAATATAGTGTTTATTCATTAGTTTTATGGCGACTACTAATCAGCCTTGCATGGTCCATTCCAAATTGTATGTAGGCGCGCAACTATATACAATTTCAAGATTAACGATGCAATACTCAGTTCGTCAAAATTTTATCATCATGTTTATAATAAAGACATTTTCATGCTTAATTCTTAAATAAGAATCAAAAATAAATTTACAAAGATTTTCGTTGTTATGAAAACAATTAAGTTTTCCAAGATACTTTATAAACAACCTCATTTCGATAACAATCACTTATAAATCTTACTTTGAATAATCCTTATAGTAATGAAAATTCAATTTTTCTCAATGGATACGGTTTTGTCTTATAAAAACAATGAGTGGTCTGCAAAAGAGTGATGAAAGCTTGTTCACCAAGAACTAACTACAATATGATAGGAAATGAGCTTTAGCCAAATAATCATGAAGTTCATGATCTCGATGGCACTCAAAAGAATAATCCACAACGTAACTCAATTCGAGATGAGTACTTGTTCAAGGGTTGCATCACTAATGCGAACATTAGGATGAAGCAAGAAAAGATAGATAACATTGATACATGTAGAATTTAGCAATCAAAGGTAGTCTTTTATTAATCGCAAACAAGTCAAAATTGTACCGTAACACGTTACATGTCACTATGTCATACAATTCTCAGAACTCATCCTACCAACTGATATCTCAGTTAAGTTAGGGATTCTTAAAAGATACCACAATGAATACTAATCTACAAGAGTCATTAGGTGTTCCACATGTCCCGGAAGATCCATAGGTCCCAATTCAGAAGAAGATTTCTTCAATTTATTTCCTGGACACTAGGCATCCTCATTATTGGACAATGGCCTAGGAGCAACCCTTAACACGAATCAACAATCAATTAAAACCTTATAATTCAATCACAGAACTTAACGACTTCCTCTTAACAATCTCATATTCCATACAAGTTAGGTTTTACTTTATTCAAGTCTTAACCAATTTTATACTCAATTCGATATCCTACCTCATTTTCCAATAGTTTCAACCTTATTCTTAGGCCTTAATAGGGCAATAAAGGCTCGATATGAATCAACACTTAATTTCCAATCCTATATCTTTTACAACAACAATTATCAAATGAGTCACTAGTATGAGATGAATCATACATTCAATTAGACTTCTCGGAAAGGTACTAGTGGCATGAGGCTTTTGGGTAATGGTTCCAATGACAACCTCAAGTGCAACATTCACCCTTTCGATTTCAATTTAAGAATTGGATGACAACGAATTAGATGACATCTTTCTAGGTGGTAACGTTTTGTCAAACTCCACTCTATAAGGATAGATCGTCATGACATCGATATCAGATTTAATCTCGCCAATTCTTCTTCAATATCACAATCAACTAATATCTACATTTCTACGAATATCAACCATTTGTTGGGATCATAAATATCCACAACTTGGTTTAGATCTAGGATAGCTAGAATTCCTACAAGAATAGCTTCGATTAATTTTCTAGGGGAGTTAGGGTTTCTTGTGACAATCTACGTCGTATAAATACCTCGTATAAAAATCAAAATAATCATCAAACAATCATGTAATAAAATTACATCATATATATATATATATATATATATATATATATATATATATATATATATATATATATATATATATATATATATATATATATATATATATATATATATATATATATATATATATATATATATATATATATATATATATATATATATATATATATATATATATATTAAAATAATACTTCTCAGTCTGGCATTGTCGGTAACTCGGGAATTCTTCGGCACCGTTATAGTCAAAAGATTTTTAGACATTTTTAGAAAAATGTTTATAGTTAAAAGATTTTGAAATGTTTTATTCAAAACCTTGGTTTTAAAAATATTTCGTTCTCTATAACGAGAGCTCTGGTACCAAACTGTAACACCCCCAAATTTATACAACTCAATACAGCGGAAGACTAGTTGGTGTTACGGGTTAGCACATTACTCACATCATAGACAACGCTTAAAAATCACGTTGTTTAATAATAAAACATTTCCATTCATAAAATATCAAAGTTACATCGGTCCCAAGTCTTATTATTTCATACAAAGTTTTACAAAATATTTGAATGGAAAATATTGTTTAAGTGCGGGCCATGAATTCTTGCCGTCTTCCCGAGAATTACCTTCAAGTACCTGAGATAAAACATGTTAAAAGAAAAGGTCAGCGATAACGCCGAGTGAATTCATAGAGTTTGATAAAATCCATCAATATAATATCAGTATAAAATTATTACTGAAAATCATTTTGTACAAATCATTTTAATAGGCCATAAAATAGCCAAAGTCATTTTATACAAATCCTTATCGAGAATCATAATATAGGCATTTGCCTTATAAATCATTATACGAGCCAATATCGTAAAAACATCATACAATACGTCTTACGACGTTGTATAAAGTAAAATAAAAACCGTTATATGAATATGGTTATGAAAACCAAAACACGAACATAATATCAGTAGTATGACCCTGTATTGCTAGTCAGGCAATACATCGTAATTCGGAGCGTCTAATAGTATTTCGTTAGTTTGGATTATTATAAGCCGCATGACATTGTTACCTTACTAAACCAACAACGGGTAGCTAACCCGATACTCAATTTGCCCATCTAAAGTAGCGTGTCGTCACAAAGGTCACGCTATGGAAATCTTCTCATACATAAATTCGCTTACCAATCAATGTGGCACGACGGGGATCAACCGTCAAGGCGCGAACTGGGGTGATCGTCCCCAAATAGTACTATTATATGCACAAGCGTCTACCAAAACCCGGTAGTTCACAATTCATTCTAATGGGACTTTTAGTGACATAACCTAACTTTAATAATCCATTTTATTTCATCTATCGGGTCCTTTAATAATTTATCGGGTCATACAATCGGGTCATACAATCATTCGGGTCCAAATCAATAAACAAACATTTGGGACAAATGGTGTCCTATTTTATAAAAACTAACATGTTATCTCCCTCGCGGGTTTATAAAACATTTATAAAACATTTAAAAGAGTTCGAGGCTATGAACTCACGTTGATGTGGGAAGGCGGGTTATCGGCAATTCGGACGTACGGTACGTGCTTCGATCACGGATACCTAGACAAATAATACTCGTCTTAGACTAATGTCCAATGACTTTATAAAAATAACAATTATTTATACAATATGATGATTTTATATATATGATGATCAAGTGGGTTTACATGTTCTCTTTTACTCATTTTAGTGTTTACGTATTGGTATCTTCTTACTAGTTTACTAGTTTTACCTATTTACGTGTTTTAAGTCCAATAAACTTACTATAAGTTCTTTAACTTGTATTAATCCATGTTATACATATATTATAATTATCTACACTTTACAAGTTGGGCCTAAATGGGTTAAGCCCAATATAATAAGTTTATAAGTGTTTTAGTCCATTTTGTTGTATTATTAGTCCAATATACTTAGTTAGCTCGTTAATGTCCGTATGTCCTATAGTTCGGGTTTTATCGGTTTTTACTTGTTATACATGTTTATATATCAGTATATAAGTTTTACAAAGTTTACATTAGACGGGTCCAACCATCTAAGTTTTATTTAACAAAAACGTTAATTTTACGGTATTAGCCGAAAAAGTCGTAAAAATCATGTTTATAGTTTTATAACTTAAAAAACTTAACAAGTTACCATTTTTATATAATGTCCACTTATTTACCATTGTACATATTTATATAAATGTATTATATAAGTTAGTGGGTTTTAATTTATATTTTATACTATTAAATTTTTGAGTGCTTATATAATAGTATTATACTTTAATTTCCAAAATCTAATTTTGATCTTCACTTTTACCAAAACTGCCATATCTAGAGTTCTATATGGAGATCTTCCGGTACTTCACTAGAATGAGATCTTCCGGTACTTCACTAGAGATGCTCCATATTGAGATCTTCCGGTACTTCACTAGAATGATGAGGCGGAGGAGATAAGTCTTCAAATTCATCCTCGAATGGGTTTGAGGATGGATGGGAATTACTCGAAGAGTTGAAATGAGAACTAGTACCAACGCCATCACCATCACTTGTTGGCATTCGAGTGTCCTCATCATCCGGCTCTTGTTGATCGGATTTTCACGAACCTTGGTCACTTCTAGGCTTTCGTTCATATACCTCTTGAATAGGCAAGATAACCCGATGAACCGGGTGAAAGCGAGAAAGATCGAGGTGAGGAAAATCATGACCAACCCTTTTAAAAAGGCGAGTAAGAAGCATAGCATAGGGAAGGTTTGTTTTGGGCTTGGAAAGAGCATAATTTATACGTCGAGCGATATAGAATGCCAAATTGTACTCGGTTGATGTAAAGATGCAAAACAACATATGCACCATACAAGCCGGGATATGATCTCGATTTCCACCAAGACAAAATACATTCTACCTAAGGATATTTTCCCATTGGACCATAAAATCCTTAAGGTCACTTGAGAGCACTTCATAGCGATTCACATTTTGTACATTAGTATGAAGGCTTCTCACAACGTTTCCATCACGCTCTTCCGAAATGATATCAAGGATGAAATTTAGATCAACTTCGGTGATGTCATTTGGAGTTTTGTCGTTGGATTCCAAGAGAGCATCAAGTCTCCATTTGTCCGTAAAAAGACAAGTTCCTACATATGGCACACCAAGAATATCACCAAACTCATCGAGGGAATATTGAATGATTTGATCATTCAACATGAAACGAATGAAGATTTCGCCATTGAATTCAAGCATGGAGTAAGTGCTAAAGAATTCAAGAAGAAACAAGGGATATATATCTTCTTCTATGAAGAGCAAGCTATCAAACCCAATATGACCAAACATAGACTTGATATAATCGTACCCCGTCATTTCTTCATCTACGGCTCTACCCTCATGGAAATTTCGAGTTGAAAGAAATGGAAAGGAGTTTTGAAGTTGAGTGGAAGCATAGGTTTGGGAAATGTTTGGCATATAATTTCTAGTGAGTTGATGATCCTTTTGGTATTGTGAAGGCATGATTAGTACCTAAATACAAACAAGAAAAAATATATTTCCAATCACTCATATGAAAAATTAAAATCAAAAATCGAAAATATAAGAACGTGTTATATCAATTTCTTGACAAACAAAGGATTGAATCCATATCATTCTCATGTTCACAATGTAGCTATTCCATTATTTACGAACATATGAACTATGTTGGATCAACAATGGACTAGAACATTGGTTTTTCAAAACAAGGTTTTTAGGTAAGCATTAACAATGTCATTACCTATTTGTTCATGGGTTCATCTCAAATCCATCTTTTAATCAAAATTATTTAATCAAAATTCGGATTTGTTCTACAAGTGGGTTTTAGTGAAATCTTAATGAATATGACCCTAAGGAATCATAGTAGAATAACCATGTCAACCCACATTCCTATTAAGGTTTTAATTCAATTTCAATTTTAAAAATCCCCAATTATGAAAGGATGAACCCTAGAACAAAATAGATGAAATTGAAAGAAAATACTTACAATTAATTGATGTTAGATGAAGAATGAGTGAAACCCACATGTAACACCCCCAAAATTTATACAACTCAGTACAACGGAAGACTAGTTGGTGTTACGGGATAGCACATTACTCACATCATAGACAACGCTTAAAAGTCGCGTCGTTTTAATAATAAAGCATTTCCATTCATAAATATCAAAGTTACATCGGTCCCAAGTCATATTATTTCATACAAAGTTTTACAAAGTATTTGAATGGAAAATATTGTTTAAGTGCGGGCCATGAATTCTTGTCGTCTTCCCGAGAATTACCTTCAAGTACCTGAGATAAAACATGTTAAAAGAAAAGGTCAGCAATAACGCCGAGTGGATTCATAGAGTTTAATAAACCATCAATATAATATCGGTATAAAGTTATTACCGAAAATCATTTTGTACAAATCATTTTAATAGGCCATAAAATAGCCAAAGTCATTTTATACAAATCCTTATCGAAAATCAAAATGTAGGCATTTGCCTTAAAAATCATTATACGAGCCAATGTCGTAAAAACATCATACAATACGTCTTATGACGTTGTATGCAAATAAAAACCGTTATATGAATATGGTTATGAAAAACCAAAACACGAACATAACATCAATAGTATGACCCCGTATTGCTAGTCAGGCAATACATCGTAATTCGGTGCGTCTAGTAGTATTTCGTTAGTTTTGGATTATTATAAGCCGCATGACATTGTTACCTTACTAAACCAACAACGGGTAGCTAACCCGATACTCAATTTGCCCATCTAAAGTAGCGTGTCGTCACAAAGGTCACGCTATGGAAATCTTCTCATACATAAATTCGCTTACCAATCAATGTGGCACGACGGGGATCAACCGTCAAGGCGCGAACTGGGGTGATCGTTCCCAAATAGTACTATTATATGCATAAGCGTCTACCAACTCCCGGTAGTTCACAATTCATGCTAATGGGACTTTTAGTGACATAACCTAACTTTAATAATCCATTTGATTTCATCTATCGGGTCCTTTAATCATTTATCGGGTCATACATTCGGGTCATACAATCATTCGGGTCCAAATCAATAAACAAACAATCGGGACAAATGGTGTCCTATTTTATAAAAACTAACATGTTATCTCCCTCGCGGGTTTATAAAACATTTATAAAAACATTTAAAAGAGTGCGAGGCTATGAACTCACGTTGATGTGGGAAGGCGGTTTATCGGCAATTCGGATGTACGGTACGTGCTTCAATCACGGAAACCTAGACAAATAATACTCGTCTTAGACTTTTGTCCAATGACTTTATAAAAATAACAATTATGTATACATATGATGATTATATACATATGATGATCAAGTGGGTTTACATATTCTCGTTTACTCATTTTAGTGTTATATGTCGATAACTTTTATACTAGTTTACTAGTTTTACCTTTTTACGTGTTTTAGGTCCAATAAGCCTATTATAAGTTTATTAACTTGTATTAATCCATTTCATACTTATATTATCAGTATTTAAACTTTCAAGTTGGGCCCAAATGGGTTAAGCCCAATAAGTTCTTTTTATGAGTGTTTATCTTATTTAGTCCAATTATTAGCCCAAGTATTAGTCCAATATGTTTACTTAGCTCGTTAATGTCCGTATGCCCTATAGTTCAGGTTTTATCGGTTTTTACTTGTTATACATGTCTATATATCATTATATAAGTTTTATAAAGTTTTCATTAGACGGGTCCAACCATCTAAGTTTTATTTAACAAAAACGTTAATTTTACGGCAATAGCCGAAAAAGTCGTAAAAATCATGTTTACAGTTTTATATCTTATAAAACATAACAAGTTACCATTTTTATAAATTGTCCACTTATTTATCATTGTACATATTTATATAAATAAAATTCATGAGTTAGTGGGTTTTAATTTATATTTTATACTATTAAATTTTGAGTGCTTATATAATAGTATTATTCTTTAATTTCCAAAATCTGATTTTTATCTTCACTTTCACCAAAACTACCATATCTAGAGTTCTATATGGAGATAGAAGCTCAAATTTTTATCACATAAACTAAATGATATGTGCTTCATTTAACTCTACTATAGCTACTGTTGAATCATCTTCTAAGTATTTTCTAAAAATCGTCCAAAACTGTGAACTCAGATTTGTATCTTAAACTTGTTTTGATCATATCTTACTCATTACAATGATTCCATTGCATGGCCAACTCTCACATGTGTACAAGACCCATAGCTTAATGTATATCAATCTATTCAAGTCATTTTACTAGTTTACCATATGATTATTTACTGTTTCATACAGCCATCTAAATTAAGCAAGATTTTAACCTTGTTTCTTATAGTTTTTCATCTTTTTAAGCATGTTTATCAACACCAAATCCCCACACAATATTTTTAATCATCATTCATCATCATATACATATACATAAGTGAAAGAAATACAAGATTAAATAATCAAAAATATCAAGAGGATGAGGAGGACAATCTTTATACCACCAAAGTGATGAAATGATGAGCTTTTGGATGAACAAGACATGGTTTTGGGTAACCAATCTTATGAGATATCAACACCACTTCTAGGATCACCAAGTATTTGTAGATTACTCCAAAAATCAGCCCTTGTTCTTCATGAAAACTCCTTGAGAAATCAGCCCCAAGACACCAACAAAACTTCTCCTTGGATGTTAAAACTTGCACCAATCTTCATCTCTTTGAATGGAGATTAACATATGTTAATTATAACAAATGTTTGTGGTTAAAATTGATTAAATGAGGGTGTTCTTGGTGGAGATGGGACGAATTTTAGAGAGAGGGAGGAGTGTTGTGTGGTTTTTGCATGTAAGAATGGAAGCTAATAGGAAGTTTGAGGTGGTTTTGTTAGGTTAGTGGGAAATGTAGCTTACTTTGTAAGCCTTAAGCAACAAGTGTAAGCTTGTTGCTACAAGCTTGACACATCACAAGTGTGGTGTCACTTGTGTAGCCTTCCCATATAGTGGGGTGGGACAAGTGTATACTTGTCTCATCCCACTAATTTACGGGTATTCCTCGATTCTAGTTTCCTCGATTTGCGTGCCCTCGGGTCGTTTTACGAAAAACGTTTTTATAAATTATGAATCAACGTCACAAAACGAATCCAATAAAAATTGTCTCATCAAAAACGGAGTTTGAAAACGTAAATACGTAATCCTAAGGTTTCCGGTTTAGTCGTAAAGGACGTTAAAATAAAATCGTAAGTCCTAATCTCTTCTCGTAAATTTGTGAGTTTATGAACCAACACAAATTTAAAACTCCAAAATAATATTCACGGATAAATTTATTTTCTAAAATGTCGGACTGTCACCAAAGACGGTGTATGTAAACGTAAGCACGTAACGTAGAATCCTCCGGTTTAGACGTAGTCGACGCTACTTCAAGACGTAAATTCAATTTACTTCCCAAAAATAAGTGAGTTCATATTGTAACATTAAAATAATGTTTTCAAATAAATATTGAGAATAAAAATATCAACCATAAATTGACGGATTGTCACAGCATTTACCCCTAAACAGGATCTTTGTCCTCAAAGATCATCTTACCTTACTACTCGCTTCTTATAGAGTTAAAGCCATGTGGGTATTTCCTCCACATTCGGCCTTTTCTCACAAGTGCCATTTATTACAATACGCGAGTTTCATCAAACATAACTACGGGAATAAGATCAGGCTAATTGTTGACTTACTTTCTCTATCCATGATGTTCACGGGTTTCTGATGAATGCAACTTTTCGCCGATCTAAGCTTTACTAAGGTACAATCAGATTTTAACTTGATAGATATTCCATCAAGTTCGATTTACGAAACATAATTCACGCCGTTCTTGAAGTCCTAGGGTAGATCCAGTTTATATGCCTTTCAATCCCAACTTTTACATCATCTCAATGGTCCCATACAACGAGGACTTATATCCCATGATTTGTCAGATCATGAATTCATTTTTCCAAGTAAAAAAAAATTGTGGCATAACTTCGCTACCCATTTGGCACTTAAAGATCTACATTTCACATTCACATAACCTCTTGCCCACTACCGGCTGTCAATAATCATATCCTAATTTCAACAATCATTTCAGGTCTCGCGGGTCGAGTATTTTGCAAGGATAGGTTCGCCATCATAGGAAACCTTAAGCCTAAAAGACATGTCCAACTCACAGTGGGTGTATGTCGGGTGTCTTTATCTCAACTCCTGCTTACAGATGCTCTAATTTCTAAATCTTAACAAGATTCGATCTCGATCCTAATACGATAGTTATCAATGATAATATCTCCAAAGGAAAACGATTATACGGTCTATTACCAAAGGTCAATCATTCAAACATAAAACAACACTTATATCACTTTGTATCGTTACTTTACCTCGTCCCTTCGATTGGGGTGGTACATAGTACTCTCATCAAGGTTCGTTCTCAATGATTTCTGAGCAAATCTCTAGAAATTCGATGCGAAGAGAGGATCTTGATATAGATGATCGATATAGGCACGCTATGTTTACATTACTCTTTTGCATTTATCATTAACGAGAATGATATTAGCAGATTTGGTCACTCTGTCGACGATGACCCAAATCGAATCAAATTCAGATGATGACCTTTGCAATAGCTAGACGTTTACTAATGTATGAGGCGATGTATGCCTTCATAATTGCCATTAGTACAACTTCTTCAGACAAAGATACTTTTAGTCAAAAATGACATACATATAATACTTATACTTACAAATTCCAACATAACTATATCTCGCAATCCTTTATTTTTAGGCAACCACGAGTGGCCTTTTTATAAATTTAACGCCATCGGCTTCTCAATCTTAATGATTCATATTAGTCGTGAATCCCTTTTTATTATCTATATTATCCTTTTTACAAACATTGTTTATTTTTATATCGTTCGCCAATTTATTTTGCACCTTCATTATTAAGGAACATGTCCTAACTGGTTCTTTATCTTTTCTACATAATGCGTCGGTATCTATATTCACTTCTCATGATGATATAATTATCATGTCCACAATTCACTTAGATATTCTTTCTACATTATGCGTCAGTAATTACGTTTACCTTCCTGATGAAATAAATATCACAACCGTATTTATTCAAAATTCCTTCTTCATATCTTCTATGTTTTAGTTTCGTCTTTACTATCATTTTATCCGTTTTACTCAATCCGTCGTCTAAAGCGTCGATAATTATTATAATTAATTAAATAATTATTAGTTAATTTTTATGAAGCGTAAACGTAAAAGTTTTAAATTTCTTAGTTCGACCAATTATATAAAATGTTCAAAAATAAATTTGAATTTAATTAATAGGATTTTTGTTGATTTATCGAAAATAATTAAAATAATTAATAAGGTCCGAAAATGTTCGAGAAGTTTTTGGTTATACTTTGGTCAAAATTTTCTTAGTTGAAAAGCAAAAATTGTCGTTTTAAGTTTTCATGTTATGGTATAAATGGTTTTACTAAATCCTTCTTAAGTTATCTTGAGGTATGCAAAAACATTTACCCCTAAACAGAAGTTTAGTTAAATGTTTTGGTTATAAGAGAATGATCCCTTAAAATCCTTTGTTAAAACATTTGTTAAAACATATTTCCACTTTCTTTTTAGTATAACTCTAAGTCTTAAAAGGGCTCTTGATTTTTAAAGAGTCAATATATTCCATTTTCTATTAATCACACGATCAACTTAATATAAAGGATTAAGTCTTAAATCACATACTAATTATTCAGGGTACAGGTTTCTATTGTTCGGCCAATTCAGGGGAATCTATAATTAATTATTAACTCCTTCTTATTCTTATAAATAAACAAATATTCCTTAATGATCACAAGCATGAATTTATCAAATTACAGCCTACACACGTTATTCACCAAATTTATGAATGCCACATGTGTATTAGTTAATCCAAACGACATCACGTGAAACTCATAATGTTCATTACAAGTACTGGATGTAGTGATTGGAATACATAATCTTTTCCGCAGATGCGAAGTTGATGATAACAAAACTGTGGATCAAATCTTATAAACAAAAGCTAGAACCTTGTAAATGATCGAACAAATCTTCCATTTCGAGTTATGGATATCGTTTTCGATTGTCAATTTACTCAGTTCACAGTAATCTATAAATATAAGGAATGATAACACCATAGCTCTTCATGATGACAGGCTTGGTAGAATAAAATCTTTCTCTGACAACTCTCTCAGTTGTACGGTAATTCCTTAAATTCAGATGGTGCTGACGTACAGTGCACAAGCCACAAGTGCAGCACCGGAAACATAATCAATACCAATTTCAACTTGCCTTAATGGCGAAAGTCTAGGTAATTTATTAACAAATACCTCCTATAGTTTAGATAACATAAACATCTTTTAATAAATTCATATTAAGTTCTTCTAGATTACAATATCTATGACTAATTCACAACCATTCATGGTAAAAATTTTAAGTCTAAATGCAGGATATGGACATCCATCAAGGATTATTTAGATCTCTTTTGATAATCAACATCTTATCATTTAGGGGAATTCTATTCGGGTTCCCATCAATTAAGACAATGTCGTCATGTCATAATCAATCAATCCATTCTACTGGCATTACCAACTTTTCAGTTTTATTGTCGTCGATAAGATGTGAACTTCTCAAAAGACTAATAATAACTCATAATCCTTCACAATTCAAGGATATCTGGAGACATAACTAACCTTAAAAGAGTAAGGTCAACGCATAATTTACGCGAGAGAATTTCAAATCAGATATAGACAAAAACATTTAACGAATATGAATATATCCCATGTTTTCATAATTTGAGTACGCATTCGAAAGCTCCTCGGATCGTTACCCAGGTCATTCAAATGAAATCAAATAAAAAGAAATGATAGGAATGTCGATACATCCAGTCGGGTATCAACACTCGGTAATCAAATACGTTTCCTAAGAATCTCACTACAGGAGAATTGGACAAGAACGGAATATCAATTTGTCAAATAAGACAAATTCCACAGATGAGTAAATTCAACTCAGAAGAATAGATGCTACAGGCACATATGTAGGTGTCCCTACTAATATGTCCCTATTTTGCACTTCTTGCAGATCTCATAAATTTTAATCTTTCACAATCTTCAAAGAAAATTTAGCGTTTATTAATCAGTTTTATGGTGACTACTAATCAGCATTGCATGGTCCATTCCATATTGTATGTAGGCGCGCAACTATATACAATTTCAAGACTAACGATGCAATACTCAGTTCGTCAAAATTTTATCATCATGTTTATAATAAAAACATTTTCATGCTTAATTCTTAAATAAGAATCAATAATAAATTTACAAAGATTTTCTTTGTTATGAAAACAGTTAAGTTTTCCAAGGTACTTTATAAACAACCTCATTTCGATAACAATCACTTATAAATCTTATTTTGAATAATCCTTATAGTGATGAGAATTAAATTTTCTCAAAGGATACCGTTTTAACTTTATAAAAACAATGTGTGATCTGCAAAAGAGTGACGAAGAGTTGTTCACCAAGAACTAACTACAATATGATAGGAAATGAGCTTTAGCCAAATAATCATGAGGTTCATGATCTCGATGGCACTCTAAAAGAATAATTCACAACGTAAACTCAATTCGAGATGAGTACTTGTTCAATGGTTGCATCACTAATGCGAGCATTAGGAAGAAGCAAGAAAAGATAGATAGCATCGATACATGTAGAATTTAGCAATCAAAGGTAGTCTTTTTATTAATCACAAACAAGTCAAATTGTACCGTAACACATTACGTGTCACTATGCCATACAATTTCCAAAACTCATCCTACCAATTGATATCTCAGTTAAGTTAGGGATTTTAAAAGATACCATAATGAATACTAATCTACAGGAGTCATTAGGTGTTCCACATGTCCAAGAAGATCCATCGGTCTCAATTCAGAAGAAGATTTCTTCAATTTATTTCTTGGACACTGGGCATCCTCGTTAGTGGACAATGGCCTAGGAACAACCCTTAACACGAATCAATAATCAATTAAAACCTTATAATTCAATCACAGAACTTAACGACTTATATTAACAATCTCATATTCCATACAGGTTAAATTTTACTTTATTCAAGTTTCAACCAATTTTATACTCAATTCAATATCCTACCTCATATTCCAATACTTTTAATCTTATTCTTAGGCCTTAATAGGCAATAAAAGCTCGATATGAATCAATACTTAATTCCAATCCTATAACTCTTACAACAACAATTATCAAATGAGTCACTAGTATGAAATGACTTGATCATTCAACTAGATTTCTCGGAAAGGTATTAGTGGCATGAGGCTTTTGGGTACTGGTTCCAATGACAGCCTCAAGTGCAACATTCACCCTTTCGATTTCAATTTAAGAATTGGATGACAACGAATCAGATGACATCTTTCTAGGTGATAACGTTTTGTCAAACTCCACTCTATAAGGAAAGATCGTCATGACATCGATATCAGTCTTAATCTCGCCAATTCTTCTTCAATATCACAATCAACTAATATCTACATTTCTACGAATATCAACCATTTGTTGGGATCATAAATATCCACAACTTGTTTAGATCTAGGATAGCTAGAATTCCTACGAGAATAGCTTCGATTAGTTTACAAGGGGATTTAGGGTTACTTGTGACAATCTACGTCGTATAAATACCTCGTATAAAAATCAAAATAATCATCAAACAATCATGTAATAAAATTACATCATATATATATATATATAATCCAAGTTATATATATATATTAAAATAACACTTCTCAGTCTGGCCTTGTCGGTAACTCGGGAATTCTTCGGCACCGTTATAGTCAAAAGATTTTTAGACATTTTTAGAAAAATGTTTATAGTTAAAAGATTTTGAAATGTTTTATTCAAAACCTTGGTTTTAAAAATCTTTCGTTCTCTATAACGAGAGCTCTGATGCCAAACTGTAACACCCCCAAAATTTATACAACTCAGTACAGCGGAAGACTAGTTGGTGTTACGGGATAGCACATTACTCACATCATAGACAACGCTTAAAAGTCGCGTCGTTTTAATAATAAACCATTTCCATTCATAAATATCAAAGTTACATCGGTCCCAAGTCATATTATTTCATACAAAGTTTTACAAAGTATTTGAATGGAAAATATTGTTTAAGTGCGGGCCATGAATTCTTGTCGTCTTCCCGAGAATTACCTTCAAGTACCTGAGATAAAACATGTTAAAAGAAAAGGTCAGCGATAACGCCGAGTGGATTCATAGAGTTTAATAAACCATCAATATAATATCGGTATAAAGTTATTACCGAAAATCATTTTGTACAAATCATTTTAATAGGCCATAAAATAGCCAAAGTCATTTTATACAAATCCTTATTGAAAATCATAATGTAGGCATTTGCCTTAAAAATAATTATACGAGCCAATGTCGTAAAAACATCATACAATACGTCTTATGACGTTGTATGCAAATAAAAACCGTTATATGAATATGGTTATGAAAAACCAAAACACGAACATAATATCAATAGTATGACCTCGTATTGCTAGTCAGGCAATACATCGTAATTCGGTGCGTCTAGTAGTATTTCGTTAGTTTTGGATTATTATAAGCCGCATGACATTGTTACCTTACTAAACCAACAACGGGTAGCTAACCCGATACTCAATTTGCCCATCTAAAGTAGCGTGTCGTCACAAAGGTCACGCTATGGAAATCTTCTCATACATAAATTCGCTTACCAATCAATGTGGAACGACGGGGATCAACCGTCAAGGCGCGAATTGGGGTGATCGTTCCCAAATAGTACTATTATATGCATAAGCGTCTACCAACTCCCGGTAGTTCACAATTCATGCTAATGGGACTTTTAGTGACATAACCTAAATTTAATAATCCATTTGATTTCATCTATCGGGTCCTTTAATCATTTATCGGGTCATACATTCGGGTCATACAATCATTCGGGTCCAAATCAATAAACAAACAATCGGGACAAATGGTGTCCTATTTTATAAAAACTAACATGTTATCTCCCTCGCGGGTTTATAAAACATTTATAAAAACATTTAAAAGAGTACGAGGCTATGAACTCACGTTGATGTGGGAAGGCGGTTTATCGGCAATTCGGATGTACGGTACGTGCTTCAATCACGGAAACCTAGACAAATAATACTCGTCTTAGACTTTTGTCCAATGACTTTATAAAAATAACAATTATGTATACATATGATGATTATATACATATGATGATCAAGTGGGTTTACATATTCTCGTTTACTCATTTTAGTGTTATATGTCGATAACTTTTATACTAGTTTACTAGTTTTACCTTTTTACGTGTTTTAGGTCCAATAAGCCTATTATAAGTTTATTAACTTGTATTAATCCATTTCATACTTATATTATCAGTATTTAAACTTTCAAGTTGGGCCCAAATGGGTTAAGCCCAATAAGTTCTTTTTATGAGTGTTTATCTTATTTAGTCCAATTATTAGCCCAAGTATTTGTCCAATATGTTTACTTAGCTCGTTAATGTCCGTATGCCCTATAGTTCGGGTTTTATCGGTTTTTACTTGTTATACATGTCTATATATCAGTATATAAGTTTTATAAAGTTTTCATTAGACGGGTCCAACCATCTAAGTTTTATTTAACAAAAACGTTAATTTTACGGCAATAGCCGAAAAAGTCGTAAAAATCATGTTTATAGTTTTATATCTTATAAAACATAGCAAGTTACCATTTTTATAAAATGTCCACTTATTTATCAAGTACATATTTATATAAATAAAATTCATGAGTTAGTGGGTTTTAATTTATATTTTGTACTATTAAATTTTGAGTGCTTATATAATAGTATTATTCTTTAATTTCCAAAATATGATTTTTATCTTCACTTTCTTCAAAACTGCCATATCTAGAGTTCTATATGGAGATAGAAGCTCAAATTTTTATCACATAAACTACATGATATGTGCTTCATTTAAATCTCCTATAGCTACTGTTGAATCATCTTATAAGTATTTTCTAAAAATCGTCCAAAACAGTGAACTCAGATTTGTATCTTAAACTTGTTTTGATCATATCTTACTCATTACAATGATTCCATTGCATGGCCAACTCTCACATGTGTACAAGACCCATAGCTTACTGTATATCAATCTATTCAAGTCATTTTACTAGTTTACCATATGATTCTTTACTGTTTCATACAGCCATCTAAATTAAGCAAGATTTTAACCTTGTTTCTTATAGTTTTTCATCTTTTTTAAGCATGTTTATCAACACCAAATCCCCACACAATATTTTTAATCATCATTCATCATCATATACATATACATAAGTGAAAGAAATACAAGATTAAATAATCAAAAATATCAAGAGGATGAGGAGGACAATCTTTATACCACCAAAGTGATGAAATGATGAGCTTTTCGATGAACAAGACATGGCTTTGGGTAACCAATCTTATGAGATATCAACACCACTTCTAGGATCACCAAGTATTTGTAGATTACTCCAAAAATCAGCCCTTGTTCTTCATGAAAACTCCTTGGTAAATCAGCCCCAAGACACCAACAAAACTTCTCCTTGGATGTTAAAACTTGCACCAATCTTCATCTCTTTGAATGGAGATTAACATATGTTAATTATAACAAATGTTTGTGGTTAAAATTGATCAAATGAGGGTGTTCTTGGTGGAGATGGGACGAATTTTAGAGAGAGGGAGGAGTGTTGTGTGGTTTTTGCATGTAAGAATGGAAGCTAATGGGAAGTTTGAGGTGGTTTTGTTTGGTTAGTGGGAAATGTAGCTTACTTTGTAAGCCTTAAGCAACAAGTGTAAGCTTGTTGCTACAAGATTGACACATCACAAGTGTGGTGTCACTTGTGTAGCCTTCCCATATAGTGGGGTGGGACAAGTGTATACTTGTCTCATCCCACTAATTTACTGGTATTCCTCGATTCTAGTTTCCTCGATTTGCGTGCCCTCGGGTCGTTTTACGAAAAACGTTTTTATAAATTATGAATCAACGTCACAAAACGAATCCAATAAAAATTGTCTCATCAAAAACGGAGTTCGAAAACGTAAATACGTAATCCTAAGGTTTCCGGTTTAGTCGTAAAGGACGTTAAAATAAAATCGTAAGTCCTAATCTCTTCTCGTAAATTTGTGAGTTTATGAACCAACACAAATTTAAAACTCCAAAATAATATTCACGGATAAATTTATTTTCTGAAATGTCGGACTGTCACCAAAGACGGTGTATGTAAACGTAAGCACGTAACGTAGAATCCTCCGGTTTAGACGTAGTCGATGCTACTTCAAGACGTAAATTCAACTTACTTCCCAAAAATAAGTGAGTTCATATTGTAACATTAAAATAATGTTTTCAAATAAATATTGAGAATAAAAATATCAACCATAAATTGACGGATTGTCACACCACAACTTGGAATCAATTAATTTGAGTGATTGAATGTTTTTGAAGCTTCAACAATGGTGGAAATATGATAAACCGTCGGCTGTGTGTTTTCGGGAGAGAGAGATAGTGGTTTGAAAAAGAATAAAATAATCAAACTGGCGCTCTGACAGATTTTACTGCCCGCGGTTCCTTATCGATAAAGAACCGCGGGTTTGAACCGCCAGTGATAAAGAACCGCTTACAGAGGCTGGTTTTTATCAATGAAAAACGCCAAATTTTAAAAACCAAGTTTTTTCTAAAATACTTAAAATTATATCATGAACCTTTTAGAATAACATTGGATCATCATAACATTAGGCAATATGCTTTAATGAAGGATTACGAGTTGAATCGAGATCTAAAAGAACCGAAATGGACAAACGACTACTCGTAGAAAAACAGCAAAGTGGAGAGAAGTCAAGGGAAGTGAATCAAGACTAGGACTAATGCTCAAGGGTTTAATGACAATCTTCAAATAGTGGTAACGAAGAGCTTGTGTCATATATAGTGGTTTAAGACGTGCCTTTCCGGCAAAGTGTTAAACGGCTTTGGTAATGAATAAATACAAAGAAAATATTGATGCGTAGACTAAGATCACTTTCAATAACAGCCTTAGTCTAGACCAAAGTATGAGCAAGGTATTGATTCACTTTCTCTCCCACAAAGGTCCTACTAACCGTATGAGTGCAAACCACAGATATCATGCTTGATACTTTAAGCTACTACTAACTCACTCTACATCACCATAGTGAGTCAAGTATCCAAGAAATGAAGGTTTGAGAGGATAAAGGAAAGGAATCACAAATTACAAGCAAATGTCAAGGCAAGGATGCCAAGAACAAGCACATAGTCAAGTAATGATCAAAAGATTGATCAAAGGGCATGTGGAAGAACGAAAACGTACCTTGGCCACAAAAAGCATTCCAATCCATCAATGCAAGCCCCAAGAGTGACTATGATGAATACTAGGTCTTCAATGACTAGTATCATTCCCAATCATCTTGATGTCATCATTCAAGGATGTTGAAGATCGATGAAGATGAATCTTATAAAAGTGCAAGTGACTCAATTCACAACCAATTAAATGATTGATTTTCATGAGTACATACACAAAGCAAGATAGCAAACTAGTAGATACATTTCAAAGGTAGGTCTAAAATGTATAAATGCTACTAATGCAATATGATCAACTAAAAGACCTATTTTCCAAGAAGAAATAGTTTAGACCAAAAGAGAAACTTTAGTACAACTTGACCTTCTAATTAGAGGAGACAATGGATCGATCCAAGTTTCAAAGTACAATATACTTCAAAGATCTTGAGTGACCATCGCTCTGATACCAATTGTAGAAACTAGAAGGGGGGGGGGGGGGGGGTTGAATAGTTTCTCTTTGATTGGCAACCTAATTAAAATTACTTTCAATTTGGTTTGTATCAAAACTATCTTTTACTTGAAGCTAAGTTGCATAATGATTAGGTTCAATTCAAATGCACTAGCAAAGATAATAGGTAAGTGTAATGATAATGAAATAAGTAAAGAGTAAGGAAGGAGACAACCTAGTTGGAAGACACCAAGATTTATAGAGGTTCGACAACGAGGCTCTATCCTCGTTTCTACTCCACTCCTCGAGTACACCTACTCGAGATTTCCACTATATCCACAAGCTCCCTTCTTGGCGGAGAAAACCTTACATCGTCGCTTACATTATTTTCCGACACTAAGCTAAATGTCGAGACCTAATCTTTAGCTAGGACCAATCTACACAACGTTGCCTACTTCACAATTTAACGACACAAGGCTAGATGTCGAGTTCTAATCTCAAGGTAGAACCAATCTTCACGACGTTGCCTACTTCACCATTTTACGACACAAGGCTAGATGTCGAGTTCTAATCCAAAGCTAGAACCAATCTTCACGACTCTTCACTTCGAAGCTAAGTGAGAACTTCACACAACACAACTACTAATCACTTTCAAGTTAAGTGAGAACTTACAAGACACAACCACATCACTTTATAGTTTAGTGAGAACTTCTAATCAATTTATTACAACTCAACTTAACATATCTAAGTACACACATGTAGCTTGGATCTACACAACATAAATCCAAGCAAACACATATGCAATGGATGTACACAACAAATCCAAGTATTCACAAATAACTTGGATGAACACAACTAGTCCAAGTATTCATAAATACAATGGATTAACATAAAACAAAAAGGGTATCATGATGAATATGACTAGCTCATGGATTCACCTTTATCACAACACTAGTGAGTGAGTGATCTTCTCTTTGGACAAGGTAAAGGAGGGGATCAAGAGGATAATCATATGTAAACATACTTAACATATTAAGTGATCATTTACTAATGATTATGCTATACAAAAGAGAAAGGGGCTGGGGAAAATGTCCAGATAGGCTTATTGGAAAATGAGATTTGATCCACTATTTAAAGGAGACAATGTACAACGGCTATCTGGGCGCGGTACCTTATCTAGCCTGGCGGTTCCTTATCGCTAGGGAACCGCCTAGCTACTTAAGGTTCCGCCCGTAGACTACGCTCCGTTTTTTGTCTGTTAGTGAGGTAGGAATATCTGAGGTATTTTAAGCCTTCAAAGGATATTCTAATAGCATATGGAATATTCTATTTTCAAATTTACATTTTCCATTTTAATAAAACATTTTCTAAAAAAGAAAGTTTATTAAAAAGTCTTTTGTCATATTAACAAAACTGAGTTTTAAGGATAATCATTTTGATGATCACTAAGTATGATTAAGAAAGGTTAGTGATATGATTATTACCTTGATGATAGTGTTAGTTAAATAATTCGTTTTAAGTTTTACACTAAATGTGTTGTATAGTTTGTTGTGATCAAAACTAGAAAGATTAGTTAACACTAATAATGTTTTTAGGCATCACTTGCATTAACAAAATACCAAATCCTTTTGTTAACTTCCCACAATAATCTTTGATCGTGATGCAAAAAAGAGAGAATGGAGCGAGAGGTAGTGGCAAGACTAGAAGTGTGTGAGCTTCAAAAAAGAAAGGGTAAATAGCAAAAAACGACCCTCAACTTTGCCAATTTCGCAAATTTTCCACTGAGAGCAAACTACAAGCAGTATTGCCACTATACTACAAAATCTCATGAATTTTTCCCATTGAGTTGACGATTTTTGAATTTTCGCCTTGTCTCCGTTAACTCTCGCACGTGCCTGACCCCGTGTGGGTATATTCGTCATTTCCCGTCGTACCAAGGAGGATAGCACTCTTCCACCTTTACGTTTGTGCAAAAAAAGTCCCCAACACCTTTCCTTCCTCGTCATTATTACACTAACATATTTCGTCTCGGGGACGTTATTTGCACAAAGGTAAATTTTCCATCTTCTTCATAACCACACTATATTAACTTCAAACGCACGCACGCACACACACACAAAAACTTTGCATCTTCTACATATATTACTCGTCCATTTACTTTTGATATAATGGCTTGACTTGTTGAACTAGTTAGTATATCTGGGTCATTTCACCTAGGTGAAATGATGGTAGCCTCGTAGGATCAGAGATAGATGAAGACATATGGCAGGCAAGAGCGTTGATGAATAACTCTCAACGGCTGACCGAACAGGTTATGCGTAGGGGGAGTTGATGCTCGAGCTCCAAAATGGCAATCCTTATAGATGTGCTAGGGAAAATCTAACAAAACTCAAGGCACTCTAAATTGCCGACATGCGAAAGGCAAGGATGTTGATGAAAATGGTCACCCGTATTCACAATAAGATTATTGACAAGATTAACTTTTCAGCGAGGCAGAGGGAGATTTGAACCGGTTGGTTCATGAAGGGTTGCTGTTTGTAGATAGGGGTTACCAAACTTGTCTTTTGGGTTGTTTAATGTTAACTGAATGTTAATTACTGTGTTTTAGTTTCAATTATGGTTTTATGTTTTAAGTTCAGAAATTAATGAAGGTGTTTTAGTAATTGTTAATTGTTGATCAGTGTTAATTAATAATCGGTGTTATGTTTTAGTTTGCAAGATACCAGAAACGAAAAAGCCCAAGGTTAATAACCATAAACGATAAAGACCAAGGGCGCTAAGCAGTTAAAAATTAAGGTTTTAAGTATAAAAGGTCTACAAATATTTGTGTAAAAGACCCAAGGGCGCTAACGGTAATTGTTGTGTGTTGTGAGGGTGATGCAGCAGGTTTAAGTCCATAGTTAACGATTCCTTTTTTATGTTGACAAACTAAATGTCCTTAACACACTAATAAGCACTATCCCACACAGGAGAATAAACAGATTATAAGCTATTTTTTTAACAAAATCAGATCCCTAACAATACTTAACAATAGAGTTATCTAGTTACAAAGTATTTGGAATAATCATACACACTATCCCAAACAGTCCTTGTAACCACCATCTTCAGTTTACTGGTTTCCCAAATATGTTGGTGCTCTAAGACCTAGTACGCAATTTGTGATCTTAAAATCTTGATACTCGTATAACTTGCTAGGAGCTCTTACACCAAGCAAAACAAACCTTTTTATATGACCTTTATTTCCGGCCACATTATCAACAGAAGCTGAACCCCCAGCCCCCACATTTAGCCTGTTTTTAGACCTACTCCTATGATTCGAAGATCCACACTCTCTAATTAGAATACCAGTAGGCCTTCGTATAACACCAACATTCGGGTTAAAACCCGAATCCTCTTCAACCATGATCCCTTTACCCTTTTCCAAAGCTCTCTTCTTCTTCACCGATGAAGTCTGAGGCTGAGTCTCACTGGCAACCTCAATCACAATTTTTTTCCCTTTTTTTCTAGTACTCATATGTTTCCCCTATGTGCTCATCTTCTCTTTGCCCTTTCCATCACTATTTCCTTCTTTTGTTACGACAGTCGCTCTCTTCAATCTTCTCTTTTTACCACCTTGACTTTGGTTGATATTGTTCATCTTCCTTTTTTGAAAAGGATGTTCAGTCGCAAAAGGCGTTGAACTATAGAAACGTAACCTAACATCATCTTCTACCCATCCAAAATAATCCCCATCTAAATCCTCTAAATTTTAATCAAGGTTCTTGAAATAATATTGAGCTAGTCTCTGTTTCTTGTGAACAACATACAAATCAATTGAACCATTCCTACAAGCCAGTTCCAACTTCGTATGCACATCATTATCGGTGTAATCAACTTCAAACCTTCTTCTAGTGATTTGTTAGGAAAACAAAAGAACAGGTCCTATTTTTCCACATCGCCAAGCCTTTACAAGATATGATTTAGGCCAATTGTAATTATCCTAGCCTGAGGACTAAACTCACAAATTTGGCTACGATTTCCATTTACATACCTCAACGGACCATGTACAAAAAACTCATTATTATGCATGTTGAAAACGACTTATTTCTGATACGCCATTAGAGCTAGTTGATAATCAATTGAATAGAGTTTTGGGTTGGTAGTATGAATTTAAGTTGAACCAGTAGAGTATTGACGGTATTTAGGATATTTAATGTCAAGATACTAGTGAAAGTTTCAATGTTGATGTTGCAAATTTATTTCTTGAAAGTGTGTTGGCGGGATGCTATACTGAAAGAAAAGGTGAGAAGGAAAGGTGTCGGGGACGTTTTTTACACAAACGTAAAGGTGGAAGAGTGCTATCTTCCTTGGTACGACGGGAAATGATGAATATACCCCCACGTGCCAGACACGTGTGGGAGTTAACGGAAAAGAAAATGGAGAAAAGTTAAAATGCATTAACTCAGTGGAAAAAATGCATGAGATTTTTAAGTATAGTGGCAAAAGTGCGCGTAGTTTGCTCTCAGTGGCATATTTGCGAAATTGGAAAAGTTCAGGGACGTTTTTTGCAGTTTACCCAAAAGGAATAAAGAATTACAAATCCTTCGATTTGACACGACCGGAATGAGTGCCGAAGACGCGACAATGATTGAAAAGCTCAAAGACGAGGCGCAGGCAAAATATATTAATTTTTAAGTTGTATTTTTTAAGCCGTATTTTTATTTCAAATGTTTTTTTTTGTGTACTTTTTTTTAAGTTGTATTTTAATTTTTAATTAATGAAAAATTAAGTTTTTAGTTTAAAATTGTTATATTAAAAAAAGGGTGGGGTCACCATAACACCAAAAGTTTCTAAGAGCACAGGGTACGGGGGTTTTTATTTCGCGCCGTGGAAAAACGCAGATCGAAAACGCCAAAAATCACACCGTGTCTCGCGTTTTCGTGTCTCGCGCCTAGGGGACAACGCGCGTTTTCATGTCGTGTTTTCGCATATTTATTTATTTTAGTTTATTAAAAATTCAAATAAGTTACCGTTGCGTTTTAAAAAATGACCGTTGGAGGAGCAGGGTATACCTTTTTTTTCAAAAAAACCTTATTTTCAACAATAAAACCCCCAAAATCATCATTTTTTTATAAAACTCAAACACACTTTATTAAACACAAATACACCTTTTTTTATTAATGGATCCTAACAATTGGGTTTACGAGTACTTCAACAACAACGCCAGATCTTCGTCTAACCCTACAACACCATCATCCGTTAACTCATCTTCTCCCACGCTTTCACGTTCCAACATCCAAATCCACCCCTAATGATTAACCCATTTGTTAATTGTTCTCCGGAGCAATTTCAAATGTGGATGCAAACACAAGGTATATGTAATCCCACACAATCCCAAGTACTGTCAACCTACCCATCGCATTCATCTCAACCTAATGAACTACAAAACAAGCTCCGTGATGAAGAGGATGAAGAAACCGCCGGAGACGAGGACTACGAGGCCGAACCACTCTAAAGAAACCGAAAAAACCATTCCAAAAAACAAGAAATTGGCAAAAAACCACGTGTTCTGTACTATATACCAGAAAGCGTGCATCCTACCTATCCGGGTGATGATGAAGCCATCACGGATGCTCCCGCTGGGAAAATAGGTGTGTACACACACCTATTCGACTCGACCAACTACCATATTCCCTTGTCTAGGTTCCTTGTAGATATCCTTACATACTATGATTTCCACATAACCCAATTACACTATATAGGGGCGTGTAAGATTAACCTGTTCGAAATAACATGCCATACATGTGACGTAGGTCTAACAATAAGTCTATTTAGGGTTTTCTACGTGCCCCAAATGATCAACGGCTGGTTGTCGTTTAGAAAACGCCCGGGGAATACCCCTATGTGCTATAGCAAAGAACTAGATTCACTAAAGAACTGGTATGACCGGTACTTCTTTGTAGATGCTAAGGTATTCCCCAGTCGTTTTGTGTTAAAAAGCGCAGTCCGGGTAGATTATCCGCCCTCATCGAACACATATGACGATAGAACCTTAGACGCCCACTGCACATACTTCCACAAGGATCTGCCGGAGAATTTTTTGTGTTTAGTAGGCATCAACCGTAACTACTTTGGCAGGGCGGACAAATATCCCGTCTTCCTGAACAACCGTAGAGAGGGTGGGTGTATTTTACTTAAAAATGTACTCGCAACATGTTATTTATAGAACTAACACATTGTATGCATGATAACTACCTAATTATACATGTTCAAACCGTTAATATTTTTCCACTTTGTATTATAAATAAGAACTTTCGATACTTAATATATTGCGTTTTATATGCAGGTATAAAGTATGGATGCTCAAAGTGGAAGAAATAAAATATGAGTCCTTAATATGCAAATAAGCAAAGACTACTATAAGAAGATTCTGGAACGCACAAAAGTGCAGCGCACAAAGTCAAAAGTGCGGCGTACAATTCCCACCTTCAAAGTGCGGCGCACTTGCGGAGAAGTGCGGCGTACATTTCCTCTCAGGCAGCACTATAAATAGGGACCTCCTCATCATATTTTACACACACTTCTCCACTCCTCACCCCATCTTCCACCATCACTCCTCAGTAGTTTAGGATGATTTTTGGGTCGAGTAGCATCACCCAAAGGGTTCAAAACATTTAGAATCATTAGCATAAAGTTTTCATTTGGGAAAACTTATCAAAACTCTTGTAATTATTTGGAATAATCTCTATAACCCTTTTGTTATGATTTATTCTGGAATTATGATGAATGTTATGTTTGTTACTACCATAATTATGGAGTAGTCGTCTTGTGTGTTTGGATAAGCATGTATAGAACTATGTTTAGATTGCATTAGCTTCGCAGGAGCGAAGTGTGACGCACATTATGCGGCGCGCTTCTCTTTCTGGTTCGTGATTGTAAGCATGGTCGATTTGTTCTCGTACTTAATACTATTATGTCTGATCATTGTTATGTATTTGGTTCATTCATGATTATAACTAGTACTTACATATGATTGAATAGGTTCCATGTCATCTAGTAAATGAATCTTGGTATTCGCCTTCTAACAATTGGTGGAATAAAAGACATATCAAATCTTATATGATTTTGTTTAGTACTAGAATTATTGAAACCAACATATACAGTTCTTAATGCTTTTGGTATAACATAATCTGTAGAAGGATCTTTGTTATATTGATTAGATGTTACATGTGCGACTAGTAATCGGCATGGTGTCTTACCTTGTTTATGTACTTATCTTCATCTTTGCTATCTATCTTTTCTGTGTTCTAGCCTTAACCAAAACGCACCTTTAAATCATTATTAGAAGCTTAAATCTTTAGAACTTGCGACACTCTAGAGATCATTGTTTTACTTGTTAACACCAATCCCGTGGAACGAACTGGACTTTACCGTTAAACTATACATATACATGAAAGGGTATACTTGCCCGTGTTTGTGTTTCTAGTCAATTGTTGGTAACCTCTTGATATATATAAATTTAAGACTTGCGAAATGCAACATCAAGTTTTTGGCGCCGCTGCCGTGGATTGTTTTCGTTACTTGTTTAAACTTTTTTGAAAAACTTCTTTTGAAACTAAACCATCGCCGTAGAGATTTCTAGCAATTGCAACTTTTCTGTCGAAAAAAATTGAAGAAAGTACGCCGCACATTTCATTTGTGCGCCGCACTTTCTAGAGGATTTTTAAGTACGACGCACTTACCCATTGTGCACCGTACTTTCCGGATAAATGTAAGTCCGCCGCACTTCCCACAAGTACGACGCTCATTTTGTCTGATCGAATTCTTTACTCAACTGATTAAGTTCAGTGCCTTTTCAGAAACCCACCCAAAACCTTTTAGGCTTTGTTCCTTGTGAATTTGTAAATATATAGTTTATCATCATTATCTAAAAAAACAAAAAAAAAATCAAAAATATTAGTTTTGCTTTCGCTTCAATTTCTATTAGTGTGTCTTATATTATTTTCTTTTATTTGTGTCTTACTTGTTTATCTTGATATAATCTCAAAAATATAATAATAATAATAATAATAATTATTATTATTATTTTCTTTTATTTATTTGTGTCTTACTTGCGCTAGTGATTTGGGGGTTAAGTTTCGGCACAATCTTGTTCGTGATGTGTTGTTTGATATTTGTTCTAAGGTTGGTGTGTCGGTGAGGAAAGAGGCTGATATGGGATTTGTTTCTGATGGTGGGCGTGATCTCCGGCCAGCAGATTTATTGCTTCACAATTGGTCCCAGGGCAAAGATGCGTGTTTAGATGTTACAGGGGTTTCTCCGTTTGCAGGGGCGGAGTTGGATTCGTGGGTTCCCGGGAGTGCTTTGCAGTCGGCTGTTCAGAAGAAGAAGAGGAAGTATTCTTCTATTTGTGCTGAGCATGGTTACTCGTTTATTCCATTCGCCTTCTCGACTTTCGGGGAGTTTGAGGTGGAGGCGATGGGTACTCTCTCGCGTCTTAAGCGGTTAGCTGGTTGTCATTCTAATGACGCGAGGAGTGGTGGTTTTTTGATGTCTAGACTTAGTTTTTGTATTCAAAAAGGGGTGGGCGCGCAGCTTGTTTCACGGCTCCCTTCCAATTTTGTGTGATTAATAAAATTGGATTTTTTTTTTAAAAAAAATAATAATAATAATAATAATAATAATAATAATAATAATAAAATGTCTTTTTGCAAAATTTTGAACGTTTGTTTAAATCCTCGGTCATTAGGAAAAGAACTTGTAAACCTTATATTTAATATAAATAAAAACTTAATAAATAATTGCAAAAATAAAATCCTACAAAAATACTTTCAAATCTGATCACCCAAATTTTCAACCCAAAATTCATCCAATAATGGTTTTGTCGTTATAGATATACATGAAGAGGATGTCGAAACCCAACCCAATCCACCTGAACACCTAATAACCATCGATCTCAATGATCAACCCTTGTGGAATAGTGCTAGTATCATAGCACCGACTCCTAATTCCGCCATTGTTCGAACCGATGTTGATAAAAACTTTGTTATTAACACTACCCACTTAAAAATGGTTCAAGAGAATAAATTCAATTCTCATGTGCGGGCCGATCCGCATGAACACATTCGTGAATTTCTCTCAATTTGTGACATGTTCAAATATGGTGAAACTCAAAGTGAAGTTATCAAACTTTTGATGTTTCCACTATTCTTAGACGATGATGCTAAAATCTGGTTCGATACGCTTAATGAAGATTCTATAACATCGTGGGTACAAATGCGAATAGCTTTTATAAACCGATTCTTTCCACCTTCATTATTTGAACGTCTTTTACTCGAAATCAGAAATTTCTCTCAAACCACATGTGAAAGTGTTAACATGGATTCACTTGAACACTGGTAAAAGATCCAGAGGTCGGGGAGGATAGAAGTGTTGTTTAGCCATTTTAGAGAGAGAAACAAGTAAGAATAAAAGTGTGTGTTTTATTCTAGAGAGAGAAAGGTAAGACAAGAAAAATGAAAAGCCTCACCCCTCCATGGAAGTATAGAGGGGTTTATATAGCACGGGACTTGGACTTTACATATGACAATATTAGTCCCTGCAAGTCCCGGCTATGAAACTAATGTAATTACGTTAGTCACACACATTTTAAGGCTAACAATCTTCCCCCAATGTGGTGACATACGGAATTACTTATAATGTTCCTAACAAATGCAAATACAACAAAAATATGACAATATTAAGTTTGCTTCCAATGCTGAGGATGACACCGTTGTCTTCAAGTCTTCTAGAAAAACTTATACCCCAGTTTGAATCCTCTTTATCTTTGCTTGTTGAGGAACCATTGTATCATGTATGAACTGGATTAACTTCCCCCCAATTCATACCACATGTCTTGAAAAGCTTTCTTCATAGATTTCTTTTTGATGAAGCTTCTGAATCAGCTTCCCCCAAACCAAAATCCCTGTCTTGAGCAGAATCTGTAGCTTGATCAATATTCTATCTTTGACATTTAAAGTGCATAGCGGAATTTTGTAGAAGAAGAAGTAAACCCCACCAAGTAACTGCTACCTTGACATTTTTGGTCTTCATGATTATGTGTTTGAGGGAACATGTAAGAAATCAGCAACAAATCTTCTCACGCTTGTAGAATGCTTCCACTGGAAGTTGAACTAAGTACTCCAAAGTGGTTAAGAACACTCGATAGCATTCTTGTCAAAAGTATGGTGGTTAAGAACACTCGGTAGCATTCTTGTCAAAAGTATGGTGGTTAAGAACACTCGATAGCATCATCTGACGAGTACAATCAGAATCGTGAGAAGTCCGTGTCTGAAACAGTAATCTTTGCTGACATTCTGTAGCTCAAGTTGCTCTTGAGAATTGTTTGCTGATCACATCTCTACTCTTGTACTCTTTGGCTAAACTTACCAACCTCGTATTCTTTCGGCTATCTGTAGTGACCATTGGTGAAGTAAACCTGATATTCCAAACTTGAAACTGAAGTACAACCCCCAAATTTGTTACTTACGCTTAGCACTTGTGTTGATTAAAGAACGGTGCAGAGAAACGTCTCTTAGAATCTAATACATAAAGAGAGAGGTATAAGATGTAGAACACCTCTTGAAGTATCCGCAACTCCCGGTGAGTGTGACACTGAGCACTACAACGTAACTCCTTAAGTGATAGTTGTCCATGTCATCGACCATCCACCCTTGACAGTGGAAACTAGATAAATCAAGTCTCAATCATAAATGCTGAAGCGAATCATCAATCGATAGAGGGGGTGAAAAGGCTCGATGATGAATTGAGTAGACGCCTTCGTGATATTCCACTTAACTTCAAATAATAAATACCAAATCTACTTCGTAGTCACTTGACATTCTTTACTCCGAAAACTAGCCGTCTGACAATTTCAGTGAATCTAAAAGGATCGTTTTAGTGTTTGTTTGTTTTTGTCGTGTTTGATGTGTGTCGTGTTTGTTGAGTTTATTTTAGTGTAGTTAACTTGAGAAACAACGATGACTAAAGAATGAGAAGATGTCAACGTGGTATTGCTAACTTTACTTTGAAGCCCAAAATCAATCATACACCCAACTGATGCGCGGATCGACCTATGAAACTAATGTAATTCCGTTAGTCTCACACATTTTAAGGCTCGATGATGAATTGATTTGATTCATGACGTTCACACATCGGCGTGTCATCGTTCATGGGATTTTTAGAAGCGAGATTACCTTCGAGATCGTTATATTTTTCACGCATCTCATGTAGTTCTTTTTTAAAGATTTGGAAATGAGAGTTTATTTTAGCTTCAAGAGCTTCCAACTTCTCCATTAATCGAGAGTTATTCATTCTACTTTCATCGTCGAAAGAAGTAAATTTTCAATTATTTTTATTTCGAGACTTTTTGGGCCAATTAAGTTCAAAAAGAACTTTTTCCTCGAGAAATTGAAAAGCTTATCCCGGCTATGAAACTAATGTAATTCCGTTAGTCGCACATATTTTAAGGCTAACAGAAAGTCTAACCCAAGCCTGGTTACGAATTAAGAACATGCTTTGAAAATGCCATAGGCATGGTCTAACCAAAAGAGCTATTACTCAAGTATTCTATCATGGTTTAGACGAATCCACTCAAGTAATCCTTGATGGAATAGCCAGAGGAATCTTCCTCTACAAACTCCAAAATAAGCTTTTCAATTTCTCGAGGAAAAAGTTCTTTTTGAACTTAATTGGCCCAAAAAGTCTCGAAACAAAAATAATCGAAAATTTACTTCTTTCGACGATGAAAGTAGAATGAATAACTCTCGATTAATGGAGAAGTTGGAAGCTCTTGAAGCTAAAATAAACTCTCATTTCCAAATCTTTAAAAAAGAACTACATGAGATGCGTGAAAAATATAACGATCTCGAAGGTAATCTCGCTTCTAAAAATCCCATGAAAGATGACACGCCGATGTGTGGACGTCATGAATCAAATCAGCTCGATGGTTGTGAAAACCGAAATTCTCATAATTTAAATTCTCACCAATCTCAACCTCAATCCGAAATCGATCTCGAAAAATAATCACTAAATTCTTGGATAGTCAAAGAGTTGCAAACAATTTTGTGAAAGAGACCTTTAACATTATGAGTTTTAAGATGAAGCAAAACGAGAAAAATTTACAAAGTATATTTGAAAACATGGAAACAAAAATTAACGAGTTGTCGAAGCTCCAAAATCATGTATCTTTTGATCAAACTATTAGGACTAACCCACATCATCCTTCCGCTCAAGTTGAGTAGGTGAATGCTGAATTCATGAGGAGTGAAAAGTCCGATGACCCTCCAAAAACCCAAAAAGATCCACCATCTCCTATCATCGTTAACAATAAAGTCGAGAAAAGTAAACCATTTAAAACAACGAAAAAGGATTTTTACGTAATCAAATCGAAAGAATATCCATTTTGGAGTACATACCAAAAATACCGTATCCGCAACGTGTAGAAATGGATCATTCCCACTTAGACCGTAGACAAAATATCATAAATATGTTTCTTTTATTTTGTGACTTTGAATTTAGTCATACTTGTGTTAACAAATAATGTATTTTCAATATATTGTGTCTCGTGTTTAAAATCTTTTATAAACCATGGAAACTTACAAAATTAAAATATTTGGAAAATCGTGTAGTTTGTGCGCCGCACTTATGTATTGTGCGCCGCACTTTTGTTTTTTTTTAAATAATATATTTTTATATAAATTTGTGTATACTTGTGATTTGTTTCTTGCATCTTAGTTCGCATTTGCATCTTTTATGACTGTTTTTCTTGGTGTTACATTTGTAATTGCGCCAAGAAATTTACGTTTTTTTCAACTTACTATTCGACGTAACTTTTTATTTTAAAGTTTATATTAGGTCAAATATATTAACAAATAACATGGATTCGAGATTTGAAAGCGTGTGATGCAATATGATATGATGTGAAAGCAGAAAGTAATTATATCCCACATAGTTTGCTTATATTTAAGTCTTTGATGTTTATCTATTCTACTAGTTCAATTTTGTTGTTTGACTTTTATGTATGTGATCATTGAATATTTCACATATAATTAACTAAATATAAAAATATAGTCTCGAAGTACGCCGCACTTTGACAAAGTGCGACGCACTTTCTAGTCTGCAAAAACATTTTTCTTTCAAACTTATTCTTTGAATAACGTCTTTGTATATTAAATAATAATTATGTGTTTATCTAAAAATATAAAAATCCAAAAAGATTTTATGTCACCTTTATTTTTGATTTGGTAATGTTTTGTGTGTTATTATTAGTAAAATATAAATAAATAATTCTTTTTTATAAAATATAAAGGCATAAAAAATATATATATAAAACGAAAAACTTTGCAATTTGATTAGTGTGACGTGCATGGGCCCGTGTATTTCATACCTTGACTATAGTAAACAAAATATATCACAAACTTTGTTGGTGTGTTCCCTGGAAACCCTCACGAAACTATAACTCGTCCACTCGGTACACCGAGGGGTTCAAAGGCTTGTTGCATACGCTAAATGCAATTGTGGTGCCTACGAAAGTGTGCTTTAGAATTTTACGCTTTTTTGTAGTTTTTTCTATTTTGTAGATTTAATAAAACATGTGAAGTGTGGATTGGAGTTGAAAAGTTGATAGTTTATCACATGGGGATGTGCTCATCGCTCTTAAACTTAAGGTGTCGGGAAAATGAATTGGAAATTATGACTCGTTAATAAATAAAACTTTTTCTAAAAAACTATTATTATAAAAAAAATTATTCTTTGCCACTTAGGTTAATTTATTAAAATAAAACTTATTAAAAAAATAATAAAAAAGAAAAAATGGTTGATTTTTGCTAATAGTTAGTTCGCGGTTGGTTATGAGTATTGTTCCATTCCAACGAAGATGAAGAGGTACCGCTTCATGTTTAGTATTTTTTGTGTGCATGCTTTTATCAAATGTGAGGGAATTATTAGTTGTGAAGGGTGTGATATAAAAAAATTATTAAAAATATATACAAAATAAAAATAAAAAAAAAATAAAAATAAAAGGATCTTTGAAAGGAAAACCGTGTTTTTCACCCCCACTTTTTAACTTCAGTGTGGAGGAGGATTTGTATATAAATAAAAACCCTCCTTGTATATATTGTGTATGTGTGCTTGTTTGTTACATTTTGCAGGGAAAGCATTTTGGAGCTCTACGCCGGATTCACCTTTTGAAGTCCAGCAATTTTCAATAAGTCCCAGGAAGTACTCGTTTCCCTTTAACTTAATTTTCCCTATTTTTGTTATTTATCAGTTCTCACATTGAGGACAATGTTCACCTTAAGTGTGGAGGAGGGGACAAACATGAAAAATAAATTAATAAATCAATTTACTCCAAATGAAAAATCTTTTAAAAAAAATAAAAATAAAGATGTTTTGTAAATAAATAAATGTTTTTAGCAAAGCAAATATCTCATTGATTGACATATAACTAAGCACAACCTATCCACTAAATACGTAAGGAAACCAAGTTTTATATTTCTCTATTTTTGTGTGAAAGCCGATAATCTAGTATGCTTCAGAATTTGTGCTTGATAATCTTTTACTAAACCGCTGTGAGGTTAATTTATAGATATTTTCGAAAAGAGGAAAAATAAATCATCATTTTATCATTTTAGTTAAGCTACACTGGCTTGCTAAAATATGTTGCACTCGTACTTATGTGCTATATTATCCCATGTGCTATTATCCTTATGTTTATGCCTATCTCTGTCAAGTGGTATTTGTTATTACTAAAAAAAGCAATGAAAAAAAAGAAAAAGAATAAAGTATTCGACTATAGTTGTTCTACGACTTTGACAAGGCATATTGTGTTACCAAAACCTCATCATTGTCACGTTTTGTCTCTTTGAAAATTTATTAGGTGCTCACGCCGCAAAGATTATGTTTATGTGTCTTGTACAAGCCTATCGTAGCTATCTATTTTATGTTTGTGCTACTGAGTGTTATTTTACATTTACCCTTTGTGAGTGACATTTATGTGAACTTAAAATCTAAACACTATCCTATGTGAGGTGTTGAAGTTATTTGTCATTTGCTGTTGCTACTTATAAAAACCTAATCATTTTCCTATCATACTTCATAACACTTAAAAGCATTGTGAAATTGATTTTTGTTTTTCTCGCTTTGATTTCTTGAGGTCAAGAAATAGCTAAAGGTGGATGGATTTGATAACCACCTAATTTACATGTTCAACCCGTTAATATTATGCCACTTTGTATTATAAATAAGAATTTCGATACTTAATATATTGCGTTTTATATGCAGGTATAAAGTATGGATGCTCAAAGTGGAAGAAATAAAAGATGAGTCCTTAATGTGCAAATAAGCAAAGATTGTTATAAGAATATTCTGGAACGCACAAAAGTGCGGCGCACAATTCCCACCTTCAAAGTGCGGCACACATTTCCTCTCATCCAGCACTATAAATAGGGACCTCCTCATCATATTTTACACACACTTATCCACTCCTCACCCCATCCTCCACCATCACTCCTCAGTAGTTTAGGAAGATTTTTGGGTCGAGTTGTGATTACCCCGAACCCGTGGTAATTATTTAATTATATTTTTACGTATATTTTTAAAATTTTTGACGAGATTGAATGTCATGATATTTGGTGATTTGAGTTGAACGAATGTTGAAAGTTATATTTTTACGTTTTGACGAGTTACGGGGATTATTAGTGATCGCGATATCAACGGATGCCCGAAATTTTACGTTTTATCTCTAGTCATGTCGATTTTTGATATTTTGACGTTTTTATTTTTAATTGCGTATTAGGTCGTGCCGGGACTGTATAATATCATATTTTGTGTGCGTTTTAAGTTTTGAGAAGTATTTTCATGAAACCCGAGACCCGTAAATATTTTCAAAATTGACTGATAGTCATTTCCTGCTTTTTAAACAAGTATTTGTATTTTGGTCCACAAGAATCAACAATTGGAAAAAAACTACCCTACAATTCCAACATATAAAAGCAAAATTATACAACAAAACATATACTAAACCCACTAACAAGAAAATTCATCTTCTCCCTCTCTTCCCTTCACCATTTCCGTCACCCCCATCACCAAAAATCATTATCAACAAAAATTCTAGCTTGAATCTTTAAAAAGTAAAGAAAGACCCATCTTAGTTTTACTTTTCTCATCACTTTGGTATAAAATTTAGCTACATGCATGAGCTTTTTCTAAAAACCCATTTTTGATGAAAAACCTTATGTTTTGATCTTGTTTAATTGTTGTATATAGGTGTTTATGGTGTTCTATGTTATTTTTATTTGTTGCATGTTAAATTTTTGAATTAGGTTTTTAATGTTTTGATCATCTAAGCAAATATAAGATGTAATGATTGAAAGTAATGGTGTTAGGATGATATTAGATGTAAAAATGATGTTAAAATGGGTTAAAAATATGACCTTAGGTGATTTTTAGGAAGTTAATTTAGACCAGCAGCTTTGATGCTAATTTTGGAAATCTTAGGTTTGAATAGGATATAATTAGATATTTATGTAGAAGATTTCATAAGCTTCGATTTGATATAAATTAGAGCTTCTAACTCCAAACGAGGAAGAAGTTATGATAGATTGACTATTCGTGTACCGGGAGGCGAGTATCGACATAATACGAAATTGTTGTTGATATTTGGATCAATATTCGGGGACTATAGAATGAGTTTTTGAAAATATTTAAAGGTGATTATCAGTCATAAACATAGGATGTTGAGTCTATTATTAAACCCGAGTGTCTGTTGGGACCTCTGAATAGGTATTTGTAATTGATAAGCTAGGAGGTATGTAGTTCCTCCTGGTCCTAGTAGTAGTAGGAGCAATACGTGCTCCTGGTCTAGTAAAAAGTCAAACATTATTATTCTTAGTAGTTTGTTAGGATATGCATGAGATATGTTAGGAAAGGATATGCATATCAGAAGTTACACGTTTTGGTTTAATGTAGTATTAGGGTTTCCTTGTAGTATAAAAGGAACCCATTGGCAGAAGGGTTAGACACACCTTTCATCAGTATTCATTTCATATCAATAGTAGAAATACTTAGTAAGGATCAAGTTATTTAGTTATTCTGTTTCTTCGTGTTCATAGTATTTGTATTCCGCACTTATACTGTGTATTACAGTAAGAGTCTCTCTGTGAATAGACTTGTGATTACAGAAGTCGTTCACCATCCTGAACAGGCTACAAGATCCACATCTAGTGAACCCTAAAAGTGGTATCAAAGCCTAGGAGAGTCTCTGCTCAAGAAGAATCAATTTTTCTTTTTACTAACATCAGTGTTTAATCATGTCTGCTTCTGGTTCTACTAAAACAGGAGAAGCAAGCACCTCTAAAACACAGCAAACACAGCAAATCGTTGCTACTGTTTCCAATACTAATGGAAAATTCCCACTCTTGAAGAAGGAGGAGTATGATAGCTGGGCCATGAAGATGGAATGTTGGATCACCAATACTGATCTATACCTATGAAAAATTGTCCAGAATGGCAACAACAAGAAGACTACTGGTAGAGACAAGAATGATAATATCACCATTCTCGATCCTAAAACTCATGAAGAAATCACTGCTGTTTAGAAGGAAATCAAAGCAAAAACTATTTTGCTTCAGTCCCTTCCTGATGATCATATGGGTGATTTTTATCACTTGGATGATGCTAGGGAGATTTGGAATGGAATAAAGGCAAGATTTGGAGGGAATGAGGAATCCAAGAAGATACGCAGATCAATGCTGAGAGATGAATTCACAGAATTCAAGATTTCTGAAATAGAAGGTCTTCATCAAGGGCATGACAGGTTTCAAAATATTCTCAGCCAATTGAATCAACTCAGGTCTAAACCTGAAAATGAAGACATAAATGCCAGGTTTCTTAGAGCCCTGCCTCATTCATGGAATCAGGTAGTCATCTCTCTAAAGGAAAAAGGAGGACTTGAATATCTTTCTTTTGATGACTTGTTTTATAAACTCAAAACCTTTGAGTCTCACGTGAGAGGATACTCAAGTAATTCCTTTCCTACTCCCGCTAACTTTGCTTTTGTGAGTTCCATGGGATCTAGTCCAATGTCTTATGCCAGTAGCCTTAGCTATACTTTGTCATCTCAACATACTCCTACTCCTGAATCAAAAGCCAAGACTGGTAGCATGGTAGAAGCTGTTCTTCACTCTTTTGTTGCTGATGTGACAATGGTATTTTTGAACTCAAAGGTATCCAATGTGATAATGGAACCGAATTCAAAAATGCAGATCTCATAGCACTTTGTAATTCCAAAGGTATCAAAAGAGATTATAGTGCTGCCAGGACTCCTCAATAGAATGGTGTTGCAGAAAGGAAGAACATGACTCTTATAGAAGCTGCAAGAACCATGCTTGTAGATTCCAAGCTTCCAACTATGTTTTGGACAGAAGCTGTCAACACTGCAAGTTATGTGTTGAATAGGGTCTCCATTACCAATCCCCATAAGAAGACTCCCTATGAGCTACTCACAGCCAAAGTCCCAAGCATTACTCATTTGAAGCCATTTGGCTGTCCTGTCACCATTCTGAATACTAGTGACTATTTGGGGAAATTTGATGGCAATGCAGATGAAGGCTACATTGTGGGATATTCAGCTCACTCAAGATCCTATCGGGTTTACAATCTACATGCCAAGCGTATCATTGAAACTATAAATCTCAGCTATTTTGAGGAGAAGACACACATCCAGGGCAAAGGTCGTGAGTGGTATTTTGATCTTGATTATCTTAGTGACTCATTGGGATATTTTCGTTTCAAAACTAACCAAGATGAAGGTCCACAAGTGTTTGCAACTTCTAGTGCTGGTGCTACTTCTAGCTCTTCGGACTCCGATGAGGATGATGACATTTTTGTTGTACCATCCTATTCCACCACAGTCGCTCCCAACACTAATGCTACTCCTATTGATGCTTCTTCATCAGATATTGTGGATTCACAAGGAGATCTTGACACAC
Source organism: Glebionis coronaria (assembly GCA_025667525.1). Classification (NCBI taxonomy): domain Eukaryota; kingdom Viridiplantae; phylum Streptophyta; class Magnoliopsida; order Asterales; family Asteraceae; genus Glebionis; species Glebionis coronaria. Next base: position 275,964,216 of record CM046874.1, read on the forward strand.
TGCTCAAGCAACAACAAGATGCTACTACAACAGCTACTCAAGGAGGCTTTGAGTTTCCCTTGAGTACTCCTGTTGTACCAGTTACTCCTAGTGATCCTAGTGTTACTCCTAGTGCATGTTTAACACCTATTGGTACTCCGGTTAGTGATCCCACTTCCACAACTAGGTTCTCTTGTCCTTCTGACTTGGGAAACTATCAAAAGAAGACTTCTACTAAGCTGGATGATATTCATAAGCAACCAATAGATGGCATTTTCGACTCTGCCTCATATGATGATAACATTGTTGGGGATCTTAATAACTTGGCACCAGAAGTGGATGTAGCTCCTACTCCTGTTCAACAGATCAATAAAGACCATCCTACTAATCAAATCATAGGAGATCCTGGTTCTACTGTCAAGACTCGTTGCATGCATAAGAAAGCAACGTCTAGTCATCATGCTCTTGTGAGCTATATTGAAGACCAAAAGCGTAATAATCACACAGACTTTCTTCATTGCTTGTTTGCTTATTTTCTTTCGCAGGTGGAACCTAGGTCAGTCTCACATGCTCTTGAGGATCAAAGTTGGCTTGTGGCTATGCAGGAGGAGATGTAGCAGTTCTTGTTTCAGAATGTTTGGATCCTAGTTGACTTACCAGATAGAAAGACAGCAATTGGTACCAAATGGATTCTCAAAAACAAGAAAGATGAAAGGGCCATTGTGGTGAGAAATAAGGCTAGGCTGGTCGCACAGGGTCACACTCAACTAGAAGGAATTGACTATACTGAAGTGTTTGCTCCTGTTGCTAGAATTGAGGCCATTCGTCTGTTTTTGGCTTTTGCTTCTTATGTTGGCTTTACGGTTTTTCAGATGGATGTTAAGAGTGCTTTTCTCTATAGCAAGATTGACGAGGAAGTTTATGTCACTCAACCTAAGGGCTTTATGGATCTACTTCATCCCAAGAAAGTCTACAAGGTGGTCAAAGCTCTTTATGGCCTTCATTAGGCTCCTAGAGCTTGGTATGACCGTATATACACTTTCTTGTTAAAGAATGGCTATAGAAGAGGAACTATTGACAAAACATTGTTCCTTAAAAGGAGTGCCAAAGACATCATCCTGGTTCAAGTATATGTGGATGATATTATCTTCGGTTCTACTAGGAAGGAATGGTGTGATGAGTTTGAACATCTAATGAAAGGCGAATTTTAGATGAGTGCCATGAGAGAACTCACATTTTTCCTTGGTCTTCAAGTCAAGCAGCAGACGGATGGTATCTTCACTAGTCAAGATAAGTATGTTCATGAGATTATTCAAAAGTTTGATGTGGAACCTCTTAGACCAGCAGCAACACCTTATGAAGTCACTAAAGTCAAACTTAAGAATGAGCCAGATCCTCCGGTAAATGTTCACATGTACAGTTCAATGATTGGCTCACTCATGTATTTGACTGCCTCATGCCCGGACATTATGTTTGCTATAAGTGCTTGTTCTAGACATCAGGTGGCTCCTACCATATCTAACTTGAATGCAGTCAAGAAAATCTTCAAGTATATCAAGGCAGAACCCAAGCTCGGTTTATGGTATCCAAGGGAATCACCTTTTGTTCTTGAAGCCTATAGTGACAATGATTATGCAGGTGCTAATAATGATAGGAAGTCTACTACTAGTGGTTGTCAGTTTTTGGGTCGAAGACTTATCTCATGGCAATGTAAGAAACAGACAATAGTAGCTACCTCCTCAACAGAAGCTGAATATGTACCTGCTGCTATTTGTTGTGGACAAGTCTTATGGATACAAAATCAAATGCTGGATTATGGGTTCAACTTCATGAACACCAAAATTTTCATCTACAATCAAAGCACTATCTGCATTGTGAAGAATCATGTGTTTCATCAACGAACCAAGCATATAGAGATTCAGAACCATTTTATACGTGATGCCAATGAGAAAAATCTGATTCATGTTCTTAAAGTACATACGAATGATAATGTTGCTGATTTGTTGACTAAAGCATTTGATGGTCCAAGGTTAAACCAATTGGTGGTTCACATCAGTATGGTCAATCCTTGAGGTCTAGGATTGAGGGGAGGCTAAGCCTAAGGGGAGGCTTATTGTACATATTTACTTGTACAGTCTTACATATGGTAGCTTCTAACAACAATTTTCATGGGTATCCGCGGTGTGTGCAACTTCTAGTGGAAGATTTTGGTTACTCCTAGTGGCAGTCTTCTGCTCCTAGTGGGTACAAACACTTATTCTTCACTTGTGGTTGGCTTCTAGTATCAATTTGGGTCACTGTTCATTACGTTGACTTTTGTTGACCACTCACTACTCCTAGTGTTGACCTTTACGCGTTTTGACTTTCAGTCAACGCGAGTTACTTCTGGTGCACATATTTTGTTTATCTTTGGTAACTGGGATTTGCTAATTATGTTTTCAAGGGAAAGTGGTTACACTGCATTAATGACTTAATTGAAAAAGGCAACCCCCATAATTAGGGGTCAATGAACAGTTTTTGTGACCATTATTTATGGTCCAAAGGCTCATTTGACTCAATCATCATAACCTCAAAACACACATATACGCTCCTACCCTTACCATCTTCAATCAATCATCTTCCACTATTCAAATCATCATCAATGGCATCACTCTAGTACAAGCCCGATCATAACAAGGTGGCCTATCTTGGAGAAGGCCCTAAAAGAGACGAGTTCCTTGACATCCTGGAATACATTGAAGCTTCAAATCTAAGGTATGCTCTTACTGTTTGACCCACTGTGTATGATACCGTCATCCGTTAGTTTTGGGCAACTGCCAACACCAATGTTGTTTTGGGTCGCCCATCAGAGCTCTATGCTACTATAGATGGTCACTCCTATGTGGTGACTGAGGCATCAATTAGGTCTGCCCTTCATCTCCAAGATGAAGATGGCATTATCTCTCATCCCAATGCGGAGGTGTTGGAAGGTATGGCTGCCATAGGTTATAATCATGAGGGGCATCAGTATTCATTTCATATCAATAGTAGAAATCCTTAGTAAGGATCAAGTTATTTAGTTATTCTGTTTCTTCTTCTTCATAGTATTTGTATTTCGCACTTATATTGTGTATTACATTAAGAGTCTCTCTGTGAATAGACTTGTGATTACAGAAGTCGTTCACCATCCTTAACAGGCTGCAAGATCCACATCTAGTGGACTCAACAGTGTCGATTTTATAAATGGAATAGGTTATAAAGATCAACGTGATGTTGTAAGTTAAATACGTAAAATTGTCCGGATTTTGTAGTTTAAAGATGTGTCAGGCAGGAGGACTTAGAAGTAAAAACTTTTGATAAAACTTTTTGAGGACTTTCTATGTATATTAAATGAGTTGCTCAAGTAGTATCGTATGTTTTTAATATTTTTAAGTAGGGGAAAACAGTTTGGACATTTAATATATACCGACATATTTTTAAGAAAAGAAATAAATAATAAAGTAAAAGTATAAAAGATATTAATATATAGGAATCACTTGATGGGAATAGTGTGAGTTTAATTTTGATTTTGAATTATTTATTTGATTTTATTAAGTATGAAATATTACTTGAATATATTATTAAAGGTGCGTGTTTTATTTGATAGATTGTGAATTTCGTGTTCGCCGGGCATCGTCAATCGTTGAAAGTCGTCTTACTATTGGCTATTGCTATTACTCAAGGTGAGTCTATAACCTTGCTTTATTCTTGTTTTTAATGATTTTAAAACCCGCGAGGGGATACATGCTATTTGATATAAAATGAACACATGTCATGAATAATTGTAGGACCCGAATGTTGCCTATGTTGCCTATGATGCCTGATGGTGCCTTGAATTGTATAAGTACCTAAGTTGAAAAAGTCCCTAAATTCATGAACCGTTAACTATGTTCTAGCTCTTTGTTGTGAGTTGGGAATAGCCGCTTATTCAAATGATAGTACTATTGGGCTGACGACCCTATCTGAGACCAGGGCTTTACGCTGAGTAACCTCTGGGAAGGATAATTTATGAGAATGAGAATTAGTGGTATAACTTGCAACAGATACCCAAGTAGGGGCAGTGGAATTCATATAGTCATGCTGGCATTTGGCGTGGGTGACTAAGTTAAGGGATCGGTGTCATGAGCTTAATATAATTCAATAACTATTGCTATAAGATGAAATGTCTGATTAATAGATGTATGGCCACAATGCTATTAAACGATTATGATTGATTTTATCATGTGTTCAAATGTGTTTTGTTAAACCTATTAATAAGTGTGTAAACACTTATCCTTTTACCACTAAAATCAAGGAAAAACAAGACCTAATCATGTGTTTAATATCGTAAAAGTCGGAATTACGCGTGGTTTTGTGTTTTTGTGTTAAATAGGTACAAAAGATCAAAAGGAAAGAAAACACGGGATTTCACGGTCATTTGTTGAAGAAAAATCCAAGAAAAAGACAAAGTCAAAGTCAAGGAACCAAAAGTGAACCAAGGATCACGGAAACCAGCAAAATCGACACGAGTTTAAAGGAAAGAACAAGGAAGCCGAAATCGAGCTCGTTTTTAGTGGATTTAATCTTATTGGAGTTAATTGGGCCTTGTGGGTCCCACATTTGCTTATTGGGCCCAAAATCCCAATAGTGGATTGTTATTATTCCCTTTTGACAAAACAGCCCAACAAAGGCCCATTTACCTTAAAGTCAAGACGGATGGGAGTAATGTTTAATTTGGGCCAACAACCCAATATCTTTACAACAAAGGATGGGACGAATTTTGGGCTTTTAAACCATTAGGTTTAGCAATGGAATGGTTAAATAAATAAACCACACACGTTTTGTTTATTTAACTACTCACTTTTACCCACCTTATACCTCCGATACAAACAAGAAACCCTCACTTTTCATATCTCTCTCAAACAAAACGCAGCCACCCCTCCCAAACCCTAAAAACTGGGGATTTTTATTTGGTTAAAATCAAGCGAGTGTAATACACGCAGGGAAATTAAATCCCTAAGTTTTCCGGGAAGAAGAAGGTGCTGAAATCGATCAAACGTGGCACCTTTCTTTGGCTTTGATTGGTTAAACAACTCACCACCACCAATCCCCCAATTAAATCAAGCCAAGTCAGCTCTAAACAAACACAACTAGCACAATATCATTCCACCTTGGCAATCCATGTGACCCCAGGATGATTTCCAGCCATTAGATCAAGAAAGAGAAGAGAAATGAAGAAAGAGCGGCCAATATCACTCTCCTTGGTCACCAAGCTTCATCAAGAAGGTTTTTAGGGTTTCCTTGTAAAAACCCATTCATTATGTAATTCATGTGTGCCATTTTTTTATTTTAATTTTATTTTTTGCAAAAATTAGATTTAGATTAATTGTAAATACAATTTATTTTCAGTTTTAATTTTGTCTCTTTTATTATTTAAATTTATTTGCAATTTACTCTTTAATCTGCTTTTTGGTTAAATTAATAAAAGTAAAGTAAAAAGTGGATATAAATCTTCCCTACTTGAAGTTTATTAAAAAAAACTGGTTCGTGAATAGTAGTTTTTAATCTGGTTCGAGAGTTGATATATGTGGTTCACGAATGGTGTTGATGTTTTAATGGTGGTGTTTGATTCGGACTAAAGGAGGCTCAACGCCCATCCTTCTGCTCAACGGATTCGACACAAGGTTTTAGTACTTTTTCTTTTCATAAGTCTTTTAGTGTTTTGATTTATCTGTTTTTGTTTTAAAGATTTATATGCTTAAGTAGTGTTAAGTTTCTGATTTATCTGAGTTTATTCTGATTTGATTTGAGTTTTATTTTGGGATTATTTGTAATCGAATTTGTCTGCTGAAACTTTTTTTAGCTTATTAGATTTTTAGTTTTCGTTTAGATTTGCTTAAGTCTGCTAGTTTACTTGATTTTCGATTTGCTAAAATTTGAATCTGTTATGTTTTGCTCTTATTTGCTTTTTAAGGACTTATTTGCTTATTAGATTTCAGTAAGTTTAGTTTTGAGCTTTGATGATAGTTTAGATTTGATTTTTTTTTAGTTTTTATTTGCTTATCTGATTTAGTTTTTGTTTGCTGATACTGTAGTACTTCTTGCTTTTAGTTTATTTTAGTTTGCTTAATTTTCAGCTAGTCTATTTGGTGGTTTTAATTTTTGCTGATCTTGTTTAATTCATTTTTATTACTCATATAATTCATCAGACTCTTTTGGTTTGATGGGTAAAAACTGATTCCTGTCAGTCTTATATTCTAAAAAAAAAATTAATATTCATCACAAAAAACGTCCGCGCAGGGACTCGAACCCCTGACCTTCTGTTCACGCAGCGAACGCGTTTACCATCTTAGCTAGACCCTTATTTTTGTTTAACCTTAGCTTCTCTTTTTAATATAGTATAATCAGTTTTAGCTACAGTTTTATTAAGTACGTTTTTTATACAAAGTTTTTGTTTAATTAATTAATTAAAAGTTTTTTTATTTACTTTTTTTAAGTTTAAAAAATAAACATAAAAATAAACGAAATAAATATTTTTATTACTTTTAGAAATTCTAAATTGTTTTTATAAATTAGTTTTATTTAAAATTAGTTCTAAATAGATTTCATTTAAATTAAAAGTTTTTGTTAAAAAATTAATTAGAGTAAAATTTAGTTTTAAGTTTTAAATTTAAATTAGTTTTCAAATAGTTTTATTTTAAATAAGTTTAAATTAGTCTTTAATAATTTTGTTAAATTTTGTTTAATTAGAATTTTTAATAGTTTAAAAGTAGTTTTAATTAAATATTTTTTAAATTAAATAGTTTTTAATTAAATAGTTTTAAAATAACAATTAAAGTTCTATTCACCAAGAACAATCAATCCACGTTTAAATTTGATATCAATTCGAGTGAGTCGAGGAAACGAACTTAATTGCACAAAAATACATACATTAAATTGGCGCCGCTGGCGGTTCGCTCGTTACGATTGACGATTTTGTGAGACGATTTGGATTTTGGGATCCGTTCATTTTTGAACGTTACTTTTCTTGCTAAAAAATCAAAAAAATAAAAAAAATCAAAAACTTAAAAATACAAAAAAAATTAAAAATCATCAAAAGCAAACTATTTCCTAAGATTTGCACCAAAAAAATTAAAAATCCAAAATTAATACTTTTCCTAAAGTATTACACCAAAAATATTACGTATTATTGTTATTTTTCTTATTTCGATTTCTTTCGCTTTTTATTGTGAATATATATTTTCTTAAAAAAAAATACAAAAAGATTTTTTCTTTTACTATATTATATTAAGTAGCACAATTAATTTACCTATTTACAAATAAGACCTTAGTTGGGATTTCATCACCTAGCTATTGTATTCGAATCAAAAACAAAAAAATCAAGGCAAAATAGATAAATACTAGTAAGAAGTTTGAACTCGATTTATACAAACTATAAGGTGGGTATAAGGCGACGCGCTATAAAAGGCCGTCTAAGGAAAAAGGTTTTTAAGTGCTTTGTGCCACCTCGTTTCCCTGCTTGCTTGTGCGTATATTGAGAGGGACGACCGATTATTGGTTTGCCAACTCAAGTAGTATTAAGTATATATTTTTTGTAGCTTTTAATATTGAACCTCGAGAGGGATAATCCCTTTCCTCTCAAAGTCGACCGAGGTCTCCTACCTCATTCCTAAAGTTTTAATTGTATGCGCACTCGCGCGCGTACATACATACCGAGTGGTGTACCAAATATTTCTAATTCTTCCAAAAGAAGAAGAAGAACAAAAAGACCGTCACTCAAGCCGATCCCGAGAATCGCGCTTTCGACAATACAATGGCAACGGATAACCGACCTATGATCGAGATTTTGCAATCACATGTTGAGGGAAACGATGACGCTATCGTTGTCCCCGCAATTGGAGCAAATAATTTTGAAATCAAAACGGGTTTTATTCAAATGGTTTCCGCTACAACATTTTTGGGCCATTCCCAAGATGAACCCCATGATCATATTAAGAGATTTATCCATTTGACTAATACGGTGAAATATAATGGGGTGACTCAAGAAGCAATACGTTTATTGCTCTTTCCTTTTTCCCTCGAAGGACAAGCCCGGATTTGGCTTGATAAGGAACCAGCCCAAAGCATTCTTACATGGGCGGATTTAGAGACCAAGTTCATTAACTACTTTTTCCCACCATCACGGACCACCTCTTTAAGGAATGACATCATTAACTTTGAACAAAAATATGGGGAAACGTTTAGTGAGTCTTGGGGTCGTTTTAAGGAGCTTTTAAGATAATGTCCACAACATGGTTTCACTAAAGTGCATCAAATCAATACGTTTTACAATGGTTTAACACTTAATGACCAAGACTCACTTAATAGTGCCGCGGGGGGTAATTTTCTTGTGAAGTCCATGAACGAGGCTTGGGCAATAATTGAAAACAAGGCAAAAGTACAAACCAAGAGTGTTAGGGCTGCTATGGCAAGTGCTAGTTCTAGTGAGAACGACAAAAGAATTGATAAGCTTACTTCGCTTATTGAATCAATTGCTCTACAAAACGCTAATAATACCAAAGCCAATAATGGTCAAGTTGTGACAACCGTGGTTTTGAGGTTCGTCACTTGGTCTTATTTTAAGGTTAATTTATGTGTGACTATGTGATTTGCGTGTTTACATGTTATTTTACGTAAACGAGGTTGGTGTGGATATCGTTTATGGGTATAAAGTACTCATAAGTAAATCGAGGAACGGTTATTTCATGTTCATGAGCTCACAAATTAGTGACTATGAAATGAAATGGTGTTATTTTGGTGTTTTACGTATACGTATAAGTATTATAGTAAATTGTATTTTTACTATTTAGGGTTTAGCATTTTGAGGTCTCGGATGAGGTATTTAGTCATATGAATAATTTACGGGATGGTTTTAAGTCATTTATGACCTAGTTATAAAGTTTATTTCAATATTTAAGATTTTTTTAAAACTGTATATTTTACGTCTTTTACGGTAAACGCGTAAATTTGACTAGTTTTACGGTTTTGAGGTTTTGGAGGCTTTAGGAGTTGTAATAAATTAAGGAAATTTAAGGTAACACTAGTAGTGTAATAATAAATAATAAAAAGAAAAAAAAATAAAAAAAGGGGGGAGGGTCGGTTTGGGACGATCAAAAGAAAAGGGAAGGAAAAAAAGGAAGTTGGGCTTGGGTTGGACTAGGATTCACCCACATCCTATATATTATTTTATTCACAACAAAAAAATCATATTTTTTTCTCCTGGAGTTTTGAAGTCACGGCATAAATAAGAAAAATTAGGGTTTCATCAAAATTTGGGGTTTTCATAAATCAAAGGTAAATCTTCATAACCCTTTTCAATTTAATTATTTTTAATGTTTTTATAATCATCTTATGATGGATTTAGGGTAGGGTTTAAATTAAAAACTGTATATTAATTATATTATAATGATTAGGTGAATTAGGGCTTGTAATTAGTGGAGTTATGGGTAATTAATTAGGTTAATTTAATTGAATTCATTTCTTAAAAACTGGGCAGAATTTTAGGTCAATTGTTTTGATCATATATAGAGTTCTACAAACTATTATTTTGCGATCCAAGTATCCCTGGAAAGTTAATTGAGTTGCCTTTCAAATTCAAGAAACGAGAACTAAATTGGAGGTAGGGAAGTGGGTCAAAAACAGGTTATAGCAGTCAGAGGTCAAAACCGTTTTGAAATCAGTCGGGTTTAATTTAACGTTTTAAGGTGATTGGGGTACTTAGGAGTACACTTGAGCCCTCTAATGATCATGGGTATTGGTTTATATATTAAATAAGAGACCTGAAGGGTATCTAAACAAATGGGTTAGGGTAAGACCCCCTAATCATAACAAACTTTTTGTATGTTCAAAATCGGTAAAATGTAGATACGCAGAAGTATATATATATATATATATATATATATATATATATATATATATATATATATATATATATATATATATATATATATATATATATATATATATATATATATATATATATATATATATATATATATATATATATATATATATATATATATATATATATATATATATATATATATCGGGTCCTTAACTGTAGCTTTAAGGTTGGGGAAAAAGGGAGGAGTTATCTAACATATGTAAGGGATTAGGTTTTCCTTTACAGAGATCATGGGTATGATTAGGTGGGCGTTTGGCTTATAGTTTGGAGACCTAAAAACAGGGACTGTTTTGGGTAAAATGTTAACGGGACGGGTTATGAAGTAAACTAAGTTAAGGGCTTTATAGAGGGGTGTAATGAGATTCTTAGAGCATATAAATGAGGTATATATATGGGAGAAGGTTAGATGTCCATCATGGTTTGATGAGCCGTTTTAGTGTTTGGTTCATGTTTTGATTGTGTGCTTTTGTTTGTTAGTTTTTTGCTAGTGCGCGGATTTTTGGAGAAGCTCAATCAGGTGAGTTTCATATTCCCTTGTCTACTAATGATATTTAATTCCAGATAGGATGGAAGAGACACTGTCTTGTTTTTATAAGTTATGCTGCGAATGTTTTGTGTTTGGTGATGGACTTGTGCATACGTAAGTGATTAACTGCTAGTTGATTCATGATTGTTTTATATTTTGACTTGGTACCAAGGGGATGTTGACAAGGCGCTGCCTTGGGGAGGTACATAGATGTGTGAGCATCTATGGGACCAATGGATAATGACAAGAAGGGGCCTTGGGATTGGTACATAGGTGTATGGGCGCCTATGGTACCATGGTGTTTGGTAAGGCTGGGAGCCTTGGATTTGGTTTGGAATGATTGATCTTGAATATTAGTTGTTAATGCATGTTTGTATCACACTGTCCATATGTTCTTAAATTTGGTTATTATTCACAGCTTATGGTTTGGTTTTGGCGTTGGTGTCTAAACCTATGACTCTCACCAACTTTATGTTGACGTGTTTTAGTGTCTCTTTCAGGTGATATATGGTTAAGTGTGAGAACATAAGTGGCTAGGATTTGGAGTTGCGTAGGAATGCTTTTAGAAGGAGATCCACGTTCCTTCTTAGTTTCTTTTGTTTGTTTAATAAGTGATACTATTGACACCTGTATGTTCGCTTTGTTTATGTTATTGTTTGTCTCGGGTAAGTGGTAGGACTGTTACCTACTTACCTAGATTCCTGCATTGTTGAGATATTGTCATGACATTTATGTCACCATTTTATGACATTTCTTATTTCATTTTGTTTTCTCTATAGACACGCCATGTTGTGATGATATCCATACGTCGTGCCCCATATTCCGCCATGGTGGGGTGTGACAGAATGGTATCAGAGACAATGGTTATAGAGAATTAGGTTGCCTAGTCTAGTAACCTAGTCTATAGCTTAAGGATCCCTGCATATAGGCGTCGTAGGAGTATGTGTGCATTTTATATTAATTAAAGTTTTCTGGATGTTACTGGTTTTTACTTGCGATGTTTGTTAAGTTTTGACTAGTATGGGTTGAACCATAGTAGTTCATACTTAGCCACATGTTATTTTCTTTTCGGGGTGTGACTAGTGCTGGTTGAACCATACTGATCCACGCTAGTCATTGTCGTATTTTGCTTAAATTGTACATTATAGTACATAATTTGGTACATGGTAGTTTCTATCTTTTGTTGGGTTATTTTATGTAGCTGAGGTATAGTATTTTTCTTTTGATGTTTAAGTCATGTTCCCTAAGAATCATGTGGTGGTTCGAGTTATTAGGAGTAGGTGGATATGAAGGATTTTAAGCTGTTTCCACTCTTATGGGCGACATGACTTATAACTGATTATGTTTTCTTTTTGGATTTAGTCCATGTTGTTTTAGCTAGACTATGGATTTATGTATTCCAATAGTTTGATTATATTTTTTATTGGATGGAGTATTGGACTTTATTGTTTATGTGCTTAGGAGCTTATGTGAGTAGATGGATATATGTGTTATGTGTTGTATTAATTCTTAGAGAGAATTACATAAATCGTCCCTGTGGTTTGATGATTCCTACAAGATTCGTCCCTTAGTTTTTTTTCACTGTTTTCCGTCCCTGTGGTTTCATTTCTCTACATGATTAGTGCATTAAGTACGTTTTTAATTAATTCATTTTCTTAACCCCCTCACGTGAAAAAAAACGTGAGGGTACATTTGTCTTTTTCTTTTTGGCGCCCTTTTTACTATCTAAGACTCTTTCCCTCTCATTCAATTGTCCCTATATTATCACCACTTTCTCTGATTTTTCACCATCATCCATTTATTCCACCATAGCAAACCCAAGAATGAATTATCATGTACTATGTGCTCGTTGTAGGTCTCCTTCTATTGTTAGGACATCATGGACTGATACAAATCCTGGGAGGAGATTTTATTGCTGTTCTAAAAGGGTTAGTAATTAGCTAAATTTTTATGCTTAATTGATTATAGAAATTTGTCTATCTTATCTTTGTTGTTCTTATTTCTAGGTTAGCTGTGGTTTTATTGAATGGTATGATCCAGAGATGTGTGTAAGAGCTGTGGTGATAATACCTGGTCTACTAAGATCTATGAATGAACTCCAAGCTGCAGTTACTGTTGAGGCAAAGAAAGCTAGAAAAATGAAGTTTATTCTACTTGTTAGCTGGATTATGTTTGTTGGTTATTACATCATGAATTGATGCGAAAAATGTAACCTTTACTCTTTTGTTTATGTTGGTTGGTATTGTAATCAACCATCTTATGTAAGTGTTGATGTTTCTGTAATAAAATGGCAATGTTTTGATCCATAAATTGCAATAAAAAATACTATTGAAACTAAAATATAGCTTTCTTAAAACATTCAAAGTCTGCTTAGAATATTAAGTTCACAAAATAAAGTAGCACAATTCTGAATAATTAAACAGAAAGGAAATTACAGGATATAAAAGTCTTCTAAAAACATAAAGGAAATAACTTGAAATAAAAGTCTTCTAAACTTGCTTTGCCTTACCTTTTCCAGTAACCTTCACATTACCACCCTTAGTTGATGATATTGGCTGAGATGATCTAGTTACTGGTGCATCCCTAATGACAATACCTTTTAAAGGTCTTTCTTGTGATGACTTTGGAGCAGGCTTAGAACTAGGTTTGGCTTTCTTGTTACCTTGCTGTGCAAACACGGGTGTTGGTGTTGCTTTGATTTTCTTGTTACCCTGTCCACCATTTGATGTAGTTGCTTTGCTTTTCTTGTTACCCTGTGAACAAGTTGATGTAGTTGCTTTGCTTTTCTTGTCATCTGCTAACTTTTGACCTTTACAATATCTCCTATTGTGTCCTAGCTCTTTGCATAGGAGACACCTAACAGTCTTGCCAGCCCTTGACAACTTACCCTTTTTCACCATTTCTTCTACTTCAATTGCACTTCTCTTCCTCTTTTTAGCTGGCCTTCCTACTTGAGTGTGATGCTCAGGTGGAATCAAGGTTATGTTGTTAACAGACTTTGGCCAATATTGTCTACCACTAACTGGATTAACTTTAAAGCTATATATTTGCTTCCATGTTCTTAGCCAATAACAAGCATTAACCCATGTTTCTGGTACACCTATAGTCACACCATTGGCCACCATATTATTTATAGTTGCTACTGCATGCCTACAGGGCATTCCTGTTAATTCCCATTTTCTGCAAGAACATGACTTAACAGTCATGTTCAAAACACAGTGACCAACTTGATACTGGTCATCCCCATTACAGTCAACCTGATGAGTGGATAATATGACAGATTTAGGGAAGTAGTAAGAAATATCACATACATCATATAGGCTAGACTAGTACCTGATACTTGGATGCTTGTTCTTTGATTACATTGAAAATTTTTGTGGCATTTGGTGTAAGAGGACCATCACACTTGGCAATCACCATTTGGACATTAACAATCTTTTTCATCAAGTACTCCCTAATGTACTCCAAGCAAGTGATTATTGGTTTGTCCCTTCCATCAATAAGCTGTCTGTTTAGGACCTCACACATGTTGTTTAACAACACATCACTGTGTGCTCTACCTGATAAGCAATATAATATACAAGGTAAAAACATGTTCATATCCAATATACTTGCTTAATGTGAATAAAAATTTAAGGTACATACTAGAGAAATGAGATCTACTCCAGTGCTCTGCTGGAATATTTTTGAGCCATGTGTAAGCATCCTCACATATATCCTTTAGGGCATTCATTTGTTCTTCAAAGTAAGGAATAGTTGTAGCTGTGGCACACCTCCACAAACATTCCTTGTATAATTCTCCCCTCCACACAAGCTTCATGTTGTCATAGATGTGCTTTAAGCAAAATCTATGCTCAGCACTAGGGAACATGGTGCTTATAGCTGGTACAATTCCCTGCATACAAAAACATGTTACTGATAAACATTTGAACTAATTATCTTATTAATTTACTATCAATCTATATTAAAGAAGGATACCTTTTGCCTATCTGATATGAATGTGAAATTAGACTCCCTTGTTAAATCCAAATCATCACCTAAGTAACCAAGAAACCACATCCAAGCATCTTTTGTCTCAGATTCCACCATAGCATAAGCAACGGAATAAGTGCCATTGTTACTATCAATTCCTACAGCTGTTAGTATTTGACCAGGCCATGGACCAGACAAGAAACAACCATCTAAGCCCAGTATCTCCCTATTACCAGCCTTAAATCCATTTATCAATGCACCAAGACAAACATATATTCTTTTGACCTGTCTAGTAGCCAAACTAGGATCAGTATTCCTCTCCACTTCAAGTTTGATAGTAGTTCCAGGGTTTGTTTTTTGCAACTCTAATGCATAATCTCTTAGATGTGAGTATTGATCTGTATAATCCCCAATTACCCTATCTCTGGCAATCTGCTTTGCTCTATAAGCCGTCACCTTGGAAAAACCTAATTGGTATTTCTATTGTAGTTGCTCTCTAAGGGCAGTGGTTGGGATTGTAGGATTAGGTACTATGGTGTTTTCCACATCTTTGGATAAGAAAGTAGCCGTGCATTTTTTAATAAATCTAGATTTAAGACATGTGTGGATATCAATAAATGTCTTCACACTCCATGTTTCCTCTTGACTGCCTTTTGAAACCAATAAAGTCCATGGACATGTTTGACCATCTTCCACTATTGGACCATCAACTTGCCCACAACTTTTTTTCCATCAAGCCCACAACCCTTACCCTTTATAGGACCAACTTCATCATCACCTACATTAGCTGGAACAACTTCATTGAAGGTTTCAAAAATTGGTGTTTGCCCTCTACACTTAACCCTTACTCTGACTTTGTCATTCTTAAAGACATGTAGTTGTCTTCTCTGATTAACAGCAACCTTAGAAACCATGTCTAAAACAAGGGCTTTACTACCAAATTTTCTTCCAACAAAAAAGTTATCCTTGCAAAAAACACCATCACTAAGTAACTGCTTTTTGGCTAACTTTCTTAAGGCTTTTTTCCTTTCTAATTCTACATCATCCTCACAATCACTTGCACTATCAAAGTCTTCTAGATCAAGCTCTTCATCCTCAAAATCTTCCATGTTAATATTCATGTTATACCTTTTCCTAAATTCACCCATATCCACATCTACATCTTCAATTAAGTTATCCTTATCAACTAGTACCTCCTCATCAGGGATGACTTTGTCATCAGAACTCTCTTCCTTAATACCCATCCCTTTATCATAGACAGTAACAGGCCTACTTGATTCCCCTTTTTCATACATAGTAACAGGCTCATTTTCTTTGGTTAGGTTAGAAAAAAAGGATCAAAGTCTTCTCCCATATCATAATCATAAATAGTAATAGGCTCAGTGACTTTGATTCCTATGTCATCATCTTTCAATGAGTCAACAACATCAACTCTGTTTTTTTCCTCCACCACCTTTTCTTGTATTATCTCACTATTAGGAATCAAAATTTGTATATAATCATTATGCACTGTATCAGCAAACCCATCCCAGTCATTATAAGTAACCTCTTTTGCAAGGTCTTTTTTTTCAGTTTCTTAACAAACTTTTTCTTAGGTTTTCTAACACCTGGTTTGTTCCTGTTATGAATTGGGTCTGATTTAGGTGTTGCTACATTAGTAGCTAACAAAGACCTTTTTTCAGGTTGAGACATTTTGGTGTAATCTAAATCAGACAACCAAAGTTCTAAGTAAACCTCAATCACTTTAACTGATCCTATAGACTTAACCATCTCAAGAATATCACTATCAGACACTAGAGGTCTAAGACCATGATCTAAAGAAGAGTTAGGCATCTTATAATGTAAAAACGTAACTTCATTCTTATAACCCAATAGTTTTAACATCTCATTAATTTCTGGTATAGAAACCTTGTCTGTATCTACCCCATCAAACCAATTAACTTTACCAGTCAAATAACGTCTAGGAGATTCTAGGGTAAAAAAAACCGCCATGATTCATCTTCACTGTAAACAGAGCATTGACATTTGATCCTGATTAAAGAATGATAAATCATTAATCCATATACTTACTGGAAAATAAGTAAATAAAACAAAATAAAAACATCATTAACACCTAGATTAAAATCTTCAGTTTATAACGTTATCATCATTGTTTAATCATGTTAATTAAACAAAAAAATTGACAATAACAATGCTTACCATAAACTTCAATAGGATTAAACGATTTTCCTTGTGGTCGTAATGACCAATTCACGCAATCACCCATGGCCGTAAATCTTTGGAACTGATTAAGGGTTTTTTGATTTAAGATTGATTTAGGGATTTGAATGGTAAATGAACGGGTATATGAAAAAGTTGGTGGAATCATTTAATACGGGGGCCAAAAAGAAAAAGACAAATGTACCCTCACGTTTTTGTCATGTGAGGGGGTTAAGAAAATGAATTAATTAAAAATGTGCTTAATGCACTAATCGTGTAGATAAATGAAACCACAGGGACGGAAAACAGTGAAAAAAAATTAAGGGACGAATCTTGTAGGAATCATCAAACCACAGGGACGATTTATGTAATTCTCTCTAATTCTTATAAGTGTCATCATAGGAGGGAGTGCATTGGGGAAAGGGTAATTGTATAAGTATGGTGGCCAACATAGTTATACAAGTACCATAACTCCAATGGATTCCTAAGTATGATTGCATGAAAAAGGGTTAATACATGCTTGTATAGTAGATGTTAGACGGATTTAAATATATGTATCCCGATATGCCTATATATGTATGATCCCCTAAAATTATCGATTGTATCCTTAGGAGGGTGGCTAGCTCGCTTCTTTTTAGATATTCAACCTCCGTTTTGGCGTATTCTTCGAGTTTCCTATTTCACGTGTCCGTTTTAAAATGGTGTCCTTGGTGTTAAATATATTGAAATAAATTGAGATTTCTTTTGGGATAATGAAATCTTTTGTGTTGAGTCTTACATTCCTTTTTATCGGTATATAATGAATAGACTTGGAAATCTACTATAGGGTTGGATAGTTGGTTGTATACGGTAACATAAGGGTAAGGTGTTGGAATCGTGTTTGAAACAAGATGTAACATAAGAATTCTTAATCAACAATTATTTATTTCAAAATTCTAAAAGACTTTTTTTTTTAAAATAAAGCGAAATAAAATTTCTTTCTACTTACATAGTTTATATAATTGAGTTTAACCGATTTACGTCATTTATAATTATCTATACAAGGTTAAATTGAGTTCATGAAAATTTCACATACAATTATTTCTTTCATTTAAAAGGATTGCATTAATCACTAAGTTTATTCTTTAGTTTTTAAAACAACTAGTATAAAATTGTTTTGGTCGTAACTTGTTCGTTTTAAAGCTTTTTGGGTCATTCAAAAGCCTAAAATTATGTACTCGGAACGTACTTTTTAAATATTCAGAATGTATAGTCATGGGAGGTCAGTATCCTGGTCGAAATTATTGTACAAGTGTCGGGTTAAAGGTTGAGTTTTGAATAGTAGTTTATTTTTATGATTTGAGATGCACGGGATATCTAGTCTTTGAGTTGAGTTTTGAGTTCGTCAAGAGGGCTGTTTGTAGATTGTTTGAGTCACATAGATGTGGGGAGGTAAAGAAAAATAATATTCTTTTGGAAAAGTCTATCTTTTGCACGGTTTAAATAATATGTCGCGGGGCGTAAGATGTTTTGGTTGCCATTAAGTGTTTCTTGGATCATTTTTCTTTGTCATGAGTCATTTGAATTGGTACCTGTTTGAGTTTTACTTTTGAGTTTTCGTGGTTTTGGTCTGTTTTAACTCGTGCACGTGAAATGTCGTTAGTTATCCATGGGTTTGATTCGTTGATCGTATCTAGTGGATTCAGGATGTAGTTTTGGGTTGTATTGATTGGGAGCGTTGAGGTAGACATATGAAAGACTTGGTCGCGCCTACACGATTATGTAGGTGGCCCTGAGAGAATGGTCGGAATACCCTTAGTGGGGATGAAAGAGTTAAAAGTTCGTAGACGAACTAATGTGGTCATGAGGTCTCTTTGGAGTGCCAAGGGCGATGAATAGATATTTGTATAATGTATGGATATTGGCATAAGTAATGCGCCATAGAGAGTGTTGGAAGGGGATATAATACCTCAAAGGTATTTATGATTGTTCGTAAGGCATGTAAGTTTTCCAAAAATTTCCTGAGATTTAATAGGTTTACTTATTACTGTGAGGTAGAACCATGAATAGAGCAAGTAGGAGAAGTGAGAGGAGTTGTAGTTAGTGCCTTTCCAAGGCAATCGTTGATGGAATGATTTAAAAACAGGAGTTGTTAGAAATAGCAAGGAATGCAAGGTAAAAGTTGAGTTGCTTAGTAGTAGATTGGATGTGGAAAGCGGTTGAATGGTTTGATAAGAGGAAGTATTGGTCTTTTAGAATGCGTGTAGATTTTCGCGAGTAGAAAGAGGTAGAAATTTATTCGTATTGCTTCTAAGAGAGGGTGTAAGGAGGACGTAATTGAAACTGCTAAGGATGTTGTATGAATGCTTTGGGTTTACGGTTATGATTTTGGATTCGTCGAGGCGCTAGCAGTTTTCATGGAGTCAATAAACCGGGGGTGCATGACAATATATAAACGAGTTGTCATCTGGAGCATCGACGACATCTTGATCTACTCAAATCTAAGAAGGAGAGTGAGGCGAATTATGAGTTGCTTTTAGAGTTGTTAGGAAAGGGAATTATACGTGAGATTTTCAAGTGTGAGTTTTTGGATTAAGTTGACCAGGATGAGTAGTTAGAGATGATGATATATCATGGAACTAGCAAGGGGCGAGGTAAAGAAGGATGAGGAAGTGTTTTGGAGGCTGAATACGTGGATTGGATAATGAGCCGATTTTGGCATTATCAAAAGGACTGGATGAATTCGCGAAACATGACGATACGTGGAGCAAGGATTTGGAGGAGTACGAGAACGACAAAGAAAGGCGATTGCTTATACGATGCAGGAACTGAAGATTAGAAGAACTGGATAAGACTTAGTTAGTGGAGCTGGATTGTTATATCTGCCTAGAATGCTAGAGGCATTTGGGGTACGAGACGTAGAGAATGATCTATACAGATCATGAACGTCTCTAAAACATATTTAATCATCTTGATTGAACATTTGGAAAAGGTGATGGGTGGAGTTAAGTGATGAAAGAAAATTGCAAGGCCAAGTACCATCTGGGAAAGGCAAGCATGATTGATGAGACATGGAATAAGAAGAATGAAATGAAGCTGAGACGAACTTGAACTATATGGATGACGTATTAGGGTTGTTTGGATGAAGGATGTAGGTTGCAAGAGTTGAGTTGTCTAAAGTAGAGAACGCATAAACATGTATGTTGCGTGGCTTGGACAATCATATGGAGAAAAGGGACGTAGACTATACTTCCTACATAGATAGGAGTAGCTTAGAAAGGGCGATGTAAGGACGAAGTTGGTGAAAGGGATACATAATGGGGTGGAGGAATAAGTACGACGAGAGTTGGGTGATAGTCGATAGACTGACTAATTCATCTCATATTTCAAGAAGAATGAGAAGTCACGTAGTTGAGAAGTTGGAAGGATTACGTACGGATGTGATGGAATAGAGGGTTTTGCGTAAAAGTTAGCCTAATATGTATGGAATGCCTTATGAAGGATTATGGCAAGGGAAGAAATGATAGGAAGCAAGCGTAGTATACCGTTGATAGACTAATGTTTGGTATGAGCATACTATAGGGGTAATTGAGAAAGACGCCTAGAGCATTGGCGTATGATTTGGAGATAGTTGGAGAACGCATTATATTAGGAAGAATTCTCCTACAAAGAGAGAGTCACCGGTGAGAGGGGCATATTCCCCATTGATGAGGATGTAAGGAATAAAGGAGGAAACACCTAAATTATAGGCTAAAGACGGGATATAAGATGGTATGGAAATTAAGATTGTGGAGAGACAAGCGAAAAGTATTATGGAGGAAGAATGATTCGAGGGAGCAAGAGGTTGTGAAAATAGTGGGGTGATATTGAAGAGAAACCGTTAGAGCAAGAGGTTAGTAGTCACGAACAATGGAACGTCCACCTAGAGAAAAGGTGTAACACATGTTAGTATGAAGGATGGTTAGTTACTTGGTGTCGAGCATGGGAAAGCAAGGATGAGGTGGTGGTTATGACATGTTTCTTGTGAATATTATGGGAAGCTTTTGGTTATGCAATCCTGTATATACCATTGGATGTGTTTAAGGTTGGGAGAACTTCCGAATGATGGAAAATCCGTAGAGGATAGAAGCCGTTAGGTATGGTAATAGGAATTGTAGTAGAAACTACTAGAGTTAATTCATAGGAGATGAGGTGGATCACCGTTACAGTGGGATGAAGTTAGAAGCGACCAACGTATTAGACCGGAGGTGGATCGGAAAACTATGGAGGTGGTGGGGTGTGACAGAATGGTATCAGAGACAGAATGGCAGTGACTAAGTAGAGGTTGAAAATAGCAAAGAACCGACAAGAGAGCTATGCGGACAAGAGGCGTAAGCCGTTGAGATTTGAGATAAAGTTATGCTAAAGGTTTCACCATGGAAAAGGGTGATGCGGTTTGGAAAGAAAAGGGAAGTTAACACCTAGATTTGTGGGTCCATTTGAAATCCTTGAAAGGATTGGGATAGTGGCGTATAGGTTGAGGTTACCGGAGGAATTGAGTAGTGTGCATGACGTATTTCATGTATAAAACTTGAGTAAATGCTTAGCAAGAACTGACTTGCAAGTACCGTTAGATGATATTAGTATGGATACGAGTCTTCGTTTTATCGAAGAGTCGATAGAGATTTTGGGTCGTGAAGCTAGGACGTTGGATAAAAAAGGTAATATACCGTAGTTATGGGTAGATGGAATTTGGAACGTGGACTAGAGTTCACGAGGGAACGGGAAGGATTTATGAGGAGAAAGTATCCTCAGCTAATTGATAATGACGATCCTTAGGAGTAAATATCGCGACGAGATTTCTATTAGGAGGGAGTGATGTGACAACCGTGGTTTTGAGGTTCGTCAATTGGTCTTATTTTAAGGTTAATTTATGTGTGACTATGTGATTTACGTGTTTACATGTTATTTTGCGTGAACGAGGTTGGTGTGGATATCGTTTATGGGTATAAAGTACTCATAAGTAAATCGAGGAACGGTTATTTCATGTTCATGAGCTCACAAATTAGTGACTATGAAATGAAATGGTGTTATTTTGGTGTTTTATGTATACGTATAAGTATTATAGTAAATTGTATTTTTACTATTTAGGGTTTAGCATTTTGAGGTCTCGGATGAGGTATTTAGTCACATGAATAATTTACGGGATGGTTTTAAGTCATTTATGACCTAGTTATAAAGTTTATTTCAATATTTAAGATTTTTTTTAAAACTGTATATTTTACGTCTTTTACGGTAAACGCGTAAATTTGACTAGTTTTACGGTTTTGAGGTTTTGGAGGCTTTAGGAGTTGCAATAAATTAAGGAAATTTAAGTAACACTAGTAGTGTAATAATAAATAATAAAAAGAAAAAAAAATAAAAAAAAGAGGGGTGGGTCGGTTTGGGACGATCAAAAGAAAAGGGAAGGAAAAAAAAGGAAGTTGGGCTTGGGTTGGACTAGGATTCACCCACACCCTATATATTATTTTATTCACAACAAAAAAATCATATTTTTTTCTCCTGGAGTTTTGAAGTCACGGCATAAACAAGAAAAATTAGGGTTTCATCAAAATTTTGGGGTTTTCATAAATCAAAGGTAAATCTTCAGAACCCTTTTCAATTTAATTGTTTTTAATGTTTTTATAATCATCTTATGATGGATTTAGGGTAGGGTTTAAATTAAAAACTGTATATTAATGATATTATTATGATTAGGTGAATTAGGGCTTGTAATTAGTGGAGTTATGGGTAATTAATTAGGTTAATTTAATTGAATTTGTTTTTTAAAAACTGGGCGGAATTTTCGGTCAATTGTTTTGATCATATATAGAGTTCTACAAACTCTTATTTTGCGATACAAGTATCTCTGGAAAGGTAATTGAGTTGGCTTTCAAATGCAAGAAACGAGAACTAAATTGGAGGTCAGGAAGTGGGTCAAAAACAGGTTACAACAGTCGGAGGTCAAAATAGTTTTGAAATCAATTGGGTTTAATTTAACGTTTTAAGGTGATTAGGGTACTTAGGAGTACACTTGATCCCTCTAATGAGCATGAGTGTTGGTTTATATATTAAATAAGAGACCTGAAGGGTGGCTAAGCAAATGGGTTAGGGTAAGACCCCCTAATCATAACAAACTTTTTGTATGTTCAAAATCGGTAAAATGCGGATAGGCAGAAGTATATATATATATATATATATATATATATATATATATATATATATATATATATATATATATATATATATATATATATATATATATATATATATATATATATATATATA
The DNA here is from genome assembly GCA_025667525.1 of Glebionis coronaria. Lineage (NCBI taxonomy): Eukaryota > Viridiplantae > Streptophyta > Magnoliopsida > Asterales > Asteraceae > Glebionis > Glebionis coronaria. The sequence continues at coordinate 275,987,117 of CM046874.1, forward strand.
TATATATATATATATATATATATATATATATATATATATATATATATATATATATATATATATATATATATATATATATATATATATATATATATATATATATATATATATATATATATATATATCGGGGCCTTAACAGTAGCTTTAAGATTGGGGAAAAAGGGAGGAGTTAGCTAACATATGTAAAGGAATAGGGTTTCCTTTACAAAGATCATGAGTATTGTTAGGTGGGCGTTTGGCTTATAGTTTGTAGACCTAAAAACCGGGACTGTTTTGGGTAAAATGTTAACGGGACGGGTTATGAAGTAAACTATGTTAAGGGCTTAATAGAGGGGTGTAATGAGATGCTTAGAGCATATAAATGAGGTATATATATGGGAGAAGGTTAGATGTCCATCATGGGTTGATGAGCCGTTTTAGTGTTAGGTTCATGTTTTGATTGTGTGCTTTTGTTTGTTAGCTTTTTGCTAGTGCGCGGATTTTTGGAGAAGCTCAATCAGGTGAGTTTCATAGTCCCATGTCTACTAATGATATTGACTTCCAGATGGGATGGAAGAGACACTGTCTTGTTTTTATAAATTATGTTGCGAATGTTTTGTGTTTGGTGATGGACTTGTGCATACTTATGTGATTAACGGCTAGTTGATTCATGATTGTTTTATGTTTTGACTTGGTACCAAGGGGATGTTGACAAGGCGGGGCCTTGGGGAGGTACATAGATGTGTGAGCATCTACAGGACCAATGGATAATGACAAGGCGGGTCCTTGGGATTGGTACATAGGTGTATGGGCGCCTATGGTACCATGGTGTTTGGTAAGGTTGGGAGCCTTGGATTTTGTTTGGAATGATTGATCTTGAATATTAGTTGTTAATGCATGTTTGTATCACATTGTCCATATGTTCTTAAATTTGGTTATTATTCACAGCTTATGGTTTGGTTTTGGCGTTGGAGTCTAAACCTATGACTCTCACCAACTTTATGTTGACGTGTTTTAGTGTCTCTTTCAGGTGATATTATGGTTAAGCGTGAGAACATAAGTGGCTAGGATTTGGAGTTGCGTAGGAATGCTTTTTGAAGGAGATCCACGTTCCTTCTTAGTTTCTTTTGTTTGTTTAATAAGTGATACTATTTACACCTATATGTTTGCTTTGTTTATGTTATTGTTTGTCTCGGGTATGTGGTAGGACTGTTACCTACTTACCTAGACTCCTGCATTGTTGAGATATTGTCATGACATTTGTGTCACCATTTTATGACATTTCTTATTTCATTTTGTTATCTCTATAGACACGCCATGTTGTGATGATATCCATACGTCGTGCCCCATATTCCGCCATGGTGGGGCGTGACACAAGTAAATGCCTTAAAAGAGACTTATGAAACGTGTGAGACTTGTGGTGGACCACATTCGTATTTTAATTGTGACAAGGTTTACAATCAACAACAACAAGTTTATGCTTATAACAACAATGAAAATGAGCAGGTTCAATTCAAACCAAATGTTGATGTTAACCATTTGTCTTATAAGATTACTAACTATTTGGCTCCCTCGGGTTTTGTAGCTCCACAAAGACCACCCCCACCCGCCCAAAATAGGAACCAAGCTCCTCAAAGAGGAACTTTTCAAGGGAATGCAAATCAAGGGAATTTTAATGGTCAAAATCAAGGGTTTCAAAATAATAACTTCAACCAAGGTTTTCATAATAACAACGGTTTTCAACCTCAATATCAAAACCAAGGTTTTCCTAATCAAGGGTTTAACAATCAAGGGTATAATCAAATGAACATGCATAATCATCAAATGGACTTGGTTCTACAAAAGTTGACCGAACATGAGAGAACTATGAAACAAATGCAAGAGTCCACCGATAGGAAGTTTGTGTAAATGTTGCAAGCCTTTAAACCCCAAGGAGCCTTACCTTCTAATACCGAGATTAACCCTCGTGCTAATGTGAGTGCTATCACTACTCGAAGTGGAGCCACTTTAGTGGGACTTTCCATCTCTTCGCCCATAAAGGAGGGACAAGGCCCGGAGGTCCTAAAGAGTAATCCTACTCCCCCTTCGGTGATTCCTCCCACTACCACTCCTAGTACTAGTTCTCCATTGCCCAAAGAGCCCAACCCTAAGGTTGTTCAAGAAGCGAGTCCTTCTCCTTCTCAACCTTCTACGTCTAAGACCAATATCCCTTATCCCTCTAGGTTGGACAAGGCTAAAGTGCTCACCAAAGATGACGTTCATGTTTCCAACTTTTTGAAAATGATTTCCCAAGTGAATGTTAACATTAGCCTTATTTAAGCACTTGCTCAAATGCCTAAATTTGTGAAAATGCTCAAAGTTTTGCTTAATAAGAAAGAAAAAATGGTTGAGCTCGTGAACACTTGTTTAAGTGAGAATTGTTCCGCGATTCTTCTCAAAGAGCTTCCCGAAAAGCTAGGAGATGTTGGACAATTCGTGTTACCTTGCTCGTTTCCTCAAATTGATGATTGTATGGCTTTAGCGGATCTCGGCGCTAGCATCAATCTTATGCCACTTTCGGTATGGAAACGATTATCATTACCCGACCTTGTACCAACTCGCATGACTCTCGAGTTAGCTAATAGAACTCTCGCATACCCCGTTGGTATTGCCGAAGACGTTTTGTTCGAGTTGGTACATTCACTTTTCCCGTGGATTTTGTTGTAGTCGACTATGAGATGGATCCTCGTATTCCGTTAATACTTGGTGGACCGTTCTTAAGAACCAGAAAAGCATTAGTTGATGTAGCCGAAGGGGAATTAATTCTTAGGGTAGGGAATGATCAACAAGTGTTTAATATGGGGAAAATGGTAAATAAATCAAACGGAAAAGAATCGGTCAATATGATTGATGTGCTTAACTTTGATAATGAAGAAAGTTTTATCAATCCTTTTGAAACTAAAAAGTTTAACCTTAATGATTTTGTGGTACATTCAAACCCACTTTTTGAAACTTCAAATGATAATCCACTTTTTGAAGAAAATGAAGAAGCTAATTTTAGTGACGACACTTCTTTAAGTGATCTCAATTCTTTGGGTTTTGACGAGACACCTAGTGAGCCTAATGATCCTATTATCTCTATAAGTGATCCTCCCATTCTTGAGTCTCCCTTTGACTCTTATATTCCTATATTGGGGGTTACGACTTTTGAAAGGGATCCTCCACCTTTAGAGGTTGCCCCTATTTTAGAGGATATTCCATTTGAGGAGGATTTAGATATCTTTCTAAATTTCTATTTTCCTCACGAGGATGAGTTTTCCTATGACTCCGATGATACTTATGTTTTCACATCGAGTTTGGAAGAGGACGACTCCCCCACTTTGGATTATGATGACATTTTGAGCTTTAATGTCAACACCTCTTGCTATTTTCCCGTTAAGGAATCGGTTTTTGATCCCGAAATAGAGACTTTCGCGCTATCATTGCCTTATCACCATAACACCTTTCCTCGTAAGAAATTTTTGTCTAAGGGTACCCCTCTTTTCTTTGTCTTATGTGATTTTACCACCTCGGGGTTTATTTCCTTTCATGATGGAAATTATGTGTTTGACCCGGGTGGATTTTTCTTGGTGTATTCCTTATATAACTTTGTTTTACCCTTTATCATGGAGAGATTTTCCTCCCTTGGAAATCTCGGGTTTTCCATGATTTTCCCATTTTAAACGAAGATATTCGGGGAATCGAGTCGAGCTAGAGACTCGTGATAAATAAATCAAGCATCGTATAACTAGGTTAGATTTTTACCTTTTCCACCCTTTTTTCACCTTCACCCATTTCCACCAATAAGTGTAGGGGGAGCCAAGTAGGTTGTTTGTGTTGTTGTGCAGGGATGTGTGCTTTCATGATCCACTTTTGGTGTTTTTGACGCGACCCGTGATACCGTGTTCTCATGTACCCGGTTTCTTTGATAAATTTTGCTATTGTGGTTCATACTTGTATATAAATTAAATGAATAAATGTAATCACTTTAGTTATCTTTTCCTTAGCTCGATTTAAACAACGTACTCAATGTCCTAAGTGTAGGAGACTTTATTCTCCCACATGCCTAAACATTGAGGACAATGTTTATATTAAGTGTAGGGGGGACTTCTATCGAATTTTAGTGGGCTTTTCCATGAATTCGACCCCATTTAACCGGAAAATTAAAAAAATTTCAACATTTTTCAAATTTTTGATCTATTTTGGCCTAGTAGTATTTCCATTTATTTTCTTTACTTTTGTCATCGCATCGTATTTATATTTTCCATTTAAAGAATAAAAATAAATAAAAATAAATAAATAAATGAACAAAATGGTTTTAACAAGTTTAGATATCTTTGATATATTGGGCTCGTCGTGAATATTTTGACTCAACCCGAGTTTACTTATCCAAGTTTACTCTAGCTAGTATCCTTAACCATATGGACCTTAATTGGTTTATTAGACTAAGCATCCACGAGTCTCATTCCTCGAGATTTTAAATTGTGGAGAACGAGAGATGATAGAGTTGATAATAAGTTTAAGGGTTAATTCTTGCTTATATGAGTTTTTGTGGCTCTTTCTTCCCGCTTGTATATTTAATTGCTTAATAAATGAGGATTTTTGCGGTGTAGATTCGATATCTTAGCTCTTAGTCAAATCTTTTATCTCCTTGTAATTAAAGCATGAACACATTGAGGGTGCCAGCGTTGTGGACTTCTGACTAAGGTGGCTCATAACCACTAAGTAGGAGGTATTCAGACCATGGGACCGCGGAATTTGGCCTACTATATATATATCATAAATAAAGAAAGAATAAGATTAAAACATGACCTCAAGGAGCCTTAGGGTGTGGGGCATGTAGCACGAACCTTGTCATTAGAGCCTTAGGGTGTATGTCATGGTAAGTGTTGAATAAAAATTGATCTAAAATCAATACCCTTATTTATCGTTCAAGGAGCCTTAGGGTGTGGACAATAGATGAGGAGCATTTTTACATCTTAAAAAGCCTAAGGGTATATGATGTGAGTTTGCTAAACTCCACATAAAGTCAACATGACTTTGGAGGAATAATTAATAAGTAGTACTATTGGCAAAAATTTTGATCCGGTAATTTATTCCCCAAATCCTGTTAAATCATCCTTGATGTGGGCTTACTTTAGTGACAACGTTTTGGAGGACGAGGTTAGGTTTTGAGTGTCGGGTTTGCACCGTTTTGTCTTCATTTTTGGACTAATAATTATCAAATAAGTCAAATGAGCCTTCGGGTGAATGACAATCCTTAAAAGCTAGAGATACAACTTAGGAATTGGAGAAAGAGTATTACACAATTGTCTTATAAAAGTGGTTTTAACTTGAGAACTTATGGTAAACAATGATCTCGTTTTTAAGCTTGGTATGGGGAACGTGAAACTTGAGGGTGATTAATATTCATGACACCAAAGCCCTAATTCAAGTCTTAAGATTTCTTTACGAGTTTCTTCCGTCAAATAATTTCCAAGTTAATAAATTGTTATAACTTTTGTTTCCTTTAAAGTTTTTATCTTTATCATAGTAGTAATAGTATATCTTAATAAAGGCCATGATGGGTTAATTATGAGAAAAATGTAACTTTATGCTTTAAAAATATGCATTGCATGGGGTCATTGCAATGGTCAAGTGTAGGGGATTTAATAAGTGTGTAAACACTTATCCTTTTACCACTAAAATCAAGGAAAAACAAGACCTAATCATGTGTTTAATATCGTAATAGTCGGAATTACGCGTGGTTTTGTGTTTTTGTGTTAAATAGGTACAAAAGATCAAAAGGAAAGAAAACACGAGATTTCACGGTCATTTGTTGAAGAAAAATCCAAGAAAAAGACAAAGTCAAAGTCAAAGTCAAGGAACCAAAAGTGAACCAAGGATCACGAAAAACGGCAAAATCGACACGGGTTTAAAGGAAAGAACAAGGAAGCCGAAATCGAGCTCGTTTTTAGTGGATTTAATCTTATTGGAGTTAATTGGGCCTTGTGGGTCCCACATTTGCTTATTGGGCCCAAAAGCCCAATAGTGGATTGTTATTATTCACTTTTGACAAAACAACCCAACAAAGGCCCATTTACCTTAAAGTCAAGACGGATGGAAGTAATGTTTAATTTGGGCCAATAGCCCAGTATCTTTACAACAAAGGATGGGATGAATTTTGGGCTTTTAAACCCATTAGGTTTATCAATGGAACGGTTAAATAAATAGACCACACACGTTTTGTTTATTTAACTACTCACTTTTACCCACCTTATACCTCCGATACAAACAAGAAACCCTCACTTTTCATCTCTCTCTCAAACAAAACGCAGCCACCCCTCCCAAACCCTAAAATTGGGGATTTTTATTTGGTTAAAATCAAGCGAGTGTAATACACGCAGGGAAATTAAATCCCCAAGTTTTTCAGGAAGAAGAAGGTGTTGAAATCGATCAAACGTGGCACCTTTCTTTGTCTTTGATTGGTTAAACAACTCACCACCACCAATCCCCCAATTAAATCAAGCCAAGTCAGCTCTAAACAAACACAACTAGCACAATATCATTCCACCTTGGCAATCCATGTGACCCCAGGATGATTTCCAGCCATTCGATCAAGAAAGAGAAGATAAATGAAGAAAGAGAGGCCAAGATCACTCTCCTTGCTCACCAAGCTTCATCAAGAAGGTTTTTAGGGTTTCCCTATAAATAATCATTCATTCTGTAATTCATGTGTGTCATTTTTTATTTTAATTTTATTTTCTGCAAAAATTAGATTTAGATTAATTGTAATTTCCTTTCAAAAGTATTGTAATGAATTTCTATTATTAATACAATTTATTTTCAGTTTTAATTTTGTCTCTTTTATTATTTAATTTTATTTTCAATTTACTCTTTAATCTGCTTTTTGGTTAAATTAATAAAAGTAAAGTAAAAAGTGGATATAAATCTTCCCTACTAGAAGTTTATTAAAATAAACTGGTTCGTGAATAGTAGTTTTTAATCTGGTTCGAGAGTTGATATATGTGGTTCGCGAATGGTGTTGATGTTTTAATGGTGGTGTTTGATTCGGACTAAAGGAGGCTCACCGCCCATCCTTCTGTTCAACGGATTCGACACAAGGTTTTAGTACTTTTTCTTTTCATAAGTGTTTTAGTGTTTTGATTTATCTGTTTTTGTTTAGAAGATTTATATGCTTAAGTAGTGTTAAGTTTCTAATTTATCTGAGTTTATTCTGATTTGATTTGAGTTTTATTTTGGGATTATTTGTAATCGAATTTGTCTGTTGAAACTTTGTTTAGCTTATTAGATTTTCAGTTTTCGTTTAGATTTGCTTAAGTCTGCTAGTTTACTTGATTTTTGATTTGCTGAAATTTGAATCTGTTATGTTTTGCTCTTATTTGCTTTTTAAGGACTTATTTGCTTATTAGATTTCAGTAAGTTTAGTTTTGAGCTTTGACGATAGTTTAGATTTGCTTATCTTTTTTAATTTTTATTTGCTTATCTGATTTAGTTTTTGTTTGTTGATATTGTAGTACTTCTTGCTTTTGGTTTATTTTAGTTTGCTTAATTTTCAGTTAGTCTATTTGCTGGTTTTAATCTTTGTTGATCTTGTTTAATTCATTTTGATTACTCATATAATTCATCAGACTCTTTTGTTTTGATGGGTAAAAACTGATTCCTGTCAGTCTTATATTCTAAAAAAATAAAATAAATATTCATCACAAAAAACGTCCATGCAGGGACTCGAACCCCTGACCTTCTGTTCACGCAGCCAAGGCGTTTACCATCTTAGCTAGACCCTTATTTGTGTTTAACCTTAGCTTCTCTTTTTAATATAGTATGATCAGATTTAGCTGCAGTTTTATTAAGTACGTTTTTTATACAAAGTTTTTGTTTAATTAATTAATTAAAAGTTTTTTTTATTTACTTTTTTTTAAGTTTAAAAAATAAGCATAAAAATAAACAAAATAAATATTTTTATTACTTTTAGAAATTTTAAATTGTTTTTATAAATTAGTTTTTTTATTTAGTTTTATTTAAAATTAGTTCTAAATAGATTTCATTTAAATTAAAAGTTTTAGTTAAAAAATTAATTAGAGTAAAATTTAGTTTTAAGTTTTAAATTTAAATTAGTTTTCAAATAGTTTTATTTTAAATAAGTTTAAATTAGTCTTTAATTTGTTAAATTTTTTTAGTTAGAATTTTAATAGTTTAAAATTAGTTTTAATTAAATATTTTTTAGATTAAATAGTTTTTAATTAAATAGTTTTAAAATAACAATTATAGTTTTATTCACCAAGAACAATCAATCCACGTTTAAATTTGATATCAATTCGAGTGAGTCGAGGAAACGAACTTAATTGCACAAAAATACATACATTACCTATAGATTCACTCAGCATTATTGCTGATTTGTTTAAGCATGTATTTCAGGTAATCTGATGTGTTGATCAAGGATCTTGCTTGGGAAGGTTGCGGTGACGCTTTTATAGTTGTTCAGTCTGAAACCGTTTTCTTTCCCTGTCATTATAAAATATTGTCTTTTGAAATCAGGAAATTATAAAAATCATTTTTGAGTAATCTAATAGTTGATAAAAAGTTTGTTATTGTGTTGGTATCTTTGGGGGACCAAAACGCTACTCTGATATTTATAAAATTAATTTATTAGGATTGAAAGTTTTAGACTAAAAGATAGTATTATTTTATCTTATATTTTAAATGTCTCATTTTGAGATTGTACCAAGTGTTTTTAGTAATGAGGTTTGAGTTTAGCACCCAAAGGTGTATTTGCGCTGCGCAATGTAATTTGGGGTGTTAAAGATTGGTATCAGTGCTTTTAGTTATAGCGAATTAGGTCGATTTTTGAAAATGTCCTAAACTATAACTTGGGTGTCGAAAGCATTTTATAAAAGCAACGCAACTTCTCTGCAAGGATCCTGTAAGATTATTTATTTTTAGTTATGCTTTATATTATAGATGTATCCCTCAAAACTGTTCTAAATCCCTAAGTATTTATTAAGTAAATACTATGATAAGGTATTGGTATTAATGAAAGAACGCTGAGTGCTTTTGATAAGTGTAAAAACACTCATCAATAATGATCCAAAAACCACTTAAAACATAGTCAAATACCTGATATTAAACTGTAAAATATCAGAATTACGCGTGTATTTGTGATTTTGTGTTTTCAGGAAAAGAAAGATACATTTTGAAGCAAAGACACGTTTTCAAGGATTTATTTGATAAAAAGACGAAGAAAGAGACGAAAGATGCTTCAAGGATTTTATTTGCCAGCTTTCAAAGATCAAGGGCTGAACTTGCAACTTTCATAAGATGAAGGATGATAATGAGTTTAACTTTAACTCTTTTATACACATTTGACAAAGAAATGAAGTGGAAGGACTAAAAGAGAAACAAATGTAAAAGTTTATATTACTTTCATATCAACTTGGTCAAAGGACCAAGTCAGGACTAACACAAAACGCGTCTTTCTTCGTTCCCAAAGAAGAGAGAGAAACGACATATCAGATTTCTATCACTTCTTTCACCAAAAACCTGCAAGTTCGATTCATGGAGAATTCACAAAGATTCAAGAGAAGTTTAAAACACCAAAAGTGTTCCTCTTTCTATCTTCTACAAGAAGGTGGTATTTAATTTGATCAAGAATGGAGAATGAAGAAACGCCAAATTCAGGTTTAGCTTGAAGAACGAGTTCAACCTCGTATTTTACACGTGCCACAACCGGATTGGAAGCAACACGTCAACAAGTTCATCTCATTGCCTATAAATACAAGGAGATCTCCTCACTTCAAGATGGTTAGACTAGGTGTAGTTCTAGGAGTAGATTAGATAATCTCTCTCATGCTTTCATTTTAGTTAGTTACTGAGTTTGTTATAGATGTAGATGTTAGTTAAAGTTTCAGTTAGCATTTGTAACCGTTTCCACCATTAATGATAATTCGAGTTCTTCTTATTTCTTGAATAAGCTTCTTCTCCTGTTTCAGAAACCTGTTCTTGCCTGTTATTTTGCTAAGATCGTTAGTTGAAATTTGTTAAGTTTTCAGTTAAGTGAATTGGACACGTTTTCACCATTAATGAAGAATTACTTTGTTTAAATCTCTTTTCTTTAAACCTGATTTAGTTTTAAGTCTAAATCTGTTACATTTCTGTTAGGTTGTTAGAATCAGTTTCTTCCAAAAATGAAGGATTTGATTCATGTTCAAACTTTACAAATTGTTTAAATACTCTGTTTCTCTTTCAAGTTAGTGGGTAAAACATTTTGATCCAGGTGGAAGTTAGCGACATTTCTATTGAGTTAGTTAAAGAAGTTTTCTCCATTAATGAATCTGATTTCCAGTTTTCTCAATTTTTCGATTTTCTAAATGCTTCAATCGATTCAGTTTAATGCAGTTAGTTGGTTTAAGTCCTAAGTTTTCATTAATAAAAATCTTGATCTTTTAATTCTGAATTCAATATTGATTTTGTTTGACAGCTCATAAGCTCAAAGCTTATGAGCAATAACAAGTTACTGTGAGTTTTTGTTGTACAGGGTTACAAGTTACAGGATTAGTTGATCTTCGTCTTTTGGTAAATTGCTGATTTCTACTGATTACGATTCAAGGTAGTGGTGGCGATTCATAAGTTGTTAGAGAGACGTAGATGGAGATGTGATAGATAAGCCGGCTCAGCGCCGAGCTTCGCCATCAAAGGACTTTCTTCGGATGTTTTGGTCAAGCACTTATTTCATTTTCTTCATTTTAGTATAATCTGCTAGTGCTTATTGAAGTGTAATTGTTAGTATAAATTTGTTCAATATGCTTATTCTCATAGTTTGTAAATCTGTTTTTATTTGTATTGCTTAGGTTCTATTTCTAGCAGTTTGATTTTGCTTCGTAGTTGTTAAACTGTTATTGTAATTATAGCTTTAGTGATGGTTAGTTTCTGCATTAACTAGTGATTGGCTTATAAGAGTTTAGCTTGATAATCTGTTAGTTAGATCAGTTAGTTGTGTCTAATAGCTTATTAGCTTACACTGTTCTTGGTTCATGTAAAGCAAGGTTAATTAGATAAACTTGAATCTGTTTCTTTGTATACCAGTATAAATCAACAGTGAGTAGATAGTATGTTAACAGTAGGTTTTGTAGATAGATTTAGTGTAAAGTTTTATAGTGTAAATGTGGATTTTAGTAAGTAGCTAATAATGGACAGAAGATAGAAACTTACTTTTTAATCACTGTTGGACTTAGTTTACAACGTTTAATGTTTTGGGCTTATAAGTGTATTTGGGCTTGATTTTAGTTAGAAGATTTATAACCATTTCATTTTGATAAACGTAATGCTTACTGAAGTAGAGTAATGTTAGTTAACAAGTTAAGTTTTGTTTATAGCACTTTTATATTAGTTTAATATCTTCATTTAATAGTAGAATATTATTTTAGTAGTTTTCTTGATTTGCGTGCCTAGTAGTCTAAATTTTTATTGTACGTTTTTAATTTGTGCACTTATAAGTGGTAATTGCAATGTGTTTTTAGATTAGTACGTATACGTATCTAGTGTATAGACTATTTTTACATTTTTACATGCTTTGTGCCCAAGTAGTTAATAATACCAAAATTGCTTCTTTAACCAAAAATAATTGAATCAAACTTGAAAGTGTTATATCCATTCGATTAGACCGAGAGAAAAACGATGTACTAAAAACGAGATATTAAATGGCGCCACTGCCGGTTCTTTTCGTGATGATTAACGGTTTCGAGTGAGACGATTGGATTTTGGGATCCGTTCACTTTGTGAACGTTATTTTTTACGTATTATAAATCAAAAACATAAAAAATCAAAAAGATAAAAAAATATAAAAAAATAAAAAAATCACAAAATCAATTCTTTTCCTAAAGAATTGAACCAAAAAATAAAAAATCCAAAAAGTAATCTTTTTCCTAAAAGATTACAACAAAAATATATATTATATCGGTTTTCATCGTTTTTACGTACATATAGTATTTTTCTTAAAAACCAAATAAATACAAAAATATTTTTGATATATTATTATATGTAGATACGTATACGTAGATACGAACACTTAATTTACCTACTTCCATAAGTATTGCCGAGGCAATACACCGTGTTAGGGGGCGTTCCGGTCCTTGACACGCGTATCGATCAAATTTAATTAAGCAAGAATAGATAAATACTTCCAATAGGCAATAATTCAAAGAATACAAACTACAAAGTGAATAGAAAGGCGATGTGCTATAAAATGCCATCTAAGGGTCAATAGGTGCTTAAGTGCTTCGCGCCACCTAACCCCCCGTTCACTAGTGCGTATTCTAAGAAGGAAGGCTTTATTGGGGGTCTTGCACCCAAGTAGTAATTACATATATTATACTTTCTTGTGGATATTTCATATCGAACCTCGAGTGAGATAATCTCTTCTCCTTCAAAAGTCGACCGAGGGATACTCCTTCATTCCTCGTATTTACTTACACGTGTACTCGCACACGTGTAAACATACCACCTTTGGTGTATTACTTCCTTCCCCGAGGAAGCTTTTAAACGTCATTTTACTTGTATATACATTCGGCCACCTTGTTAAACATGGATACTCGTTCCATGTTGGAGATTTTGCAACAACGATCCGCCAACGCTAATTATTCGCCTTGTTCGACTTGTGGTGGTCCACATGATACTTATTTATGTGATCAAAACAATGGCTATTATGGGGAGGGATATGCTTATAATGGAACCGAGAACCCTAATTTTCAACCTAACACTCAAATGGACTATACTTGTAATGACTATATGGGATATTCCGGTTTTTCATCACAAAATCCACCATCATTTCATGATCAACCCTTTGATGCGCCATACCAAAACCAAGGATTTTCAAACAATGGAGGTTTTCAAAATAATGATAATTTTCAAGGCTATAATCAAGAAACCTTTCAAAACCAAGGATTTTCCAATTATGGAGGTTTTCAAAATGATGATAATTTTCAAGGCTATAATCAAGAAACCTTTCATAATCAAGGATTTTCAAACAATGAAGGCTTTCAAAATGATGAAATTTTTTTATGCCATAATCAAGATACTTTTCAAAATCAAGGATTTTCACATTATGAGGGTTTTCAAAATGAATGGAATTTTCAAGGTTACGATCATGATAACTTTCATAATCAAGACTCTTTTCAAACCTATAATTCACCTAATTATGGAAATCCACCTCCACCATATTCTTCGACTTATTCATGTGAGTTTTGTGGAAAAGAACCCCATTATGGTTATGATTGTCGACCAGGGGATCCGCCTTCTTATGCTCTTAGTGATCTCAATGAGCTTTCTTTTATATTCGAGCAACAAGGAAGAGACAATGGATATAGATTAAAGGCTTTTAAATGTATGAGAGAGATGAGTATCGAGTAAATGAGAGAAGAATCTCGGTGGTTAAGGGAAGAAATTAAGTCTCTTGAGGATGATGTAAGGAACAAACGGTTTAATATCAAGAGAATTGGTGACATTTATAGAGAATCGGTGAACTATTCTCTCAGTCGCTCAAGAAAGATTTAGATGATTTACTCGTTAAGATTGATAAAAAAGAACGTGAACGCATAAAAACCATGAGCTTTGAGGAAATAGAAGAGGAGAATGTGCGGATACATGAAAAGATGGTATCTCTTTTCAATAATGCGGAGATGAAACTATCTAATAAAGAGGACATTTGTGACGAGTTGTACATTAAATATCGTCAACTTAAGCAAGAGTTACGTACTTTGCTCTTAGCAAAAGACGAAAAAGTAGAAGATGAAGGCATAAAAGAATAAGAACATTTTATTGCTACTCGTGCTCGTTTGCTTAAACAATGCTTATATGACGATGATGACGATCCTCCGATTTGTATAACGTTTAATGATGACACACCTTCATCACCTTTACCTCACGTGGAATCCACCGACTCTTTAACCATGGGGGACGAGCCTCTTAGCACTAATACAAATACCGATTTGGATGAATTAACCTCTTCTAGTGTTGAGAACCTTATCCCAATCAAAAGAGAGCTCGAGGGTGTTCCCAATGAACCATGTGACGAGCTTTGTATTGATACATCTTCTCCTCATGATCACATTGAGATTTCATCCTATGTTGACCTTCATGCTACTACTAGTGATTTTGGTGACTTTGATCTTGATGAATTGTTTAACGAAAGGGATAATGTGATTGAGGAAGAGTTTGTGCAAGACTTGCCACAAGGAGAGGATGATGATTGTACTTCTAGTGAGGCATCTTATGATATATCATCCGATGACTTTTCATGTCAAAGATGACATTCCTAATTTGGATGAAGATGTTCCTCCTATAGAAGAAGTGGAAGATGTTCATATTCGTGAGGTTTTATCAAGCGTGTATCATCTTATCTCCTCGATTGAAGCTTTGAATGAAAACCATAATGATGAGTCCATAGAAGAAGAACCTTTCATTGACATTTCTTCACCGGTTTTTGAGGTTGCACCTATTGATTTTTATGATGATATCACCCCTTTGAGTGATTCTCTCATTAATACACCTTCTTTTGAGCCTTCTATTCCCACCCTCCCACCCTTGAAGTTGGTTATTGATGAAGATCCTATACTCTTAGAGATTGATCCTTTTTCACCTAAGGCACCTTTAGAACCCAAAACCTTTGATATAGATTCTCATATGGATATTGATGCCACCATAGAGGCTTATCTTGCAAATAGTGATATTGAGGTTGATGATAGTGATTCTAATTGGGAAGAGGATATTCGTCTTATTGAGAACATGCTTTTTGGGAACATAGAGATTACACCTCCTTCACAAGACACTATTAATCTTGATCCTCCTTTTTCTACGCCTTCTATGGAAGATTACCCACCTTTTGATGATGATGAGGAGCCCATATGGATATACTAATTATGAATGTTTTGTTACCTACACCTTCATTGTGTCATGATGCTTTGATCACTAAAGGGAATCTTATATGGTTGATACGAGTTCATCTCTTTATTTTCCCATGAAGGGAAAGATTTTTGATCCTGGGATACGTAAATTTGAGACACATTGGTTTTCATCTACTCCACTTAAGAGTGTGATTTCTATTGAGATGGGATTCTCGTATGACCTTACTTTGGTGATGCTACCTATTTTGGAGTTGTTCACGTGTAGAGATGGAAACTTTGTATTTGATCCTGGTGTGCTTCATATATGAGAGCTTTCGTATGTTGGACAAACTTGAGACACGTTGGACCGTTCCATTTATCGAGGCGAATATTGTAGATCTTATAGTAAATGGCAACGTGCTAAGTTTGAGTGTATCATGTGAGACGAGCTTCAAAGTGGATATCTTTTATTCTCCATGATGGTTTCCCCAAGGACAACCTAATTCGGGGCCGAGTCGAGCTAGCGACTTAGGGTTAAAAAAACTCAAGCATTGAATAACTAGGTTAGAAAACGTAGAGTAGATCTAAATAGGTTAGGTTTAATTAAAAGGATGTTATAATAGAGTTGAAGTGGAGGGGTGGCCTTTCTTCGTCTTTTGGTGTTTGTTTCTAGGGTTGCTCTCTCTCATTTCATGCTTGGAGCTTATAGAGGAGGCCCGTGTATCTGGTTCACTTCGATTAGTTTTTGCTATTGTGATATTCAAAACACTTGTGCTTAAAATGAATACCCTTTAGTTGTCTCTTCCTTAGCTTGGGTTAAGCAAAGTAATCAATGTCATAAGTGTAGGGGAGTTCACTCCAATACTCTTAAACATTGAGGACAATGTTTATCTTAAGTGTAGGGGAGACTTCTATCGAAGTGACCTTACCTAGACCATTGCCTTAACTTCATGATAATATTTTTCAAACAATTTTCAAATTTTTGATCTACTTTGGCCACCAAAAATATGCATTCATAATTTTTGCATCAATCACTTTTCATTTGCATATCAATATTGCATTGTATAAATTTTTCTTTTGTTTTTCATCAAAAATCGAAAAGAGTAAAAGAATATAATAAAAACATGGTTTTAACAAATTTAGATTTTTTTGACATATTAGGCCCGTCATGGATATTTTGACTCAACCAGAGTTTGCTTATCTTAGCATTCTCTAGCTAGTATCCTTAACCATGTAGACCTTTATTGGTCTATTAGGCTAAGCATCCACCACTCTCATTCTTTGAGATTTTAAATTTGTGGAGAATAGGAAATGATAGAGTTGAAGCAAGTATAAAAGGGCTAGATAAACTTCATGATAATTACTTGTGGCTAAACCCTTCTCTTCTTTACCTCTATTTTCTTCGCATGTATATATGTTAATAAATAATCAAGAACGGTTTTAATTGGTTTGTAATCTCTTATGCATTTTTGTCTAATCATTCATGGTTGATATAAGTACGTCTTAAGATTCTAATTTAGAACGTTTTATGTGTACTAGACTTATGTCATGCTCAATATTTAGCGGGTGTTTTTCCTTTTATTCTTTTAAACTTTCTTTGTGAGGAATAAAGAAAAATAAGAGCGACTTACAAAAAATGAGTGGCTAGAAAAAATATATATATATATATATATATACAAGACTCCCAAGAGGGGAAGTGTGGTGTTAATTATAGTGACTATTGAGTTCCAATATTACCTTGACGGGTTGCGGGGATTCAATAGATTGCTCCAATCCAATATTACCTTGACGGGTTCCGGGGTTGAAGATCCAAAGTCTTAAAAAGGCGGCGGATGTAAATTATTACGTGAGTTTTATTTTTATTTCCTTAGCGAGTGTGTAGCTACTTATGAAAGCATGACATGAGGAATTTACAAATAAGGCGAATGACTTATTACTCTTGAAACAGACTTATATTAATTGTGGGCGGTTTTTCAAGTAATGGATGAGAGGATTACTTAGGATTAAAACCGTGCTTCCTTATTTTTGGATTTTGCATTTCTTATACTTCACGCTTTAAATAATGACAAATTTGCCCAAAAGCAATTTGCTCAAATAATAACCGGTTCCACATTTAATTATCATGAATAAGTTGATGCACTTTTTACTTGTGAATACAATTATCCCATTTTTAAGCTTGGTATGGGGAAAGTGAAACTTGAGGGTGATAAATGTCCATGGTACCCAAGCCCTAATCAAAGTCAATGATTTCTTTATGATTTATTTCCATCAAAACCATTTATGAAAAATCCAAAAATATATAAATAAGATTGTTTTTCTTTGCATTGCATTGTAAATATTCAAAACCATTTATCATGTAGTATAGTTTAGTTTATTAAATCATAAAATGGCCAAGGTTGGTTAATTATGAGAAAAGTGCACTCTAGAGCTTTAAAATGCTGCATTGCATGAGGTCATGGCAATGGTCAAGTGGAGGGGAGTTGATAAGTGTGAAAACACTCATCAATAATGATCCAAAAACCACTTAAAACACAGTTAAATACCTGATATTAAACTGTAAAATATCAGAATTATGCGTGCATTTGTGTTTTTGTGTTTTCAGGAAAAGAAAGATACATTTTGAAGCAAAGACACGTTTTCAAGGATTTATTTGATAAAAAGACGAAGAAAGAGAAGAAAGATGCTTCAAGGATTTTATTTGCCAAGCTTTCAAAGATCAAGGCCTGAACTTGCAACTTTCATAAGATGAAGGATGATAATGAGTTTAACTTTAACTCTTTTATACACATTTGACAAAGAAATGAAGTGGAAGGACTAAAAGAGAAACAAATGTAAAAGTTTATATTACTTTCATATCAACTTGGTCAAAGGACCAAGTCAGGACTAACACAAAACGCGTCTTTCTTCGTTCCCAAAGAAGAGAGAGAAACGACATATCAGATTTCTATCACTTCTTTCACCAAAAACCTGCAAGTTCGATTCATGGATAATTCACAAAGATTCAAGAGAAGTTTAAAACTCCAAAAGTGTTCCTCTTTCTATCTTCTACAAGAAGGTGGTATTTAATTTGATCAAGAATGGAGAATGAAGAAACGCCCAATTCAGGTTTAGCTTGAAGAACGAGTTCAACCTCGTATTTTACACGTGTCACAACCGGATTGGAAGCAACACGTCAACAAGTTCATCTCGTAGCCTATAAATACAAGGAGATCTCCTCACTTCAAGATGGTTAGACTAGGTGTAGTTCTAGGAGTAGATTAGATAATCTCTCTCATGCTTTAATTTTAGTTAGTTACTGAGTTTGTTATAGATGTAGATGTTAGTTAAAGTTTCAGTTAGCATTTGTAACCGTTTCCACCATTAATGATAATTCGAGTTCTTCTTATTTCTTGAATAAGCTTCTTCTCCTGTTTCAGAAACCTGTTCTTGCCTGTTATTTTGCTAAGATCGTTAGTTGAAATTTGTTAAGTTTTCAGTTAAGTGAATTGGACACGTTTTCACCATTAATGAAGAATTACTTTGTTTAAATCTCTTTTCTTTAAACCTGATTTAGTTTTAAGTCCAAATCTGTTACATTTCTGTTAGGTTGTTAGAATCAGTTTCTTCCATAAATGAAGGATTTTGATTCATGTTCAAACTTTACAAATTGTTTAAATACTCTGTTTCTCTTTCACGTTAGTGGGTAAAACATTTTGATCCAGGTGGAAGTTAGCGACATTTCTATTGAGTTAGTTAAAGAAGTTTTCTCCATTAATGAATCTGATTTCCAGCTTTCTCTATTTTTCAATTTTCTAAATGCTTCATTCGATTCAGTTTTAATGCAGTTAGTTGGTTTAAGTCCTAAGTTTTCATTAATAAAAATCTTGATCTTTTAATTCTGAATTCAATATTGATTTTGTTTGACAGCTCATAAGCTCAAAGCTTATGAGCAATAACAAGTTGCTATGAGTTTTTGTTGTACAGGGTTACAAGTTGCAGGATTAGTTGATCTTCGTCTCTTGGTAAATTGCTGATTTCTACTGATTACGATTCAAGGTAGTGGTGGCGATTCATAAGTTGTTAGAGAGACGTAGATGGAGATGTGATAGATAAGCCGGCTCAGCGCCGAGCTTCGCCATCAAAGGACTTTCTTCGGATGTTTTGGTCAAGCACTTATTTCATTTTCTGCATTTTAGTATAATCTGCTAGTGCTTATTGAAGTGTAATTGTTAGTATAAATTTGTTCAATATGCTTATTCTCATAGTTTGTAAATCTGTTTTTAGTTGTATTGCTTAGGTTCTATTTCTAGCAGTTTGATTTTGCTTCGTAGTTGTTAAACTGTTATTGGAATTATAGCTTTAGTGATGGTTAGTTTCTGCATTAACTAGTGATTGGCTTATAGGAGTTTAGCTTGATAATCTGTTAGTTAGATCAGTTAGTTGTGTCTAATAGCTTATTAGCTTACACTATTCTTGGTTCATGTAAAGCAAGGTTAATTAGACAAACTTGAATCTGTTTCTTTGTATACCAGTATAAATCAACAGTGAGTAGATAGTATGTTAACAGTAGGTTTTATAGATAGATTTAGTGTAAAGTTTTATAGTGTAAATGTGGATTTTAGTAAGTAGCTAATAATGGACAGAAGATAGAAACTTACTTTTTAATCACTGTTGGACTTAGTTTACAACGTTTAATGTTTTGGGCTTATAAGTGTATTTGGGCTTGATTTTAGTTAGAAGATTTATAACCATTTCATTTTGATAAACGTAATGCTTACTAAAGTAGAGTAATGTTAGTTAACAAGTTAAGTTTTGTTTATAGCACTTTTATATTAGTTTAATATCTTCATTTAATAGTAGAATATTATTTTAGTAGTTTTCTCGATTTGCGTACCTAGTAGTCTAAATTTTTATTGTACGTTTTTAATTTGTGCACTTATAAGTGGTAATTGCAATGTGTTTTTAGATTAGTACGTATACGTATCTAGTGTATAGACTATTTTTACATTTTTACATGCTTTGTGCCCAAGTAGTTAATAATACCAAAATTGCTTCTTTAACCAAAAACAATTGAGTCAAACTTGAAAGTGTTATATCCATTCGATTAGACCCAAAGAAAAACGATGTACTAAAAACGAGATATTAGCTTTCATCATAATTTCTTTTTTTGTGAGCATTGCATAATTATCATTTGCATTGCATTGCATACATATATATTGGCATATGTAAATCATTTGTATTTACATGACCATGCATTGCATATATATTTTTGAATAATGATCTTATGTACTCTTGAATTTTATGTGATTGCAGAAAATGCCGATATACCACCTAATCAAAGTAGGGATAGATATGCTGTAGGGGGACCGCGATTTCTGTGTCAGCAAGGATATTATCATAAGAATACTGGTGGATGGATAGATGACGAGGAAGATAAGAATGACTTTGTGGAATCTGAGAGTGATAATTTAAGGACTGAGAGCAAAATTGGGAAGACCGAGATTAGGGCTGAGGTAAGAAGCTATGGTACTGATTTTAGGACGTTTCAGGAAGAGAGAGATAGGCTACACAGGTTAAGTGATTATGAAGCCCATCTTAGGCCATATCTTGGACAGGGTTGGATGTTTCAGGACAATGAGAAGTATGCTGATTCACACTACATGAGATCTCCGCCGTGCCAAGGTACGTATCTGAAGTATGGATTAGAGGATCCGCCGTGCCATGACCCAAAAGGAAGGTGCAGTAAGCTGGATGCGGATGAGGATGAAGCAAAGACTAGTCAAGTTGGATAAAATGATGTGACATGTCCTATGGAGTGATAAGTTGATGAATCTTTCTTGTATTTCAGTTTATGTACTTGTTGTGTTGTATTCAGATTTATTCAAACTTTATGATGTAGTACTGTGGTGGAACATGTTGTTGTTTAGCTTGATTGGGTAAGTGACTGTAGTGAAATATCTTGTCACGATTTTGTCGGATTTTATTGATGCAATCTACTATTACCCTTTATTATCTTGATGTGTCTTTATCATTTTTTTATGAGTTGATTGGTGAATTTAGGTAGTATTATGTTGTTTGCACATGTAGTATCCATGATATATCTTGATAAAAAGATCCTTATTTCTATCTCGATGTGTATACTTATCATGTTTCTTTCATCTGTGATAACAGTAAAAAGAATCGAGTGGGATATTTTCTGTCATTAGTGGATCCCCACGTGACTAAGTTTCTTGAAATATGTCTCTAGAATTAACAACCCCTAGACGTTATGATTACGGAAATAATTGTTAGAACGTTTGAAGCTGATCGTGCTGCAAGGAATCATGGCGCCGAGACTGAAGATGATGCGGTTCCAGTTGGTGTTGCTGCTGCTATCCTGCAAGATTGTAAAGGATGTATGTATGCTAGATTTATAAGAATGAGAAGGAATGTTGTGAAGAGTATCTTACAACACTAATGGTGATTGGAAATGTACAAATATATGGATAAGTTTGAGTAACTGATGGATATATCGTAATATTAGTAGTAATTTGGAAATATACAAATGGGCGAAATTGAGAATAATTATAAGGTTGATGTTTGTTCGAAATTAAGTGTAGCAGAAAAGATAAAAAGGACGATATTGTTACAACGACAATCAGAAATGAAAATTTATTCCCTTTAACAGAAAAAAGATTCAGAATTCAATAGTTTTAGATAAGGAAGGATGGTATTCATGCTGTTACTGTAAATTATGAAAACTAGAGGAATTATAATGTGTAAACGATGTATTTTGCACCATATAGATAATTGTCTACCTACTTATCGCAAGTATGGACTAGCTGGAAGGTCGAGCTGCTGAAGGAAGGACAAGGAATGTAGTTATAGGGATTAGTGTTCCTGGAATAGTGAAATGTATTCATCATAGTAAAAAGAGTATGGGTAAAGAAATCGTTCTGCTAATGGAAATCAATAGGAAAGGAATGTTGCTGTTATTGCAGCCTATATTTTTTGGAAATGCTGATAAGTCTTGAGATTCAGATGTTGTAATTTGCATATTCCTATTTGATAATCATTGAGTTAGCCTATTATTTAAATACTATATCTGCTAAAATTTGTAGATGTTAAATTTAGTTGACCTAAGGATGAGGAGTCAGCAAGAAGTAGCAATTAATTGGAAAGAGAAATTAACCGATGGAAAGATTGCTAATAATTAATAATATATTAAGAAGATATCTTCTGGACTTACCAAATTAAGTGATATCATACATTTACCGAACTAGGATTGTGTTGGAAATTGCTAGAATAAGGATGAAAGTTGTAGGGTATGATAAGTGAAGGTGGAAATGATTGGTTTAGAATTTTGTGGAGAGTTGAGTACTGATTACAAGAATTAATAAGTGAAATTTCTATTTAAGGAATTTATTTGGTTAAAGATGAGAAGGTATGCAGGAGGAAATTGTAATATTTCGTATTCTCGGTGCACTCATTAGTAGCAGTCGAAAGGAAATAAGAAGACGAGTTCATATTCAAGAGTATTTTGTGATTTTTCTACGGAATCGTAGACTTCACTGTCGTCTTGGAAAATGAAGCTTTGTGTTAGCTTAGTGTTGGAAGTTATGTAAGCTGCTTGTATTTTTTGTCATTTGACATTGTTAGGAAACTAAGAATGGTTATTTGATCAATTGTAGTAATTGGTAGATGAGACAACAAAGCTAATGTAATGAAACTGGAAGGGTAAGTCATAAGAAACATAGTATTGAAAGCAAGAAAAGAGAATGGATGTTTTGGGAAAAATTGATTGCTGTGAGATTGAACAAATTGATTACCAAGAATCGGTATCCATTACTGATGATTAATGTTCTATTTGGACAATAGTAAGGAAGGTAAGGAAAGGCTTTGATAATGATTATGAAATTGTTAAGGAAAGAGCAATGGTGTGCAAAAATTCTTTGGATATGAATTTTAGCTGGAGTTAGTGTATATTCTGGAATGTGTAACTTATAGCTGAAGTATTCATGAAAATCTTGACTAGATTGGAGCGATTGAGGATTTGTCGATACCAATGAAGCCGACTGAAGCTTGTTAATCCCTTTGTCTAAGCTGAGTATTATCGGAGGTTTATCGAAAGGTTTTCACTGATTGTTGAACCATTGATTAAGCTAACAAAGAAGAACTAATTGTGTGAAACCCATTCATGCATCCAAGTTGTATTTTTGATATCTGGTCTTCATTAGCCAAGGAGGTTGTTTATGAACGCTGAGGATAGATTGAGTTCTGTGCCCGTATTGCCAGTATCGGAGGAATCTGATGAATTTGTAGAGTTGCGTGATGATATCTTAACATCATCAAATGGTAGGAGAAAGTGATAAGTGGTGTGTTGTTTTAATTAGAGAAGTGTAAGGGAAGTTATATAATTTTGAGTTTCGACGATGTGGTACCTATTTTGGAAGTGTGAAATATTACTTGTATGGAATCAAGTATGTAGTAATTAAGAATAATAAAGGATTACTCATATTTAACATCTGGGAATTTCAATAGAGATGAGTAAAAGATTACTTAGTGTTAAATGGAAAATGATAATCAGTAATTTTAATCGAAAGTGATTATGATCACGAGATGATGTGTTATAGTTCCGTAGGATGAGTGTGGTAGTTAAAGTAGTCAGAAGGAAGGAGAAGGAAAAATGCTTATAAAGTTCTAAAGTATTTGAGAGTTGAATCTTGAGTTTTGAGATTTTTGAGTCTTGGTAATAACGAGGAGAGTGGATGGAATGGAATAAAATTTAAAGATTGAATTAATGAATTAATGGAAGAAATGCCAAATAAAGTAGATCAACAGGTTGTCAAAATTTTTGAAATGGATTGGTAATAAGGATGGTTGAGATGAAATATTTTAGAGGACGAAAATCATTATTGTAATTATCTATTTGAAGAGGATATGTTAGGAATACGAGGGTTGGTGGTGAATAAATTTTTCAGATCAGAGAGAATTCAATTTTTTAAAGAGTGCTGAGAGTGCTATATTTAGTATTAAAGGAATTTCACAAGTTAAATTATTGGTACATTCTGGTTGAGGTAAGATGTATTATGACATAAGAAGATGTATTAATGGTTAGATTTGAGTATAGGAAATCAATATAATTATCTAAACAGTATATGATATAAGAAAGATGTAATGATGTAATATGAATGGTTCAGTGGTTCAGTGTGTTAGTAATTGTTATATTGGATAAAGGTAGAAGATGAGCATAGGAAATTATATAGGTGACTGTTACGAGATGCAATCTGTGAATGGAAAAGAAAGAAATCACTAGGAATTTAGTGATGAAATTGTCAATAACCCAGATTGTAGTGTCAACATTTTTGAATTTTTGGAAATCGCTGTAAGGAGAAATGAGAATGGAATAAAGATCTGAACATAATATATATAACCCAGAGACTGAAGTTAACTTTTAAGTTATAGAGACCTTTACAGAAGCAAGAGGAACCGAGTCAAGAATGAATATCGCGTGTTCTTCAGAAACCAATGGACAAAGTGAGAGGATAATTTGAACAATGGAAATTGAACTTGTGTAGATGCGATTGAAACTTGGAATGATGTTATTTTTAAATATTTTACTACGAACACAGACGAAATCATTTGAGGATGGAGTCTTTATACGATGATAGTCGTCATATTAGTAATTAGGATGTACAACTTGAGATTTTACATGGTCGTAAGCTAGGTTTTTAGGGTATTGAAGTAGGAAATGGAATTGAGGAGATGATGTAGAAGAATTAAGAATGATGAAGTATTGGAATTATTGGAAGGTGAAATTCAGAGGTTGAAATATAGTAGTATTCTTTGTTATGGTGATATTATAGGAATTGACTTGAACTGGTGTGAAAGACGTGAGGATTTCTTAGGGAAAAGAGATCTCATTGATTCTAGAGGTGCGAAATTGTGAGTATGAGACGTGTCGAGCGCTGAGACGTCGCTCTTTTTAAGGAGGGTAGGATGTGATAACCCGAACCCGTGGTCATTATTTAATTATTTTTACGTATATTTTTGAAATTTTTGACGAGATTGAATGTCATGATGTTTGGTGATTTGAGTTGAACGAATGTTGAAAGTTATATTTTTACGTTTTGACGAGTTACGAGGATTATTAGTGATCGCGATATCAACGGATGCCCGAAATTTTACGTTTTATCTCTAGTCATGTCGATGTTTGATATTTTGACGTTTTTATTTTAATTGCGTATTAAGTCGTGCCGGGACTATATAATATCATATTTTGTGTGCGTTTTAAGTTTTGAGAAGTATTTTCATGAAACTCGAGACCCGTAAATATTTTTTAAAATTGACTGATAGTCATTTCCTGCTTTTTAAACAAGTATTTGTATTTTGGTCTACAAGAATCAACAATTGGAAAAAACTACCCTACACTTCCAGCATATAAAAGGAAAAATTATACAACAAAACATATACTAAATCCACTAACAAGAAAATTTATCTTCTCCCGCTCTCCCCTTCACCATTTCCGTCACCCCCATCACCAAACATCATCATCAATAAAAATTCTAGCTTGAATCATTAAAAAGTAAAGAAATATCCATCTTAGTTTTGCTATTCTCATCACTTTGGTATAAAATTTAGCTACATGCATGAACTTTTTCTAAAAACCCATTTTTGATTAAAAACCTTATGTTTTGATCTTGTTTAATTGTTCTATGTAGGTGTTTATGGTGTTCTATATTATTTTTATTTGTTGCATGTTATATTTTTGAATTGTGTTTTTAATGATTTGATCATCTAAGCAAATATAGGATGTAAGAATTGAAAGTAATGGAGTTAGGATGATATTAGATGTAAAAATGATGTTAAAATGGGTTAAAAATATGATCTTAGGTGATTTTTAAGAAGTTAATTTAGACGCAGCTTTGATGCTAATTTTGGAAATGTTTAAATTTGAATATGAGATGAGTTGATTAGATATTGATGTATAGGATTTCATAAGCTTCAATTTGATATAAATTAGAGCTTCTAACTCCGAAGGAGGAAGAAGTTATGATAGATTGATTATTCGTGTACCGGGGAGCGAGTATCGACACAATAAGAAATTGTTGTTGATATTTGGATCAAATCTCGGGGACTATAGAATGAGTTTTTAAAAATAGTTAAAGGCTGATTATGAGTCATAAACATAGGATGTTGAGTCTATTATTGAACTCAAGTGTCGATTTTATAAATGGAATAGTTTATAAAGGTCAACGTGATGTTGTAAGTTAAATACGTAAAACTGTCCGGATTTCGTAGTTTAAAGATGTGTCGGGCAGGAGGACTTAGAAGTAAAAAATTTTGATAGAACTTTTTGAGGACTTTCTATGTATATTAAGTGAGTTTCTCAA
This sequence comes from Glebionis coronaria, assembly GCA_025667525.1. Taxonomy (NCBI): domain Eukaryota; kingdom Viridiplantae; phylum Streptophyta; class Magnoliopsida; order Asterales; family Asteraceae; genus Glebionis; species Glebionis coronaria. Next base: position 276,013,341 of record CM046874.1, read on the forward strand.
GTAGTATCGTAAGTTTTTGGTATTTTTAAGTAGGTTAAAACAGTTTGGACATTTAGTATATAACGACAGATTTTTAAGAAAAGAAATAAATAATAAAGTAAAAGTATAAAAGATATTAATATATAGAAATTACTTGAATGGGAATGGTGTGAGTTTAATTTTGATTTTGAATTATTTATTTGATTTTATTAAGTATGAAATATTACTTGAATATATTATTAAAGGTGCGTGTTTTCTTTGATAGATTGTGAATTTCATGTTCGCCGGGCATCGTCAATCGTTGAAAGTCGTCTTACTATTGTTATTACTCAAGGTGATTCTATAGACTCGCTTTATACTTGTTTTTAATGATTTTAAAACCCAGGAGGGGGATACATGCTGTTTGAAATAAAATGAGCACATGTCAGAATAATTGTTGGACCCGAATGTTGCCTATGTTGCCTTATGTTGCCTTGAATTGTATAAGTACCTAAGTTGCAAAAGTCCCTAAATTTATGAACCGTTAACTATGTTCTAGCTCTTTGTTATGAGTTGAGAATAGCCGCTTATTCAAATGATAGTACTATTGGGCTGACGACCCTATTTGAGACCAGAGCTTTACGCTGAGTAACCTCTGGGAAGGATAATTTATGAGAATGATAATTAGTGGTATAACTTGCAACAGATACCCAAGTAGGGGCAGTTGAATTCATATAGTCTTGCTGGCATTTGGCGTGGGTGACTAAGTTAAGGGGTCGGTGTCATGAGCTTAATACAATTCAATAGCTATTGATATAAGATGAAATGCCTGATTAATAGATTGTATGGCGACAACGCTATTAAACGATTATGGTTGATTTTATCATGTGTTCAAATGTGTTTTGTTAAACCTATAGATTCACTCTGCATTATTGTTGATTTGTTTAAGCATGTATTTCAGGTAATCTGATGTGTTGATCAAGGAGCTTGCATGGGAAGGTTGCGGTGACGCTTTTATAGTTGTTCAGTCTAAAACCGTTTTCTTTCCCTGTCATTATAAAATATTGTCTTTTGACATCAGGAAATTATAAAAATCATTTTTGAGTAATTTTATAGTTGATAAAAAGTTTGTTATTGTGTTGGTATCTTTGGGGGACCGAAACGCTACTCTGATATTTATAAAATTAATTTATATGTATCTGGTTTATTCATGATTACTATTAGTACTTACATATGATTGAATGGGTTCCATGTCATCTAGTAAATGAATCTTGGTATTCGCCTTCTAAAAATTGGTGGAATAAAATACATATCAAACCTTATAGGATTTTGTTTAGTACTAGAATTATTGAAACCAACATAAACCATTATTAATGCTTTTGGTATAACATAATCTGTAGAAGGATCTTTGTTATATTGATTAGATGTTACATGTGCGACTAGTAATCGGCATGTTGTCTTACCTTGTTTATGTGCTTAACTTCATCTTTGTTGTCTATCTTTTCTATGTTCTAGCCGTAACCAAACGCACCTTTAAATCATTATTAGAAGCTTAAATCTTTAGAACTTGTGAAACTCTAGAGATCATTGTTTGTACTTGTTAACACCAATCCCGTGGAACTAACTGGACTTTACCGTTAAACTATACTATACATGAAAGGGTATACTTGCCCGTGTTTGTGGTTCTAGTCAATTGTTGGTAACCTCTTGATATATATAAATTTAAGACTTGTGAAACGCAAAATTAATGCTTATGTTTGTAGAGATGAAGCTGTTTGGTCTGTTGCGATAGGGAGGTCCGTCCAAGGTCCCCGAAGGTACACGACCGCTACGTCAAGACGAGCCACCCCTACTCACAGCCACCAAAAACATAATGTTGGGAATTATTTGTTAAGTGTCAAGTACCGTTAGTGTTATTGAAGTACTGTTATTATCTTTCAAGTACTGTTAGTGTTAACGCGGTACATAGTATGTACTACTACTTATAAAGTAAGTATTGCTATATTGATTAGGACGAATATATCTTTATATAAGATATGTCATAGTTGTAGTTAGAGTATATCTTATGTGATATACTTAAATAGTTAGAATATTGATAATATATCGATTGTGATATAGTTATCTTTATAGAATATTCTAAGGTTTCTAGGGTTTCTTACTCTATAAAAGGAACATAGGTATAATGTCATTCATGTACCTCATTCAAGTCGATTAATAAGAGAATCGAATAGTTAAACGTAATTCTGTTTTTCTGTGATTTATAAGTTAGATTCCGCATAACTTATTTAGTTTGAGTAAGAGTTCTCAAAGTGTTTTAGTTTGATTACAAACTACTATACTAGTTCTTAATAGAATATAGATCCAACCAAAGGGATCAACAAGTGGTATCAGAGCTTGTTGAGAAACTCTAAAAAAGAAGAGCACAACCCCAAACACTCAACTCACACTAAAACTCAATGTCTAAACATGGTGGTGACCCTCACTTGGAAGATATTCCAGATCCTGATCCAACAGGGACAACCTCAAGTTGTGAATCCTGCACCAGCACAAGGTGTTCAAGCCGTGAATGCTGTAGTTACATCTACAACTATGATGAGACTGCTTTTATACATAGTCTCATCGTCCAAATCGGGCTTAAAATGCATAAAATATCATTAAACTGCCAAATATATGCTCGTGTTTGTTACTTGTGTATTTTTAGGTACGGATATTGAGGAAATGGCAAAAGATCACAAGAATCATTCAATAACGAACACGGAAAATGAAGTCGCACAATGAACCGGGCCCAAGTTTGTATTTTACAAAAATGCCCTTGAAGTATTGAAGATTGGCAACTTTAGTCCCTCATTTTTGACGACTTGGCAATTTATACCCTTGCAAAACTCATAAAATGCATTGAGGTCCCTAAATTATCAAGATTGTACAAGAACAGCCCTTGAAGAATAAAGAAAGTACATTTGAAGCCCTTGGAAAAAGTTTATAAAAAGGTTGTGCCAAAAATGTAAACTTTCCAAAGTTAAAATCAAAGGGAATGAAAGTTTTGCTGTTTTATTACAACATGGAAGAAACAAGGAACATGGGGGGCCATAACTGCCAAACAAACAAACCCATACCACCAATACAAAGCTTACACGTCACACAACCCACCCAAACCCTTACCCATTATCCATACCCTACCCGTCCAACCCATTTACCCAAGCCCAAAACCCTTAAATGTTTAATACCCGTTTTTTTAATTACCCCAGTCAAACCCCGGTCAACCCTTTACTTATTTCCCTCTAAACACAAAGTTTAAATACTTTGTTTCCCTTTTTGGATTAAACCCCCTCCCTTAAACCCTAATCCACCCAGACTCAATTGGTCCCAAATCAAAGGGATTTTTGCTAATTAACTCAGATCCTTAATTCAGGTCCACCTCACCAAAACCCATTCCTTTGAACCCTTCCCAACACACCCATGTGACCTCCAAGGCCCACCCCTGCCCCGTCTCTTTCACACCAAAACCAAGAAGGGACAAGATAAACGATGGGATTTCACTCCTTGGACCCAAAGCAACTTTTAACAGCCTAGATTGTTCAACACAAGCTTCCAAACAGCCTGGCATTCACATGGAGGATATTTGACCAAGAATTTGAATTTTTCACAAAGGGCTTTTTAGGAATTCCAAGAGCTAAGGTTTCACATTGTAATATTTTCTAGATAGTTCTATCAATTTGTATAAATAGAGACGCATGTGTCTCTATTTCTGTTGTTCCAGTTTTTTCTAGCAAACTTTGTAATTCCTTTATTAATCAATATAAAGTTGGTAATTTTTAAGAGAAAGTGTAATTCCTTTTATGATTTTTTAAAAAGTTTGTATCTGTTTAAGCTAGAAACTCTGAGTTCCATCTTAATTGTGCAAAACACTTGTGTTTTGAAATTTCAGAAAAGGTTTTCTGAAATTTGTGGATTCTTGGTAAAATTTGATTCAAAGTTTGGATTTGCAGGTTTGTAAGTTTGTTTGGGTTAAGTGTTTTGAAAGAAAAACTCTTGAGAAATTTTGTGGGAAGGATTTTAAAAAAGGTTTTAAAAAAGAGGAAAAATCAGATTATAGATTATTGCATTTGTTCTTCGTTTTTCTTAGCAGGGTTGTGTCTTGCTTGTTGTTCAAGGATCAGCTCAGGCCCCAGCCTGAAGGAAAAGGCATAGCAACCTTAGTGGGACCTGGATGTGGGTCCCACAAGGTAACATATCTTGTTCCTTGTTTAAAATTTTCAAAGGTTGTGATTTGCATGAATTTGTGAAGAGGATGTTTAAGTGTTATGGTGTTGTCTGATTATGATACATGAAGTGTGAAATACATGTTAGCAGTGTTTAGAATCAGTTTGGATAGGTTTTATATAGATTAGCTTTGAAAAAGATTGAATTTCAGTTTAAAGGGGTGTTTGGATTTGTGTTTTAAGCAGACTTTGTGACAAGATTGAATGTTAAAAGCTGGTTTAATTCACTCCATAGGGTGTTGTTAGGATGTATGCAGTTTGGATTTTAACTTGGTAGGTTTTTAAACAAGTTTGTGTGATAAAAAAGTGGATAAAATAGCAAAAATCAGTAACTGCTTCTTGTTCATGATTTTGTGTGATTTTGCCATCCAAATTGATTAGTTTGTTAGATTATAGGGTTAGCTAGGATTATTAAACAGTTATATGATAGATTGTGGACTTGTATGCAAGATTTAGAGGTTTGAAAGTCGATTTTGTGCAAGAAAAAGCATTTTGTTCATCAGACCTGCACATAGCCTTTACAGCAACCTAATTGTGCATCTTTGTGTGATTTTTGTGAATGCTTGTGAGATTTTTGTGTATTGCTTGACTCCTTATACTCCACAGAGTATAAGGGTGCCTTTGTCCAATCAAATCACCTGCAAAATCAGAGAGACAAGCTCCTCTTGTCATTTTCTTCATCAGTGAAGAAACTCACAATCTTTGAGTTTTCAAAAAGCATAACTGAGCCCGTTTATCATTCTTTTAGGTTTAATCTTTGTTATTTTTGATTTGTTTTTGTGTTTTTGTGTTTAGAGTAAGCTCAGGTTTGAGTTTTAAAAAGTAAAAAAAAATATAAAAAAGGCAAAAACTCACCTGGCCTGGGCTCGAACACGCGACCTCCCTTTCAGAGGAGTAACATGTTTACCAGTGATCCGGATGGTTTTTCTTGTCATACCTCTCTACCCACCAAGTATTAAACACATTTTGTTTCCTTCCATTTAAAAAAATCCGTAGCATAATAAGCCCTTATTGGCTTATTCATTAAGCCATTTTGCTCCAGCTTATTTTTCCTAGGATAGTGATATCATTTAGGATTTTTCTGGCTAAGTTTTTGCATTTTTCTCTTTCTTTATTTATTTTTTATTAATTTTTAATTACCCGTATTTAGTTAAGTAATTTAAAAATAGTAAAAAACATTTTAAAAATCCAAAAAAATAGTTTTTAGGTTTTGACTTATATTTTTGAGGTTTACATCACAAAAAGTTTTAAAAAAGTATAATTTTTTATTTTATTTGATTTTAGGGTTTTTTACCAACTTTGAAATTAAATATAAAATTATTAAAAAGGTTTTAGAAACTTTTGATTGCATTTCTGTTCTAGTTACATTATTTAGGATTTTTGGTAATTTTTTAGAATTTTTTAGTGAACTTTGAATTTTTTTGATTATCTTATTATTATTTTATTATTAAAAATTGAAAGTTTGTTTTTTCTACTTTTTTCATTTTTCCTAAATTATAGACACATAATTAGGAGTTTTGTCACTTTTCAAATATTTTTTAGGCTTTTCATTTATTTTCTAGAATTAATTTAAGTTTTAATAGATTTTAATAGTTTTTAAGTGTTTAAAAATAGTTTATTTTGGTTTTAAAATTTTTAAAAACAGTTTTTAGCTTAATTTGGATATTTTTGAGGTTTACAAACTATTAGATCTTGTTTAGGGCTTTTTAATAATTAATTGTGATTTTTAGGGCTTTAATTAGCATTAAAATGTCATTATCTAATTAATTAAAAGGTTTTAACAAGTTTGGATTTTTTGTAAACTCTTAGAATATTATTGTGGATTTTTATTCATTTTTAGAAATTTTTAGGTTAAAATTTTAATTTTGGCACTATTTACGGTTTTACGTTATCGCCTTTTTCGTCATAGTTTAATCCGTCTTCGTAACCGTCATTTCTTTCTTTCTCATTTCTTTTCTTTTCTTCTTAATAAAATCATCAATCAAAATCAATTCATTACACAACACACTAGCCTCCTCGAGAACGAACTTGAACTTATTTGGTCATTAGTGCTCGGTTTTCCTAAACCGACACTCGATACTTGCCACTTTTGCCTCTCTTTTCCTAAAAGGTTGCAAAAAGCTACAATCATTTTGGCGCCGCTGCCGGGGAGGCGTGTTGTGTTTTGATTGAACATTGTTGTTTTTTTTATATAGCCATAAATAGTATTTGTATTAGTAGCACTCTACTAATACGTATTATCGTTTTTCGGTTTTTTGTGTGAATATTATTAATATATTGTATACGTAGAACAATAAATTCACAAGTACTCCAAATACGTGAGCAATCACAACCTTGACTTGGGAGGTCATTACCCAATCATTGTCTTCGAATCTCAAACCAAAGAAAAAAGGCAAAAATAGATAAATACTTTCGTGAAGCTTAATCTTGAAAATACAAACTATAAGGTGGGTATAAGGCGGTTGTATTTCACAACCAAAAGGAAAAAGGCTCTTAAGTGCTTCGCGTCGCCTCGTTTCCTTCGCTTGCTTGTGCGTATTTGATTTTGAGAGTGAATCGAGGGTTTTGCCGCCCAAAGTATTATTACATATCATATATATTTTCTTGGTTTCTATTGATTAAACCCTCTTGAACGATTTGGTGTTCCACCATCGTTCTAAAGGCATCGAAGGCGTTCACTTCACGTGATCGTTTTCATTCCTTGAGGCTTCTTGAATCGAGAGATTTGATTAAGGAGGAGATTTGTAGATTTTTGTCTACCTAATACATTCACCAATTTCCAAAAAAGTTAATACCATCAAAAACCACAAAAAATTTGAAAAACACAAAATACCAAAAAGAATCTTCTTTGCTCGTCTCCTCGTTGTACGTGACGTTTATGCTAACTCGTAATCAAGCAAAACGTGCACGTAGACGAAAGAACAAAACTCCCACTCCAACTCATTCTAGTGAGGAGTCTCCTATTGACGAACCCATTGTACAAGAAGCACCTACCATGGCGAATCGAACTATGATGGAGTTACTTCAAACACCCACCGAGGGTTATGGAGAAGCTATTGTGATTCCCGCTATCCTTGCGGAGAATTTTGAGGTGAAAACGGGTTTGTTGTCGATGATCCAAAACAACAAATTCCGTGGTGATGAGAAGGACAATCCTCACAACCATATCCGCCAATTTAATCGTCTTACCGCCACGTGCAAATTCAAGGATGTCTCGAATGACTCGATTAAGATGATGCTTTTTCCGTATTCCTTAGCGGGGCCCGCTAAAATTTGGTTAGAGAAAGAGCCACCCAATTCTATATTGACGTGGAAGGATCTCGTTTCAAAGTTCGTGAACCAATTTTTTCCGCCCTCTAAGACTACGCATTTGAAAAATGAGATTTCTAAATTTTCACAAGAATCAAATGAAAGTTTTTCTACGGCTTGGAATAGGTTTAAAGAGATGTTACATGAATGTCCTCATCACGGTTTTTCCGACTTGCACCAAATAGACACGTTTTACAATGGACTTAACGATCATGAAAGAGATTATTTGAATGCCGCCGCGGGTGGTAATTTTTTGTGTAAAACGATTGAAGAAGCTTTGGTTTATAGCCCTCGTAACACACCGAGTGTTGCCAAAATGGGCTCATCATCGTCTCGTAGTATCAATGCCTTGCAAGATGAAGCAAATGAGGAGAATCGGTTTTTCGATAGGTTTTCAACCCTTATGTCCCATTGGAAAGCTCAAGAAGCTTCGAATTCCGCTTCGGTTAAAGCGGTTTCTAAGAGTTGTTTGTCGTGTGGTGGAGCTCATGATCTTTCCGAGTGCATTACCGCGGATGGTAACACTTCGAGTGCTTATGTAGCCACGGGAACTTATAACCAAATCGGTCAAGGTTCCCGCCAAAATCAAGCTCCACCAAATCAAAATGCTAATAACTATCGAAACAACAACCAAGGTGGTAATTATCAAGGAAATCAAAGAAATTACAACAAGGGTAATTATCAAAGTGGAAATGGGAAAATTTCAAACCAAAACCAAAACCGTGATTTTCAAACTTCTACTCAAGGTTTTCAAAATGATCACACCAAAAATCTTCAAGGAGAATTTTTGAATTATGCTAAGGCTAATGATGCTAAGTTTGATAATATTCAACGTGAAATGGTTAGCTTAAGGTCCGAGTTGAAAAACGAGCTTAAAAACGAACTTGCTAATGAACTTAAAACTCATGCTAATAAAATGGAAGGAAATGTCACACGTCTCCAACAAAATCAACAAAAAATGGAGCAAGGACAACATGAGATTAAGCAAGAATTGTTAAAAGCGGATGCTAGGCAATCAAAGTTTGAAGACCGAATGGCTAAAATGTTTGAAGCTATCATGTGTAAGCCCTCTTCTTCGGGTGGTCTTCCTAGTGATACCATCGTAAACCCGAAAGGAGAGTTGAAGGTTATTACTACTCGTAGTGGTAAAACTTTCAAAGAACCCATTTCTCGTCCAAGTACTTCTATGGAGAAGGAAAAAGAGAAAGAACCCGAGGTGGTGGTAGAAAAGGAGCAAATTACAAGCCCACGAAGTACCGCTCATGCCACACCTACGGTTGAACCTACACCAATCATGGAACCCGAGATTCCAAGGCCGATGCCTTTGCCTACTATGCCCCAACCCACACCACCTTTACCCTACCCTTCAAGACGAGACAAGGAAAAGGCACAAGAACGAAATAATTATCAATTTGAACTCTTGATGAAAATGTTTCGTGACTTGCATTTCAATATAAGTTTTGCCGACGCCTTAGTCATGATGCCTCGATTTTCCGCGAACTTCAAAAGTATGTTGAATAACAAAGAGAAATTGCAAAAAACGTCTAGTTGTTCATCGGTTTTTCTAAGCCGCATACCTCAAAAAGTCGGTGATCCTGGAAAGTTTTTAATCCCATGTGCTATACAAGACATGGAAGAATGCTACGCCTTGGCCGATCTTGGTGCTAGTATTAATTTGATGCCTCTTGAGATTTTTAAACCGCTCAATCTTCCCAATCTCACTCCTTCAAGAATGTCAATCGAAATGGCCGATCATTCTATGATTCTAGCTTGTGGAGTTGCCGAGGACGTGTTTGTGAAAGTTGGAAAGTTCTACTATCCCGTAGACTTTATTGTTGTTGACATTCCCATCGATCCTAAAGTTCCGTTAATTTTAGGTCGATCTTTTTTGGATACCTCGAGAGCACTTATCGATGTGTATGCAAGAAAAATCACTCTTCGTTTCAATGAGGAAGAACTCGTCATTAATGCAACCCAAAACTCCACTCTTTCTCATGTGTATTCTATCACATCTTTGTATAATGTCAATCCCATCAAAAACATTTGCAAAAAGATTTCCAGTAGAGTTTTAGGAGTTGTTGAGAAAAATGAAGTTCCGTCCCCTCCGCCGGTGGAGGTTAAGAGTGTTAAGCCTATGATTCCAATCTCGAGTGATTCTTCGGATGATGAATACGTTGATCCCGATGGGGGAGTTTTCTTTGTCGACAAAAGATTTAAAAACTTACCACCACCTTTGCCAAAACGGTTTCAAAATGTGAGAATTTTTAGTGTGACTAACATCGCTTTAGATACACCAAATATTTTTGACATAATCAAATCGGGTTTTCACAAGGAGAATGTAAAAGATGAAAAAGGAAAAGATTTTGAATTAAATTTAAAAGATCTTTCTACAACTCTAACTCCGTCATCACCGCGTGTATTGAGTACTACAAGCTCGTCTTCTCCTTTTGACGATGCTTTGTGTGGACTTAGTGTGGGGGAATCCCCTTATGTTCCCTCCCCTTTCTCCACCGAGGACGAGATATTTGATCCTGGAATTGCTTATATAGGGAAATCTCGGTCTTCCACCGATGCAATAAATGAAAAATCTTTTCATTTGATTGGTGCGAGTCTACCTCGAGTATCTCAATGTTTGTATGACTTACCCATTGTCTCACCCTTCTATTTCTTCTCTCCTATTTTCTTGAAACTCTTTGAGTTTGTGTTGACTATTGATGAAATGGCGTTGATTTGTTTTTCCAACGAAAACGAGAAGGCCATCTTCGATCCCGGTATTTTGCACCATCAAAGGACTTAGTCCTTAATACCGGTTGTTTTTGGGCCTTGTTTATCATGTAAGCCCCACCAAAAATTGACCACACCATGATTATCCCTAAATGATCACATTTATGGGGATTCGAGTCGAGCTTTTGACTCGGTTATCAGAAACAAGGTGCCTCGTGGGGGAGACCCATGCTTATCCATGTACATATTATCACTTTCTAATTAGTGTAATGTAAGGGGATTTGTGCCCCTCCAACCTTTGTTCCGTGGTTGTTTGTGAATTGTGGTTTTTAGATCATGATCTTCACGATTGGAGCCTCTCGTGTTCGTTTTATGGGAGCACTCGATCGTTTGCTTTGAAGACATTTCTCAATATCCATGATATATCCTTTGATGTTCTAACCTTAGGTTTTTAGCACACTTCATAAACGGCTATTAATTTATTGGTTACACCGTTTCCATGCTAGATTAGGCATTCGACTACGTCTCTAGTATGGGGGTGTTTGCACCCCTAGACTCGAAACATTGAGGACAATGTTTAACTTTAGTATGGGGGGGGGGGTGAATAGATACTTGCCTTGCCAAACCTTCACGTTTTCCAAAGTTTATCTTTTTGTTATCGTTTCGTTGCAAAATAAGGCTAAAAATGGCCAAATTTTAAAAATTTTCTCATGTTTTATAAGTGTTTGAAGACAAGAATGTAGATTTTCCGATGGCGAGAATAAGAGTAATTTTTGACTCGACCGTGCGTGTTGAGCACTTAGCTTTGATTCCTTAACTACACATTAGGCTAAGTCTCTTAAATGAGGACGAGAAATGATAGAGTTAATTATAAGTTACTATGCTAAACGTAGAGCACTCGTATTCTTTCAAAAACTCATGTGTTCTCGTTGTTTTCTTATTCTCCCTTCGCTTGTAAATATTTTTTGCTTAATAAATATTGACTTAGCGGTTTAGTTAGGATTGTTGGGTTTCTAGTCTTTTCTAGTAGCTTCCGTGTAATTAAATTGGGAAGACATTAAGGTATCGCCAGCGTCACGGTTTTGAAGTATTGGCACCCGAATAATCGAAAGCTTCACCCAATAATAAGATTTCAAGTGCTCACCTAAATCTAGCAAACAATTTGAAGCCCCACAAGGCCGAAAAATCTATGCAAAATTGAAAGTGAATCAAGCCTTAATCTTCGAAGCTTTAAAGATCCAAAATTCGCTTTAGCGTGAGGATATACGTCTTTGGCTAATAAAACCACCGATGAGGCGGATAATAAAAGGCAAGGCAAGACCGAAGTCATAATAAAAGCTTCATGGCGAAGTTGAATAAAAGATGGAGGTAAACCAAAGATAATAAGGCCCTTCCGTTAGGGGGCGTATAAAAGTCTTGGTAATAAGTCTCATGTTCAAAACCGTTATAAAACCGTGTTTTTCGATTCTTCTTGTCAACTTAATTTTTTAACATCGTTGTCTATTAGGAGGGGTTATTGATTTGATGGTCTTAGTTACACCGTTAGGACTCTATTTTTAGACCTAAATCTCTATTATCACATAAATCAACAATGTATCCTCGTGATCATTAAGACATAATAAAATATAAGAGATACAACTTAGGAATAATGGGAGGATAAGTACGTGATTAGGGCATATGAGTAGTGTTAGCATTACTAACTTATGATGACAATGATCTCGTTGCACGCTTGGCATGGAATTGGAGTGAAAATCGAGGACGACGAAATTATTTCTAACGAAGCATTCACGTGTTCTTATTCTATGAACCTAAACGTCCCATTTTGCGATGAAAATCATACATTATGTCTAAAACGCAAGTAGTAGTAATAGTAGTAGTGTAGCTAGTTTATCATTCCAATAAAGTGAATTAAAATGAATTTTGGAGATGCTACGATACTTTATTCTAGCATTGCGTGAGGGCACGGCAATGGTTTAGTATAGGGGAGTGATGAGACTGCTTTTATACATAGTCTCATCGTCCAAATCGGGCTTAAAATGCATAAAATATCATTAAACTGCCAAATATATGCTCGTGTTTGTTACTTGTGTATTTTTAGGTACGCATATTGAGGAAATGGCAAAAGATCACAATAATCATTCAATAACGAACACGGGAAACGAAGCCGCACAATGAACCGGGCCCAAGTTTGGATTTTACAAAAATGCCCTTGAAGTATTGAAGATTGGCAACTTTAGTCCCTCATTTTTGAAGACTTGGCAATTTATACCCTTGCAAAACTCATAAAATGCATTGAGGTCCCTAAATTATCAAGATTGTACAAGAACAGCCCTTGAAGAATGAAGAAAGTACATTTGAAGCCCTTGGAAAAAGTTTATAAAAAGGTTGTGCCAAAAATGTAAACTTTCCAAAGTTAAAATCAAATGGAATGAAAGTTTTGCTGTTTTATTACAACATGGAAGAAACAAGGAACATGGGGGGCCATAACTGCCAAACAAACAAACCCATACCACCAATACAAAGCTTACACGTCACACAACCCACCCAAACCCTTACCCATTATCCATACCCTACCCGTCCAACCCATTTACCCAAGCCCAAAACCCTTAAATGTTTAATACCCGTTTTTTTAATTACCCCAATCAAACCCCGGTCAACCCTTTACTTATTTCCCTCTAAACACAAAGTTTAAATACTTTGTTTCCCTTTTTGGATTAAACCCCCTCCCTTAAACCCTAATCCACCCAGAATCAATTGGTCCCAAATCAAAGGGATTTTTGCTAATTAACTCCAGATCCTTAATTCAGGTCCACCTCACCAAAACCCACTCCTTTGAACCCTTCCCAACACACCCATGTGACCTCCAAGGACCATCCCTGTCCCGTCTCTTTCACACCAAAACCAAGAAGGGACAAGATAAACGATGGGATTTCACTCCTTGGACCCAAAGCAACTTTTAACAGCCTAGATTGTTCAACACAAGCTTCCAAACAGCCTGGCATTCACATGGAGGAAATTTGACCAAGAATTTGAATTTTTCACAAAGGGCTTTTTAGGAATTCCAAGAGCTAGGGTTTCACACTGTAATATTTTCTAGATAGTTCTATCAATTTGTATAAATAGAGACGCATGTGTCTCTATTTCTGTTGTTCCAGTTTTTTCTAGCAAACTTTGTAATTCCTTTTTAATCAATATAAAGTTGGTAATTTTTAAGAGAAAGTGTAATTCCTTTTATGATTTTTTTAAAAAGTTGGTATCTGTTTAAGCTAGAAACTCTGAGTTCCATCTTAATTGTGCAAAAAACTTGTGTTTTGATATTTCAGAAAAGGTTTTCTGAAATTTGTGGATTCTTGGTAAAATTTGATTCAAAGTTTGGATTTGCAGGTTTGTTTGGGTTAAGTGTTTTGAAAGAAAAACTCTTGAGAAATTTTGTGGGAAGGATTTTAAAAAAGGTTTTAAAAAAGAGGAAAAATCAGATTATAGATTATTGCATTTGTTCTTCGTTTTTCTTAGCAGGGTTGTGTCTTGCTTGTTGTTCAAGGATCAGCTCAGGCCCCAGCCTGAAGGAAAAGGCATAGCAGCCTTAGTGGGACCTGGATGTGGGTCCCACAAGGTAACATATCTTGTTCCTTGTTTAAAATTTTCAAAGGTTGTGATTTGCATGAATTTGTGAAGAGGATGTTTAAGTGTTATGGTGTTGTCTGATTATGATACATGAAGTGTGAAATACATGTTAGCAGTGTTTAGAATCAGTTTGGATAGGTTTTATATAGATTAGCTTTGAAAAAGATTGAATTTCAGTTTAAAGGGGTGTTTGGGTTTGTGTTTTAAGCAGACTTTGTGACAAGATTGAATGTTAAAAGCTGGTTTAATTCACTCCATAGGGTGTTGTTAGGATGTATGCAGTTTGGATTTCAACTTGGTAGGTTTTTAAACAAGTTTGTGTGATAAAAAAGTGGATAAAATAGCAAAAATCAGTAACTGCTTCTTGTTCATGATTTTGTGTGATTTTGCCATCCAAATTGATTAGTTTGTTAGATTATAGGGTTAGCTAGGATTATTAAACAGTTATATGATAGATTGTGGACTTGTATGCAAGATTTAGAGGTTTGAAATTCGATTTTGTGCAAGAAAAAGCATTTTGTTCATCAGACTGCACATAGCCTTTACAGCAACCTAATTGTGCATCTTTGTGTGATTTTTGTGAATGCTTGTGAGATTTTTGTGTATTGCTTGACTCCTTATACTCCACAGAGTATAAGGGTGCCTTTGTCCAATCAAATCACCAGCAAAATCAAAGAGACAAGCTCCTCTTGTCATTTTCTTCATCAGTGAAGAAACTCACAATCTTTGAGTTTTCAAAAAGCATAACTGAGCCCGTTTATCATTCTTTTAGGTTTAATCTTTGTTATTTTTGATTTGTTTTTGTGTTTTTGTGTTTAGAGTAAGCTCAGGTTTGAGTTTTAAAAAGTAAAAAAAAAATATATAAAAAGGCAAAAACTCACCTGGCCTGGGCTCGAACACGCGACCTCCCTTTAGGAGGAGTAACGTGTTTACCAGTGATCCGGATGGTTTTTCTTGTCATACCTCTCTACCCACTAATATTTCGTTTTTAATGTAGTTGTCTTCTCAGCTCGATTCGAATTGATATAACGTTTTCTAATTAAGACTTGATTGTTTTTGGTTAACTAAAGATTATTTGGTATTTAAGCTACTTGACAAACAAATCACTTGAAAAGGTAAAAATAGCTATATACGTAACCATACTACACTAAAACACATTGCACGTAAGCATTTAAATGCACAAAATATAAAAAAAAATGTAAAATGCAAATCTTATATTACAAATATAAAAGAAAATGTAAAATACAAATAAAAAAGGTAAAGTGTAAAATGGAAGATTTTAATTTCTAAATCTATTATTAACTCTTGAACGTTTTTTATTACAACTTCAATAAGCCCAAAATTCTATCTGTAACTGATCCAACTTCAATAAGCCCAACATTCAATAAGCCCAACAACCTGAAACTGATCCAACAGAAAGATAACGGTGAGGACTGAAAATGAAATCGATTTAACAGATTTATCTAACTAAGGACTGTAACTGACATCAGAGATATCTAAATGAAGGACCTAACGTGTATATTATCCAAACTACTGCAATTGTAAAAAAAACAGATCTTAAGTAAGTTTTAACTAATGAATTTTAAATGCTCAAGTACTTTCTACATGAAAATT
Organism: Glebionis coronaria; assembly: GCA_025667525.1. Classification (NCBI taxonomy): domain Eukaryota; kingdom Viridiplantae; phylum Streptophyta; class Magnoliopsida; order Asterales; family Asteraceae; genus Glebionis; species Glebionis coronaria. The sequence goes on from CM046874.1 coordinate 276,028,829, forward strand.
ATTTAAACCAGCCAAATTTTAAGCTACAACACTAATACTAACTACTGCACTACAACTAAGCTTACTGATATGAAATTTTCTTACTTTTAATCTTCCTAAAACAATTAATGCCAAACACTAGTTTCAGCTAAATGAGGCTAAACTAAAAGGACTTATCGACAACCGATATAAGCATACAACAAATTTTAAAACAACAGATAAACAAAACAGAACCGAAACAGAGCAGTTTAACTATGCAAATTCCAATTTTACTCTACAATGTTTAACTAGCAGATTTCTATATAATATGCAGAAAATGATATAAGCGCTTAACCAATGCATCCGAAGCCTGTCCGTTGTCGTGAAGCGGAGCGCTGAGCTCGCTTATCACAAAACCCTGCCATCTTTTTTATCTACCGATATCGACAAATTGAACTTTCTGAACTGCTTATCATGAGTCTGCATAACCTTCACAATAAACCTGCAAAACAATTCGAATAAAAGAATCCAACTATATGTATGCAGTCTATCTTACAGCTTAACGGCTTTAACAAAGAAGCTAAATCAACGCCTAAACTAGAAAATCTTCCTCAGCTTAATAAGAACCCATGAACTTTTATAAGCAACGATAAAAATGCTCAAAAATCAGAAACTCGACTAACATAACAAATCTGGAATCAAACTGACTAACAAACTGACTGTAAAATATGAAGCTTACTGATTCCTAATATCAACACTCTAAATTCCTCATTTACTTACACTAATAATTCGTTTCTGTAAAGGTCTATCAGAAAGATCCTATTCCATTAACTCTCGATGAGCCTACGAACTAAAAACTGCTGAAGGACCTATAATCGAAAGAAATCTGAATCAAAACATCACTTAATCAAAGAAACCTTCAGTCACGACTTCGAAATCAGTAACATACTCATAAGCTGCCTAAGCTTTATGGACAGTAAACGAAATAAGAGAAAGTAAGAAACTGAAAATTTCATCAATATCAAAACATTTAGAAATACAATATCAAACTCAAGCTTTGCAAAAACTGATAGAACAATTAATCAATCAGTTATAACTACTCAAAACAACTAGAAATTGAAAATCATAACATCAATTCTAAAGAACTCGTGAACAGTATCAGTTTAAAGAAAACAGAAATCTGAATGAACTTGCAATTATCAAGATTAAAAAGATAGAACAAATGAAAAGCTAAGATCTTCCATTAATGGTGAATAAGAAAAACGGTTACAAAACTCAACTGATTAACAGCTTCTAAACAAAATTCTAACTGAAAATCATAAAGCATTTGAGAGAGAAAAGCTAACTAATTCCTAACTAACTATGTGCTAATCTACTCCTAAGCTAACCAGTTGCAAATGATGGCATCGTCTTCAATTTATAGCCGTCTGGTGGAAGAAAGTGACGTGGTCTATCCAATGAGTGGATGCCACGTGTTTAATACGAGGATCCATCTTGTTCTTCATCTTCTACACATTTGGGGCTTTCTTCGTTCTCCCTTCTTGATCTAATTAAGTTGTATCTCCTTGTAGAGGAGATCAAAAGGAGTCTTTTACTAGTTGAACACTCTGGCTGATTCTTCATGGATCGTGTTTGATATTCACTTGCAGGTTTGAGAGGTGAAAGAGATGAAACCGGTTTATCTTTCCTTTCTCTCTCTTCAAGGTTGAAGAAGAGACGCGTGTTGCGTGTGTAACTTTGACCGGTTATGGTCAATGAACCAAGTTTAAGTAAATATTAACTTTCCATTTAATTGCTATTTTGGTCCTTCCAATTTGTATTTTCTTTCCCAAATGTGTTTAAACTTTCAAGTAAACTCTTTTTCATCCTTTGAATTATAGAAAGTTGCAAGCTTAGTCCTCCATCTTTGAAGTAGTGGCAAGATTGGTCCTTTAAGCATCTTTCTTCCTTTTCTTCGTCTTTTCTTCAAATAAATCCCTTAAAACGCATCTTTGCTCAAAAATGTATCTTTTTACCTGAAAACACATGAAACGCAAATACACGCATAATTCTGATATTTAACAGTTAAAATAATGTATTTGACTGTGTTTTGAGTGGTATTTGGATCATTATTGATGAGTGTTTTCACACTTATCAACTCCCCTCCACTTGACCATTGCCATGTCCTCATGCAATGCAGCATTTTAAAGCTCTAAAGTTACACTTTTCTCATAATTAACCCACCTTGGCCATTATGGAATGCATCTACACTACTCTACACTATATGATGCATGATTTTGAATATTTACAATGCAATGCAAAGAAAACAATTCTATTTATATATTTTTGATTTTTCTTGAAAAGGTTTTGATGGAAATAACTCATAAAGAATTCAATGACTTGGATTAGGGCTTGGGTACCATGGACACTTATCACCCTCAAGTTTCACTTTCCCCATACCAAGCTAGTAAATGGAATCATTGCATTCACAAGTAAAAAGTGCATCAACTTATTCATGACAATTAAATGTGGAACCGGTTATTATTTGAGCAAATTGCTTGTGGGCAAATTTGTCATTATTCAAGCGTGAAATATAAGAAGTGTAAAATCCAAAAATAAGGAAGGACGGTTTTAATCCTAAGTAATCTTCTCATCCATTACTTGAAAAACCGCTCACAATTAATATAAGTCCGTATTAAGAGTAATAAGTCATTCGCCTTATGTGTAAAATCCTCATGTCATGCTTTCATAAGTAGCTACACACTCGCTAAGGAAAGAAAAATAAAACTCACGCAATAATTTACATCCGCATCTTTTTGAGATTTTGGATCTTCAACCCCGCAACCCGTCAAGGTAATATTGGATTGGAGCAATCTATTGAATCCCCGCAACCCGTCAAGGTAATATTGGAACTCAATAGTCACTATAATTAACACCACACTGCCCCTCTTGGGAGTCTTGCATTATTATTTTTTTTTTTCTTTTTCTTTTTTTTTTTTTCTAGCCACTCATTTTTTTTTCATAAGCCGCTCTTATTTTTCTTTATTCCTCTCAAAAAAATTTGCAAAGAAGAAAAGGAAAAACACCCGCTAAATATGGAGCATGACACAAGTCTAGTACACATAAAACGTGCTAACTTAGAATCTTAAGACGTACTCATATCAACCATAAATGATTAGCCAAAAATGCATAAGAGATTACGAACCAATTAAAACCGTACTTGATTATTTATTAACAATTATATACAAGCGAAGAAAATAGAGGTAGAGAAGAGAAGGGTTTAGCCACAAGTAATTGCCATGAAGTCTATCTAGCCCTTTTACACTTGCTTCAACTCTATCATTTCCCATTCTCCACAAATTTAAAATTTCAAATAATGAAATTGGTGGAAGCTTAGCCTAATAGACCAATGAAGGACTACATGGTTAAGGATACTAGCTAGAGAGTGCTAAAATAAGCAAACTCGGGTTGAGTCAAAATATCCATGGCGGGCCTAATATGTCAAAGAAGTCTAAATTTGTTAAAACCATGTTTTATTATATTTTTCTCTTTTTATATATTTTTGATTAAAAATAGAAGAATATATACAATGCAAATGTGATATGCAAATGAAAAATGATTGATGCAAAAATTATGAATGCATATTTTTGTTGGCCAAAGTAGATCAAAAATTTTGAAAAATGTTGAAAATCCAATTTTCCATGTTATCATGCAAGACAATGACAAGTTCTAGGTAAAGTCACTTCGATAGAAGTCCCCCCTACACTTAAGCTAAACATTGTCCTCAATGTTTAAGAGCATGGAAAGATAAAAACTTCCCCTACACTTATGACAATGAATAGACTTTGCTTAACCCAAGTTAAGGAAAGGACTACTATTAGTGAAATCAAGTTTAAGCACAACGTGTCAATGAAAAAATCACTAAAGTAACGAAGTGAACCGGATACAAGGGCCTCCTCCATAAGCTCCAAAGCATGAAATGAGTGAGCAACCCTACAAACAAGTATGAAGACAAAAGAAGGTCTCCCCTACACTTATCTCCAAATCTATGCCCTTATTTCTAACCTACAACACTCTAACCTAGTTATACGATGCTTGAGTTAATGAGTCTCTAGCTCGACTCGTCCCACACTTAAAAGTGTCTAAAACCTATCATGGAGAAGAAAATGTTTGCCCCTTTTTAAGAAAAATCTCCATGATGAGGGAAAACAAGTGTTCATATATCAAAACTCCATAAATATCCCCCAGGATCAAATACATAATTACCCTCCCACTCATAACACAAACCAACAACTAGCTTCCCAATCAATGGTGAAAAGAGTGAGGTGTAGTTCTCTAAAATAGTTTCCCATATGTTTTTCCCAAGGTGATGGTGTAAAGCTCTCAAAGTTTTCACAAGGTTTCCTTTTATTGCATCAGGTGGATACTGAGATGGTTTAGCAAGCTCTATGCCAGGATCAAAAATCCGTTCCTTGATGGGAAAACAACAAGTGATGATTGCCTTAGAAGACGCTCCTTTGTAATTCACATGGGAAGAGAAAGGTTGTAGAGTGATTGGTTGTAGAAAGGTTGGGGTGGACAAAGGAGGTAAAGGATCTTCAAGCAATAAAGATTCTAGATAGAGTATGTCCCCCTCCTCATCAAGGTAACCAAAAGTATACTCAAAAGATATATCCTCCAATAAAAACTCATCACTCTCATCAATGATAGAATCCTCCTCATCACCATAAACATCATAGATTGGTCTATCAAAGATGGGTGATCCCTCAAAACCAAAGGAAGTATGATCATCAATAAATGGAGAGTCACAAGTAGAAAGCTCATCATCATAATAGTCATCATACGTTGGTGAATCACAAAGAAAAAATCCCTCATTACTTAAGTCCTCATCAAAGTGATTAGTATGGTGGAAAAATGGGGTGTCATATGGAATTTCACTAAAGTTTAGCTCTTGAGGTTCATGAAAATCCAAAGAGGAAGTAATGGAAGCAATGGTCTCAATATGAGGGTAATCAAAGTCTCCACTTGAGCAAGCTTCATAAAAGTACTCATCACAAACTTCATCAAGAAGATCATCTTGTGTTTCCTCCTCATGTACAACATCAATATGTTTTACCGCTTCGGGCTCATTAGACTTTTTGGACAACTTTCCCATGTTAAACACTACTCTCTCATCTCCTACCCGCATTGTAAGTTCTCCTTCCGCCACATCGATTAAAGTACGTCCCGTTCTCAAAAATGGCCTACCAACAATCAAAGGCACTCTAGGATCCACATCATAATCAACTACCACAAAATCCGCGGGAAATGTAAATCTATCAACCCCAACAAAAACATCCTCCGCAATTCCCACCGGATAAGCTATAGTACGGTTAGCCAACTCAAGAGTCATCTTAGTAGGAGTAAGCTCGGGAAGTGAAAGTCTTTTCCAAACCGATAAAGGCATGAGATTTATGCTTGCCCCTAAATCCGCTAAAGCCATACAATTTTCCACCCCCGGGAAATTGCAAGGAATCAAAAACCGCCCCGGATCTCCAAGCTTAGTAGGCAACTTCTTAAGCAACACCGCGGAACAATTTTCATTCAAAGAAGCATTAGGCAAGTCCACCAATCTTTCCTTGTTAGAAAGCAAATCCTTAATCATCTTAGCAAACTTAGGCATATTGGCTAAAGCTTCCGCAAAGGAGATGTTGATGTTAAGTTGCTTGAACATCCTCAAAAAGTTAGAAACTTGGATATCATCCTTGTTCTTAAGCTTTTCTTTTCTCAATCTTGAGGGATAAGGAAGACTTGGTTTTGGTTGTGGTTGAGGTGTGGATGAAGGATTTTCCTTATTGGGTATTTCATGAATAGGCTTTGAAAGTGGAGCAATGGGAGCATTTTGAGGTGATGAAGTAGAAGTAGAGGGCTTGTCACACGTAGGAGCACAAGTGGGTTGAACAATAGTAGGTTTAGGAGGTGAAGGATCCTTTGTTGTTGTACCACTCCTTGTTGTAATAGCATTGACATTGGCCCTAGGATTTGTTTGTGTGTTTGAGGGTAAAGCCCCTTGTGGTCTTTGATTAAATGCCATCAAAAGCTTATTGAATTGGTCATTCATTTTCTTGTCTATAGCTTGAAATTTCTTTTCATTCTCTTGATTCATCTTTTGCAAAAGATCCATTGTATTTAACTCTTGTGGCACATAACCTTGAAAACCTTGAGGTTGGAAAGGTAAAGGTTGGGAGTTAAATCCTTGATTTGGTGGATAAAAGGTACTTGCTTGAGGTTGAAATTGATTGGGTGCCTTGTAATTATTTCCTTGGTATGGTTGTCTTTGCCCTTGATTCCTTGCTAAAATTTGAGGAGGATTTTGTTGAATTTGGGTGGGTGGTTGGGGTGGAAAGCCGGGTGGAGTAAGGTAATTTTGGGATTTGTAAGAAAGGTTATTAGGATTGATGTTAGGCTTGAAGTGTTCACGGTGTTCCTCTTGGTAAGCATAGCATTCCCCTTGATAACCTTGCACCTTGTCACATTGTTCATAAGAGTGAGGGCCTCCACAAGTAACACAAGAAATGGTGATGGCATTCACATTGTTTGAGGAATTGTTCAATGTCAAGCTCTTCAAGGCTTGAACTAACTCTTGAGTCATTTCTCGTTGTCCTTGTTTGACTTGTTGAAGGATCTCTTGGTGGTATTTAAGGAATTGATTATCACAAGGTGTTTGAGAGGTGTTTTGGATAATATGAACTCTTTCTTCAAATGGATCGTTTGTTTGAACCATTGCCTTAGTCTCAATAATGGTCAAAGCCTCTTGGTATGTCTTGAAATGAATACTCCCTCCCGCGGAAGCATTTAGTGAATCTTGGTGGTGAGGTTTGAGGCCATTGTAGAAAGTATCGATTTTGCTTAGATCATCCATTCCATGATTAGGGCATCGCCTCAACAACTCACTATACTCTTCCCAAGCATCACCAAAGGATTGACTAGGTTTTTGTGTAAAGCCCATAATCATATTTCTCAAAGCCATAGTCTTTTGTGGAGGAAAGAATTTGTTCAAAAACTTAGTGGTAAAACCATCCCATGTGGTGATACTATCGGGTGGTTGAGTGTCTAACCAATGCTTAGCACTCCCATCTAGTGAAAATGACACTAACAACAATCTAATGACATCCGGTGGAACCCCATTATGCTTAATGGTATTGCAAAGTGAAAGGAATCTCTTAAGATGAGCATGGGGATCCTCATTTTGTTTCCCATAGAAAGGTGATGCAGCAACCATATTGATCATAGATGTATGTAGCTCAAATGTGTTAGCGGGATAGTCGGGAATCTTAATGGCACTAACAAATCCATGAATGTTGGTTTGCATACGTTCAAACAAAGTACGGTTATCAACAGCCATGGCTCCTTGTGGTGGTGACAAAGCACGATTCTCGTGATCGGCTTGGTGGACGATGGTGGTCTTACTCTTTCTCTTCTTCTTCCTTTTCGGAGGAAGAGGTTGTACACCAATCGGTATTTGTGCACGCCCGCGAGTGAGCATGCAACTCAATACGAGGAATGAGAGAGAAGCTCTCGTGTGACTTTGAAAAGAATAAGATTATCCTCTTCGAGTTTCGATATTAAATATCCACAAGAAAGTAACAATATATGTAATACTACTTTGGGTGCAAGACCCTCAATAAAGCTTTCCTTCTTAGAATACTCCCAAGTGAACGGGGGGTTAGGTGGCGCGAAGCACTTAAGTACCTATTGACCCTTAGATGGCATTTTATAGCACATCGCCTTTCTATTCACTTAAATGTTCGTATTCTTCGAATTATTGCTTATCGAGAGTATTTATCTATTCTTGCTTTATTTTGTTTGATCGATACGCGTGTCAAGGACCGGAGCGCCCCTCAACACGGTGTATTGCCTCGGCAATACTTATGGAAGATATGTAGATTGATTGTTCTTATACGTATACGTATGTACTTATAATAATATATGGAAAATATTTTTGTATTTATGAGTTTTTAAAGGAAAATACTATATGTACATAAAAACCGAGAGAATCCAATAATATATATTTTTGGGTGCAATCTCTTAGGAAAAAGATTGCTTTTTGGATTTTTTTAATTTTTTTGGTCAATTCTTTAGGAAAAGAATTGTTTTGTTAATTTTTTAGTTTTTATATATTTTTATATTTTTGATTTTTTTTTTTTATTTGTTTTTGATTTATGATACGTAAAAATAACGTTCACAAAGTGAACGGATCCCAAAAGCCAATGAAAACCGTCAATCGATAGTCTCTCGTGTAGTCAAAGAACCGGCAGCGGCGCCATTTAATATTTCGTTTTTAATGTAGTTGTCTTCTCAGCTCGATTCGAATTGATATAACGTTTTCTAATTAAGACTTGATTGTTTTTGGTTAACTAAAGATTATTTGGTATTTAAGCTACTTGACAAACAAATCACTTGAAAAGGTAAAAATAGCTATATACGTAACCATACTACACTAAAACACATTGCACGTAAGCATTTAAATGCACAAAATATAAAAAAAAATGTAAAATGCAAATCTTATATTACAAATATAAAAGAAAATGTAAAATACAAATAAAAAAGGTAAAGTGTAAAATGGAAGATTTTAATTTCTAAATCTATTATTAACTCTTGAACGTTTTTTATTACAACTTCAATAAGCCCAAAATTCTATCTGTAACTGATCCAACTTCAATAAGCCCAACATTCAATAAGCCCAACAACCTGAAACTGATCCAACAGAAAGATAACGGTGAGGACTGAAAATGAAATCGATTTAACAGATTTATCTAACTAAGGACTGTAACTGACATCAGAGATATCTAAATGAAGGACCTAACGTGTATATTATCCAAACTACTGCAATTGTAAAAAAAACAGATCTTAAGTAAGTTTTAACTAATGAATTTTAAATGCTCAAGTACTTTCTACATGAAAATTATTTAAACCAGCCAAATTTTAAGCTACAACACTAATACTAACTACTGCACTACAACTAAGCTTACTGATATGAAATTTTCTTACTTTTAATCTTCCTAAAACAATTAATGCCAAACACTAGTTTCAGCTAAATGAGGCTAAACTAAAAGGACTTATCGACAACCGATATAAGCATACAACAAATTTTAAAACAACAGATAAACAAAACAGAACCGAAACAGAGCAGTTTAACTATGCAAATTCCAATTTTACTCTACAATGTTTAACTAGCAGATTTCTATATAATATGCAGAAAATGATATAAGCGCTTAACCAATGCATCCGAAGCCTGTCCGTTGTCGTGAAGCGGAGCGCTGAGCTCGCTTATCACAAAACCCTGCCATCTTTTTTATCTACCGATATCGACAAATTGAACTTTCTGAACTGCTTATCATGAGTCTGCATAACCTTCACAATAAACCTGCAAAACAATTCGAATAAAAGAATCCAACTATATGTATGCAGTCTATCTTACAGCTTAACGGCTTTAACAAAGAAGCTAAATCAACGCCTAAACTAGAAAATCTTCCTCAGCTTAATAAGAACCCATGAACTTTTATAAGCAACGATAAAAATGCTCAAAAATCAGAAACTCGACTAACATAACAAATCTGGAATCAAACTGACTAACAAACTGACTGTAAAATATGAAGCTTACTGATTCCTAATATCAACACTCTAAATTCCTCATTTACTTACACTAATAATTCGTTTCTGTAAAGGTCTATCAGAAAGATCCTATTCCATTAACTCTCGATGAGCCTACGAACTAAAAACTGCTGAAGGACCTATAATCGAAAGAAATCTGAATCAAAACATCACTTAATCAAAGAAACCTTCAGTCACGACTTCGAAATCAGTAACATACTCATAAGCTGCCTAAGCTTTATGGACAGTAAACGAAATAAGAGAAAGTAAGAAACTGAAAATTTCATCAATATCAAAACATTTAGAAATACAATATCAAACTCAAGCTTTGCAAAAACTGATAGAACAATTAATCAATCAGTTATAACTACTCAAAACAACTAGAAATTGAAAATCATAACATCAATTCTAAAGAACTCGTGAACAGTATCAGTTTAAAGAAAACAGAAATCTGAATGAACTTGCAATTATCAAGATTAAAAAGATAGAACAAATGAAAAGCTAAGATCTTCCATTAATGGTGAATAAGAAAAACGGTTACAAAACTCAACTGATTAACAGCTTCTAAACAAAATTCTAACTGAAAATCATAAAGCATTTGAGAGAGAAAAGCTAACTAATTCCTAACTAACTATGTGCTAATCTACTCCTAAGCTAACCAGTTGCAAATGATGGCATCGTCTTCAATTTATAGCCGTCTGGTGGAAGAAAGTGACGTGGTCTATCCAATGAGTGGATGCCACGTGTTTAATACGAGGATCCATCTTGTTCTTCATCTTCTACACATTTGGGGCTTTCTTCGTTCTCCCTTCTTGATCTAATTAAGTTGTATCTCCTTGTAGAGGAGATCAAAAGGAGTCTTTTACTAGTTGAACACTCTGGCTGATTCTTCATGGATCGTGTTTGATATTCACTTGCAGGTTTGAGAGGTGAAAGAGATGAAACCGGTTTATCTTTCCTTTCTCTCTCTTCAAGGTTGAAGAAGAGACGCGTGTTGCGTGTGTAACTTTGACCGGTTATGGTCAATGAACCAAGTTTAAGTAAATATTAACTTTCCATTTAATTGCTATTTTGGTCCTTCCAATTTGTATTTTCTTTCCCAAATGTGTTTAAACTTTCAAGTAAACTCTTTTTCATCCTTTGAATTATAGAAAGTTGCAAGCTTAGTCCTCCATCTTTGAAGTAGTGGCAAGATTGGTCCTTTAAGCATCTTTCTTCCTTTTCTTCGTCTTTTCTTCAAATAAATCCCTTAAAACGCATCTTTGCTCAAAAATGTATCTTTTTACCTGAAAACACATGAAACGCAAATACACGCATAATTCTGATATTTAACAGTTAAAATAATGTATTTGACTGTGTTTTGAGTGGTATTTGGATCATTATTGATGAGTGTTTTCACACTTATCACCCACCAAGTATTAAACACATTTTGTTTCCTTCCATTTAAAAAAAGCCGTAGCATAATAAGCCCTTATTGGCTTATTCATTAAGCCATTTTGCTCCAGCTTATTTTTCCTAGGATAGTGATATCATTTAGGATTTTTCTGGCTAAGTTTTGCATTTTTCTCTTTCTTTATTTATTTTGTATTAATTTTTAATTACCCGTATTTAGTTAAGTAATTTACAAATAGTAAAAAGCATTTTAAAAATCCAAAAAAATAGTTTTTAGGTTTTATTAAAGTAATTTGAGGTTTACATCACAAAAAGTTTTCAAAAAGTCTAATTTTTAATTTTATTTGATTTTAGGGTTTTTAGCTAACTTTAAAATTTAATATAAAATTATTAAAAAGGTTTTAGGAACTTTTAATTTCATTTTTGTCTTAGTTACATTATTTAGGATTTTTGGTAATTTTTTAGAATTTTTATATAAACTTTTTATTTTTTGAATATTTTATTATTATTTTATTATTAAAAATTGAAAGTTTAATTTTTTAAGTTTTTTCATTTTTCCTAGATTGTAGACACTAAATTAGGAATTTTTTCACTTTCCAAATCTTTTTAGGGCTTTTCATTTATTTTCTAGAATTAATTTAAATTTTAATAGTTTTTAAGTGTTTAAAAATAGTTTAATTTGGTTTTAAAATTTTTAAAAATAGTTTTTAGCTTAATTAGGAAATTTTGAGGTTTACAAACTATAAGATCTTGTTTAGGGCTTTTTAATAATTAATTTTGATTTTTAGGGCTTTAATTAGCATTAAAAAGTCATTATCTAATTAATTAAAAGGTTTTAACAAGTTTGGATTTTTTGTGAACTCTTAGAATATTATTGGGGATTTTTAGTAATTTTTAGGAATTTTTAGGTTAAAATTTTAATTTTTGTACTATTTACGATTATACGTGTTCGCCTTTTTCGTCGTAGTTTAATTCGTTTTCGTAACCGTCATTTTCTTTCTTATCTCATTTCTTTATTTTCTCATAACAATAAAATCATCAATCAATATCAATTCAATACACAACGCACTAGCCTCCTCGAGAACGAACTCAAACTTAGGGTCATTCACACACGGTTTTCCTAAATCGTCGTGCACGCTTACCCTAATTTACCTTCCTTTTCCTAAAGGGGTAAAAATACAACTATCAAACTACAACACCTTCTCATACTCTGTCTGCTGTTAAACTCCCAGTGCTCAAAGGTGACACCTATGAGACATGGGCTATGCAGATGGAACATTACTTGAATCACACAGATCACAGTGTGTGGCAAGTTATCAAGAATGAGAATACACCTAAGAAGCTATACTGGTTGCCCGATGGTACATGTTATGCTCTACCTGCTATGACTGCTGAGGAGGTACAAGCAGAGATCAGAGAAACAAAGGCCAGAACTGCTCTGGCTATGGATCTTTCAGAAGACATCTTACCTAGCTTTCATTACTTTAAGGATGCAAAGGCTATGTGGGAGGCTATCAAACTTAGATTTGGAGGTAATGACACATCTAATAAAATAAAGAAGATTGTTCTGAAGCAAGAATTTGATAACTTCTCAATATCTAGTATAGAAGGGACCCATGGTGGCTATGGAAGGTTCAGTAAGCTGCTTATTCAATTTGCAGTTTATGGACAGATTATTCCCAATGAAGAAGCTAATCTGAAGTTCTTAAGGAGTGTTCCATAAGAGTGGAAGGAAATGGCTATGCACTTCATCACTAGAGATGATCTGGATGAAATTACTTTTGATCATCTCTACAACAATCTTAGAGCATACGAGATGGATGTAAAAGGCATTAAGGCGACCAAAGCAGCACCTACAACAAAGTCTAACTTGGATTTTGTGTCAGAAGGTAATAGCGGTACTTACTTTCATAATATCGCTAGTGGATCAAGCAGCAACACATACTTCACAAATACCGCTGCAGGACTTACAAGCAGTACTTACCCACAAAGTACTGAAGGCAGCCCTATGGTCTCTCAAAATCCACAAGGAAGATCTTCACCATTGTTTAGTGACAATGATGCCTTCTCATTCTTTGCTGGGCAAGACAACATGCCAAGATTAACACTCAATGACTTGTTCCAAATAGATGATGCTGATGTTGAAGAGCTGGATCTCAAATGGCAAACTGCTATGGTTTCAGTAAGATCTAACAGGTTCTTCAAGAAGACTGGAAGAAAGATGAATGTTGATCCTAATGAGCCATTAGGATATGACAAGTCCAAAGTTGAATTGCTATAACTGTGGAAGGAATGGATACTTTGCAAGGGAATGCACTAGAGACAAAGCTGAGATTAGCAGTCAAAAGTCCAAGAACAGCTATAGAACCAGCCCAAGAATTACTTAAAGCCTTCCTAAAGGAAACAACAGGAAAACCAAAGGAACCAAAGCATTGGTGACTATAGATGGAGTGGTGAACTGGACTGAAGATGAAGAAGAAGAAGAGCTTGGTTTAATGGTTCTCTCACATGAAGATACTGAGGTACATCTTTTTTCTAGAGAATGTGTTCTTAAATTTAACAACTTAAAAGTAGAACTAGATGAACAGTTTCAAAAAGTCAACACTTGCACTATAGAACTAAATGCTTTTAAACAGGGTGTTGCTAAGTTAGAAGAAAATATAGTTTTGTATAAAAAAGGTCAGCAAAACTATGAAGAGAAAATAAGAATCTTAACTCTTCGAATGAGGGAAAAAGATGTGGAAATTAAAGCCTTTGAAAGACAACTTTTAAAAGTGTCAGCAGAAAATGAAGCTTTAAAAGCCAGTCTTTATAATGAAATGGAAGTGATTAATCATTGGAAAAAATCCTCTAAAAGATTGGGTAAACTGATTAACTCACAAATGGGGTATTATGATAAGTCAGGACTAGGATATTTTGAGGACCAACCTGGGATAACTTTAACTGACAAGGACTAGTCAAAGGGGATTTTTGATACTTCTAGTGAGTCAGATAGTACACCTGAAAATGATAGATATGCTGAAGGAATGAAGGCAGTTCCTCCACCATTATCCGGAATTTTTATGCCCCCTAGTAATGATACAAGTATAGAGTTAGAAGAACCAAAGGTCTTTAATACCTTAAACTCTAGTACTTTGTCCCAAGATAAGACTGTTGTGACCAAGAACATTGTTTATCCACCTTTAATGAACAATTTTGTTTCTGAATAATCTAAAACTGGTTCTGCTACCATGCAGGTAAAAACTCCTAGCAAGACAATGAATAATGATGTAAAACATAATACAACCAAGAGGGGTGGGTTAGGTTTTGAGAAAGTCAGGTCAAAACAACCTTTTGGGTCTTCTTTGAAAAGAAAAGAATGTTATGTTTATGGTAGTCTAAGTCATTTTATCAATGATTGTACTCTGCATGAAGATAAAATTGTGAAACAAAAGGCTGCACAAAAGGTCATGAAAAATAGTAATGGGAAAAATGCATAGGTTAATAGGAAACAGAAACTTAAAAATGACAAACCTAAGTTTGATCATTCAAAAGGGGTAGCTAAACAGGTTAAAAACAACTCTACCAAAAATTTTGTTCCTAGAGCAGTACTTATGAAACAAGGTCTAGTACCTTTGAAGTCTGGTAAATCAAGTACCAGAAAGTCTAGAACTGCAAGTACTGCTAAACCAAACTCAGGTCCTGTTGGTTCAAAATTTGTTAAACCAAAGTTCCCCAAGACTTCTAAGAATGTTTTGGAGAAAGTCAAAGCATCTAGAAGTAATCCTAATAACAAACCAGTGCAAATGTGGGTTCCTAAAAGAGAAAAACCATGTGTTAAAGAAAGTACTGCTAAAGCAGTACTTAAGGCAAAGAAGTCTGAGAAAAAAAAGGCAAAGAAGTCTGAGCACATAGAGTCACCCTATGTCTTTGACTACATAACCCAAACCATGAAGTATAAGAGCAAAAGCAGCGTTACTGGGAATGCTTCTGAACAGACTCTTGAGTGTGTAGGTCCCACAAGATCCGAGCCAAATGTGGCTTGGGTCCCTGTTAAAAATTAATAAGCTTTGTTTATGTGCAGGGGCATCTAATTGATGAATTGAAAGATAAAGGTATAGTAGATAGTGAATGCTCAAGACACATGACAGGGAATAAAGATTTCCTTGCTGAATTTGAAGAATTCAGAGGAGGACCAGTAGCCTTTTGAGGTAGAAAAGGTAAAATTACTGGCAAAGGGAAAATCAATACAGGGAAGTTGGAATTTGAAGATGTGTTCTATGTGAAAGAATTGAATGAATTCAATCTCTTTTCTGTGTCACAAATTTGTGATAAGAAGAACAAGGTGCTGTTCACAGACACAGACTAATTGGTGCTATCTAAAGACTTTGAGATGCCAAAAGAATCTCAAGTACTGCTTAAAGTATCTAGGCAAGAAAATATGTACACCTTTAATCTTATACTATTACTCCAACAGGTGGTATTACATGTTGTCTAGCTAAGGCTTCTTATGATGAGTCTAATTTATGGCATAGAAGGTTAAGACATGTGAATTTCAAGAATATTAACATATTAGTGAATAGGAATTTGGTTAGAGGGTTACCTAACAAGTCTTTTCAAAATGATTTCACATGTGCTGCTTGTCAAAAAGGTTAACAACATAGAGCCTCTTGTAAGACCAAGATTGTCAATACTGTGACAAAGCCTTTGCAACTTTTGCATATGGATTTGTTTGGTCCAGTTTCTGTAAGAAGCATTATTCATAAGACCTTTTGTCTAGTTATATCTGATGATTATAGTAGATTCAGTTGGGTTTTCTTTTTAGCTCTTAAGAATGAAACCAACGAATTATTTAAAGATTTTATCACTTTAGTTGAAAAGCAGTTCACTAAACAAGTCTTAATCGTTAGGGCATATAATGGAACAGAATTTAAAAATGCTGAATTTGATGAATTTTGTAGGTCTAAAGGCATTAAGAGACAATTTAGTAATCCTAAGACTCCACAACAAAATGGAGTAGCTCAAAGGAAAAATAGGACACCAATTGAGGCTGCAAGAACTATGCTGGCTGATTCTCTTTTGCCAAATACATTTTGGGCAAAAGCAATCAATACTGCATGTTATGTGTTAAATAGAGTCTTAGTGACCAAGCCTAAAAACAAAACACCTTATGAACTTTTGATTGGTGTTAAACCAACCATAAGTCATTTAAGACCTTTTGGGTGTCATGTGTCTATACTAAATACTCTTGACCATTTGGGAAAGTTTGATGGAAAATTTGATCCAGGATATATTGTAGGATATTCATTATAAAGTAAAGCATATAGGGTTTACAATTTGGCATCTAAAAAGGTTGAAGAAAATGCCCATGTTAATTTCTTAGAAAATAAACCCAATGTTCCAGGAATAGGTTATGCTTGGATGTTTGATTTAGATTATCTAACTAATTCCATGGATTACTATTCTGTGCAAAAGGATTGTCAAACTAACAATGCAGGTGAGGAGTCTGGTGCAACTAATGCAGGTACTCAAGAAGAAGCATGTTCATCAGATGATGATGTTCACATCTATGTACCCAGTATGCCTACTGTCACTCCCATGTCTGCTACTCCCAAGAAGCAAACCACGCCATCAACAGATGATCAAGCCTCCCAAGAGCTTCAAACGCTTCAAGATCAAGAAAAGAATGCTACATTTACTAATAAGCATTCAAGAGAAGAATCTTTTGATTCACAACACTCAACAGTACATACTACACCTAGCGGTACCTCATCTGCAAGTACTGCTAAGTCAAAATCTACAAAGTCTGCTGATTCATTAGAAGATATTTTACAAGCTATGGATGATGAAGACGTGTATGCCAGTCCAGCTGAAGGAATCTTTTCCAAAGCTTCCTATGATGAGCAAGATGCAGTAACTAATTTCAACAATTTGGAAACTGAGATTCCAGTCAGTTCTATTCCCACTCATAGAGTCAACAACAAACATCCTACTACTCAGATCATGGGAAATCCCAAGTCTGCTGTGCAAACCAGAAAACAACTTCAAACCACTACTAAAACTCATGCACTTGTGAGTTATGTCAAAAAAAAGTAGAGAACTAATCATAAGGATTCTCAGCATTGTTTGTTTGCCTGTTTCTTATTACAAGTAGAGCCCAAAAACATATCTTAGGCTCTTGATGAAGAAAGTTGGGTAGATGCCATGCAAGAAGAATTAACACAACTTGAGCTACAAAAGGTTTGGATTCTTGTGGATCTTCCCTCAGGTAAGAGAGTAATTGGTACTAGATGGGTTTTCAGGAACAAGAAGGATGAGAGGGGAGTTGTTGTGAGAAACAAGGCAAGGCTTGTTTCTCAAGGCTATAAACAGGAAGAAGGGATAGACTATGATGAGGTTTTTGCACCAGTGGCAAGGATAGAAGCCATTAGGTTATTTTTGGCCTTTGCATCATATATGGATTTTATAGTATATCAGATGGATGTGAAAAGTACCTTTCTTTATGGTACTATTTCAGAGGAGGTATATGTCTCACAACCTCCAGGTTTTGTAGATCCTAAGTTCTCCAACAGAGTCTACAAGGTTATCAAAGTACTTTATGGTCTGCATCAAGCTCCAACGGCTTGGTATGTAACTTTATCCAATTTTCTGTTAGAGCATGGATATAGGAGAGGGGCCATTGACAAAACTCTGTTCATCAAGAAGAATGATAAGGATATTATTCTAGTACAAGTCTATGTTGATGACATCATTTTTGGTTCTACCAAGAAATCATGGTGTGAAGAGTTTGAGGCTTTGATAAAAGGAAGATTTTAGATGAGTTCTATGGGAGAACTTGATTTCTTTTTGGGACTACAAGTCAAACAAAGGAACTATGGAATATTTATCAGCCAAGATAAGTATGTTGCTGAAATCTTGAATAAATTTTCATGTATGGATACAAGGAGTACAAGCGCACCTTTTGAAGCTAAGAAGTCTTTATCAAAAGATGAACATGGTGAAAATGTTGATATTCATCTATACAGGTCAATGATGGGTTCATTGATGTATCTTACTGCTTCAAGGCCAGATATTACGTTTGTTGTGTGTGCCTGTTCAAGGTTCCAAGTTAATCCAAAGGTGTCACATCTACATGCTATGAAAAGGATTTTTAAGTATCTTAAAAGTCAACCCAATTTAGGATTATGGTATCCTAGAGATTCAACCTTTGAATTGGAAGCTTACTCAGACACTGATTATGCTGGAGCTAATCATGATAGAAAATCTACAACAGGAGGATGTCAATTCCTAGGCAGAAGACTCATATCATGGCAGTGTAAGAAGGAAACCATTGTTGCTACTTCTACAACTGAAGTTGAATATGTAGCAGTTGTTCATTGCTGTGGACAAGTACTTTGGATTCAAAATCAGTTGTTAGATTATGGGTTTAACTTCATGAACACCAAGATTTATATTGATAATGAAAGTACTATATGCATTGTCAAGAATCCAGTATTTTACTCCAAGACCAAACATATTAAAATAAGACATCACTTCAAAGAGATGCCTATGACAAGAAGCTTATTCAAGTCTTGAAGATTCATACAGACAACAATGTAGCTGATTTGTTGACCAAGGCATTTGATGCTAAGAGATTTGAATTCTTGGTGACACATATTGGTATGCTCAACCAATAGACTGCTGCATATGTTGAGGGGAGGTAACAGTTGTACAATTTTTATGCTGATTTTTATTATATAGTCTATGTTTTTGTGTTTTTGATGTGATTGCAGGTTGATAGAAAAAGATAAAAGAGATTATTATGATAGTGGAATGCATGAACTGGTCAAAATTATGAGGTACCGTTATGACTCCAAGTACCGCTAGCACAAGTCCAAGTACCGAGTATGTTCCATGTACCGCTACATGTCCGTTGTACCGTTAAGGGTCTCTTTTGTAATTTTGGCGGTTTCTTCGCGCTTAGGTTTGTTATTTACTTAAATACTTACTCCAATTACACAACTGATTCACCTAATCTTTTAATTTTATCCCTTGATTCTATAACCTTCTCTTTAATTTTTCGTTCATCAAAAATACTAATGGCTGCTTTACAAGTGATCTCTAAGCATAATTTAGTTGCTAATCTTGATCTAAATGATGACTCTCTTTGATTCCATGAGATTCTTGGATTCTTATCTCGAAGTCATGTTCGTTTCGCACTCACTATAAGTCCCATTATCTCTGTTCCCATTGTTGAACAATTTTGGAACACTGCTGTGTTAGGTACTCGGTTTGATCAACCTTGCATTAAGGCTAGGGTAAATCATAGAAATATATATGTCAGTAAGGTACTGCTAAGGGCTAGTTTGAGATTAAATGATGAAAATGGACTTAGAATGTTTAATAATACCGAGATACATGATGTCCTTGCAGCCAATGGCTATGAGGGTGGTAGGGAAAGTCTTACTTTCTTTAAAGCTTTATTTTCACCTCAATGGAAATTGCTTTTTCATGCTATTTGTAGGTTTGCCATTTATGGATCCAGTGGTCTAGTAGGGTGGAATATGGTGGTGATAGCCATGGATGAAGTAGAGAGGGTTGTGTGTGTAAAAGAAAGAAAAAGTTTATAAAATTGAAAATGGAAAACAAACAACAACCCCCTCCTTGGAAGCCTTGGATGGGTATATATAGTTACACAACACCTAAACTATACATCGTTACCTAGTCTAGTCTATGCGTGTGTGACTATGATAACTAATGGGAATTCTTAAATGTCATCACATAAAGTGAATTTCCAACAATCTTCCCCCATGGGACGACGTGTAGAATTCCTTACATTATTTTTCCTAACAAGTACATAATGATTAAGAACAAAAGCTTCCATGAAGCATCCAATGCTGATGATGTCTTCTGAGGCCTTTGACTTAAAGTCTTCACTTCAAAACGACTCATCTTTAAAGTAACTTGTAGTAGAAATACTGTAACGGCACGAGCTAAGTAATCCATATACTTCTGGTTAAGGAGAAGCTTCTGAATTAACTTCCCCCTAATTCATGCCACATAAACTTGATGTAGAATCTTTTTAATAGCTTTCCCCTAAACCGACAATCCTCATAAGTAACTTAAAAGCTTTCAATAAAGCTTAGAATGATTAAGCGCACAGCGGAATTTAACAAGCAAACCCCATCATATGAAATGATAATGTTGCTAAGAGGGATTGAAAGTTTGGGGCACACCAAGTAGATCAACAACTTCTCTTCTCACGCTTGAATAATTCTTCTGATTTTTTCTTCCCCCTGAGAGTTCAAGTTATACATTCTAGAAATAATCAAGACATTTCTTCCCCCACATAGTTGAAGAAAGTAAACCAATCCCAAGTATGAAGCTCAAATACTGAAGTGGACACTTTATCCTATTCATGAAGTTGACATCGTAACACCAGAGTCAATTAAGTCCCGGAAATGCACATATCTTCTTCTGGAGATGCACCAGAGTCAATTAAGTCCCGGAAGTGCATATCTCTCCATATAGGATAATGATGATGAATAATTGCAACATCAAAACAATTAATCATCGAATCAGTAGTGTACCGTTTAGAGATTCATAATGCCACGAGTTAAAACATTGATTTTCTCTGCGGTTATGACAAATGTCTTCCCGGAATGTCTTCAAATGAAAAGAAGGTATGAAGTTCATAACGTGTACTCGTTGTGCGTTTAATATGTCTTCTTCTTCCCCCTTGATGGTTTTAAAACTCGGAATCAGCAATAAATCGTACGCACATGTACCTGAAATCTCATGAGAATAATAAATAGGGTTAAGTATATAAAATAGAAACGAACTATTCAATTTTTACAATTATATTAAACGAACTTTATATATTACCAATATAACCATTGTAACTTGTTGTTTTGGATTAAATACACTAATGTTACCGGTTGTACCAGTTTTATAATTTTTTCAAAAAAAAAGTTAAAGTTAAAAAAAAGTTAAAGTTAAAAAGAAAATGTTTAAAAGAAAGGAAATAAATAAACTTTTAAAAAAAATAAATTCACCACCAAAAAAATTAAAAATTTGAAAATATTTGGTATTTTCGGAAATAAATAAACTTTTAAAAAAAATAAATTCAAATCATTTTTTTTTAAATTTAAATTGAAATAAACTTTTTTTAAAAATAAATTGAAATAATCTTTTTTAAAAAACTAAATAAAATTTTTTAAAACATATTTGGATTTTTTAAAACTTTTTCGATGAATCTTTGTAAATAATTTTCTAAAAAACTTTTCGAAATATTTTTAAAAAAAAACCTTTTCGAAAAAACTTTTATTCTAATTTTATTAAAACTTTTTGAAAAAAAAAGTTTGTTTTTTAAAAACATTTAAGAATTACAATTTTTTTTAAAGTTGAATTTTTTAATAAAGTTTGCTATAAAGTTCAAAATTTGAAAGTTATAATGGTTATATTGCTAATAAATAAAGTTTCAAGTCAGCAAAAAAAATTATTTTTTTAATAAAGATGACGTGTCGGTTTATGTGACTTGTTGTAGCAGGTTGCTAGCAAAAAGTTTACTATAAAGTTCGAAATTTAAAAGTTATAATACTTATATTGGTAATATATAAAGTTCGTTTACTATAATTGTAAAAAATGAAAAGTTCGTTTCTATTTTATAGACTTAACCCTAATAAATAATCAGAATTATATATTTTGTGAGAATCAGCTGCTGATCGAAATTCTCTACTCATAAACTCTCCATGGCATCTTTACTACCCCCGTGTAGGCAATTTGAAGTGACCACTGATGGAATGAACCAGATATACCAAACGTGAAACTGAATAAAAATTCCTCGACCTTGTGACTTAATCTTGCACTATTGTTGAATGAAGAACGGTGTAGAAATCTCTAAGTACCCAATACATTACTAAAGAAGTATATAACCACGACACCTCTTGAAATTATCCACGTCGACTATGCGCGTGACACTGAGTACAACAATGTAACTCATTTAAGTGATAGTTATCCAAGTCATCAACCAACCACCCCAAACCCGGTAACTAGGTAAGCAAGTCATCATTCTAAGATGAAGCATGAACAAGTTATCTTTCAAATATAAAATAAGTGCACGCCTTCGAAAAATTCGTATTCAACTTCAAATAAGAATACCCGATCAAATCCGTAGCCACTAAAATTCAAATATAGCCAATATTTCTCGGTCTCTTCAAATCATTCTTGTCACTTTGTCTCGTCACTATGTTGATTATACCCGATTAAAATCTTCAACGATAATATTCATCAATGGTAGAAAAATGAGTCCCAAAATTTACAAAGTACACATCTTTGAACCTTTAATCATGAACCGACCATCATTGTAAAACATTATGTTTGACATCATAAATGATGCCACCCAATGTCTAATGTTATTTTATCTCACGTTAAGGACCTTATTATAATAATGTCCCACATTATTTTCTTAGGTTTAACAATTGACATCATAAAAGAATGTCTCACGTTAATTTGAAATAAACATAGAAGTGGGAATTAGCATCCATTAACTAGTCCATATCAGAAACATTCAGCCCACCATCATTGTGTGATAACACTCGGCCCATGGTAAAACTTTACATCTGGTCCAATTTAATATACCTAAGACTTAGGTATATAATAACCAACAAACCCTAGATATTAGGTATTAACCCTAATCTCACTTCTCAAACTCTGAGCCACCCTTTTCTCTCCAAAAGATGAAACGCTGCTGCCCCCATTTAACACATATCCAGGTCTTATCAATATAAGTCTCATCTCATCTCATCAACTCTTTAATCATACAAACCATACGAATCCCACAAACACAAACCATAATACTAGATCACGAATGAAGAACCAAGAACCGACTTCAAGATCTTCTTACAGGTCTCAGTTAGGTTCCATGCAATGCATGTGTTTGATTTGCGTGTCAACGAATCAAAGATTGGATTTAACATAATTGTTAAGATCCTTTCTTTTACTTCGAATATCAAGTGGGTTTAACCTAATATTAGATCTATGATGATATTAGTTTCATGGCTTTAGATCTTATAAAGATCTCATATGGTTAAAAACGAAAATGAATCTGAGATCAGTGTTGATTTTTTTTGGAGTCTTGTTTAGATTTATAAAGGGTTAGGTGTCGATGGGAGTAAGTTAGTGCTTGGTGTTGTGGAGTTAAAAGGTTGGAGTGTAATATTCAGTTTTGGTCAAGTGGTAAACAATCTGGTCAAAACTGAGTTTTTGGGTTTTGTTAAACTGTCACAATGTTCTTTTAAACTGCATAGCAATGTTTTCTCAACCATCGCAATGGTTTCAAACTGCATCGCAATATTAAAAAATAGTAAAGCCATCGCAATGATCTTTGTATACCCATCGCAACATAAGTGCCCCATCGCGATGGTACCCATCGCAATGGTACCCATCGCAATGGTACCCATCGCATTGGTACCATCGCAATGGTTCCATCGCATTTCATCCATCACAATCAATGCGATCGTTGCCATCGCAACGATGACCATCGGAATGCATTCATAAGTTGTACTTTTCCCTGAATTTCAGGATCTTTGCTTTTCTGGGCACATCTTCATCTTCATGTTCAAAAAAACATACAAAAGAAAAAAAAATCCAAAAAATATTGTTAAAATGAAACCATGGACATATGAATGATACTAGATATGTGGTCTTGAGAACTGATAAAGTATGAAACCAGTGACAAAAGTTGTTTGGACAAGATCTATAGTGACAAAAAACTTTAGAAAGAGAAATAGAGACGCAGACCACCAAAAATTTAATTTGTCACAAAAAAGTTAAAAACAGATTGTAAAAACTGTTGAACAGATTTTGAAACAAAAAAATTAGACCACCAAAATTAATAACGAAAGCGCGTTAATCTAAGGATTAAACCGAAGCTCTGATACCAATTGTAGGTTTGCCATTTATGGTTCCGGTGGTCTAGTAGGGTGGAATATGGTGGTGGTAGCCATGGATGAAGTAGAGATGGTTGTGTGTGTAAAAGAAAGAAAAAGTTTATAAAAGTGAAAATGTAAAACAAACAACAACCCCTCCTTGGAAGCCTTGGAGGGGTATATATAGTCATACGAAACCTAAACTATACATCGTTACCTAGTCTAGTCTATGCGTGTGTGACTATGATAACTAATGGGAATTCTTAAATGTCGTCACATAAAGTCAATTTCCAGCACTATTCATTGTTTAAGCTCTAAAAGTACATATTTTGATCAAATTCCTACTGCATTGGCATCAACTGGTATTTGTCTAGCAAATAACAGGGTTTTTAATTTTTCAAGATTAATTTTTGAAGGCATGACTAGGAACTTGGAAGGAACTAAAAAGTTTTTGATGTATCCTAGATTCATTCAGACTTTAGTTAGTGACCAAATCCCTAACCTACCAGAGTTGATTGATACATGGGATGTTCCTACATTCACAAAGAGAACTTTATCTTTCTTAACCAAACAAGGCAATGCCTTTACAGGAACTGTTACACCATTGTTTGCTCACATGTTAGCCCAACCTGCCAACCAAGAAGGTGAGGAACCTAGCAATTCTAGTGCTTCTCAGCAAACTCCTTCTAACCAGAGTTCCCATTCCTCAAAAGATTCTCAATCTTCTTCTCACAATATTGGTTCTCCACCACATACTGATGAGATGATCCATACACCTGTTGCTTCTATTGCTGCTAGTGGTTCACCACCAGCACAAGCACTAGAGGTGGTGGATGTTGCAAATTTAACTGCTTTGTGTACTAGTTTGTCCCAATAGGTACAGGTGTTGCAAAAGGAAAAACTTGTTCAAGACAAGAAAATTGCTGGATTGGAAGCTAGCCTAATCAAGTTGAGGAACAAAGTATCACCATGGATGAGGCAACATAGGTCTATTCAGAAGGCTGCACTTAGAAAGTAAAGATTCAGAAACCACAAGAAAAGGCAACTGAATACAACCAAACAGGGGAGGAATTATGAAGAAAACCCACCTTCTTTTGATAATCAAACAAGGATCTCTAGAAATGAATTCAATTTCAGTTGGATGATGATGTCATTGGGACTTATTAATATGGAACTGGTTTAGAGACTGGTGTGGATGAACCTACAAACATGGAGTTTCAGCAGGATGAACCACAACCTATTCATGAGGAGCCACAAGTTGAAGAAATGATGGTAACTCAGCCAGTACCAACATCTCAATCACCACAATTTCAAGTGAATGGGAGTACTTTCTATAAAAAGATGGAGGAAATTAATATTCAATTTCCTGTATCTTCAACTCTACCACCACAAAGACAAATCTGGTTTCACAAGAAACAGTCTTTGCAAGTACTGTCCAGATCAAGAATGAGCAATGGATCAAACAAGCCTGAAGAGGTGCAAGTTGAAAGGATAGCTTCAGTGGAAGAAAGGGTATTTGGAGATACACAAGTGATTGAAGAAAAAAGTGTGTCTAATACTGGTGAAGTCAACATTGTTGAAGATCCAAGTACTACTAAGCCAACTAAGCCAACTGCAAGTACTGCTGACATTGTTGAAGACCCAAGTACTACTAAGCCAACTAAGCCGACTGCAAGTACCGCTGGTGATCATCCTTCACTAGAAAGACAAACTCCTTTTGGAGAGGATGAAACTTTAGCCCAAATACTTCTTGACTTAAGAGAAAAGAATTCAGTTGAGAAAGCAAAACAAGCAGAAGCAGAAAAGAAGACACAACAAAAAGTTCTTGCCAAAAAGGATCAAACTAAAGGTAAGAATGTTCAAGCTTCACACCCTACAATAGGTATAGTTATTCAACAGCAAGCTGATGAGGAAATACCTTCCAAGCTATAGAAGAAGCTACCTAAGATTAATCCAAAGGATAAGGGGAAGAAGCAAATACTATCAGAATCTGAAAATGAAAGTGATTCAGATGAAGATATTAGCAAAGTCATAAATAGATTTAATCAATTAGACCATGATGAGGAATATGCTCTTAGAATGCAAGCTTAAATTCGTGAAGAAGACTTGCAAGAAGAATTTGAAGCTAAGCAGCATTTGCTAGAAGCCAAAAGAATACAACAAGAATGGAACATACAAGAGTATGATAGGATTCAAGCTGAATTACAAGCAAGTGAGCTTCTTGCAGACTCATTGATAGCTGAAGAGAGAGATGCTTATGATGAAGAAGAGAAATCAAAACTGATTGATGATCTGGTAAGGGAGCAACAAAGATTCTTTGCTGAAAAGAGAAGAAGAGAAAATATTAAGCCTCCAACTACCATGCAGATTAGGAATCAAATGATGAACTTTCTCAAGAAAGTTAAGGGTTTCACTCATACTCAGCTGGTCAAGAAGAAATTTGAAGAAATCAGGACTTTGTATGAACAACATAAGAGAACTGACTTGAATTTTGTTGAGATTGGATCTGAAGCAGATAGGATAGCTGTTGAAAAATCTAGAAGGCATCTGTAACAATAAAGGCAATTTGGAAGTGCTCCTAGAATTGAGCCAAGTACTACTGAACCTACAACTACATCTCCAACTATCAAGACCACTTATGTGAGGAAGAATAGAAAGGAGAAGGTAAGTTCAAAAGAGGAAGAGAATGCTCAAAGAATGAATGAAGGAGATAAAGCTCAAGATGTTGCTCAGACTGAAAATGTACAAGAAGTACATACACAGTCAACAGTACATACTGAAGAAATGGTACTTACTGATTTGGAGAAAGATTCTGATGTGTCAGATCAAGACAAAATCTCCAAAAGCAAAGGTAAAAGGAAAAGATCAACAAAGAGGAAGCACAAAGCCAAGAAAAAGGCTAAGTCAACAACAGACGATAGTGATGACGATGATGAGAGCTTGAAAAAGTACTTGAAGATAGTAGAGTTTGAATATCAATGTATTGATACAGAGATTTTTGGAAAGAGATCATCTATTGCTAGATGGATTTACTCTATAGATCAAGGACTGGAAGCTCAGGGAATTCAAAGAACTGATGGCACAACAAGAATATTCAGACTTTTGGAAGATATTCTTCATATTCTTGACAGACAAGATATTCAGGATCTTTTTAGGTTAGTTCAAGAAGCCAGTGCAGGTAAAACTAAAGTATCACTATTATATAGGGAATTTCTCTTCATGTATGAACCACACAACTGTGATCAAGAAATGTTGAAGGAATTAGAGAATCATGTTCCTAGTTACTAGAGATATTATAGGTCATGGGGATTGCATATGTTGGATATAGATGATGTTACTTACTATATGCTACAAGAGAAGAGTTATCCATTAGGACAAAGATTGTTTGAAAGAATGTTGGAACAACAATTAGAAGTCTCAGAAGAGTCTGTTGATGCTTTGGAGTTGATCAGGATGGTTAAACAACAAATCAAGGATTTGAAAGATGAGGAAGAAGCTGAGAAAGAGCCTTAAGTGTTTGACTTTCAGTCACACTTCACAAATGGTTCTCAATTCACCATGTCTAACACACATAAGAACTGGCTAGTCCATAAGCAAACTCTTTATGGTAAAGACTTCTCAAATCCGTTGAAAGATGGTAGTTTGCTAAAAACTATATGGTTCTGACTCACCTTGTTTCGAGACAAAGAGTTGGCTAGTCCTAGACAAACGGTACTAGGTAAAGACTTCATCAAATCCATTGATGGTTGACAATTTACCAAAAATTGTAGGGTTATCAGTACACCTTATTCTTTATGAATAAAGTATAGGCTATTCCAGAGTGTACGGCTAACTGGTAAAGAATATATCAAATTCGTTGATAGCTGGTGATTTGCTAAAAATATGAAGCCAATACAGATTCGTTTTTGTTGTTAACATTTTTATTTCAGGTATGAAGATTGCAAGCAAAGAAGTATTCAAGAAAATATACTTAGAAGGTTTTGTCTCATCAAATCAAGACTGAAGTTCATGATTCAGAGTTCATAGATTTAACTCTAGAAGACAATTACTGTTGCTACAAAGAGAATTGAATGTTTACAAGTCACAAGAAGATCATAATTTGAAGAAAAAGATGATGTTCATGATGTTTGAAGATTATCTTATAAGAAGAAGATCTACATTGAAGTGTTTGGCTACATTCAGTTGGATACAAATACAAATTACCAAATTCAATCCAAGGATGAAAGAAAGACTGAAGACATGTATTCTAAATACATCCAGTACAAAGAGAAACAAGAAGATAACATGTTATCATTCTTGTTTAGGGGAGGATTGTTGGGAATTATTTGTTAAGTGTCAAGTACCGTTAGTGTTATTGAAGTACTGTTAGTATCTTTCAAGTACCGTTAGTGTTAACGCGGTACATAGTAAGTACTGCTACTTACAAAGTAAGTACTGCTATATTGATTAGGACGAATATATATTTGTATAAGATATATCATAGTTATAGTTAGAGTATATCTTATGTGATATACTTAAATAGTTAGAATATTGATAATATATAGTCTGTGATATAGTTATCTTTATAGAATATTCTAAGGTTTCTAGGGTTCCTTACTCTATAAAAGGAACATCGGTACAATGTCATTCGTGTACCTCATTCAAGTCGATTAATAAGAGAATCGAATAGTTAAACGTAATTCTGTTCTTCAGTTCTTTATAAGTTAGATTCCGCATAACTTATTTAGTTTGAGTAAGAGTTCTCAAAGTGTTTTAGTTTGATTACAAACTACTATACTAGTTCTTAACAGAATATAGATCCAACCAAAGGGATCAACACATAACTATCCCCTTGGAAGCAGTCCAAGAATCCCATTCTGACATGGGCGAGCTGGAGATAGTGAAGTCGCTGTTGGACTTTCTCAATAAAGATGGTGACCACCTCTTACTAGAAGGTAGCAACGACACGGCGAAAGACACCACCGCTCCCCATCAAGAGGATCAGGGAGATAACTTAGAACAACTTTAACAGGAGGTCAACCGGATGTTTGAATCCGAAGAAGAAGAAGTGGCCAATGAGACCGGTACCACGACACAACCAAAGCCCTCCCCCAAGAGATAAGACTAAAAGGAAGGTCACAAAAGTGGCGGAGGTAGAGGCGGGTATTTCTAACGCTCCTCCCAAGAGGCTGCGTAAGGACCACCCTCAATACCAAGAGGGTTTTAGTACCACCGCACCCAAGGACAACCCGATGCCTCCCCCCACCGTAGCAGAAGGCCAGGTGGACCAGACAATATGGAATGCTACACCAGTCAGCACCGTAGCTCCTATCAATGTCGAGCCCGCGATAACCCTGACGTAAGTGATATACCACCACGCTTTTCAATTTCTTAATAGAAACTTATGTAAACTTAATAGTTTATTAAATTACAGGGTGGAACCTACAGCCGCACCGCACGAGGAGAATACTGGAAGACTAACGTCGCCCGTGATCCAAGATACTCCCTCAACTCCTCCTCCGACCTTCGTAGAAAAGCCACAGTATGAGGAACCGGCTCCATGCTTCCGTCCGCAATGGAACTTGTCCGAGCTTACTAAGCTAGAGACGGAGGAGTCGTGTAAGGAGTTCATAGATCATTTGACTCCTCCCAGCCTGGTTCAGGACTTGAACGAGCTCACCCACAAGACACTACTTGAGCAATTCAACGTGGCCACAACGCACCAAATAACTATCAGCGCGGCCCTATGACGTCGCTTCGAAGGCGCCTTGAGCCACGTAAGGAGTTCGGATAGGAAGATTGCTCGTTGGGAAAAGATGATTGAAGAGCACGAGCAAACAATATCTACCCTGCAAGATGACCTATCCATGGCCGAGGCGACCATAAAAGAGCAGGCGAACCACACTGCCTCCCATGAAGCCCAGATTGCGGAGTTAGAAGCCGAGGCCCAATCCCTACGTGACAAGGTATGTCCAACTCATATGCATTCCCATCATGCTTATTTCCTTTATGTATATAGATTTGAAGTATTCTCAAAACAACTAACACATACCCTCATACCAACAGGTGTCTACCGTCGAGGCCACCGCTCAATCCTTTGCTAATGATATGGCTACCATCTCCAAGGATCGCGACGACCTGCGCCTATTAGTGAAAGGTGAGAAACAGCTGGCCTCAGCCTTTGTGGATTACAGGGTCGATCACGAGAAGGTCGTGGAGGGACGACTGGAGGAGATGGATATGCGGCTGGATGCCATGGCTGTGGACTTTGACGAGGAGTTATACCCGCACATGCTCACAGCCATCTCCGGCCATAGGTGGATGATAGGATATGGACTAAGGCTGGCCATAAACAAAATTTCAGATTCTCCCCAGCTAGCCCATCCATTCGTTGATGTAGTCTCGGATAGGATAGATCATGGCAGGCACGACAGCCATCTATCCGGGGTGGAATGGGTGGGTCTGGGCAAGGAAGCTAAGGACCACGTATACCACAAGCTAGATGCCGAGGACAACATGACCGCATCTATGACGGCCTTGAGCCAAATTGAGTACCCTTTGATAGATGAAGTCGAGGCTCTAAAGGACGCCCCTGTAGATATGGTCATGGAGCGGCTATGGGTGGAAGCAGACTTCGATTCCCAACTCATGGTCCCTTTATATGTAGATAATCCTCCACCCGAGAACCCATGGGCCCTCAAAGGGGAGAGAAGATTGGGGAAGGCTATTAAAGCCAACCTAGACCGCGCCATAGGGAAGTGAGGAAGTCACACTATTTGCCGTACACCTAATGCAG
The DNA here is from genome assembly GCA_025667525.1 of Glebionis coronaria. Lineage (NCBI taxonomy): Eukaryota > Viridiplantae > Streptophyta > Magnoliopsida > Asterales > Asteraceae > Glebionis > Glebionis coronaria. The sequence goes on from CM046874.1 coordinate 276,059,453, forward strand.
GGCCCGCTCATCTGCCTAGATCCGACGGTGTTCCCGTGACAGGCCCTAGCAGACCTGGTCCCATCTTGTTGTCAGGAAACGATGCCGCTCCCGAAGGATCTACATTAGCATCGTTGTTCGAGTAGAGGAATCAGTTGGGGGAATCTATGCTTCCCCACGGATGGTATTTGTATTTATCAAACATTAATCAAATGTTGTAATATTCGTTCGTGGATGTCCACGGTAGACACTTATTATCTTGTATATGTAACCTTTATTTAGCAACCCGTTTGGCCGTAGATATCCACGGCATTTTAGGTATGAACTTGAAACTTGTCTTTTGAATGTGTTGAATTTATATTCGTACATCCACGCGTGATATATCACGGTTCTTATAAAGACCAAGTCTATATATTACTAGACCTGCACTGTGTGGCTGTATCATGTCCAGCCTTTCATAAATATGGTATGTTTAAACTTATAACAACGTCTTGTTAATAAGGTTTCTAGTAAGTGTTGATCCCTTTTGGTTGGATCTATTTTCTATTAATAACTAGTATAATAGTTTGTAATCAAACTAAAACACTTTGAGAACTCTTACTCAAACTAAATAAGTTATGCGGAATCTAACTTATAAAGCACAGAAGAACAGAATTACATTTAACTATTCGATTCTCTTATTAATCGACTTGAATGAGGTACATGAATGACATTGTACCTATGTTCCTTTTATAGAGTAAGGAAATCTAGAAACCTTAGAATATTCTATAAAGATAACTATATCACAGATGATATATTATCAATATTCTAACTATTTAAGTATATCACATAAGATATACTCTAACTATAACTATGACATATCTTATACAAAGATATATTCGTCCTAATCAATATAGCAGTACTTACTTTATAAGTAGCAGTACTTACTATTTACCGCTTTAACACTAACGGTATTTGAAAGATACTAACAATACTTCAATAACACTAACGGTACTTGACACTTAACAAATAATTCCCAACAATCCTCCCCTAAACAAGAATGATCACTTGTTGTCTTCTTGTTTCTCTTTGTACTGGATGTATTTAGAATACATGTCTTCAGTCTTTCTTTCATCCTTGGATTGAATTTGGTAATTTGTATTTGTATCTAACTGAATGTAGCCAAACACTTCAATGTAGATCTTCTTGTGATAAGATAATCTTCAAACATCATGAACATCATCTTTGTCTTCAACTTATGATCCTCTTGTGTCTTGTAAACATTCAATTCTATTTGCAGCAACAGTAATTTTCTTCTAGAGTTAAATCTATGAACTCTAAATCATGAACTTCAGTCTTGATTTGATGAGACAAAACCTTCTAAGTATATTTTCTTGAATACTTCTTTGCTTGCAATCTTAATACCTGAAATAAAACAGTTAACAACAAAAACCAATCTGTATTGGCTTCATGATTTTTAGCAAATCACCAGCTATCAACAGATTTGATATATTCTTTACCAGTTAGCCGTACACTCTGGAATAGCCAATACTTTATTCATAAAGAATAAGGTGTACTGATAACCCTATAATTTTTGGTAAATTGTCAACCATCAACGGATTTGATGAAGTCTTTACCTAGTACCGTTTGTCTAGGACTAGCCAACTCTTTGTCTCGAAACAAGGTGAGTCAGAACCAAATAGTTTTTAGCAAACTACCAGCTTTCAACGGATTTGAGAAGTCTTTACCACAAACCGTTTTCTTATGGACTAGCCAGTTCTTATGTGTGTTTGACATGGTGAACTGAGAACCATTTGGGAAGTGTGACTAAAAGTCAAACACTTAAGGCTATTTCTCAGCTTCTTCCTCATCTTTCAAATCCTTGATTTGTTGTTTAACCATTCTGATCAACTCCAAAGCATCAACAGACTCATTTGAGACTTCCAATTGTTGTTCCAACATTCTTTCCAACAATCTTCGTCCTAATGGATAACTCTTCTCTTGTATCATATAGTAAGTAACATAATCTATATCCAAAATATGCAATCCACATGACCTATAATATCTCCAGTAACTAGGAACATGATTCTCTAATTCCTTCAACATTTCTTGATCACAGTTGTGTGGTTCATACATGAAGACAAATTCCCTATATAATAGTGATACTTCAGTTTTACCTGCACTGGCTTCTTGAACTAACCTGAAAAGATCCTGAATATCTTGTCTGTCAAGAATATGAAGAATATCTTCCAAAAGTCTAAATATTCTTGTTGTGCCATCAGTTCTTTGAATTCCATGAGCTTCCAGTCCTTGATCCATAGAGTAAATCCATCTAGCAATAGATGATCTCTTTCCAAAAATCACTTTATCGATACATTGATCTTTAAACTCTACTATCTTCAAGTACTTTTTCAAGCTCTCATCATCATCACTATCTTCTGTTGTTGACTTAGCCTTTTTCTTGGCTTTGTCATTCCTCTTTGTTGATCTTTTCCTTTTTCCTTTGCTTTTGGAGATTTTGTCTTGATCTGACACATCAGAATATTTCTCCAAATCAGTAAGTACCGTTTCTTCAGTATGTACTGTTGACTGTGTATGTATTGCTTGTACATTTTCAGTCTGAGCAGCATCTTGAGCTTTATCTCCTTCATTCATTCTTTGAGCATTCTCTTCCTTTTTTGAACTTACCTTCTCCTTTCTATTCTTCCTCACATAAGTGGTCTTGATAGTTGGAGATGTAGTTGTAGGTTCAGTAGTACTTGGCTTAATTCTAGGAGCACTTCTAAATTGCCTTTGTTGTTGCAGATGTCTTCTAGCTTTTTCAACAGTTATCCTATCTGCTTCAGATCCAATCTCAACAAAATTCAATTCAGTTCTCTTATGTTGTTCATACAAAGTCCTGATTTCTTCAAAGTTCTTCTTGACCAGCTGAGTATGAGTGAAACCCTTATCTTTCTTGAGAAATTTCATCATTTGATTCCTAATATGCATGGTAGTTGGAGGCTTAATCTTTTCTCTTTTTCTCTTTTCAGTAAAGAATCTTTGTTGCTCCCTTACCAGATCATCAATCAGTTTTGATTTCTCTTCTTCATCATAAGCATCTCTCCCTTCAGCTATCAATGAGTCTGCAAGAAGCTCACATGCATGTAATTCAGCTTGAGTCCTATCATACTCTTGTATGTTCCATTATTGATGTATTCTCTTAGCTTCTAACAAATGTTGCTTAGCTTCAAGTTCTTCTTGCAAGTCTTCTTCACGAATCTGAGCTTGCATTCTAAGAGCATATGGTCTAATTGATTAAATCTATACATGACTTGGCTAATATCTTCATCTGAATCAATTTCATTTTCAGATTCTGATAGTATTTGCTTCTTTCTCTTATCCTTTGGATTAATCTTAGGTAGCTTCTTCTTCAGCTTGGAAGGTCTTTCATCATTAGGTTGCTGTTGAATAACTATACCTTTAGTAGGGTGTGAAGCTTGAACTTTCTTACCTTTAGTTTGATCCTTTTTGGCAAGAACTTCTTGTTGTGTCTTCTTTTCTGTCTTTACTTGTTTTGCTTTCTCAGCTGAATTCTTTTCTCTTAAGTCAAGCAGTATTTGGGCTGAAGTCTCATCCTCTCCAAAGGTAGTTTGACTTTCAAGTGAAGGATACTCACCAGCGATACTTGCAGTTGGCTTAGTTGGCTTAGCAGTACTTGGGTCTTCAACAATGTCAGCAGTACTTGCAGTCGGCTTAGTTGGCTTACCAGTACTTAGATCTTCAACAATGTTGACTTCACCAGTATTAGACACACTTGTTTCTTCAATCAGTTGTGTATCTCCAGATACCCTTTCTTCACTGAAGCTATCCTTTCAACTTGCACCTCTTCAGTCTTATCGGATCCATTGCTCATTCTTAATCTGGACAGTACTTGCAAAGACTGTTTCTTGTGAAACCAGATTTGTCTTTGTGGTGGTGGAGTTGAAGATACATGAAATTGAATATTATTTTTCTCCAGCTTTTCATAGAAAGTACTCCAATTCACTTGAAGTTGTGGTGATTGAGGTGTTGGTACTGGCTGAGTTACCATCATTTCTTCAACTTGTGGCTCCTCATGAGTAGGTTGTGGTTCATCCTGTTGAAACACCATGTTTTTAGGTTCATCCACACTAGTCTCTAAACCAGATCCATCTTCATAAGTCCCAATGACATCATCATCCAACTGAAAATTGATGTCATTTCCAGAGATCCTTGTTTGATTATCAGAAAAAGGTGGTTGTTCTTCATAATTCCTCCCCTGTTTGGTTGCATTCAGTTGCCTTTTCTTTTGGTTTCTGAATCTTTGCTTTCTAAGTGCATCCTTCTGAATAGACCTATGTTGCTTCATCCAAGGTGATACTTTGTTCCTCAACTTGTTTAGGCTAGCTTCCAATCCAACAATTTTCTTGTCTTGAACAAGTTTTTCCTTTTGCAACACCTGTACCTGTTGGGACAAACTAGTACACAAAGCAGCTAAACTTGCAACATCCACCACCTCTGGTGCTTGTGCTGGTGGTGAACCACTAGCAGCAATAGAAGCAACAGGTGAATGGATCATCACGTCAGTATTTAGTGGAGAACCAATATTGTGAGAAGAAGATTGAGAATATTCTAAGGAATGGGAACTCTAGTTAGAAGGAGTTTGCTGAGAAGCACTAGCATTGCTAGGTTCCTCACCTTCTTGTTTGGCATGTTAGGCTAACATGTGAGCAAACAATGGTGTAACAGTTCCTGTAAAGGCATTGCCTTGTTTGGTCAAGAAAGAGAAAGTTCTCTTTGTGAATGTAGGAACATCCCATGTATCAGTCAACTCTGGTAGGTTAGGGATTTGGTCACTAACTAAAGTCTGAATGAATCTAGGATACATCAAAAAGTTCTTAGTTCCTTCCAAATTCCTAGTCATGCCTTCAAAAATTAATCTTGAAAAATTAAAAACCCTGTTATTTGATAGACAAATACCAGTTGATGCCAATGTAGCATGAATTTGATCAAAAGATGTACTTTTAGAGCTTAAACAGTGAATAATAGCATGAAAAAGCAAGTTCCATTGAGGTGAAAATAAAGCTTTAAAGAAAGTAAGACTTTCCCTACCACCCTCATAGCCCATGGCTGCAAGGCCATCATGAAATCTCTGTATTATTAAGCATACTAAGTCCATTTTCATCATTTTATCTCAAACTAACCCTTAGTAGTACCTCAGTGACATATATATTTCTACGATTTACCCTAGCCTTAATGCAAGGTTGATTAAACTGAGTACCTAACACAGTAGTGTTCAAAAATTGTTCAAAAATGAGAACAGAGACAATGGGACTTATAGTGAGTGCGAAATGAACATGACTTCGAGATAAGAATCCAAGAATCTCATGGAATCCAAGAGAGTCATCATTTAGATCAAGATTAGCAACCAAATTATGCTTAGAGATCACTTGTAAAGCAGCCATTAGTATTTTTGATGAACGAAAAATTAGAGAGAATGTTATAGAATCCAGAGATAAAAAATAAAAGATCAGGTGAATCAATCGTGTAATTGGAGTAAGTATTTAAGTAAATAACAAACCTAAGCGCGAAGAAACCGCCAAATTTACAAAAGAGACCCTTAACGGTACAACAGACATGTAGCGGTACATGGAACATACTCGGTACTTGAACTTGTGCTAGCGGTACTTGGAGTCATAACGGTACCTCACAATTTGACAAGTTCATGCATTCCACTATCATAATAACCTCTTTTATCTTTTTCTATCAACCTACAATCACATCTAAAACACAAAAACATAGACTATACAATAAAAATCAGCATAAAAATTGTACAGCTGTTACCTCCCCTCAACATATGCAGAAGTCTATTAGTTGAGCATACCAATATGTGTCACCAAGAATTCAAATCTCTTAGCATCAAATGCCTTGGTCAACAAATCAGCTACATTGTTGTCTGTATGAATCTTCAAGACTTGAATAAGCTTCTTGTCATAGGCATCTCTTATGAAGTGATGTCTTATTTCAATATGCTTTGTCTTGGAGTGAAATACCATATTCTTGACAATGCATATAGTACTTTCATTATCAATGTAAATCTTGGTGTTCATGAAGTTAAACCCATAATCTAACAACTGATTTTGAATCCAAAGTACTTGTCCACAGGAATAAGCAGCTTCTACATATTCAGCTTCAGTTGTAGAAGTAGCAACAACGGTTTGCTTCTTACACTGCCATAATATGAGTCTTCTGCCTAGAAATTGACATCCTCCTGTTGTGGATTTTCTATCATGATTAGCTCCAGCATAATCACTGTCTGAGTAAGCTTCCAATTCAAATGTTGAATCTCTAGGATACCATAATCCTAAATTGGGTTGACTTTTAAGATACTTAAAAATCCTTTTCACAGCATGTAGATGTGACACCTTTGGATTAACTTGGAACCTTGAACAGGCACACACAACAAACATACTATCTGGCCTTGAAGCAGTAAGATACATCAATGAACCAATCATTGATCTGTATAGATGAATATCAACATTTTCACCATGTTCATCTTTTGATAAAGACTTCTTAGCTTCAGAAGGTGTGCTTGTACTCCTTGTATCCATACATGAAAATTTCTTCAAGATTTCAGCAACATACTTCTCTTGGCTGATAAATATTCCATCTTTCCTTTGTTTGACTTATAGTCCCAGAAAGAAAGTAAGTTCTCCCATAGAACTCATCTGAAATCTTCCTTTCATCAAAGCCTCAAACTCTTCACACCATGATTTCTTGGTAGAACCAAAAATGATGTCATCAACATAGACTTGTACTAGAATAATATCCTTAGCATTCTTCTTGATGAACAGATTTTTGTCAATGGTCCCTCTCCTATATCCATGCTCTAACATAAAATTGGATAAATTTGCATACCAGGCCCTTGGAGCTTGATGCAGACCATAAAGTGCTTTCATAACCTTGTAGACTCTGTTGGGGAACTTAGGATCTACAAAACCTAGAGGTTGTAAGACATATACCTCCTCTAAAATAGTACCATAAAGAAAGGCAGTTTTCACATCCATCTGATAGACTATAAAACCCATATATGATACAAAGGCCAAAAATAACCTAATGGATTCTATCCTTGCCACTGATGCAAAAACCTCATCATAGTCTATCCCTTCTTCCTGTCTATTGCCTTGAGCAACAAGCCTTGCCTTGTTTCTCACAACAACTCCCCTCTCATCCTTTTTGTTCATGAAAACCCATCTAGTACCAATTACTCTCTTACCTGAGGGAAGATCCACAACAATCCAAACCTTTTGTAGCTCAAATTGTGTTAATTCTTCTTGCATGGCATCTACCCAAATTTCTTCATCAGGAGCCTAAGAAATGTTTTTGGGCTCTACTTGTGATAAGAAACAAGCAAACAAACAATGTTGAGTATCCTTATGATTAGTTCTCTGCTGTTGTTTGATATAACTCACAAGTGCATGAGTTTCAGTAGTGGTTCGAAGTTGTCTTCTGGTTTGCACAACAGACTTGGGATTTCCAATGATCTGAGTAGTAGGATGGTTGTTGTTGACTCTATGAGTGGGAATAGAACTGATTGGAATCTCAGTTTCCAAATTGTTGAAATCAGTTACTGCACCCTGCTCATCATAGGAAGCTTTAGAGAAGATTCCTTCAGCTGGACTGGCATACACATCTTCATCGTCCATAGCTTGTAAAATATCTTCTAATGAATCAGTAGACTTTGCAGATTTTGACTTAGCAGTACTTGCAGATGAGGTACCGCTAGGTGTAGTATGTACTGCTGAGTGCTGTGACTCAAAAGATTCTTCTCCTGAATGCTTATTATCAAATGTAGCATTATTTTCTTGATCTTGAAGCTTCTGAAGCTCTTGGCAGACTTGATCATCTGTTGATGGCATGGTTTGCTTCTTGGGAGTAGCAGACATAGGAGTAATAGTAGGCATACTGGGTACATAGATGTGAACATCATCATCTGATGAAGAAGCTTCTTCTTGAGTACCTGCATTAGTTGCACCAGACTCCTCACCTTCATTGTTAGTTTGACAATCCTTTTGCACAGAATAGTAATCCATGAAATTAGTTAGATAATCTAAATCAAACATCCAAGCATAATCTATTCCTGGAACATTGGGTTTACTTTCTAAGAAATTAACATGGGCATTTTCTTCAACCTTTTTAGATGCCAAATTGTAGACCCTATATGCTTTACTTTGCAATGAATATCCTACAAGATATCCTGGATCAGGTTTTCCATCTCTAACACCCCCAATTTACCTTGCGCAGCGGAATATCAAAATTGGGTGTTAGTCAAAGAATCATCCCACACAAGCCATATTGAACAACTCAAAAGAGACGTTTTAAACATAAGTAATTTAAAAACTTGTTAAATTACAACAACAACATAAATTGTCTAAACGTTTTCCACCCCATAATGCAACAGACTAGCGTTAGGTCCCCACAAATCTCAACCCGTTTAAAACCAACCCCATTGTTTACAAAACATACAAGAGATACAAATTGTTTTTGTTAAAAGGGAGGAAAACAAGTTAGACCATCCACAAGCCACAACAACGTCCATTGCATGCTCCGCTCCTATCATCCTCGATTACCTGAAATCGTCAAAAAATAATGTTGAGCGAGATTTATAGGTTTTACAAAATCATAATTGAACATAAGTAAAAAATTCATTCACGATCTTTCAATAGTATGCAGATCATTACAAACTATTATCGGGTTTTACTCATTATAACATAGGCTATTTAATTATGTTTAAGCTCATGACACTGACCCATAGACTAATCACCCGCGCCAAATGCCAGCGTGATTCAAGTGAAACCATTGCCCCTCTTAGGTATTCGTTGCCAATCATACCTTTTTCTTGACACAAGTTATCCAACCGCAGAGGGTACTCAACGTACTACTCTCGTCTAGATAGGGTCGTCAACCCAATAGTACTACCAATTGTTCAAGCGGCTATTTCCAATCCATACTAGGATCAAACAATTGTTAATGGTTCATGAATTTAGGGTCTTTGGCAACTAGCTACTCAACATAATTTAAACATCTTTCAGGTCCAACAATCATTCATGACCTATGTTCTTTTTTCGTTTAAATAACATGTATCCCCCTCGCGGATAAAATCATTTAAAATAAAGTAAAGAGCGAGGCTATAGACTCACCTTAAGTAGTAGTAGTAGTATTACGAAGACGTAGACGGAAAACAATCACCGACGATGAGGACGCCCCTTGAATTCAATTACAATACCTAGCAAACAAGTCGCGCAATGAATCAACATTTTAAAGTACCTTCAAGTACTATATTTAAAAAATTAAGAACACTAAATGTTCATATAAACTCACACAAAAACCTCAACCAAGTGATATTTACTAGACACATCCATTGTTCTACGTTATTAAGGACTTTACTCGATTTACAATTCTGCCGGTACATACCTAATGTACGGACTGAATTCTCACACTTAAACATCACGAATTTTTACGAAACTCGTTGTAGACTTCATTTATATCATGTAAATGTTGATCCCAAACTTAGATCGGTTTAGCTTTGTGTAAACGATATTAAATCAAGTTAAACACTTAGAGAAACTTTGTTGTATATGAAACAATCTAAGTATTATGCGGAATTAATACTTAGAACAAGAACACACAAACAGAATAAACCAAACTTTCACTTTGATTAATCGAACTTGCGTACAATGAAAGTGTGTAAAAACATATATCGATCTAAAATCTAAAGGTCTCCTTTTATAGATTAAGAAGCCTTGTACAGGAGTCTACGTATCAGCTATTTTAGGTAAAGATAATTCTAGAAAATACATTGTCGAACATATCTTTACTAGAAACATACTAGAAACATAAAACGTGTAGAGTAAGTATCCTGTCAGTGCTTGACTTCTTCTTGTCAACGCTTGACTTCTTCCTGTCAAAGCTTGTCTTGACAACGCTTAATTTCTTCCTATCAACGTCCAATTTCCTCTTGTCAGTGTCCAAGTGTCTTGGCTACAATTTATTCCCAACAATCCTCCCCTAAACTTGATATCTACTCTAGTAATCAGACTTGCAAACAAACACATAAGAGTAGTGAAAGTATGTACCTTCTTCCCATATCTTCCAATCATCCAAAACCCACTTGCATCTTCCTCATAGCTAACTATTGGGTTTCTGGAATCATGAGGTAGCACTTCTACCATATGTGAAACTTCCAAGGGTGAGAGCTTAATACTATTTCTAATAACACCTTCACTAGGATTCACTCTATCTAAATTTTCTATAAACTCAAGTGGAACTCCCTTCTTCAATGGTCTTGGTGTAACCAAAGCCTTTTGGATCTCCATTTCTTCTACAAGTTCTTATTTTCGTTCATCTGAAAGAAGTCTAATAGTGTTCTGCTCTTGCACACTTGCCCATATAGGATAAGCCTTATACTCCAATTCATCAAAGGACAATCCCTGCAACCTTCTAAAAGTCCAACCTTGTTGATGACATCTGAGCAACATGTAATAGAGCTCCCTTCTTTCTGTCTTGGTCTATGAAAGAACTTTGCTAGCTTTATATTTCAGAATTACCTTGCAATCCCTTTGAACTCTTAGAAGAATCTCCAAACCCCAAATTTGATCTGATAAAGTCATGTCTGGATTCTCCAATACCTTATTCTCCCATGCAAAGTACATCTAAGCAATTTCAGGCATCTCATAATCCACCTGCAATTTCAAATCTGCAAGTTTTTCTCTTGCCAACTCATCACCATATTCAAGCCTCTCTGGTTCTTCAATGATCATTACACTTGAATCTGTACTCTCATTACCACTGCTTTCTTTACTCTTAATAGCAGTCTCCTTCATCCTTTCTTCTTTCTCAAATTGTGCAGCCAACATGGAATCAAACTTTACTTGGGCTGCATCCTTGGGAACCACTGTTTCTACCATAGTCCCTTTTACCATTATCTAATATATAAATGGTGGGTAAAGATGATGATGATACCTGTGTAGACACATCTTTGATGATAGTTGATGACTGGGATACATCAACCATACCTGCAGGTCTATCAACGTCCAAAACCTGTGTGTCAACGCCCAACTTATTCTTGTCAGCGCTTGGCTTAGAGACTTGTGCCAGCATCTCCATAAATGAAATCTTTGTTGGAGTTGCCAGTGAAACATCAATAACTAGCCTCTCCTTCAAGCTGGTCAAAGCTTCAGCCATTTCCACACCAATAGAACCACCTGAGCCTTTTTCACTTGCAATAAATGGCTCAGTAGCATCTTCCTCCCCTTTGTAAGAATCCTCCCCTGACGTAAGGACCCTTGTCTGCCTTCTCCTAGTGTCAGCAGCTTCCAAAACAACAATCCTCTCCCTCAATTGCTTGAGTTCAAGGCCTTGTGTAGAGACAGTATGTACAAGGTCTGCATTTTGCTTTTGCAAGCTAATGCAGACAACCGTCAATTCCAACAATGTATAGGGTTCCAATCTGCCCTCCTCTAGTATGGGAATTTGACCTCCCAAAGTAGAGTCATGGGGCATGGATGAGGTCTGAATGATGTTAGGACTGGCTTGGCCTGCATCTAAGCTAGTACCAATAGTCCTAGCCCCACCCATGTCACCAACCACACTCATGGTGGTGGTTCTCTCTGCAACATGGCTAGGGCCACTAGAGGAGAATACTCTTGTAGTCCTTGGGAGTTTTACCAACCTAAATTCAGAGGGTGTAGAAGATGATGTGGATTTGGTTTCAGTTTGGAGGTTAAGGGGTGTTTGGGTTTGTTGTAAGAGAGTGGCAACGTTTGGATTTGGAGTGTCTACGCCAACATTTAACGTGTCAGCGTTGAAGGATTCTTGGTCAAGTTCCATATGCTGGGGTGATGATGATGGTGCAAGTAATGGGTCTGGTTGTGGGGCTGGGTCTGGTTGAGGTTGTGCTGCTGCAATAACAGCAAGTATGGCTTGGGTAAGGGGTAAGTCTCTGTGTGGGGGTGTATTCATCTTGCCAAAAATTGCTTTCTTTTGCACAGGGATCACATAAAAATCATCATGATCCCTGGTGCATTATCCTTGTGCATCAAAAACCATTTGCAAAAATCTTGGATAAGCAAGAGTCATCTTGCTACCCTTGTTATTTACACATGCCATCAAAAATCATTTTAGAAAAATTATATTTTTGCCCAGTATCAATACACACAATGGCACTCCCAATTGATCTGTTAATTTCATTGTGTGTAGTACATTTGGGACTCAAACATTGGAGAATGACATGTATCAAGTACTTCCAAGCTGGGGGAAATTCTTGTTTTGAATATTTGTTTAAAGTTCACTCTTCAAGGAAAGGATAACCCAAAGCTTGAAGTCCTTGTTCTAGCTCACCAATGGGTAGGGTGGCTATACCATCTGCATCATCAAGATGCAATTCCTGGCGAACCAGAGCTTTAGTAACCACATATGGAACCCCATGGACTGTAGCAGTCAATATAGTCACATTATTAATCGTTGAGGAAGTGACAGTATTCCAAAACTGCTTAATATGAGTGACAGGGATAAGAGGAGCATGAGAAAGTGCATACCTGATAGGGGATGCATTTAAATACTCCACCATCTGAGTATATTGAGGAAACAAAGCGTTGTTAACCTCTAAATAGGCAACCATGTTGTGCTGACTTCTGAACCCCAATACCAAATCCCCTGGTATAAACTTAGGCGCCATAGATGTAGAAAGCTTCAATAAAAGTTGTGAAAGATGAAGGTTTGAGAGAAATTAGTTAGACAAGAATAAGCAGTTACCCTGTTTGAAAGAAATGAGCCAAATATATAGGAGAGATAAGAACGTGTGATTGGTCAAAATAAGAGACAGTTATATTCAAAATATAATGATGAAAAACTTGAAAAAGAAATAACTTATCTCTTGCATTAATTAAAAAGTTACCAACTCCTAAAATTACGTCCCAAATTTTCGTCAAAAATAACAACTAGGTAGGACCCAATGTTTATCAACGGTCAAAAATAACTTATCAGCGCCCAACGGCTATATTCTTGTCAACGTTGGAAATTGCCATGTCAACGTCAAAATTGGTCCTAACAACGTTTGGAAATAAAACTGTCAACGTCCAAAAAAATAAAAATAATTAAAAACAAAAAGGACCTTAACAAGGTGATTTACCCTAGTGAAGACAACTTATAGACTAAAAATCACTATAGGGCGGCAAGCACTATCCAATCATGCACACTTGTTTAAACAAGATAGACATAATTACCCTCAAGTGTCCCTTGCTAACCAAAGTTCTTAACAACGAAGTTATCTCATATAAACCCCTTGTAACTTCCCTGGTAATCCCAAGAAAAACATACCCAAGTCTCCCAACATACCACATCCAGTTCTAGGTCAAAAAGGTCTTGGCAGCGTGCATAGTATATCAACTTTGCATGCTATAGTGCCTCACGATTTAGCAAACTAGATCGTACTCACCAATGGACACAATCTAGAATTATGATGAGAGTATTATATGAATATCCAAAATTCCTAAGGGTTTCCTAAACCTCCCCTTAAAATAAGATATACAAGTTTCTAAATAAAATGTATGCAATAAAAGATTTATGTCAAGATAGGAATGTTAATATTCCAACCATCATCCATAAACTTGAACATGCTCCAATAATGCTCCAAGAATCCATAAGCAACTCTGTATCCATTGGTACAATGATAACAACGCCTGCATAATTAGATCAAAAACCACAAAACTAACATATTGCTGTCAACGTTAATTTAACACTTGGCAGCGTTAAAATAACCTTTGTCAGCGTTAGATAAATAAAGTGGAAAACCTAATTTTATACAAAGACCAATAACAATGCATATCCTCTACATACTTTTACAAGAAGTTCTAAAAACACATATTAAGTAAGATTAACCATTCCAATACTTGTTACCAAGTATTGAAATCTCCCAGCATCAAAAGGTTTAGTTAATAAATCAGCCACATTTTCTTCTGTCTAAACCCTATCTGGTTGTATTAAACCCTTTTCAAAGCAATCTCTAATAAAATTATGTCTAATTTCTATGTGTTTTGTTTTAGAATGATGTATAGGATTTTTAATAATGCACAAAGTACTGTTATTGTCTACAAAAATCTTGGTATGCATAAAAATATACCCATAATCAACCAGTTGGTTCTGAATCCATAAGACTTGTCCACAACAAGCAGCTGCAACTACATATTTTGCTTTAGTTGTAGATTTGGCCACCACTGTTTGTTTCTTGCATTGCTGATGACGTATAGTCCCCAGCCGGGTCATGAACCCGGCCCACGGGTACTACCCGTATCCGGCCCATCATGGATGGGTGGGAATAATGTCATTTAAGCTTATGGGCTTGGATGAACAGTAACCGCACACATGTGTGCGGCCCACGGCCCGGCGCGGGCGGTATAGGGTTAGACAGAATCATATTCTGTCTAGGAATAGGTTTACCCCAAAGAAGAGGATATTCACTCACCATAATTAGAAGATAACAATCATTCTAATTCTGGTACTTATCCTTTCCTTGGGGCCGAAGTATCAGTGGCAGCCCACTAGGGTTCCACTGCCTATAAAAGGAACCCCCAAGGGTTCCACAAAGGTATTACATTCTGAACTCTCAACTCACATAAAACCCTAACCGATTACTTACTCTCACGCCGGAGTCTAATCGTGGGAAACATTCCCACGGTAAGCCTAACGCGTGTTGTTTAGTGTGCAGGATCCCAACCAAACAGTTCACTTGATGCAGGAGCCGGAGCCCAGCCAACCCGAATTAAGCCTAATTCGGGTCTAGCAAGGATCACCCAACTTTTGCATCAACAAGTTGGCGCCATCCGTGGCACACGTTACACTAAGCTAGAGCAAAAGCTCATCTTGAATTTCCAATGACGAAGGGGCATCCGCAAGCTAATCCCAGGAACACGAATCCTGGAAATCGGAAGTCCCAAGGGGAAGGGATACTCATCCCCAATCAATCCCCTAGTCGCCCTGCAGGCGGACCTGGTAACCGTAGTGGTTTCCAGCCCTTGGGGGTGACGAGCACGATCTCCATAACACCCCCACCTACTTCGACCCTGGATAACCCTGATCCAGGGAGTGCGCCCAATCCTCCTAACAAGGAGCCGCCTAGACCATCGATGGAGGAGGAAGTAGAAGTCCAACCACTCAGCGAGGAGGATCTCACTCGAGTTCTCACGCAGAACTTTGATAGGATCGTCCCAGGGATTGCATCAAGGTTGAATCTAGGGAGGAACCTCCAATCTAGACTCAACTTTGGAAACACCGGACCAATCACCTCTTCCCAAAATCAGAGGAAAAGGAAAGCCCGACCCCAGGAGCGGAGCATCTTTGAGGAAACTCCTCAACCTAGGAATGTGTTCGAGCGCATAAGGGATCGCCTCATGCAGGAACTAACGCAGTCTCGAGAAGGGGGAGATAGGTCTGACGGTTCACCCGAGCGACCAGATCGAGAGCTGGCCAGATCCACCCGCCGCACAAGCGTGTGGGATAGGATGGACACTGGGAAAAAGGATCCCGACTCGTCTCAAAAAAGTGGTCCTCACCCAAGGGATGGGGCACCACCCCCGTCTCCAGATCCATCAGGGGAGGACTCAGATAACCATCCGCCTAAGCGTCACCGACCTAGGCGTACCCCTCCACCACCACCAAACAATGATGAGTATTATGGTGGCCCTTATTATCGAGATGCAGAAGCGGAGGATCTTTCCCGCCCGTGGTGTGAACCATGGGATGACCCTAGGCTCACTCGGCCATGGGCGGATCCCAGGGAAGACCCATTCACCCTCCGCATACGGAACTACTCCGAGGACACCAAACGTCGCATGCCGACGTGTGTCAAGACCTATGATGGAACTGGTGATCCGGATGATCACCTCAAAATATTCGATACGCAGGCTAAAATTGAGCGATGGCCCATGCCTATATGGTGCCAAATGTTCAATTCGACTTTGATCGGCAATGCCCGTGACTGGTTTGAGGGACTCCCTCCACGAAGCATTGATAGTTTCACGGAACTACGCACTGCGTTCAAGAATAATTATACTCAGAGAAAGAAGTATAATAGGGATCCGGTCTCATTGGCAACTGTCAAACAACGGCCGGGGGAGTCCACGGAAGCCTTCACTGAACGCTTCAATGATGAGTGCACACGCACAAAGACAATACCGGAACTCCTGAAAATATCTGATTACATGCACGCCATAACAGACAGGGAGTTGATCAGGCGTCTCAATGACAAGCGTCCAGAGAGGTATGATGACCTCATGGAGAGAGTCAGAAACTTCATAGAAGGGGAAACGGCGGTTGCCGCGGCTTACCCTTCAAAAGGAAACGGCTACCGGTCAAACGACCAGTCCAGGAGGCAATCGGGCGGTCAAAACAATCAGAGCAATAGCAGGGGCTCAGACTATAAGAGCCAAAACAAAGGAGGACGGCCGGACGATAAGTTTACCTCCCTAAAGATGTCCTATCAGAAGATCTTGCTGACGGAAGGGGCAAATTTTCCGAGGCCTCCACCAATGACAACTCCGCCGGACCGTCGGCAAGGAAATCGCTTCTGCGAGTTCCATAATGACAAGGGCCATGGCACGGAGGAGTGTATCCAGCTCAAGAAGCACATTGAGTCGCTGATCAAGTCAGGTAAACTCAAGCATTTGGTTAAGGATTGGAAGGATGGAAAAGACAACAAGAAGTATGACAAGAAGGATCCCCAAAAGGACATACCTTCAACCATATACATGATCCAATCCAGACAACGCCGCACGAGGCAGAAAATTGGCCAAAAATTTTCACGCGGCAGGGAAATCTCATTCCCTCTCATCACAGCAAACGATGTGATTGATGCGCCTCTCATTATTGAGACAAGCATTGGAACACACAATGTTCATCGCATGTATGTGGATGGAGGGTCGTCAGCAGAAGTACTATACGAACACTGTTTTGTGCAGTTACGACCAGAAATAAGAAGCCAATTAGTACCGGCCACGGCGCCGCTCACTGGCTTTAGTGGAGACACTATCTGGCCGATAGGGCAACTGCGTCTGCTCGTAACCATTGGGAACGAGGAACACTCCACTACGGCGTGGATGAACTTCATGGTGATACGCTCACATTCTCCGTACAATGGGATCATAGGCAGACCAGGTATTCTGGCTATACGGGCGGTACCCTCCACGGCACACGGAATGATCAAGTTCCATGTTGAGGGAGGAATCGTCACCATCTACAACACAATCGTACCAGCATCCGAGTGTCACACCGTGACAACACCAGCTCCACCTGTTCCACCCAAGGATGGATCACCACCTCCCAATTGGAAGGTGGCAATCCATCCTGACTACCCGGAACAGGAGATATCCATAGGAGGGGCGCTCTCGGATAGCGGCAAAAGGGCCATGTGCTCTCTTTTAAGTGCAAACCTAGATATATTCGCATGGGAGCCAAAGCATATGACATGCGTGCCACGCGCGATAGCAGAACATAAGCTCCAGATCCGCCAGGGGTACCAACCCATCAAGCAAAAGAAGCGCGGCCAGGCGCCTGAGCGCAGCCGAGTGATATTGGAGGAAGTACGGAAACTAGTGGACGCAGGTATCATGCGCGAGGTATACTACCATGAGTGGTTATCCAATCCGGTCATGGTAAAAAAACACGGAAGTTGGCGCATGTGTGTGGATTTCACGGATCTAAACAAAGCCTGTCCACAGGATTGTTACCCGTTACCGGAGATTGACTGGAAGGTGGAATCCCTGTGTGGATATCCTTTTAAGTGCTTCTTAGACGCATATAAAGGATATCACCAGATCCAGATGGCGGAGGAGGACGCAGAAAAAACGGCGTTCCATACAAGTTAGGGCGTATATTGCTATACGAAAATGTCGTTTGGACTAAAGAACGCCGGTGCTACATACCAGCGGCTTGTGGACATAGCTTTTGAATCACAGATAGGCCGCAACCTGGAAGTCTATGTGGATGAGTTAGTCATAAAAAGTCATACGGAGGATGCACTTCTCCGGGATGTCCAAGAGACATTCGACACACTAAGGAGGATTAACATGAAGCTAAATCCAAAGAAATGCACGTTTGGGGCAACGGAGGGAATGTTCCTTGGATATTTGATTGATCCAAACGGCATCAAACCTTGCCCAGAGAAAACGGACGCAGTGATACAGCTGCCATCCCCTCAGACACGGAAGGAGGTGTAATCCTTAAATGGGAAACTGGCCGGGCTAAATAGGTTCCTATCCAAATCCGCAGATAAGTCATTACCCCTATTTAAGACACTCAAGAAGTGCATTAGGAAGGGAGACTTCCGGTGGACAAAGGAAGCCGAGGAAGCTTTTGGCCAACTCAAGCAGCACCTTGCATCTCTCCCAATGCTAGTAGCTCCCCGGCCAAAGGAGGAACTCATTATGTATCTCTCAGCCACTCATGGCGTAATAAGAGCGGTACTCATGACAGATAGAGATACAGTGCAAACTCCGGTCTACTTCATAAGTAGAACATTACAAGGGCCGGAGTTGAATTAATCCTCTATGGAAAAATTTGTTTTGGCAGTAGTGTTTGCTACAAAGCGGTTGGGCCGATACTTTCAGGCGCACCTAATTGTAGTCATTACGGATCAACCAATCAAGCAGGTCATTTCTAGACCGGATGTGGCAGGGAGGCTACAAAAATGGAGCATCTTATTGGGGGAGCACAATATATCTTATAGGCCAAGGACGGCTGTGAAAGGCCAGATCTTGGCAGATTTCTTGATTGAGAAGCCGGATGAGGAAGGGCCAATCGTTAAACAAGACGAGACTCCAACAGAACCATGGGTGTTATTTACGCACGGATCTTCGTGTACGGATGGGTCCGGAGCTGGTCTCATCCTCATAAATCCGGAAGGAATGGAGTTTACGTACGCCCTCCGTTTTGAGTTCACGGCCACCAACAACGAAGCGGAATATGAAGCATTAATTGCGGGTTTAAAAATCACCGCTAGAATGGGAGTCCGCAACCTTGAGGCCTACGTGGACTCACGGCTTGTTGCGAACCATATTCTAGGTGGATATGTGGCAAAGGAGGACAACATGGTCAGATACTTGGAAAGAGTCAAGTCACTAATCGCAGCTTTCAGCAAGTTTTTCATCAAGCAGGTGCCAAGAGGCGAGAACAAGAAGGCGGACGCTCTTAGCAAGATCGCATCCACAAGCTTCGCTCACTTGTCCAAACAAGTCTTGGTAGAAATACTCAAGGAGAAATCTATAAAAGAAGGGGAGGTCGCTACTATAGTTGAGGAGGATGGACCTACATGGATGACCCCGATCATCAACTATTTGACTAGTGAGACCCTTCTGGACGAGGAAAAAGCAGCACGGCGCATCAGAAGGAAGTCACAACACTTCGAACTCCGAGAAGGTATTCTTTATAAGCGCTCTTTCTTGCAGCCATGGTTGCGGTGTGTTGGACCACGGCAGGCTACCTATGTAATCGGCGAAATACATGAAGGGTTGTGCGGCATGCACGCAGGTCCGCGATCCGTGGTAGTTAGAGCCTTACGGACAGGATATTACTGGCCCACCATGCATAGGGACGCGCGCGACATGATTCACAAGTGTAGTGATTGCCAAGTGCATAGACCAGTGACACGGCACCCGCAGCAGGAGCTTACACCTATCACGTCCCCATGGCCATTCTATAAATGGGGAATCGACATTGCAGGACCATTTCCTGTAGCTACGGGGGGAGTTAAGTTCTTGATTGTCGCGATGGACTACTTCACACGATGGATAGAGGCCAAGGCAGTCAAATCCATCACAAGCAAACAAGTTAAAAAGTTTGTTTGGGAGCATATCGTGTGCCGTTTTGGCCTACCAGGAGAAATCATCTCGGATAACGGTAAACAGTTCACGGAAAATCCATTCAAGGACTGGTGTGCATCATTGAATATCAAGCGGCGCTTCGCGTCTGTTAAACATCCGCAGACAAATGGCCTCGTGGAACGAGCAAATAGAAGCTTGGGAAATGGCATCAAGGCACGTCTGGATGAACGAAGTGCCAAATGGGTGGAGGAGTTACCACATGTTCTATGGGCGCATAGGACCATGATCAAAACAGCCAACGGAGATACTCCATTTGCATTGGCCTACGGCACTGAAGCTGTTATACCAGCAGAAATAGGAATGCCTACCATCCGCACGACGGAAGTTAACGTCGTTACGAACGACGAGCAGCTGCGAATCAACCTGGATCTTTTGGAAGAAAAAAGGGAGATAGCAGCCATCAATGAGGCTAAGTCCAAGGCTAAAATGAAGGCTTATTATGACGCCAAGGTTAAAGGTGTTTCTTTTCCACCGGGAGATTATGTCTATCGTGCTAACGAAGCAAGTCGAGCGGAGAATACAGGAAAGCTGGGCCCTAAGTGGGAAGGACCGTATGAAGGCACGGAAGCCTTGGGACGAGGCGCGTACAAGTTACGTGACATGGATGGCCGCGACCTGGAACGCACATGGAACATCTCCAATCTCAAAAGGTGCTATCTTTGAAAGCTACGGCTTCCGCATGGGTGCTTCGCTATATGTGGCTTTAATGAAGAACCATGCGTTCTATCTGTTTTTCTTCTTATGTTTTGTTTAGGTTCCTTTTTTGTTTTTTAGGACTTATCATTCTTGTTCAAACAAAAAAATGTAAATGTTCTAATAAAATGCCGTGGTGCCTAGCTAGCTCCACGGCTTGTTTCGTGCAAATCATTTTTTAGATTTTTTGTCAGTCATATGAATTTTAGTTGCTATTATAATATGTCATGTTTCATTCATATGCATTCATTCAAATCACCGTACATGTACTATACGCCTCCAGGCGGGGTAAGAGGATTAAGTGAACCTACTAATTCAACTTGCCGCGTAAGAGGGATGCAACCCCACCGGCATGGATCATGTATCCTTACTAGACACCTTACTCACAAGACGTTGTGGTAAGTTTTGTATGCCGTACTCACGTAGTGCTCCGCATAGTAAAGACGCACGTCGCATGTCTAGTAAATTATAGGCTTGTAGGTATTTTCTTTTTTGTGTAAGACGTGACATGTCATGCAGTATTGGCATACGATGTTCAAACAAAATAAAAATACACAAGTTTCAAAATAAATAACAAAATGACCGTGGTCATCACGGACTTACAAACAAAAGACAGTCATTTCACATATGTCTTAGCCGTGTACATGCACGGACGAATAAAAATCGCAAATGTTTACAACTGATAAATTACAAGGGGGGTAGAAATTCCCCTATGTCCTTCTTTCCTTCTTCAATCAGAGCACGGAGGGCCTCCCCACGAGCATCCTTCCCATCTTGCGCCTTGACCGCAGTCGCATCCAATGCTTCCACAAGCAGCTTTTCACCTTTCATCGTTTTTGATGCGGGATCATAAGTGGCCAAGGTTAAAGGGATGGGATCCGCAGTAAGCCGGGACATTATTGCCTCATTTGGGGCGTCTCTAAGTGTCTCAAGCTCATCCAGGAGAGGGTTTTGGATTTCTGCCAAGGCGTTCATCGACGCGGTCATATTATCCGCAGCTGAGGGATTATGGTATGGATGCTATATGATACCTTCATTTTTACCTATCAGTTCTGCAGCTTTGACCAAACCCTCATGTCTACCACGGTCGATTCCATCGGATACGACCCCGGCAAATGCCTGCAGTAGGTGCGGAGCCTCCAGGGCCTTGCTTACGGCAAGTCGCATCCCTTGCCCAATCATCCACCTGCGTCCAGCTATGGCGGATAGCAGGGGAGGACATAGTCTTTCAGCACAACTTATGGCCATCTTGCTCAGCTCCTCCTCCGCTGTGGCAGCTTGCTCTTCCAGATCGGCCCGCGCCTGTGTCAGCTCATCCCTCAGCGCATCACGCTCTTGGGCGATGTTGAAGGATTGTACGGTCACGGCCTTGGTAGAAGCTTCGGCCGCAGACACCTGCATATAGAACTTTGAGTTATTACAAGGATATATACTTTTTTTGGTCGAATAAGTAATCAAGGCAAAAGTATATGTACAAAAGTTTCGAAAGTGTACCTTCTCATTTGATGCGGCTACAAGGGCTTCGAGCTCAGCAATACGCTTTTCTCGGGTGTCGGCGTGATGAGCTTGCTCTTTTACCGTCGCCTCGGCTGTCACCAGCGCTGCCTGCAAGGACGTGATGGTCTTCTCGTTCTTCACGACCATTGCCTCACGACGAGCTATCTTCTTATCTGCCCGCTTCACATTAGCAAGGGCCTTGATCAAGCGGCGTCTTAGGACGGCTCCCACCGTCACTTGATGCGCAGACGACACTTTAAATTGCTCTAGAAGGGCTTCATGATCCAGATCATCTAAGTCTTGTGCAAGGGCTGGTGGGGTGATGTGTTCGATGAATTCTGAGCACTCAGATTCCGCTTCCAACCTTGTCACACTTGAGAGGTTCCATGCTAGGCGCATGCTATTTTCTGGCCCTTCGTGGTGTGGCTCCTCGGCATGTGTCGCGGCAGGAGATGGGGGTCTGTTAGTTGGTGCGGGGGATGGATTCCTCTCCACTTCTTTCTCTTGTGCTACGACCGATGGATTCGCCCTGTTATTGACATGGCAAATTTAGTCTAAGCATTATATATTTCACAAGTATAGTGACACGACTAAATGTTCGAAGGATACTTACATGGTATCAATGGTAGGTTCTGGTCCAGTAGGAGCTACGGCGCTCACGGGTATAGCTCGCTAGACTGGCTCTCCCATATGCGGGGTAGAGTCTCCCTGAACAGTCGCAGTACCACTCCCCTCTTGGTACTGCGGATGGTCCTTCCTCAGTTTCTTTGGGGGAGCATTCGCGGCCTCGGCCTCATCCCCTACCCTCTTTGCCACCCTCCTGGTGGTCTTTCTCTTCCTAGATGTGAGCGGGGCGGACCCGGAAGCTTGAGTGGTGTCTTCATTAGGATCATTTTCCTCTTCCTGATGGGTCGCGGTCCCCTCCAAAAGTAGTTCTCTACCATCTTCATTATGGAAGTCCAATGGGGATTTCTCAATGATGGGCTCCCCTTCATTGATCTAGGCTCGGACGTCTCTTCGAGTGGCATGGTGCGGTCAGCGGTCGCCTCTAGCGGGGGGAGCTCATTCTCCTTCAGAGGCCGGAACCCTTCGGCCACCTTCATTGGGTCGCCCTGTCGTATTAATCCGTGTAGGTTCATTTCTGCGGACATTTATAAGTATATGGGTTAGTAAGGTTCTACAAATACACATGACATTTCAAATCTACAAGGTATAAGTAGACCTACCCTCTCCCTGTTCCGTCAGAAAGCACATATATAAGTCATCCCTCCCAAAGTAGCGGCGGCTTATTCCTACTAAGCACAGAAAGTGTTCCAGCAACCCCCTATGGAATTCTGTGCGGTGGGTATCTAGTGTTTTTAAGTCTTTGCTATTATAGTCTTTGGCTTTGGGCGGAAAGTCTTTGGGTGCTTTGGTTTTGAGTACAAAAGGGGTAGGGAATACCTTCTCATCAACAAAGAAGTAATGGTCGTACCAGTTCTTAAGGGAGTCTAAAGGCTTCCTATACGTCATAGAGGCGTTCCCGGGTCTCTTTTTAAACGATAGCCACCCGTTCACTAGCTGGGGGAAGTAAAAAGCCCTAAAAAGGTTCACGGTTGGGGTTACTCCGCAGGTATGGCATGTAATTTCAAACTGGTTGATTTTACACGCCCCTATGCAGTGAAGCTGGGTTATGTGGAAATCGTAATACAATAACAGATCTACCAAGAATTTGGACAGAGGGATACGGTAATTGGCCGAATCAAATAGGCGCGTGTACACGCCTATTTTCCCCGCCGGTGCATCCGTAATCGCCTCACCTTCACCTGGATAGGTGGGGTGTACGCTTTCGGGAATGTAATACTTCGACAGAAAGTCGATGTATTTTTTCGCCGACATCACGTTAAGGACATCCGTGATAAGTGGGTTGTCCTTTACCATGTTTTATAAAAAGGTTTTAAAGGGCGTGATGATCTAACCTGCGGCGGAGGAAGTCCGTGGAAAAGAAGGCAAAGTTTTGGAGGTGGAAGCTTGAAAATAACAATGGCGGAAGGAAGGGTGAATTGTGTGTGTAACAAACACACACACCAACTCTTATATAGGGTTGCCTCGGTTTCCGAGGTAACGTGGATGTTTGACACGTGTAGGCTACCATGCCTATCCAACGGATGGGATTTCTGACGCGTCTGCAAAATCAGAAGGGGCCCACGGGTCACTTCTTGACAGTTTTACGTGGCTCAATGGTGGGCATTAATGGTGCACTTTTTCAGAAGTGCGGCTGACCAGTTGACTATCATTAATGCATTTATTCTTGTGTCGGGTTATGCGGTCTTACGTAAGACCATATTCAATGCTACATTTAATTTGTCTCGGCCGTTACGCGCGGCTGAGGTGCCATTAGAATAATATTCCTAGTACGGGCAGCCACGTGCGACCATAGCAAAATTTTCTGTATTTTTCATTCCCTATGTCTTCTCTTGGTATGTCCGGAGAGCTGTTTGATAGTCTAGAGGTTACGCCTACGGCTGTAACAACTAGACTAGGGGGACATGATGACGTATAGTCCCCAGCCGGGTCATGAACCCGGCCCACGGGTACTACCCGTATCCGGCCCATCACGGATGGGTGGGAATAATGTCATTTAAGCTTATGGGCTTGGATGAACAGTAACCGCACACATGTGTGCGGCCCACGGCCCGGTACGGGCGGTATAGGGTTAGACATAATCATATTCTGTCTAGGAATAGGTTTACCCCAAAGAAGAGGATATTCACTCACCATAATTAGAAGATAACAATCATTTTAATTCTGGTACTTATCCTTTCCTTGGGGCCGAAGTATCAGTGGCAGCCCACTAGGGTTCCACTGCCTATAAAAGGAACCCCCAAGGGTTCCACAAAGGTATTACATTCTGAACTCTCAACTCACATAAAACCCTAACCGATTACTTACTCTCATGCCGGAGTCTAATCGTGGGAAACATTCCCACGGTAAGCCTAACGCGTGTTGTTTAGTGTGTAGGATCACAACCAAACAGTTCACTTGGTGCAGGAGCCGGAGCCCAGCCAACCCGAATTAAGCCTATTTCGGGTCTAGCAAGGATCACCCAACTTTTGCATCAACAATTGCCAAGATATCAACCTACTCCCAAGAAATTGGCATCCACTAGTTGTGGATTTTATATCAAACTTGTCACCTCCATAATCACTATCTGAATAACCAATAAGGTCCAATGGAGAATCTTTTGGATACCATAATCCCAAAGAGGGATAGAAACTAAGGTATCTAAAGATCCTCTTAACAGCATAAAGATGACATTCTTTGGGAGTCACCTGATGGCGTGCACATGCACACACAGCAAACATAATGTCCGGTCTAGAGGCTGTGAGATACATCAATGACCCAATCATGGATCTATAGTGCCTGACATCAACTTCTTTTCCATCTCCAGTCTTTCCCCAAGGGTGTTCCCTATCCATGGGTGTGCTAGCCCGTTTTTCATGTTGAGAAAAGCCAAACTTTTTCAAGATCTCTGCTACATATTTGTCTTGAGAGATGAAGATACCATCTTCTTTCTGCTAAACTTGTAAACCTAGAAAGAAGTTCATCTCTCCCATTGCACTCATCTTGAGTTTGTCTGTCATGAGCTTGGAAAAGTCTTCACTCATCTTTGGATTTGAAGAACCAAAGATGATATCATCCGCATATACCTGAAGAAGCAAAAAATCTTTACCTTCCTTCTTGGTAAACAAAGTCTGATATATAGTGCCCCTTTTGAAACCATTTTCCACCAAGTAAGTGGAAAATATACCATACCATGCTCCCGGAGCTTGATGAAGTCCATACATTGCTTTCTTCACTCTATACACCTTGTATGGATGTTCTGAATCCTCAAAACCAAGAGGCTGCATAACATATACTTCCTCTACAATTGTGCCATAAAGAAAAGCACTCTTCACATCCATTTGATAAACTGTAAAGCCCATGCATGAAGCATAGGCTAAGAAGATCCTAATGGATTCAATTCTAGCAAAATGTGCAAATAATTCTTCATAGTCTATCCCTTCCTCTTGTGTATAGCCTTGATCAACTAAACGTGCCTTGTTTCTGACCACAATACCTCTTTCATCTCTCTTGTTTCTAAGAACCCATCTTGTCCCTATAGGTCTGACATAGTTGGGATAATCCACTAACTCCCAGACATCCTGAATAGCAAATTGGTGAAGCGCATCCTGCATTGCTTCTACCCAACTTGGTTCTTTGAGAGCATCAAATATCTTCTTGGGTTCCTGTTGTGACAGAAAACTGGCAAACAGACATGCCTGAACAAGAGGGGTATCAACCTTCTTATGGATATTAGCAATAAAACCTCCATGATTCTGATGAGATCTTCTTGTTTGAACAGGAGAAAGTACATCACCAATAATTAGAGAAGGAGGATGATTTTTGATAGTGGATGTAAGTGTTCCTCCTTCAATAATAGTGTTGTCTTAAATTTCACTCTCCATATTGCTAATATCTTCTTCAAATTATCTTCCATCATCACCTGAAAGAACCTCTTCAAAAACTCTGGAAGGTTCTCCTTGTTCAAACACATTGGAAGAGAACAAATGGCCAAAAGGGTTGTCAACGTCAGAATTTGGCTTATCAACGCCAGAATTTGGTCTGTCAACGTCTGAGTTATCAACGCCCGAATTTGTCCTGTCAGCGCCAGATTTTCCTTTGTCAGCGCTTGAAGTTTCATGCATGTCCTTATCAACTGGTTGTTCTTGTGGACCACCTTTTTCCTTCTCAGCAGCAGCAGCAGCAAATCCATTTGTCCATATGGGAATGGTAACATACTCAAGTATAGGTGCTGAGATGTCTGCTTGTGTTCCAACCTCCTTATCAACTTGTATTCCTGTAATTTCAACAACTGGTTCTTCCACAACATTTGAAGTCACCATTAAAATGTCTGGATTAGTGATAGGCATATAATTCAAGGTTCTAGATAGGGGTTCCAAGTCATATAACCAATTTGGTCCACTTTCAGGATCACTAGGTTTACTTTCTAAAAACCTAACATGCACCTTTTCAAGTATACATTTTTCTTTCTTAAGGTAAACCCTATAATCTCTACTCTGCACTAAATAGCCCATAAAATAGCCTTCATCGCCTTTAGCACTAAACTTTCCTAAGGCATCACTAGTATCCAAGACCACTACATGACATCAAAGGGTTTGAGAAAACCAATATTAGGCTTCCTATTCCAAAATAGTTCATAAGGTGTCTTATTATGGATTTTGTTGATCAATTCCCTAATATGAACATAACAAGTTGTATTCACAGCCTCAGCCCAAAATGCAATGGGAAAGTGAGCATCAGCCAACATAGTCCTAGCTGCTTCTATGAGTGTTCTATTCTTTCTTTCAGCCACCCCATTTTGTTGTGGGGTTCTAGCTATACTAAATTGTCTAGTAATCCCTCTCTTGGCACAAAAGTCATCTAACAGCTTATTTCTAAACTCACCACCATTATCACTTCTAAGTTTTAACTTCATTCCCAGACTTTTTCTCTAATTGGGTAATAAAGTTAATCAAAACATCAGCAGTTTCACTTTTTAAATCCAAAAAGAAAGTCCAAGTAAATCTAGAATAATCATCAGTGATGACAAAACAGTAGGATTTACCATTAAAGCTTTCTATATTAGTTGGACAAAACAAGTCCATATGCAGCAAGTGAAGTGGTTTAGAACTAGAATGCACAGGTATAGACTTAAAGGAGAATTTGTGTTGTTTTCCTTTGAGGCATGCAACACAAGAGTGGTAATTGTGGAAAGCCTTTTCAGGCAAACCATCAACTAAACCATGTCTCACAAGTCTATTTATGTTCTTAAAATTAATGTGCCCTAACCTTCTGTGCCAAAGATTACTCTCATCAACTGAAGCCTTAGCATATAGACATGACAGATTGTTATTCATCCTAATTCCATTAAGATTCACATTATAAATGTCCTTATGCCTAGGTGTTCTATAATCAATGAATTTCTCATCAGGTATTTTAAACCTTTGCTTAACACCAAGCATTCAGTATCAGTGAAAAGAACCTTATTTTTGTTATCACATACCTGTGATACACTAAACAGATTATAGTCAAGTTCTTTTACCAAAAATACGTTCTCAAAACGCAAATTGTTGGTGATAAGAGTGCCTTTGCCAGTGATAGTTCCATATCCGCCTCCAAAGTACACTTTGTCACCATCTCTAATGGGGGTAAAGTTTGTCAAGTAATCTTCCTTCCCCGTCATGTGCCTAGAGCATCCACTATCCCAATAGCCATAATCATCAACCTGCTTTTGAATGCCCTGCACATAAAGAAACCAAATTAGTTTTCTTTGGGAACCCAAGCCTGAGAAGACTTGGATTCATTTGTTTGTTCAACAATAACAAACTTAGTCCTTATGACAACCCCTTGTTCATCCCTTTTTGGATTAACCACCCAGTTAACCCCAATTGGTTTAGTGATGACCTTTGAAATATAATGAAATCTGTTACAGATCATAGAAATCCTATCTGAATTAGGGTTTTGATCTTGTTTAGGTCTCCAAGATAAGCTAGAAGAAGCTTTAGACCCCTATCCCTTTGGTTGCAAGTATTTGGCATTACTTGGTCTAGCAACGCTGAAATACCTTTATCAGAGTTGAACCTAGGATTTGATACAGGAACCCATTGTCTGTTAGACCATGTATTAGTCTTCTGAAAAGGCCTTTTTCCATAAGTATTTGACCATTTAGTAAAGAATAGGGCTAGTCTAATGACTTGTGGACTTTGCTGGACATAAGGTTTGGGTTTGACCATGATTGACTTTCTATCAGCGTTGACCTTTGAAGCATTGACACACTTATAAGCCAAATGTGAAAAACTCCCACAAGTATAACATGCTTTTGTAGACATAACTCTAGGTCTAGATAAAAAGAAACATGTCCCATTATCACTAACTTGACTTTTTGGTGACCTAGGTTTTTTTATACATTTCTGCATATTTAATACTAGGTTTTCTATCAACGTTTAAGCCAAGGTCAACAGTCTTTCCAGTTGTAGGGTTGGTCACTTTTATGGGTGTAGATTCATTTGGGCTATCACTAAGCATGCCACCCTTAACAAACAAAGTAGGGTTGGCTTTCTTCCATTGGTCCAAATCAGTCAATTTCTGCTTGTATTCCTCTACTGGAGTAAGATCTCTTGGTGGAGGAATAAATTCCTCTTCTTGGAGTTCTAGTATACCAGTCCAAGACAAATCCTTTCTAAGGACACCATAGAAGTTCCCAACAGGTGGCGGAACACCAGCATACTCTTTCATCCCAACCCCAGTCATATCCCGAGAATCCCTTTGTTCACTAACACATTTTTCTAGGGTTTGAGAAGCTTTGTCAAATCTTTGAATTTTAAGATCAACATTATCTTTGTTTTTATGGACTCATCTAGCTTAGCCTGAATAACACCATTGGACCTCTCCAAGATGTCCCTTACCTTAATACTAGCATTTAGGTCATGTGTCAAAACATTGATTTGATCTTTTAGATAAAGCTCCATTTTATTATATTCAGCCACAGTCTTTTCAGTTTGAATAAGTGCAAGTTGATAATTAGATAATTTGCATTTTTCATTAACAACATCTGATTTAAATTTTAAAACTTCTTTGTTAAGTTTTTCAGTGTTCAAACGACAACCTTTACTACAAAATACATCATCATATACCTCATTGTCTGATGAAGATGAAGAATGTGCCATAAGAGCATAGTGAGCATGCTCCTCTTCCTCCTTTTCTACAACCAAGGCTTTGTTCTCATCAACATCCTTGGCCAAAAAGCTCCAATCCCATCCAGCACCATCAATTCCTTGCACGGCAACCATAGCCTTTGTGTCTTCTACCTTTATGATTTGACTTGAAGGCTTTCCAGCATTAGATCTTCTTGGAGATCTACATTCTCTCATAAAGTGACCCATTCTATGGCAATTGTAACACTCAACTTTAGATTTATCAAATCCAGCAGTGTCTTTAGCATTAAATGTCATCTTCTTCTTGAACCTCATACTCCATCTATTGGCCCTTATGCTTGCAAGTGCCATATTCCACTTTAAGTCCATCTCCTCCAAATGCTCATCACTAATTTGCTCAAGGTCCTCATATGTAATCACTGAACCATTGGGCAATGCAGTAATGTATGCTCACACGGTATCAAGATCAATACTAGTAGGTCTAAGCCTTGGTGAATCAATATTATATGTGTCAGCATCTGAATGTGGGGCGCTGACACAGCTTGATCCAATGTTGACAAAGCTTGATCCAACGTTGACACAAGGAGATCCAGAACTGGATGTACGAATGACTCCCTTTGATCAAATTGACCTCTACTTTGTGAAAAGAAGGCCATGTTTCCATTTGTGGATTTGATTCCTTGATCCAAAAGGATTTCATTCTCTACAATCTTCAACTTATTGTAGACATCATCAAAGTTGGAACTTTTGTGAGCATTGGTAGCAATAATAGACCTTGCTTCAATCTTCCATGCATCACCAAGACTTTTAAGGAAAGTGGTAATGATATCAGCATCATCATACACTGTTCCCATAAAGGATAGTTTACTTGTGATGTCAAGAAGTCTGCTTCTCACCCCACTTAGCTTTTCATTGGGAAGAGCTCTGAACACGGCATACTCATGCAAGAGTTGCTTCTTCTTTTCTGAAACAGTATCAGCATTACCACCATAAGTAACTTGAAGAGTTTCACAAAGCTCTTTGGCAGACTCAAAACTTCTATACTTGTGCTAATTAGCTGGTCCCAAAGAAAGTTTGAGAATGCTTAGAGTTTTCATTTCGTTCCTTCTCTTTGCAATGTCCTCAACTGAAACAGCTCTCCCATCTTCAGGTTTTTCTTTTCGATCCTCTTCAGATGAGCCTGGAGTTGTTCTTAAAGTAATAGCAACTTATCTTGGCAGCCTTATCGAATGTGTTTCCATATTCAATAATTTCCCATAGAGTATGATCATGGATTTGAAGATATTGCTAAAAATTGAACTTTCATAGCTCCAAATTTTCAGGGTCTAGCATGGGGATCTTAAGATTGAGACAAGAGGAGGAATTCATCTCTGAAGTAGACATGTTGTTTGGATTTTAGGGTTTTCTTGAAAATTAGGGTTTTTGGGGATTTAGTGTTTTTAGTGTTTTGTGCTCTTTTAGATCAAAGTTCCTCAACAAGCTCTGATACCACTTGTTGATCCCAAACTTAGATCGGTTTAGCTTTGTGTAAACGAGATTAAATCATGTTAAACACTTAGAGAAACTTTGTTGTATATGAAACAATCTAAGTATTATGCGGATTTAATACTTAGAACAAGAACACACAAACAGAATAAACCAAACTTTCACTATGATTAATCGAACTTGCGTACAATGAAAGTGTGTAAAAACATATATCGAACTAAAACCTAAAGGTCTCCTTTTATAGATTAAGAAGCCTTTTACAAGAGTCTACGTATCAGCTATTTTAGGTAAAGATACTTATAGAAAATACATTGTCGAACATATCTTTACTAGAAACATACTAGAAACATAAAACGTGTAGACTAAGTATCCTGTCAGTGCTTGACTTCTTCTTATCAACACTGACTTCTTCTTGTCAACGCTTGTCTTGACAACGCTTGGTTTCTTCCTATCAACGTCCAATTTCCTCTTGTCAGCATCCAAGTGTCTTGGCTACATTTTATTCCCAACAATCCTCCCCTAAACTTGATATCTACTCTAGTAATCAAGTTTCTGAATAAAACTAAGTACATGGAGGATTCTTACAAATCTTATTAAATTGGAAATAAATAAACCTAATCAATCTTTGCCAACTTCACTTGTATAATCCATCTCCAGCTGTGTTGACATCATTTTCTTCAAAACTTCTTTGGACATAGGATATTCAGCATCCACAAGAAGATATTCAGAAAACTTTGTAGTACTCAAATGATACACACCAGCTGCTGAATGTAAATGCCATTGAAGTCCTTTGACATCATCAAGATCCTTCCAAACTGGATCTTCTTCATCTGGTGCACACATTCTCTTGAATGTTGACCAAAAATCTTTATTCCATTGACTGGAGTAGGTGCTTCAGTCTCATACTTGGCCTGTATTAACCTCCAAAGGTCTGCCAAGTCTTCCCTATCTAGACTTGCAAACAAAGACATAAGAGTAATGAAAGTATGTACCTTCTTCCAATATTTTCCAATCATCCAAAACCCACTGGCATCTTCCTCATAGCTAACTATAGGGTTTCTGGAATCATGAGGTAGCACTTCTACCATATGTGAAACTTCCAAGGGTGAGAGCTTAATACTCTTTCTAATAACACCTTCACTAGGATTCACTCTATCCAAATTTTCTGGAAACTCAAGTGGAACTCCCTTCTTCAATGGTCTTGGTGTAACCAAAGCCTTTTGGATCTCCATTTCTTCTGCAAGTTCTTCCTTTCTTTTATCTGAAAGAAGTCTAATAGTGTTCTGCTCTTGCACACTTGCCCATATAGTATAAGCCTTATACTCCAATTCATCAAAGGACAATCCCTGCAACCTTCTAAAAGTCCAACCTTGTTGATGACATCTGAGCAACATATAATAGAGCTCCCTTCTTTCTGTCTTGGTCTGTGAAAGAACTTTGCTAGCTTTAGATTTCAGAATTACCTTGCAATCCCTTTGAACTCTTAGAAGAATCTCCAAACCCCAAATTTGATCTGATAAAGTCATGTCTGGATTCTCTAATACCTTATTCTCCCATGCAAAGTACATCTGAGAAATTTCAGGCATCTCATAATCCACCTTCAATTTCAACTCTGCAAGTTTTTCTCTTGCCAACTCATCACCATATTCAAGCCTCTCTGGTTCTTCAATGATCATTACACTTGAATCTGTACTCTCATTACCACTGCTTTCCAAACTTAGATCGGTTTAGCTTTGTGTAAACGAGATTAAATGAAGTTAAACACTTAGAGAACCTTTGTTGTATATGAAACAATCTAAGTATTATGCGGAATTAATACTTAGAACAAGAACACACAAACAGAATAAACCAAACTTTCACTTTGATTAATCGAACTTGCGTATAAAGAAAGTGTGTAAAAACATATATCGAACTAAAACCTAAAGGTCTCCTTTTATAGATTAAGAAGCCTTGTACAAGAGTCTACGTATCAACTATATTAGGTAAAGATAATTATAGAAAATACATTGTCGAACATATCTTTACTAGAAACATACTAGAAACATACTAGAAACATAAAACGTGTAGACTAAGTATCCTATCAGTGCTTGTCTTCTTCTTATCAACGCTTGACTTCTTCCTGTCAACGCTTGTCTTGACAACGCTTGATTTCTTCCTATCAACGTCCAATTTCCTCTTGTCAGCGTCCAAGTGTCTTGGCTACATTTTATTCCCAACAGTAAAAAGCTCATAAAAAATTTCATAAAAAGATATCACTTTTAAGTCACGCTGCCCAACACATTTCCAACTTTGAAAATCCGGACAGATTTGCACTCTTACGTTGTAAAACCAATTTGACTCACTTAACCATTTCCGTTTACAAAACCAAAATCTAAGTTTGAAAATAGACTCACAAACTCAAGTTTTAAACTAAAGAACAGCCCTCAATAATTTTTAAAACTCTACTTTTAGTCCCCGAGATTTGACCTAAAATCGAACATAAATTCGGATTACGTCGACCTTTATCTCCCGGTACACAAAACTTTAAACTAACGTAACTTTTGACTCATTTGGAGCTACAAGCTCTATCTTACATCAAATCGAAGCTAAAAAGAATCTCCACAACTCTATCCTTTAATAAAAATCTGGATTCAAACTTAACTTTAGGAAAAATAGCCTTGAAAAATCTGTTTAAAAATGACACTTTGCAAATCACGTTTCTACCCATTTTCAACCTATCCAAACTACTCCTATGATCCTAAAATCATCTATAAACTACCCTAACACTTTCCAC
The DNA here is from genome assembly GCA_025667525.1 of Glebionis coronaria. Taxonomy (NCBI): domain Eukaryota; kingdom Viridiplantae; phylum Streptophyta; class Magnoliopsida; order Asterales; family Asteraceae; genus Glebionis; species Glebionis coronaria. The sequence goes on from CM046874.1 coordinate 276,093,526, forward strand.
AACATCCTAAATCACTTGAATGATTCATTCACATAAAACCCATTTCATGAAAAGTACATGCAATCTAACCAACAAAATTTAAAACCATCTAAACATGTATTTGAACTCATCCAAATAACCAAAATAAATCAAAAATCAAAATAAACAAACACCCCCTTTTGGCCGTGGGGTTTGATGAACAAAAACACCAAAAAAATGTTTTCTTGACTTTTTAATTTACACTCAATGTTTATAAACACTTTTCATAAACATAAACATAAGATTTTTAGATCAAAACCCACATAATTATGAAAAATAATTTTTGAAAAATTGATGATAATGCATGTATAATGTAAGTGGTTAGAATCACTTACAATGATGAAAGAAAGGTTAGTTTATGATTAGTTTTTCCAAAAACCTAAAAATAATGGTGGTGTGATGGTGGTTGTGGTGTAGCCATCGGCTAGAGAGAAAAGAGGGAGAGGGTGGGAAATTGTTTTGGTGAAAATGTGTTTGTGTGTATTTGGTTGCTTGTTTTGTAAAATTAGGAGGGACCTTTGTGCAATTTTGGCTTTCTTTTGGCGTTAATGGCAAACAAGTATTTAAAGAGCGGGAATTTAACCCAAATGTCAGTTTTGAATTTTTGCGGGTGTCGGGGTTCATCCCGGCTACTCCAAACTGATTTTAAATGGTTCAAACGCACCAAAACGAAATAAAAATGGTTCCGACTCGACTTAACATGAAATAAAAATAAAAACTTCGAAAAATCCGAATATCGATCAATTGATAATAAAAGATAATTTTTGGGCATCCGTCAGTATCGTAATCGTCATCGGTTCCTCTTAAATCAGGAAACGTTAAAATTACGACCTCCAACCTTGGTTTCAACTTAAACCGTCAAACATATAATCAACAAAAATTCTAAATATTTCAAAAAAATACGTAAAATAGGATTAAATACTAACGTCGATTTTTGTGGTGTTACATCCTCCCCTCCTTAAAGGAACGACGTCCCGGTGTTCTCCTCTTCTTATACTCACATTTTGTACCACTAGGTCAAATGAGGATACTTTTCCCTAAAGAAGTCCTCACATTCCCACGTATGTTCAGTCCACGCCTAGAATTTCATTGTCACAAGAAATTTTATAAGAGTCTCATCCCTAATCTCCACCGGTTTCTCCGCTACTGCAATCTATCGTCGAATTGAATCTCATCCAGAAGAATCTTCAATTCCTTATCCACTAAGCATTTCTCCAATTCCAACACATGAATCGCGTCATCTCCTTAAGTAAATCCAACATATATGCTATCGCCCATTTCGTTAACGATCTTCAATGATTCGAGACACCTCTAATTCAACTCCCCTTCCTTTTCAAACAAATTGCAAAATACAACTTCCTATCCCATAGGAAACACGAATTTCTTCCGTCGATCTCTCACAGCAACAAATGGTTCTTGATTCGCACCACCTTCTCAGTAGTCTCCCGATTCATCTCTGGTCTAGTCAAATAACGTCATCTTTCCTTACTCCAATATGCCGACGTTCAACGTTTCTCGTCCATTCGAAACCTCCAATATAGCGCTTCCTTAATCCTCATATGACAATTGTTGCTTCACGATTTCACTAAAACAAATGGCATTCATGTTTTCCTCTAATTCAGTAGTACTCGTTCGAACACTTATTTCACAATTTACAAAACACATTCAGACTCTTGAAGAATAATCCTTTCGCTCTTGTCATCGGTCTCGAGTTGATAGGTCACACTCTGTCTCACCCAGTGTGGTTAGACACTGAAGAAATTTTCAAAACTCAGAAACAAAACTACTGTCTCACTCCAAAACAATCGATAGAGGTACTCCATGTCGACACGCGATCTCCTTCACGTACAACTTCAAAATCCCTTCAATCGAAATCCACATCCTCTACAGTCATCGAAACCCTAACTCTAAGAGGCCTTCTCCTTCCTTACTACTAAGTACCATAGTAGTGGATGTACTCACATCCCGATCCTTCTTAGTAAGCTTAGTCATTGGCGTCGCGATTAACGAAAATTCTTTAATGAATCACACATAATAACCAACTAAACCAAGAAATTATCTGACTTCAGTCGGCGTTGTTGGTACCGACCAGTCCTTAATTGCCTCAATCTTGGCAGGATCTTCACAACGTCTTTGTTGTCAATCACATGCCCAAGAATATCGTACTGAACCCAACCAAAATGCTTCAATCTAAGCGCGAGTAATGGTTCACTCCGAGAAATTCAACATACAACTTTTCTTCCACCAATAATTCAAAATTATTTTCAAATGCTCCTCAATTTCTTCTTTGCCCTTGGAATAAATAAGGATATCATCACTAATCATAATGACAAACTTATCCCATTTACGACTTAAACCCATCTACACGGTTCTCCAATTCCATAAACACAGCTAGCGCATTCTTAAGACTAAACGACATCTCCTGAATCTCACAATGATCACACTAGATATGGAAAATTAGTTATAGGAATGTCTTCCTTTCTAACTCATAGTTGGTGATAGTCCTGATCTCAAGTCGATCTTTGAATACGAATACGAATCAAATCAGTTATAAGGATCAAATAACACAGGTGTGTTAGTTCATTTGATTTAGTCCTCAATAATTGATACACAGTTTGAAAATCCGTCCTTCTTCATACAACACCACACTGGCGCCACACAAAACTAACTAGTCTATCCTAAAAATTGCATCGAACAATCTTGATTCTAAAAGCGTCAATCCACATCAAACGAATAATTCCCTAACTTCAAGGAATCCCCTTTTAGTATAGAATTAGTGCTAACTCTCTTTCCATCGGCTAATTACACATTACACTTAGTTGCTAACTCTATTGGTTCTTAATCGATAAGGCGACCGAATTTGTATATCTACAAAACTCCTATCTGAACCAGAATTAATCAATATACTAGCATAACAAGTATGTAGCAAAACGTACCGTTCACCACGTTAGGACCTTGAGGTTTTTCCATGTTTCCTACAACATAAGCCGGAGTAGCAGCGTTTCCTCCTTGTCGATTTCCAGCCTTATGACAGTTTCCTTTTTTGTGTCCTTTCTCACCACATCCAAAACATACCATCACTCTTATGGTATTTACACCTGTCGCCACGCCTCTTGTTCGACATTCCACCGCCCTATGCCCTGCCTTTCCACACTTGTTACACGCAGGAGGGAAATTCCCCACGTGATACAAACTGCAACGGTCACATTTTGGATTGACCTTGTTTCCTTTTGGCACTGTGGCAGATCTTACTCCATCATTCCTCCTCGGGTTAAACTGTTGATTTCGGTTGGCTACTTGGGTGTTATTGCGGTATCCACCATGATTCTGACCTTGTGCTTGACTTGCTTGAGCCGTCTCCCACTTCCTCTTGTTACCTTCAGCCACACTATCTTTGTTGTCTTGCACCATCACATCCATTAGAGCATGAGCCATTTGGACAGCTTCATCAAAAGATTTCAGCTTTGACGAAGTAGTCTCACCCTTTATGTTGCTTGACAATCCTTTGATGTATTGCTTCATCTTCTTACGGTCATCCGCAAAATTATCGGGGCACATCAAGCTCAACTCATTAAATCTTCTTTTGTAAGCAGTGATGTCATTGTTTCTCAACACTAGATGCCTCAGTTCATCCTCTAACTGACCCAACTCCTCTTCAGGACGAAACTTCTTAGTCATAACTTCCTTCGTAGCATCCCAAGTTCTCCCATTGGCCACTACTAGCCCAACAGTAGCTACTTGATTGTTCCACCAACTCAAAGCGTCATCAAGAAAAGTAGCAGTCACAAACTTCACTATTAGCCTCAGAGCACCCACTTATTTCAAACGTACTCTCAATCTTCTCCACCTAACGACGAATTTCTAAAGCTCCCCCAGTCCTACGAAATTGCGTAGGTCCACACTTCATAATACTAGCATAAGAAAACTCCCTTGGGACTTGTTGTCCTCCAGCATTTCCACCAGCATTGCCACCTTGGCCTTGAATTCTAGCTGCACGATCCACCTCAAGAGCATTAGCAATCGCCTCTTAAATCATAACGTTCACCCGCCCAGTTATCAACTTTGGAGGCATGATTGACAATTAGTCACACGATGGTTTGGTGATAACAGAACAATGACCACAAACTCCTCCCCTTACACGTCTCTACAATGACAAGTAAAGAAAACAAAGTAAGTATACATATCGAGATTAAGAAGGATTTTTTTTTTCAAGACATAATATAAGTACTACAAGCACAATCAACAAATGCTACAAGTATTCATCAACCCAATCATAAAAGAGCTAGTAAAGACACGTCATAGATCACGAGAGGAAACATTGATTGCATTGATATCCACAAAATTGTGACAAGATATGCCACTACAATCATTCACCAAATAAAACTTAAAGTCATCAAGTTCTACCATAATACCATAATACAAAAGTCTGAAATAGTTCCATTACAACGAGGAATAAAAATGAAATACAGTAACTAATCACGTGATGATCCACATGATCTCTTTGATGGTCGTTCGTCCTTGTCATCTTCTTCCTCTTCTTCCGGTTGTTCCTTAAAATCCTCCATCTTTTCCTTACCCTTCGAAGTAGTTCCCTCTTCAACCTTCCTCTTTCCCTTCGAAGTAAAGCCTTCACCCGATGGAACCATACGTTGAGCCAAATACAACTTATCCTCAAAAGTATAGTACTCGCTAACTTCTGGTAGTTCGACCATGAAATGCGTGTTCGCATACTTTGGATCACTTCTAAACTTCCATGCATTCATCAAGAAAGGTCGTACTCGAGCCTCCCAACATCAAAGACGATCAAACATGACACGATCTCCTTTGATTCCTTCAAACTCGGCACACAGATTCTCTACAATCATTTTCAACTTTGCCATCTCCATCCTTTCATGATCCCTAGTTTTGTTAGCCCTCTTCACACCTGAATAAAATCTCTGAAAAGCCTTCTCATTTTTCTGAAACCTCTTAATCACCCTTGTCTCTACCACATACCTTTCGTACAACAATCGATCGAACTTCTTTAAATAATGCTCCGTGTTGCTGTAAATCCTTGGTCCAGGACAGTTGACCCTTGCTATGTCCTCATGGAGAGAACGAGCATTAACCGTAGTACTAGAATCAGCTTGATCATCATTACTACTATCACGAGCAACTACTAGCAAACCCTACCAATAAACATTACATGTAGGTGTAGCAGAACGAGAACGAACAGGTTGTTGCTCAGTCTGTCCAACTGCAGCCACAGGAACATCATCCTCCTCTGGATCTTCTTCCGGTTCCTCATCACTGTCAATCTCATATTTTCCAACTTCATTCCTTTCAACTTCATCCGGTTCAATCCATCCATTTTTGCCTTGCGAGTTAGGAGCATTAGGTCCACCTTCAGCCCCTACAACGTAATCGTCTCCATTATCGTTCGGTGGTAAATCTACCATTTCTGCAAAATACAGAAAGTTCGAGGGTATATAAGGTCATTATCCCAAAATTATATATACATGCATGCACATGCAATGCAAATGTAGTACGTAAGCCAATATGTATCAAAATGATAGCCATGCAAATGCAATGCAAAAATTATGATGTCAAGTACTCCGCGTACTTTCATAATAACTCCATAGAATACCATAATACCATAGTAATTACTTAATAATTATTCAAGAATCATTTCAGTTTCAAAAGGGATACATCTCAAAAATAAAACAATACTAAAAGAAATCTTACCAGAGCCATGCGGGATAGTTGTGTGCTTTGGAGACAAAATACTTACGACACCAAAGTTATAGTTTAGGACCTTTTTCAAAAACGACCTTGTGGCTCTGATACCAATCTCTAACACCCCCAGTTTACCTTGCGCAGTGGAATATCACAATTGGGTGTTAGTCAAAGAATCATCCCACACAAGCCATATTGAACGACTCAAAAGAGACGTTTTAAACATAAGTAATTTAAAAACTTATTAAATTGCAACAACAACATAAATTTTCTAAAAGTTTTCCACCCCAAAATGCAACAGAGTAGCGTTAGGTCCCCACAAATCTCAACCCGTTTAAAACCAACCCCATTGTTTACAAAACATACAAGAGATACAAATTGTTTTTTGTTAAAAGGGAGGAAAAACAAGTTAGACCATCCACAAGCCACAAAAACATACATTGCCTGCTCCGCTTCTATCATCCTCGATTACCTGAAACACATGCTTAAAATCGTCAACAAGTAATGTTGAGCGAGATCTATAGGTTTTACAAAATCATAATTGAACATAAGTAAAAAAATTCATTCACGGTCGTTCAATAGTATGTAGATCATTACAAACTATTACCGGGTATTACTCATTATATCATAGGCTATTTAATTATGTGTAAGCTCATGACACCGACCCCATAGACTAATCACCCGCGCCAAATGCCGATGTGATTCAAGTGAAACCATTGCCCCTCTTAGGTATTCGTTGCCAATCATACCTTTTTCTTGACACAAGTTATCCAACCGCAGAGGGTACTCAACGTACTACTCTCGTCTAGGATAGGGTCGTCAACCCAATAGTACTACCAATTGTTCAAGCGGGTATTTCCAATCCACACTAGGATCAAACAATAGTTAATGGTTCATGAATTTAGGGTCTTTGGCAACTAGCTACTCAACATAATTTAAACATCTTTCAGGTCCAACAATCATTCATGACATATGTTCCTTTTTTGTTTAAATAGCATGTATCCCCCTCGCGGGTAAAATCATTTAAAATACAGTAAAGAGCGAGGCTATAGACTCACCTTAAGTAGTAGTAGTAGTATTACTAAGACTTAGACAGAAAACAATCACCGACGATGAGGATGCCCCTTGAATTCATTTACAATACCAAGCAAACAAGTCTCGCAATGAATCAACATTTTAAAGTACCTTCAAGTAGTGTACTTACAAAATTAAGAAACTAAATTTTCATATAAACTCACACAAAAACCTCAACCAAGTGATATTTACTAGACACATCCATTGTTCTACGTTATTAAAGCCTTTACTCGATTTACAATTCTGCCGGTACATACCTAATGTACGGACTGAATTCTCACACTTAAATATTACGAATTTTTACGAAACTCGCTGTAGACTTCATTTATATCATGTAAAAAGCCCATAAAATTTTTCATAAAAATATATCACTTTTAAGTCACGCTGTCCAACACATTTCCAACTTTGAAAATCCGGACAGATTTGTACTCTTACGTTGTAAAACCAATTTGACTCACTTAACCATTTCCGTTTACAAAACCAAAATCTAAGTTTGAAAATAGACTCACAAACTCAAGTTTTGAACTAAATAACAGCCCTCAATCATTTTTAAAACTCTACTTATAGTCCCCGAGATTTGACCTAAAATCGAACATAAATTCGGATTACGTCGACCTTCATCTCCCGGTACACAAAACTTTAAACTAACGTAAATTTTGACTCGTTTGGAGCTACAAGCTCTATCTTACATCAAATCGAAGCTAAAAAGAATCTCCACAACTCTATCCTATAATAAAAATCTGGACTCAAACTTAACTTTAGAAAGATAGCCTTGAAAAATCTGATTAAAAATGACACTTTGCAAATCACGTTTCTACCCCCTTTTCAACCCATCCAAACTACTCCTATGATCCTAAAATCATCTATAAACTACCCTAACACTTCAACAACATCCTAAATCACTTGAATGATTCATTCACACAAAACCCATTTCATGAAAAGTACATGCAATCTAACCAACAAAATTTAAAACCATCTAAACATGTATTTGAACTCATCCAATTAACCAAAATAAATCAAAAATCAAAATCAACAAACACCCCCTTTTGGCCGTGGGGTTTGATGAACAAAAACACCAAAAAAAAATGTTTTTTAGCCTTTTTAACTTACACTCCATGTTTATAAACACTTTTCATAAACATAAACATAAACATAAACATAAATTTTTTAGATCAAAACCCACATAATTATGAAAAATAATTTTTGAAAAATTGATGATAATGCATGTATGATTTAAGTGGTTAGAATCACTTACAATGATGAAAGAAAGGTTGGTCTATGATTATAAATTCCAAAAACCTAAAAAAAATTGTGGTGTGATGGTGGTTATGGTGTAGCCGTCGGCTAGAGAGAAAAGAGGGAGAGGGTGGGATATTTTTTGGGTGAAAATGTGTTTGTGTGTGTTTGGTTGTTTGTTTTGTAAAAGGCAGAATTTCATATATATCCTTCCTTGAGTTCAAAATTTCATATATATCCTTCCTATGGTTCAAAATTTCATATATATCCTTCCTATGGTTCAAAATTTCATATATATCCAATCTAACATAAAAATTACATATTATTACTATCATTTAATTTTAAAATGACCATTATACGTTTCTTTCTTCCGAAATAAACATTTGTTTTTTACGTTGAGCTTGTATTGGCGTTCTATATTTTAAATGATAAGAAAGTTAAACTAATTTATTACAATTTGGCCATGATTTCGTAATTTATGTTGTTGCCTTTTTAGAAAACAATTTCACTAAATGGATATAACTAGAGCACGTAATTAACTCAATTTTTAGTGATATTTATTTTGACACAACTAAAATACTTTTTTGGCCATGAAATGTTTGTTGTTGACGGCATCAAGTGGACGCAACAGTGTTCTTTTGAGAGTTTAATAGTTATGAAAAATTAAACTGGTATAAAAATGATATATAAATGAGATAAATATGTATTTTAAAGTTTTATTTATAAGTAAATTAAGTATTTGGATATATATGAAATTTTATTTTTTAGATTGGATATATATGTAATTTTTAAGCTAGATTGGATATATATGAAATTTTGAATCATAAGAAAGATATATATGAAATTTTGAACCAAAAGAGGGATATATATGAAATTTTCCCTTTGTAAAATTAGGAGGGACCTTTGTGCAATTTTGGCTTTCTTTTGGCCTTAATGGCAAACAAGTATTTAAAGAGCGGGAATTTAATCCAAATGTCGGTTTTGAATTTTTACGAGAGTCAGGGTTCATCTCGGCTACTCCAAAATGATTTTAAATGGTTCAAACGCACCAAAAATGAAATAAAAACGGTTCCGACTCGACTTAACACGAAATAAAAATAAAAACTTCAAAAAATCCAAATATTAATCAATCGATAATAAAAGATAAATTTCGGGCATCCGTCGATATCGTAATCGTCATCGGTTCCTCTTAAATCATGAAACGTTAAAATTAACTCCAACCTTGGTTTTAACTTATACCGTCAAACATATAAACGACAAAAATTCTAAAAATTTCAAAAATATACGTAAAATAGGATTATAGTGACGTCGATTTCTGGGGTGTTACACCATCAAACATTCCCAAATGGTCAAGAGTACTTAGGATAGACACATGACACCCAAAAGGTCTTAAATGACTTATGGCTGGTTTAACACCAGTCAAAAGTTCGTAAGGTGTTTTGTTTTGAGGCTTGGTCACTAAGACTCTATTTAACACATAACATGCAGGATTGATTGCTTCTGCCCAAAATGTATTTAGCAAAAGAGAATCAGCCAGCATAGTTCTAGCAGCCTCAATTAGTGTCCTATTTTTCATTTCAGCTACTCCATTTTGTTGTGGAGTCCTAGGATTACTAAATTGTCTCTTAATGCCTTTAGACCTACAAAATTCATCAAATTCAACATTTTTGAATTTTGTTCCATTATCTGTCCTAACGATTAAGACTTGTTTAGTGAACTGCTTTTCAACTAAAGTGATAAAACACTTAAGTAATTCATTGGTTTCATTCTTAAGAGCTAAAAAGAAAACCCAACTAAATCTATTGTAATCATCAGTTATGACTAGACAAAAGGTCTTATGACTAATGCTTCTTACAAAAACTGGACCAAACAAATCCATATGCAAACGTTGCAAAGGCTTTGTCACAGTATTGGAGTAATAGTATGAATATTAAAGGTGTACATATTTTCTGGCCTGGGTACTTTAAGTAGTACTTGAGATTCTTTTGGCATCTCAAAGTCTTTAGACAGCACCAAGCAGTCTTTGTCTGTGAACAACACCTTGTTCTTCTTATCACACATTTGTGACACAGAAAAGAGATTGAATTCATTCAATTCTTTCACAAAGAACACATCTTCAAATTCCAACTTACCTGTATTGATTTTCCCTTTGCCAGTAATTCTACCTTTGCTACCTCCAAAGGCTACTGGTCCTCCTCTGAATTCTTCAAATTCAGCAAGGAAATCTTTATTCTCTGTCATATGTCTTGAGCATCTACTATCTACTATACCTTTATCTTTCAATTCATCAATTAGATGCCCCTGCACATAAACAAAACTTATTAGTTTTTAACAGGGACCCAAGCTACATTTGGCTCAGATCTTGTGGGACCTACACACTTAAGAGTCTGTTCAGAAGCATTCCCAGTAATGTTGCTTTTGCTCTTATACTTCATGGTTTGGGTTATGTACTCAAAGACATAGGGTGACTCTATGTGCTCAGACTTCTTTGCCTTAAGTTTAGCAGTACTTGCTTTAACACGTGGTTTTTGTCTTTTAGGAACCAACATTTGCACTGGTTTATTATTAGGATTACTTCTAGATGCTTTGAATTTCTCAACAACATTCTTAGAAGTCTTGGGGAACTTTGGTTTAACAAACTTTGAACCAACAGTACTTGAGTTTGGTTTAGCAGTACTTGCAGTTCTAGACTTACCGGTACTTGGTTTACCAAACTTCAAAGGTACTAGACCTTGTTTCATAAGTACTGCTCTAGGAACAAAATTTTTAGTAGAGTTGTTTTTAACCTGTTTAGCTACCCATTTTGAATGATCAAACTTAGGTTTGTTATTTTTAAGTTTCTGTTTCCTATTAACCTGTGCATTTTTTCCATTATTGTTTTTCATGACCTTTTGTACAGCCTTTTGTTTCACAATTTTATCTTCATGCAGAGTACAATCTTTGATAAAATGACTTAGACTACCGCAAACATAACATCATTTTCTTTTCAAAGAAGACCCAAAAGGTTGTTTTGACCTGACTTTCTCAAAACCTAACCCACCCCTCTTGGTTGTATTATGTTTTACATCATTATCCATTGTCTTGCTAGGAGATTTTACCTGCTTGGGAGCAGAACTAGTTTTAGATTCTTCAGAAACAAAATTGTTATTAAAGGTGGATAAACAATGTTCTTGGTTACAACAGTCTTATTTTGGGACAAAGTACTAGAGTTTGAGGTATTAAAGACCTTTGGTTCTTCTAACTATATTCTTGTATCATTACTAGGGGCATAAAAATTCCTGATAATGGTGGAGGAACTGCCTTCATTACTTCAGCATATCTATCATTTTCAGGTGTACTACCTGACTCACTAGAACTATCAAAAATCCCCTTTAACAGGTCCTTGTCAGTTAAAGTTATCCCAGGTTGGTCCTCAATATATCCTAGGCCTGACTTATCATAATACCTCATTTCTGAGTTAATCAGTTTACCCAATCCTTTAGAGGATTCTTACCAATTATTAATCACTTCCTTTTCATTATAAAGACTGACTTTTAAAGCTTCATTTTCTGCTGACACTTTTAAAAGTTGTCTTTCAAAGGCTTAAATTTCCACATCTTTTTCCCTCATTCGAAGAGTTAAGATTCTTATTTTCTCTTCATAGTTTTGTTGACCCTTTTTATACAAAACTATATTTTCTTCTAACTTAGCAACACCCTGTTTAAAAGCATTTAGTTCTACAGTGCAAGTGTTGACTTTATGATACTATTCATCTAGTTCTACTTTTAAGCTATTAATTTTAAGAAGACAGTCTTTAGAACAAGGATGTACCTCAGTATCTTCTTGTGAGAGAGCCATTAAACCAAGCTCTTCTTCTTCTTCATCTTCAGTACAGTTCACCACTCCATCTACAGTCAACAATGCTTTGGTTCCTTTGGGATTCCTGCTGTTTCCTTTAGGAAGGCTTTCAGTAATTCTTGGGTTGGTTTTATAGCTGTTCTTGGACTTTTAACTGCTACTCTCAGCTTTGTCTCTAGTGCATTCTCTTGCAAAGTGTCCATTCCTTCCATAGTTATAGCATTCAACCTTGGACTTCTCATATCCTAATGGCTCATTAGGATCAACAGTCATCTTTCTTCCAGTCTTCTTGAAGAACCTGTTAGATCTTACTGAAACCATAACAGCTTGCCATTTGAGATCCATCTCTTCAACATCAGCATCATCCATTTGGAAAAAGTCATTGAGTGTTAATCTTAGCATGTTGTCTTGTCCAGCAAATAATGAGAAGGCATCATTGTCACTAAACAATGGTGAAGATCTTCCTTGTATATTTTGAGAGACCATAGGGCTGCCTTCAGTAATTTGTGGGTAAGTACTACTTGTAAGTCCTCCAGCGGTATTTGTGAAGTATGTACCGCTGCTTGATCCACTAGCGGTATTATGAAAGTAAGTACCACTATTACCTTATGACACAAAGGCCAAGTTAGACTTTGTTGTAGCTGCTGCTTTGGTCACCTTAATGCCTTTTACATCCATCTCGTATGCTCTAAGATTATTGTAGAGATGATCAAAAGGAACTTTATCCAGATCATCTCTAGTGATGAAGTGCATAGCCATTGCCTTCCACTCTCGTGGAACACTCCTTAAGAACTTCAGATTAGCTTCTTCATTGGGAATAATTTGTCCATAAACTTCCAACTGAATAAGCAGCTTACTGAACCTTCCATGGCCACCATGGATCCTTCTAGACTAGATATTGAGAAGCTATTGATTTCTTGCTTCAAAACAATCTTCTTTATTTTCTTAGATTTGTCATTAACTCCAAATCTATGTTTGATAGCCTCCCACATAGCCTTTGCATCCTTAAAGTGATGAAAGCTAGGTAAGATGTCTTTTGAAAGAGCCATAGCCAGAGCAGTTCTGGCCTTTCTTTCTCTGATCTCTACTTGTACCTCCTCAGCAGCCACATCAGGTAGAGCATAACATGTACCATCAGGCAACTAGTATAGCTTCTTAGGTGTATTCCCATTCTTGATAACTTGCCACACGGTGTGATATGTGTGATTCAAGTAATGTTCCATCTGCATAGCCCATGTCTCATAGTTGTCACCTTTGAGCACTAGGAGTTTAACATCAGACAGAGTATGAGAAGGTGTTGTAGTTGTAGAGGTAACTACAGCATTCACGGCTTGAACACCTTGTGCTGGTGCATGATTCACAACTTGAGGCTGTCCCTGTGGTATTGGATCAGGATCTGGAATATCTTTCAAGTGAGGGTCACCACCAGGTTGAGACATTGAGTTTTGGTGTGAGTGGAGTGTTTGGGGTTGTGTTTTTCTTTTTCAGAGTTTCTCAACAAGCTCTGATACCACTTGTTGATCCCTTTGGTTGGATCTATATTCTGTTAAGAACTAGTATAGTAGTTTGTAATCAAACTAAAACAGTTTGAGAACTCTTACTCAAACTGAATAAGTTATGCAGAATCTAACTTATAAAGCACAGAAGAACAGAATTACATTTAACTATTCGATTCTCTTATTAATCGACTTGAATAGGTACATGAATGACATTGTACCTATGTTCCTTTAATAGAGTAAGGAACCCTAGAAACCTTAGAATATTCTATAAAGATAACTATATCACAGACGATATATTATCAATATTCTAACTATTTAAGTATATCACATAAGATGTACTCTAACTATAACTATGACATATCTTATACAAAGATATATTCGTCCTAATCAATATAGCAGTACTTACTTTATAAGTAGCAGTACTTACTATGTACCACGTTAACACTAACGGTACTTGAAAGATACTAACAGTACTTCAATAACACTAACGGTACTTGACACTTAACAAAAAATTCCCAACAGTAAGGATTCATGATCCACGGTCGCGGGGGTTGCATCCCTCTTATGCGCCAAGTTGAATTATTAGGTTCACTTAATCCTCTTGCTTCTCATGGAAACATATAGTACATGTACGACTGAATGAATGCATATGAATAAGAAATAATTCTAAGAACATAAAAACAAAAAATATTCTTAAGTATAAAAGAAATATTGTTTGCACTAGAACAAGTCGTGGAGCTAGCTAGGCACCAATGCGTTTGATTATCATGGTTACGTTTTTTTTGACAGAATGATAAAATCCTAAGAAAAATAAGACCTAGAAAACAGAAAAGACAGAATTACATGGATCTTTATTGGAGTTGTCTACAGCTAGATGTCCATTCGGAGGTCGTAGCCTTTTAGAGATAACACTTTTTGAGGTTGCAGATGTTACATGTACAATCCAAATAACGACCTTCCATGTCACGTAACTTGTGCGCGCCTAGCCCCAAAGCTTCCACGACCTCATACGGTCCTTCCCACTTTGGGCCTAATTTCTTTGTGTTCTCCACGCGACTTGCCTCGTTTTCCGGATAAACAAAATCCCCTGGTCAGAAGGAAACGCCCCTAAACTTTGAGTCATAATAAGCCTTCATCCGCTCCTTAGCTTTAGCTTCATTGATGGCTGCTATCTCCCTTTTTTCCTCTAGCAAGTCTAGGTTGATCCCGAGTTCCTCGTCATTCGTGACAACATTAACCTCCGGCGTACGGATTGTTGGCATTCAAATCTCTGTTGGTATGACTGCCTCAGTCCCATAGGCTAATGCAAACGGAGTATCCTCATTAGCCGTTTTGATCATGGTTCAATGTGCCCATAAGACATGTGGTAGCTCGTCCACCCACTTGGCGTTTCTTTCATCCAAGCGTGCTTTGATTCCTTCACCCAAGCTTCTATTCGCTCGTTCGACCAAGCCATTGGTTTGTGGATGCTTGACTAACGCCAAGCGCTGTTTGATGTTTAGTGTGGCGCACCAATCCTTGAATGGATTGTCCGCAAACTGCTTCCCGATATCCGAGATATCTCCCCTGGCAAACCAAAATGACATACAATGTTTTCCCAAACAAACTTTTTTACCTGTTTTCCCGTGATTGTAGCGACCGCCTTAGCTTCAATCCAAAGAGTGAAGTAGTCCATGGTTACGCTTAAGAATTTAATACCTCCAGCTGCCACGGGAAAAGGCCCCGCTATGTCGATTCCCCATTTGTAAAATGGCCATGAGGCCGTGATAGGTGTTATCTCTTGCTGTGGATGACGCGGCACTGGCCTATGTACCTGACAATCGCTACACTTGAGAATCAAGTTGCGTGCATCTTGATGCTTGGTTGGCCAGTAATACCAGGTGCTTAAAGCTATTGCCACCACGGATCTGGGGCTAGCGTGCATGCCGCACGACCCTTCATGAATTTTGTAGCACCCCCATTTTTACCTTTACGCAGCGGAACATTGATCAGGGGTATTACTTCATAGTACCATAGTCACAATAATAGAAAATGCTAAAAAGACATTTTTGTAAAACAAATGTTATCATTCATTTATTTAAATCAGGGTTTAACAAACAACTGTACATACACTGTACAAACACAGGTTTCCTAAAGATGTAGTTTTATTGATAGAATGATAACTTATTCAAGACATCACCCTCCATAGCCTGCCAGTCTTCATTCACCTGAAATATATGCTTAAAGTCAACACAGGTTGAGTGAATTTATAGGTTTTAAACATCATTTGAATACAAGTATGAATCTCATGTTACAGTGTTATACACCAAGTTTTAAATTCATCAATTCTTAATGCACTAACTCATGACCCGCGACTAGACATTATCAGAAAAATCCAACAAATTGCCCTTAAGCAGGAAGATTGCCAGACTATCCCGAGTTATGCAAAATAAAGTATATCTGTTTAGCCTAGGAGTGGACCATTATCTGCTAGCAAGTGCGACTTGCCCAGATAGGAGATGTCAGTCTCCAATAGTACTATTCACGATATTAGCGCTCATTAAATGATTAGCGGTTCGCGATTAAAAAGGGACTTTGGATGGCAACAAGTAAACATAGTGTCAATAATCATGTAGACAACATACAAAAACACTTGTATTCTAATTTTGCATATATCCCCCTCACTGGTTTTCAAATTGTTTGTAAGCTTATAAAATGTGAGGGTATAAACTCACCTTAGTCTATAGTCTTTTGATTTATCCAACCACAACCTTCTCATGGAATCTGGACTGACACACAATATGCATATATATCAAGTGTTGGTCTTGAGTTCATTCTCTTTATTTAACATTCTTTGATTGAATTAATTTTGGAGTGATAGTATCAGTGTCCGGGGCATCATACTCAGAAGCCATTCTATAAACGTTTGAGGAGCGAGGACACTTTAAATCGTAAACCCAACCACTCAGTCAGAACGTAATATCGAGATGGAACATCTTTGTACAAAGCTCCCTACTAACATGACACAACACTTTTATTATATTTTGACTTTCAATGTTGGCAAAAATAGTCCTTGTTGTTATAGTTTGGTGTAATTACACTTTTTACCCTTTAAGTATAAAGTTTCATAAATTGCAATTTAAACCTTCATTATTTAACCTTAGGGTCTCAAACTTTAAAACATTTGTTATTATAGATTTTACTTTCATAAAATGACACTTTTGGCCGAAAATGATTTATAGTTTCAAAAATGACACTTTTAATCCCTGAACTTGTAAAAATTACATAACAAGCTCAAAAATGATCCAAATGATCTAGGATTTGGAAAAAAGGTTATGAACACATTTATAATCAAATTAACAACATTTCTTCAGAATTATAGCTTTTTAAATGGGTTTGTGCTCATTATTTTATGTAAATTACAAAAATAGGGTTTTAAGACATCTTTAACTTATAACTTTCATTAAAATGATGAAATGACTTAGTTTCTTTTAGATTATCTTTCTAAAGTAATTTTGGAATTATAACAAGTCTAATATAGTATTATAACAAGATCAAAGCTTTGTTTAACATAGATTTACCTAGGTAGCTCCAAAATGGCTCCTTATGGCGTCTTATGAACACAACTTGCTATCAAAGCTTCAATAGCTTCAATGGCTAGCTTCTAGACCTGTTTTTTGGTCTTGTGGGATGTCCTAAGACGTATATAGAGGAGGAAATGGAGAATGGGTATGAGATACAAAGGAAACGGGGTGCAAGTTTCAAATGAAGGTATACGCCCCTATTTATACTTTTTATGACCCTTAGCCTCCAAGTTATGCATTCAAACGTGTAATAAGAATATAGGGGTGACTAATGAAGGCTATTGAAGATCTACACAAGTTCATAGCTTGTAGCTTAGTCCTAATCTTTCCTTGTGGTCCAAAATAAGTCACGACAACATGTTGATAAGAATGGTGATGTGTAGCAAGAAAGGAGGTGATCCACCTACTTGTCACACTCCTAAAATATTTTAGGATGAATAAATATCTTGTTTTCAAACTTGGAATGGAGTTAAATGGTTTGAAAATGAGTTTTAGAGGGAAAATGTAAAACCGGATTCAAAATCTAGGGCTTATAACTTATGCTTTGTGTTTTTGGTGATTAAGGGATTAGGAAAGTGATTAGTGAATGATTAGTGCTCAATTAGGGTTTAGACATTCTATTTAAGAGATTTAGGTCCTTGGTGTGAAGTTTAACAAAGGTTTGATGTGAAAATGGGAAGTATAGATTTATAGATTAGGGTTTTCTAATGATCTAGGGTTTAATCTTAGCAAATGTGATTATCCTCCTCTTAGCTACTGATGTAAACTTAATATAGGTCCTAGAAACTGTATCTTAAGTGTCAAATGAGTTCTTACACTTGGTTTAAGGGTTTAGTTAGGGTAAACATGTCTAAAGAGTGAAAATATCTATTTTGACCTAATTTACAAGTCATGCATTGAAATATCGTACCTTGTGCATTAGGGTACTTTTACATTGTCTTAAAATCATTATAATATTAATTAAGTCCTATGAGTATTTTTAGACTTGTCCAAAAAGAACTATGTAGTGATTCCATGTAGATTTCTTAATATTATGGTTTTTAGGTCATTAATCCTAATGATTTTCTAACTTGGGTAATTAGGGTTTACATCATTATGCATGCTTATTCTAGGGCTTATATGATATGTTTATGACTTCTATGGGTTCTAAATTCTTAGCTTGAGGGTTTATATAAGTTGATCATATTCTAGGGTTATTTAAATAAGATTAAGGTTCTATGCTTTGAAAACTTATACTTTATGCTTTAATAATTTATAACTTGGTTTAAGATAAATGTATTATTATATTCTGATAACTTTTAGAACTCAGACTTGATATATACATGGTGTTTATAACATATAGGCATATGTTGCTGTGGAAATTATGATAGTGAGATCCATAAGTCAGTCATGAAGTATAGTGAAAATGCAAAAATTTCTAAGTAAAATCACCTTTTTATTTATGAACATGGATATTACATTAACCAAAACTACTGGATGTTATAGTCTCTCCCCCTTATTTAAAAGCTCGTCCAAAGATTTAACTAGAACTAGGTTTAACAGGAGAAAATAGATGTGGATATTTAGCTCGGAATTGATCTTCACGTTCCCAAGTATACTCAGGTCCTCTTTTCGAGTTCCATAGTACCTTAATTATTGGGATACGGCTCTGCTTCAAGATTTTCACTTCTCTATCCATAATTTCCACCGACTCTTCTATAAAATTTAACTTATCTTCGAGTTGAAGTTATTTCATTGGTATGATGAGAGATTCATCGGATAAGCACTTCTTAAGATTCGAAACATGAAAAGTATTGTGGACATTACTAAGCTCTTCAGGAAGCTCTAGTTTATATGCCACAGGGCCAACTATTTTGGTTATTTTGAATGGTCCTATATACCTTGGATTTAGTTTCTTCTTCTTTCCGAATCGAATAATTCCTTGACGATGTGAAACTTTCAACATAACATGATCTCCTACTGCAAATTCCAAAGGTTTACATCTAGTATTAGCGTAACTCCTTTGTCTATCTTGTGCAGCTTGTAATCGCTGTCAGATTTGAAGAATCTTTTCAATAGTTTCATGTATTATTTTTGTACTGTCAGTTGAATATCTCCAACTTCAGCTCAACAAACAGGCGATCAACACTTTCTTCCATAAAGTATCTCGAAAGGCGTTGCTTTAATACTAGCATGATAACTATTGTTATAAGAGAATTCTACTAAAGGTAGATGTTTCTCCTATCCTTTTCCAAAATCTATCACACAAGCTCTAAGCATATCCTCGAGAATTTGAATCGTTCTTTCACTTTGTCCATTTGTTTGTGGATGATATGCCGTACTCATATCCAATTGAGTACCTAAGGCACTTTGCATCGATCTCCAAAATACAGATGTAAAACGACTATCGCGATATGAGATAATAGATACAGGCACTCCGTGTTGTGAGATTATTTCCTTAATGTACAATCTCGAAAGAGTTTCCATACTATCGGTCTCTTTAATAGGAAGAAATCGTGCAGATTTTGTAAGACGATCGACAATAACCCAGATGGTATCATGTCCATTTGATGTCTTAGGTAATTTAGTCACAAAATCCATCGTAATTATTTCCCATTTCCATATTGGAATTTTTGTTTGTATCAATAGACCGGATGGTTTTTGATACTCTGCTTTAACTCTTGCACACGTTAAACACTTGCCAACGTATTCTGCTATGATTGCCTTCATGTTCGGCCACCAATAGAATTTCTTCAGATCTTGATACATCTTGTCGGAACCAGGATGTATAGAATACTTAGATTTATGAGACTCGTGCATAATCAAATCTCGTAAATTACCATGGGCAGGTAACCAACTACGATTTTTAATTACAACGAATTCCATCTTGACGAACTTCAAATTCTTTATCCATTCCTCTTAATTTATCTGCTCCAGCATTCTCTACTTTAACTGCTTCTTCTTGCGCTTCGAGAATTTGGGTAGGTAACTTTGGTAAAAGAGTTATCATTAATGATTTAACTCGTAACGACTTAACACGTTCTTTTCGACTTAAAGCATCAACTACTACATTGGCTTTACCAACGTCGTTGTCTCATATTCAATTCTTTCTGGTGAAGAATATATTGAAGACTCTTGTGATCGGTAAATACTACACACTTCGTACCATAGAGGTAATGTCTCCAGATCTTAAGAGCAAATATCACTGCTCCTAATTCTAGATCATGAGTAGTATAATTCTTCTCATTCGGTTTAAGCTGCCTTTATGCATAAGCAATAACTTTATTCCTTTACATAAGCACTGCTCCCATTCCTTGAATAGATGCATCACAGTAAACGATAAAGTTATCGTTACCTTCTGGTAATGCTAGGATAGGTGCTTCATACAACTTCTGTTTCAATAATTGAAAAGCTATCTCTTGACTATCTCCCCAGACAAACGATTTATTTTTCTGAGTTAATTCTGTTAAATCTGTAGCAATCTTTGAAAAACCTTCGATAAATCTTCGATAATACCCAACAAGTCCTAAAAGTTGTCTAATTTCTGTTGGCATACTAGGCTTACTCCAATTTTTCACCGCTTCAATCTTCGCAGGATCCACACGAATACCTTGGCTATCAATGACATGTCCTAGGAATTGAACAACATTGATCCAGAATTCGCATTTCGAGAACTTCGCATACAACTCCTCCTTCTTAAGTAACTCGAGAATTATACCAAGATGCTTGGCACGTTCTTATCTATTACGAGAGTAAATAAGAATATCATCGATAAACACGATTAAAAATTTATCCAAGTAAGGCTTACACACTCTGTTCATGAGGTCCATGAAAACAGCTGGTGCATTGGTTAAACCAAAAGGCATAACTTGAAATTCATAATGTCCGTATCGTGTCCTGAAAGCAGTTTAAGGAATATCGTCTTCCTTAACTCTTAATTGATGATAACCTGACCGTAAATCAATTTTCGAATATACGCATGATCCTTGAAGTTGATCAAATAAATCGTCGATTCTGGGTAATGGGTAACGATTCTTTATAGTAAGTTTGTTTATCTAACACCCCCAAATCGTATGCGCAGCGGAACTACAACATTTGGGTGCTAGGCAGTTATCATTACACACAAGCTATTTCGAACGACTCAAAGAGACGTAGAAGTTTAAACATAAATTAAACATTGTTAAAACATCAAAGTCTACTTCTTCCCAAACCCTATATAGAATACAAGACAGAGTTGCGTTTAGGTCCCCACTAAATCTCAACCCAAAAATACATTACTTATTTCAAATGACATAATATAGAAGTTTAAGTGATAAAAGGGAGGAAAGACAAAGTAGACCGCCAAGCCACAACAACTTCCATCCTCGCATGCTCCCTTCTACCATATCATCGATTACCTAAAACACATGCTTAAAGGGGTCAACAGATAATGTTGAGCGAAATTTATAGGTTTTACAATCTGATTTTTGAACATAAGTGTATAAAATCAATCACGATCATTTATAGAATTGTCTATCAAACAATCTATAATTCAAGGTTATTATCGTTAGCAATAGCTAATAATTATGTTTAAGCTCATGACACTAATCCGTTAACTCAATCACCCGCGTACATTTACCGGCATGATTAAGATGAAACTAGTGCCCCTTCTAAAGGCATTAGTTGCAATTATACCTTATTTCTTATCACAAGTTATCTGTCCACAGAGGGTACTCAACGTACTAGCTCTCGTCTCGGATAGGGTCGTCAACCCCATAGTACTATCAATTGTATAAGCGTCAATTTCCAATCCATACGAGGATTAAATAATAGTTAATAGTTCATGAATATAGGGTCTTTTTCAACTAGGTACTCAACACAATTCAAGCAACTTTTGGGTCCAACAATCATTCATGACTTATGTTCGTTCTTATCTAAAATAGCATGCATCCCCCTCGCGGGTAAAACCATTTAAAAGTGTAATAAGCGAGGCTATAAACTCACCCTGCGTAGTAGTAGTGGTTCTAGCAAAGACGTAACAAAAATATCACCGACAATGTGGTTGCCCCGGAAAATCTAACACGTGACCTAAAAATCAAAATACGAAAACCGAATCAATACTCCGTGTACATCATTGTACTAAACACGCGTATAATAAAAAACTTATTGCTTATGAAACTCACGCCAAAACTCATACAAGTGATTATTACTAGACTCGTACTATCTATCTATGTAATTAAAATGTTTCCTACTTTATGATTTTGTCGGTACTTACCAAAAGTACGGGCTGTTTTCTAATACTTAAGCATCACTATAAATTATGAGAAAATTTGTAAAAATTTCTTACAACCTGTAGAAATCCCATTTTAAATTCCATAGAAAGTTTTCACTTTTAAGACCCTTTACCCATTACATCACTAGACGTAAACTTTTCGGACAGATTTGCATCTTTACAATGTAAGACTTCTTTGACTCATTTAAAATATACTATTAGCTAATTTGACTCCTAAGTCTAAAAATAGACTCAAAAACACAGGTTTAGCACCAAAGAACAACTTTCAATTCTTTATAAAACTCTATCTATGGTCTCCGAGATTTGACCTAAAACCAAACATAATTTCGGGTTATGTTGATTTTCATCTCCCGGTACACGAAATTTCAAAGTGGCATAACGTTTGACTCGTTTGGAGTCGTAAGCTCATTTTTATACCAAATCGAAGCTAAGACAATGCTCTAAAACTACATCCTAGCCTCATGACCTGTTTTCAAAGTTAAACCTACGAAAACTTGCTTAAACAATATGCCTAATTTTTCCTTCCTCAAAATCAACTCAACACATGTTTCCATTCCATTCTAACGTCACCTAGACCTATATTAACCACTTATAAACCATCACAAACATCCTAATCATCCTATACTACTAAGAAAATCAAACCTTCACAAAAACCCAATTCCTAAATCACACATGCAATGAGTTTAACCTATCTAAAAACATCAAAAACATAACTCTCTACGTAACCCCACATCAATAAACATCAAACACCAAGAACAACCAAACACCCCCATTTGGCTGTGGGGTGTTGATGTCCAAAACACCCAAACCAAAATTATTTTGGTTGGTTTTATGGATGATTAATCATCACCAACACATCAATCAAACATGCAAATGGTCTAATTAAATCAAAACATGTTTTTAAATATCTTTGATTCTTGAATAATTTAAGTTAGTGCATGTTGTTAATGATTGCACAAAAACACTTACAAGGGGTATTTAGGAAGTGGTCTAAACTTGGATTGTTCAAAATAAAAAAGGAAAAAAATGTATGGTGGTGGTGGTTTGGAGGCCGACGGCCAAAGAGAGAGGAGAAGGAGAGAAAGAAATTTTTGAAAATGATTTTTGTTGTGTGTTTTTCCTTCCTTCCATTTTGTTATATTTTGAGGGGTCTATTTTGTCATCTTGGTTTTCTTTTGGCCTCATTTTTACACGACAAATTTTAGTAGCTGGAATCGACTTACTAGTTGGTTTTGAAAATTTGCGGGAGTCGGGGGTCACCCCAAACACTTGGAAATACTTTTAAAGCAATTTAAACGCACCCGGGATATGATAAAACGCACCCGGCTCGACTTAACACGAACTAAAAATAAAACTCTAGAAAAATTCTAATATCGACAAAGAGACAATAAAACGTAAAAATTGGGCATCCGTCGGGATCGTAGTCGTCGTCAGCTTTCTTAAATCGTCAATCGTCAATATTACGACCTTAAACGTTGGTTTCAACTTAAACTGTCAAATATATAATAAACGAAATTTCTTAAAATTTTCAAAAATATTCGTAATTTAGGGTAAAACAAATTACATCGGGTTCTGGGTATCACATCCACCCCTCCTTAAAGAGAGCGACATCTCGGCGCTCGCCTCTTCTTATACTCACATTTTGTGCCGCTGGAACAGATGAGGATATCTCTCTTTGAAGAAGTCCTCACGTTCCCATGTGTATTCCGGTCCACGTTTAGAATTCCATCGTACCTTTACAATGGGAATTCTACTGTGCTTCAATCTCTGAACCTCTCAGTCCATAATCTCTCCTGGTTCCTCCACATAGTGCATTTTATCGTCAAGCTGAATCTCGTCCAAAGGAATCACCAATTCCTTATCCGCAAAACATTTCTTCAAGTTCGATACGTGAAACGTGTTGTGAATAGCACTAAGCTCATTCGGCAATTCTAACTTATAAGCTACAGGTCCAATTCATCTAACAATCTTGAATGGTCCAATATACCTTGGACTCAGCTTTCCTCTCTTTCCAAAACGTATCACACACTTCCATGGTGACACCTTAAGCATGACCTTGTCTCCGACCTCAAATTCTAACGGTTTCCTTCTATTATCAGCGTAACTCTTCTGTCGGCTTCTCACAGCAAGTAAACGGTTCTTAATTTGCACAATCTTCTCTGTAGTCTCTAAAACCATTTCGGGCCCAGTCAACTAACTTTCTCCCATTTCGCTCCAACACACAGGAGACCTATATTTCCTTCCATACAATGCTTCAAATGGGGCAGCCTTAATACTCGCATGATAACTGTTATTATACGAAAACTCCACTAAAGGTAAATGGCGTTCCCAGCTCCCTCCGAAATCAATCACGCATGCTCGAAGCATGTCCTCCAACGTTTGAATTGTTCGTTCGCTTTGGCCATCAGTTTTAGGATGATAGGTCATGCTCAAACTCAATATGGTGCCCATCGCACGTTGAAGAGATTTCCAAAATTCCGAAGTAAATCTGCTGTCGCGATCCGAGATGATGGATAGAGGTACTCCATGTCGACAAACAATTTCCTTCACGTACACACTGGCAAGTTTCTCCATGCTATACGTCTTCTTCATAGGTAAAAAGTGAGCAGATTTCGTCAATCTATCCACAATCACCCAAATCATATCACAACCACTAGGAGTCCTAGGTAAACCCGTCACGAAGTCCATAGCGATCTTTTCCCATGTCCATTCTGGAATCTCATGTTGTACCAACAACCCAGACGGTCTCTTATGCTCAGCTTTAACTTCCGCGCAAGTTAAACACTTACTGACGTAACGAGCATTTTCTGCCTTCATATTCGGCCACCAGTAGACTTTCTTCATATCGTGATACATCTTATCCGCTACAGGATGTATCGAGTACTTCGACTTATGAGACTCATTCATGACCAAATCTCGCACTCCAGGCGTTCCTTCCTCAGGTAGACATAGCGGTAACCAAATCCGATTTTCAAAATATCTCAGCACGTCTGACTTTACCACAAAAAGAGGTTTCTTCAGTCTTCCCAGATTCTCAGCGCCAATATTTTCTTTCATCAATCCCTTCTCTTGTGCTTTCAATAT
The DNA here is from genome assembly GCA_025667525.1 of Glebionis coronaria. Classification (NCBI taxonomy): domain Eukaryota; kingdom Viridiplantae; phylum Streptophyta; class Magnoliopsida; order Asterales; family Asteraceae; genus Glebionis; species Glebionis coronaria. Next base: position 276,118,803 of record CM046874.1, read on the forward strand.
CGTTCCGGTCAAATCAACACCCTCGGTCATCACTAATGCTCTGGCTCTCAAAGTTTTCTCCCTATCCTTCCTACTAAGTGCATCCGCTACAACCTTCGCCTTGCCAGGATGGTAGCGAATCTCGCAGCCATAGTCACTCAGTAGCTCCACCCATCATCTTTGTCTCATATTCAACTCCTTCTGGTCCAATATGTGCTGCAAACTCTTGTGGTCAGTGAATACAACACACTTAGTTCCATACAAGTAGTGTCTCCACAATTTTAGCGCAAAAACTACAGCTCCCAGTTCCAAATCGTGCATAGTGTAGTTTTCCTCGTGCTTCCTCAATTGCCTCGATGCGTAAGCGATCACCTTCTCACGTTGCATCAAAACAGCTCCATAACCCTTATGAGACGCGTCACAATAAACCATGAAGTCTTCGATTCCTTCCGGCAATGACAATATCGGATCGGAACACAGTTTGTCCTTAAGTGTTTTAAAAGCGATTTCTTCATCATTTCCCCATTCAAACACCCGGTTCTTCTCAGTAAGCTTGGTCAACGGCTTTGTAATCAACAAAAACCCTTCGATGAATCTCTGATAATAACCAGCTAAACCAAGAAATTGTCGAACTTCTGTCGGCGTTGTCGGTGCCGACCATTCTTTAATTGCCTCCACCATGGCAGGATCTCCACGAACTCCTTTGTTGTCAATCACATGCCCAAGAAATTGTACAGATTCCAACCAAAATTCACACTTGGAGAATTTTGTGTATAACTTCTCTTTCTTCAACAGTTCCAATATCTTCCTCAAGTGCTCCTCATATTCTTCTTTGCTCTTGGAGTAAATAAGAATATCATCAATGAATACAATGACAAACTTATCCAAATACGGCTTGCACACCCGATTCATAAGATCCATGAACACTGCAGGCGCATTCGTTAATCCAAAAGGCATCACTTGGAATTCAAAATGTCCATATCGCGTACGACAAGCAGTTATAGGAATATCCTCCTCTCTAACTCGCAGTTGATGATACCCTGATCTCAGGTCGATCTTCGAGTACACACAGGATCCTTGCCACTGATCAAATAAATCGTCAATACTCGGCAATGGATATCGATTCTTAACCGTCAATTTGTTAAGCTCTCGATAGTCGATACACATTCTAAACGACCCGTCATTCTTGTTTACAAATAATACAGGCGCTCCCCATGGCGATGAACTCAGTCTAATAAACCCCTTATCCATCAATTCTTTCAATTAATCAGATAACTCATTCAGTTCTGACGGTGCCAATCGATAAGGTGCACGAGCAACTGGTGCAGCTCCTGGCATCAAATCGATCCGAAATTACACTTCACGAGAGGGCGGTAAACCTGGCAACTTATCAGGAAAAACTTCCGGATACTCTCGAATCACTGGCACCTCTTCCAACTTTGTCTCTACATTACCATTGCTATAAATCTACGCCCGAAATACATCGCCTCCTTCTTCCATATACCTCATCATCTTCAAGAAAGATATTACTCTCAGACGAGAAGTACATTCATTACCCTTCACAGTCAATACCCTATTTCTCAACGGGATCTGGACCAACCTTTCTCCACAAACAATCACCGCACTATGAGCCATTAACCAATCCATCCCAATAATCACGTCAAAAGATCCTAGCTCTATAGGCATTAAGTCTATATCGAAGGCATAATTCCCTAACTTCAAGGAACACCTTCTTAGTATAGAATTAGTACAAACATACTTTCCATCGGCTAATTCCACATTATAATTAGTCGTTAGCATCATCGGTTCTCTATTGACAAGGCGACTAAATTTTACGTCTACAAAGCTTTTGTTGGATCCAGAATCAAATAATACACTAGCATAACGAGCGTCAAGTAGAAACGTCCCGGTCACCACATCCGGGCCTTGAGGTTTGTCAGCGGTAACCACTCTATATACGGCAGCAGCAGCATTTCCACCCTGTCTATTCCCAGCTTTCGGACAGTTTCCTTGTTTGTGCCCCTTTTCTCCACAACCAAAACACACCATTACTCTAGTGGAATTCGCCCCTGTAGCCACACCTCTAGATCGACATTCTGCAGCTCTATGGCCAGCCTCCCGACACTTGCCACATGCAGGAGGAAAATTCCCAATGTGGTAAAAATTACAACGGCAATGATGTTGGAGTTTTTACTACTCTTTAGGAAAAGAGCAATAAATAGGGCAAGTGTGCACGACGATTTAGGAAAACCGTGTGTGAATGACCCTAAAAGTGAGTTCGTTCTCGAGGAGGCAAGTGCGTTGTGTATTGAATTGATATTGATTTGTGATTATATGATTGAGAAAGAAATGGGATTAGAAGAGAAAGACGGTTACAAAGACGGATTAAACTAAGACGAAAAAGGCGATCACGCAAAACCGTAAATAGTGCCAAAATTAAAATTTTAACCTAAAAATTCCTAAAAATTACTAAAAATCCCCAATAATATTCTAAGAGTTTACAAAAAATCTAAACTTGCTAAAACCTTTTAATTAATTAGATAATGACTTTTTAATGCTAATTAAAGCCCTAAAAATCACTATTAATTATTAAAAAGCCCTAAACAAGATCTTATAGTTTGTAAACCTCAAAAATATCCTAATTAAGCTAAAAACTATTTTTAAAAATTTTAAAACCAAATTAAACTATTTTTAAACACTTAAAAACTATTAAAATCACTTAAATCTTAAATTAATTCTAGAAATTAATTGAAAAGTCCTAAAAATATTTGGAAAGTGACAAAACTACTAATTAAGTGTCCTTAACCTAGGAAAAATGTAAAAACTAAAAAAAATCAAACTTCAATTTTTAGTAATAAAATAATATTAAAATAATCAAAAAAATTCAAAGTTCATAAAAAAATTCTAAAAAATTACCAAAAATCTAGAATAATGTAACTAAGACAAAGATGCAATTAAAATTTTCGGAAACCTATTTAATAATTTAATATTAAATTTTAAAGATAGCTAAAAACCCTAAAATCCAATAAAATCAAAAATAAGCTAAATTGAAAACTTAAAAAGCTGTAAACCTCAAAAATATAATTCAAAATCTAAAAACTATTTTTTCAGATTTTTAAATTACCTTTTTCTATTTTTTAATAACTTTTTAAAATTAAAACTTAAAATAATCCTAGAAAATTAATTAATAATAGGAAAAATAAACTTTTAAACAGAAAAGTCCTAAAACCTAATACAAACCTAAGAAAAATGCTAAACAGTGAAAACCTCAAAGAAATAAGCAGAAATAAGCTTATGAATAAGTTGTTAGCTAAAATAAGCTACAAAACAAATGCCCTTAAGTAATTAATGAAATGAACCTTGTGCATAGAAAAGCACTTGGATCACTGGTTAACACGTATAGTCCTCCAACGAGGGGTCCCGTGTTCGAGCCCAGGCCAAGGAGCTTTTTGCAAAAACTTTTTCTTTTTTTTTTACTTTAAAACTTAATCCAGTAACTTAAATCACTCCAAAACTCACTTAATCAAAGGAAATAAACAAGAATCAAAGCCTATGAGACCAAAAACGTGCCTAGATGTGAACTTTGTTTCTGATGAACACAAGTGATTTCTTCACTTTTGCAGATTGGATCAAGAGGACTTAATCCTTGATTTTGGTGTTGTTTTTGGTGGACAAATGGCACCCCTACACTCAGTTGGAGTGTAGGGAGTCAATACAAACAAAAAACAAGCACAAGAAATCACATAAAATCAATCCAAATGAGCAAACAAGTTCTGATAAAGGCTATGTTGACTGATGAGTATTGACACCTAAATTACTTGCATAAAAACGAATTTCCAAGGCTCAAATCTTGCAAATAAGCTCACAAACTGACATACAACTGATTCACAATCCTCAAATGACCTAAAATCTAGCAGTATATCAATTTTGATGCACAAATTCACAAAATTTCAGTCACTAAAAGCAGTTAGCTGATTTTTACCATTTTTTCAAAATTTTAAGCATGCAAATGTTTAAAAACCCTTCCAAGGTGAAAGCCAATAGCATGTATCATCCACTATCAACCAAAGGAGAATGTCTAACCAAGTTTCACACAAGATTAACAACAACTTGACCAACTAAAAACCTATTCCAAACACCCCTTAATATCTGCAAATCAAAAATTTAACAAGCAGTCCTACTAAAATATAATCCAAACTGAATCAAGATACTTCTAACAAGCATACAAACATAAATTGAGCACAAACTAACACTTAAACTAACACTTAAACACTTAGCATGCAAATCACACATAAACTGAAAATTTCTTTCAAAACTGAAAAAGGTCAAGTAAGCTACCTTGTTGGGCCTACATCTAGGCCCAACAGTGACTGAATAGTCACCTCCTACAAGCTCGGGCTTGTGCTGACTTTTGGTAAGATGATTATGAAGGATTTCTTTAACAAAAAAAATGGATAGAGATGGCTCTTGTTTTGAACCTGCTAAGAACAAACCATAACAACAAAAGTGACCTGGTATGAGAGCCAATGAGCTATAAGAATGACTTATTGACAAGTCTCCTTATAGCTTATAGCTTTTTAAATGAAACAGTGACCTTAAAAACTGGTTTTTAAGGCTTTCTGAAAATTTCCAATGAAACTTAAATCAACAAATACCTCAAACCTTACTTGAGCTTGATATTTAACAAGAATATCAGGCTCATGTAATCAGTCTAAAGCACTTGGAATGGTAAATTAAAACTGGACAAACTTGAGTCTCCAAACAACACAAAAACAGGAAATGAAAATTTTTAACTTGAAAACTTAAAAATGCAAAATGAAAAGTAAGAGGGCTCTTTTGTTTCTCGTCAACAACTCAACACCATTTCATTTCATTAAATAAAACTGGATTTACAAGGCTATGACCAAGGAGAAGGAAAAAAGAACAGGTAAACTAAAGTCCTATCATGCCTTTATATAATAGGCTACAAATGCTTCTAGAACTGAATAGAACTCTAAAACCCTAATAACTTGAACTTCCCAAGCTACCCTTGGACGAATATTTGAAGATGCCAGTTAGATGCCATTTTTTTTAACTTGTCAAGAGCCCATGTGATGATTCTTGGACGTTTGTGAGATGCCAGCAGTGAAAAAGAGGATCTTGGTCGTCCATTTTGCCTTTGGGAGCACGAAAATGTTGTGAGTTATTGATCTTGCTGTCATCTTTTTTTTTGGGAGTGAATAGTGGGGCAGGGGAGGGTGGCACAATCATGTGAGGTGATGGTGATGGGAGTTTAAGGGTGGTTTTAGGTTTAAGTGATGGTTAATCATGGATCTGGAGCAAATAAACAAAAAAACCCTTTGATTTGATAAGTGTTCATCCTGGGGATTATTAGGGTTTAAGGGTGGATTAGGGGGTGGTTTAATCCGGTTTGGGTTTAATGAGTTTTAAAATAAATTTTTGGAGGGAAGGGTGATGTAGTGTTTTTGCAACCCTTTAGGAAAAGAGAGGCAAAGTAGTGGTAAGCGTTAAGTGTCGGTTTAGGAAAACCGAGCACTAATGACCAAACAAGTTCGTTTCCCAAGGAGGCAAGTGCGTTGTGTTAAGAGTTGATTAATGTTTGTGATTATATGATTGAGAAAGAAATGGGATTAGAAGAGAAAGACGGTTACAAAGACGAATTAAACTACGACGAAAAAGGTGAACACGTAAAGTCGTAAATAGTGCCAAAATTAAAATTTTAACCTAAAAATTCCTAAAAATTTCTAAAAATCCCCAATAATATTCTAAGAGTTTACAAAAAATCCAAACTTGCTAAAACCTTTTAATTAATTAGATAATGACTTTTTAATGCTAATTAAAGCCCTAAAAATCACTTTTAATTATTAAAAAGCCTTAAACAAGATCTAATAGTTTGTAAACCTCAAAATATCCTAATTAAGCTAAAAACTATTTTTAAAAATTTTAAAACCAAATTAAACTATTTTTAAACACTTAAAAACTATTAAAATTTATTAAATCCTAAATTAATTATAGAAATTAATTGAAAAGTCTAAAAAATATTTGGAAAGTGACAAAACTCCTAATTAAGTGTCCTTAACCTAGGAAAAATGTAAAAACTTTAAAAATAAAACTTTAATTTTTATTAATAAAATAATATTAAAATATTCAAAAAAATAAAAAGTTTGTAAATAAATTCTAGAAAATTACCAAAAATCCTAAATAATGTAGCTAAAACAAAAATGCAATCCAAATTTTCTGAAACCTATTTAATAATTTTATATTAAATTTTAAAGTTGCTTAAAAACCCTAAAATCCTATAAAATTAAAAATAAGCTAAATTGAAAACTTAAAAAGCTGTAAACCTCAAAAATGTGATTAAAAACCTAAAAACTATTTTTTCATATTTTTAAATTACCTTTTACTATTTTTTAATGACTTTCTAAAATAAAAACTTAAAATAATCCTAATAAATTAATTAATAATGGGAAAAATATACTTTTCAAACAGAAAAATCAAAAACCCTTACAAAATCCTAGGAAAAATGCTAAACAGTGAAAATCAAAAAGAAATAAGCTAGAATTAGCTTATTTAAAAGCTGTTAAATAAATAAGCTATAAAACCAAAACTACTTAAGTATGTAATGAAATGAAACATAAACGTAAAAAGCCATCCGGATCACTGGTTAACACGTTAGTCCTTGGAAAGCAAGGTCGCGTGTTCGAGCCCAGGCCAGGTGAGCTTTTTACAAACTTTTTTTTTTTTTTTAAACTTAATCCAGTAACTACTTAAGTCTCAAAAACATGAAACAAATCCAAATTAAACAAGATTAAGGCTGTTGGAAATCAAAACGTGCCCAGAAACAAGTATGTTTCTGATGAACACACAAGTGAAATCTTCACAAGTGAAAAGAAGGTTCAAGAGGACTTGAACTTGGATTCGGATGATATTTTTAATGGACAAATGGAACCCCCACACCAATTGGGTTGTGGGGAGTCAGTATAGCACAAACACAAGCACAATCTTAGCCAAAAATCACACAAAAATAAGCATACAAGTTACTGATATTGCCTATATGTGTCTGAGTGTATTTTGCTGATACACTTGGCACTCAAATGGATTTCAGTAGCTAAAACCTTGCATATATTCTCACCAAATGACATTCAATCAACTCACACTCCTTCTTAAACCTATTTCTAACAGATTATGAGGATTGAAAGCACAAGTTCTATCAAAACAAGCAGAAAATTGAAGTTACTGATTTTTAGCTATATCTTCTAAATTTTAGCATGCAAAGTGTTCAAAACTTGTCCAAACTGAAAACCAGACCAGCATACAACTTAATAACCCCTAATGAGTGAGTATAACAGATTTAAGCACAAAATCAACCAAGGACACTCAAATAATGTGTAAAGCCAAACACCCCTTTAAACTTTGAAAACCAAATTTTTTCAAATAGAATCTACTCAAATGACTACCAAACTGACTCAAATTACTCTAAACATGCATAACATAGCAAGTAAACTCAAATAGAACCACATAAACAACACTTAAACATTTTTCATGCACAATCACACAAATCACATAAAATTTGGAAAACTGAAAATGGAAAAGAGAATCAATGAGCTACCTTAAGGGTCCTACATCCAGGACCCTTAGTGGCTAAAAAACCACCTCCCTATAGGCTGGGGCCTATGCAGAACTTTGTTGGGATGCTGATGGAGTTTTGCTTAACAAAAATGGATGAAATATGGTCCTTGTTTAGAACCTGCTAAGAAAGAAATCAAAAGGGATTGTGTAAAGAGCTCAAGGCAGACCCCTAGCTTATGGAATAAGCTAGAAGTGGGCTTTTAGCTTATGAATGAGACTGAGATAAGCAAGGAAAATGACCAACCAATGGCTATTTCAAGCTTGGGTACCCACTACACCAGAACAAGCCATGGTGTCTTGGACATACCCAAACTCAAACACCATCAAAGTAATACACTTAATCACCATTGTATCAGGTTTGTATGAAAATTTAAGATATAAGAAAACTTTGAAAAAGAAACAGAAACTTGGAAATTTGAAAACCTTTGCTGAAACTTAAACCAAACTCAAACAATTATAACTTAAATCAACTGAAATGTAAAGGGAACTCAATATTTCTCATCAACAAACTCAATACCATTTATATTACTTCATAAACTGGATTTACAAGGTTTTTGAAAAAGGAGAAAAAATAAAGAACCGAACTAAGCTAAGTCCTATCATGCCTTTATATAGAGGCTTACAAGTGATTCTAGAAGTGAATAGAAGCTAAAACCCTAACACTTGAACTTCCGAACTTGCCCTTGGACGATTTTGAATTTTTCAGTCAAAAATAAGCCATGTGAAGATCTTTGGCAGTTTGTGGGATGCCAGAAGTGAAAAAGAGATCTTGGACGTCCATTTAGCCTTTGGGAACACGAAATTGTTGTGGGTTGTTGATCCTGCTGTCCATTTTTTGTTTGGGAGTGAATAGTGGGGCAGGGGAGGGTGGCACAAGCATGTGGGCTGATGGTGATGGGGGGTTTAAGGGTGGTTTTGGGTTTAAGTGATGTTTAATCAATGATCTGGAAAGAATTACCCAAAAACCCTTTGTTTTAATCATGGTTCATCCTTGAGATATTTAGGGTTTAAGGGTGGATTAGGAGGTGATTTAATCCGTTTTGTAAAAAGGTTAATTTAAAATTGTGTTTGGGAGGGAAGGGATTAAGTATTTAATTAATCTGGTTTGAAAAGTGAGTGGAGAGGTGACGTGGAAGAGGGGAGGTGTCTGATTGGTTGATGGATGTGAGTGGGTGAGGTGTCAAGCAGGGAGTGGAGGGGATAAGTATGGCTGTCTGGCAACATTGGCCCCTCTCTTTTCAAACTTTGTTCAAGTTGTAATAAATGGCTATCAACGCCCATTTAACACATATCAACTTTTGAACATTGGCAGTTTTGGCACAACAAGTTTTGAAACTTGTTTTAAGGACTATAAGTGCAATTTTGGCAATCTTCAAGGACTGATTTTGACATGTCTTCATACTTCAAGGCTTTGACTTGATTGTTGACTTCCTGGAGGACCATTATTGACAATTTAGTTTTGTTGAGGGACTAAATTTGCCAATTCTTCAAAGTTAAGGGTCCATTTTGTAATTTTGACAAACTTTAGGGACCAAACTTGTAATTATGAAGATACAAGGGTATAAAGTGTCAATTCTTCAAACTTGGATGACCAATCTTCATAATTCTTCAAATCTTCAAGGGTTTTCTTTGGAAAATTCTTCATTAGGGCTTGGTTCATCGTGCGGCTTCGTTTCCCGTGTTCGTTTTTGCATGATTCTTGTGATCTTTTGTCATTTTCTCAATATCCGTACCTAAAATACACAAGCAAAAACACAAGCATATATTTGGGTATTTTGATGATATTTAATGCATTTTAAGCCTAATTTGGACGATGAGACTATGTATAAAAGCAGTCTCATCACTCCCCCATACTAAACCATTGCCGTGCCCTCACGCAATGCTAGAATAAAGTATCGTAGCATCTCCAAAATTTAATTTTATTCACTTTATTGGAATGATAAACTAGCTATACTACTACTATTACTACTACTTGCGTTTTAGACATAATGTATGATTTTCATCGCAAAATGGGACGTTTAGGTTCATAGAATAAGAACACGTGAATGCTTCGTTAGAAATAATTTCATCGTCCTCGATTTTCACTTTAATTCCATGCTAAGCGTGCAATGAGATCATTGTCATTATAAGTTAGTAATGCTAACACTACTCATATGCCCTAATCACGTACTTATCCTCCCATTATTCCTAAGTTGTATCTCTTATATTTTATTTTGTCTTGAATGTTTCACGAGGATACATTGTTTGACTTATGCGATAATAGAGATTTAGGTCTAAAAATAGAGTCCTAACGGTGTAACTAAGACCATCAAATCAATAACCCCTCCTAATAGACAACGATGTTAAAAAATTAAGTTGACAAGAAGAATCGATAAACACGGTTTTATAACGGTTTTGAACATGAGACTTATTACCAAGACTTTTATACGCCCCCTAACGGAAGGGCCTTATTATCTTTGGTTTACCTCCATCTTTTATTCAACTTCGCCATGAAGCTTTTATTATGACTTCGGTCTTGCCTTGCCTTTTATTATCCGCCTCATCGGTGGTTTTATTAGCCAAAGACGTATATCCTCACGCTAAAGCGAATTTTGGATCTTTAAAGCTTCGAAGATTAAGGCTTGATTCACTTTCAATTTTTGCATAGATTTTAGGCCTTGTGGGACTTCAAATTGTTTGTTAGATTTAGGTGAGCACTTGAAATCTTATTATTGGGTGAAGCTTTCGATTATTCGGGTTGCCAATACTTCAAAACCGTGACGCTGGCGATACCTTAATGTCTTTCCAATTTAATTACATGGAAGCTACTAGAAAAGACTAGAAACCCAACAATCCTAACTAAACCGCTAAGTCAATATTTATTAAGCAAAAAATATTTACATGCGAAGGGAGAATAAGCAAATAACGAGAACACATGAGTTTTTGAAAGAATACGAGTATTCTACGTTTAGCATAGTAACTTATAATTAACTCTATCATTTCTCGTCCTCATTTAAGAGACTTAGCCTAATGTGTAGTTAAGGAATCAAAGCTAAGTGCTCAACACGCACGGTCGAGTCAAAAATTACACTTATTCTCGCCATCGGAAAATCTACATTCGTGTCTTCAAACACTTATAAAACATGAGAAAAATTTTAAAATTTGGCCATTTTTAGCCTTATTTTGCAACAAAACGATAAACAAAAGGATAAAATTTGGAAAGCGTGAAGGTTTGGCAAGGCAAGTATCTATTCACCCCCCATACTAAAGTTAAACATTGTCCTCAATGTTTCAAGTCTAGGGGTGCAAACACCCCCATACTAGAGACGTAGTCGAATGCATAATCTAGCATGGAAAGGGTGTAACCAATAAGTAATAGCCGTTTATGAAGTGTGCTAAAAACCTAAGGTTAGAACATCAAAAGGATATATCATGGATATTGAGAAATGTCTCCAAAGCAAACGATCGAGTACTCCCATAAAACGAACACGAGAGGCTCCAATCGTGAAGATCATGATCTAAAGTTCACAATTCACAAACAACCACGGAACAAAGGTTGGAAGGGCACAAATCCCCACACGTAAGCTACATTAGAAAGCGATAATATGTACATAGGATAAGCATGGGACTCCCCCACGAGGCACCTCGTTTTTGATTACCGAGTCATGAGCTCGAATCGATCCCCTCAATACTAATTATCATTGGGAAAGGTGACTTGGTCGAGGTAGTTCAAGGATGGAACTTCCCCACCAAAGTAGTGCTTCAACCTATGTCCATTCACCTTGAAGTTAGGACCATCATCTTGAGCTAGCTCGATGGTCCCATACGGAAACACTTGAGTCACGGTGAATGGACCGGACCAACGGGATTTCAACTTACCGGAAAAGATTTTTAATCTTGAATTAAAAAGCAAAACTTGATCCCCAATGTTAAAAACCCGGTTTTTAATTTAGAATCATGCAACTTTTTAGTTTTCTCTTTATAAATCAATGAATTTTCATAAGCAATGTCTCTCAATTCATCCAATTCATTCAATTGCATTTTCTGGTGTTTTCCCGCGGTCTCCATATCATCATTACAATGCTTTAGGGCCCAATAAGCCTTGTGTTCTAATTCGATAGGCAAATGACAATTCTTTCCATACACAAGCTTATAGGGAGTGCACCCAATGGGCGTCTTATGAGCGGTCCTAAAGGCCCATAAAGCATCGTCCAACTTATCCGACCAAGATTGTCGGTTTTCCCCAACGGATCTCTCCAAAATCCTCTTCAAAGCTCGGTTTGAAACCTCGACTTGCCCACTCGTTTGTGGGTGATAAGCCGTAGAAAGCCGATGTGTAACCCCATATTTCCTTAGACCTTTCAAATTGGTCATTACAAAAATGGGTTCCACGATCGCTTATGATAGCACGAGGGGTTCCAAACCGAGAAAACAATTGCTTCAAAAACTTGACTACCACACGAGCATCATTGGTGGGCAAGGCCTTGGCCTCCACCCACTTAGAAAGGTAGTCAACCGCAATGAGAATGTACTTATTACCACGAGATGAAGGGAACGGCCCCATAAAGTCTATGCCCCAAACGTCAAAGATCTCACATACTTGAATGATATTTTGTGGCATTTCATCTTTTTGTGAGGCTTTTCCTTGTCGTTGGCATGAATCACAAGACTTCACAAGATCTTGTGCATCTCGGTAAATAGTAGGCCAAAAGAAGCCGGCATCAAACACCTTTTTAGCCGTGAGATTAGCACCGTGGTGACCACCCGTGGGTCCCTCATGGCAAGCTCTAAGGATGTTAGAAGCTTCGGTGCCAAATACACAACGTCGGATGATTTGATCCGCACAAGTTCGAAACAAGTAAGGGTCGTTCCAAAAGTAGAACTTGACGTCACGAAAGAATTTTCGTTTTTGTTGAGTCGTCATACCCTTAATGATGAAGTTACCCTCATGGTAATTTGCAAAATCCGCAAACCATGGGGTGGAAGAATCAAGCTTAGAATTCACTACACCAAGTGTCTCGAGCGGAAATGTTTCGGTGATTTCCTTGGGCTCGTAAACACTTTGGTGAGGATCTTCCAAACGAGAGAGATGATCGGCCGCTAGATTCTCGGCTCCTTTTTTGTCAACGATTTTGTGATCAAATTCTTGAAGGAGGAGAATCCAACGAAGTAATCTCGGCTTAGCATCTTGCTTTGCCATGAGATACTTAATAGCCGAATGGTCCGTATACACTATGCATTTCATCAAGACGAGATAAGGTCGGAATTTCTCAAATGCATACACCACGGCAAGGAACTCCTTTTCCGTTGTAGTGTATTTAAGTTGAGCCTCGGTCATCGTCTTGCTAGCATAGTGAATAGGCAAGAAGTGCTTATCATGACGTTTCCCCAAAACGGCCCCAATAGCGTAATCACTAGCATCACACATAAGCTCAAAGGGGAGGTTCCAATTTGGAGCAACAAGAATGGGAGCTTCGGTAAGTTTCCTCTTAAGGATCTCAAAGGCTCGTACACAATCTTCGTCAAAGACAAAACGTGCCTCTTTTTCAAGAAGACGTGTAATAGGTCGAGAAATCTTTGAAAAATCCTTGATGAATCGACGATAAAAGCCCGCGTGGCCTAGGAAACTCCTAACTCCCTTAACGGTTTTGGGATGAGGTAATTTGGCGATGACGCCTACCTTATCTTGATCTACCTCAATCCCCGCTTTCGAGACCTTGTGCCCTAAGACGATTCCACTCTTAACCATAAAATGACACTTTTCCCAATTGAGCACAAGGTTGGTTTCCTCACAACGTTTTAACATTCTCTCAAGGTTCGACAAACACGAAGTGAAAGAATCACCAAACACGGAAAAGTCATCCATGAAGACTTCCATCGTCTTCTCGATCATATCATGAAAAATAGCCATCATGCATCGTTGAAAATTTCTCGGAACATTGCAAAGTCCGAATGGCATTCTACGATAGGAAAACGTTCCATATGGACACGTAAACGTAGTTTTTTCTTGATCACGAGGATCGATGGGAATTTGGAAGTAACCGGAAAAACCATCTAAAAAGCAATATAAATCGTTTCCCGCAAGACGCTCCAACATTTGGTCCATGAAGGGCAAGGGAAAATGGTCTTTTCGAGTGGCTTCATTCAACTTTCGATAGTCGATGCACACTCTCCATCCGGTCACGAGTCTAGTAGGAATTAACTCGTTGGCATCGTTTGGCACAACGGTCATCCCTCCCTTTTAGGGACACAATGAATAGACTCACCCAAGGGCTATCGGAAATAGGGTAAATCATTCCCGCGTGAAGGAGTTTAAGGACCTCCTTTTTGATGACGTCGTGAATTTTAGGGTTCACCCTCCTTTGACTTTGGATTGTGGGCTTGAAATCCTCCTCCATTAAGATTTTGTGAGTACAAAACTTGGGATCGATTCCCTTAATGTCGGATAACTTCCACGCAATCGCCCCTTTGTGGTCCTTAAGAACATCGACAAGTGCGGTTTTTTCATCATTCGAAAGATCCTTCGCAATAATAACCGGCAACTTGTCGTCCTCCTCAAAATAGACATATTCGAGGTGAGGAGGTAAATCTTTCAACTCGAGGATAGGTGGTTCCTAAAGTGAAGATTTGGGCTCGATACTCATAACCTCCTCGGGTGGAGGAAATGGGAAATCGTTGAGAAAATCCTTGATAATCGAGAAGTCCTCATCGTTGTCAAGGTCTTCGTCACAAGTACGTGGAACATTACATTCTTCTAACGTAAAACCACCACCTTCGAAAGGAGTGAAGGTTGGTGTCGAATTATCAAGAATTGGATCTAACATAGTGGGATTGCCACTAGTTTCTTCATCACCAAACCCTAAAACTTCTTGTGAAAATTCCTCGCAAACCACGTCGATCATATCAACGAGGTTTATGGTAGCAACGGAATAAACATGAGAAAGTTGAGAATTTTGAGTTGCGTTTATAACAAGTTCCTCGTCGTTGAAACGTAAGGTGATCTTTCTAGCATGCACATCAATTAAAGTCATAGACGTATCTAAAAACGAACGACCTAAAATAAGAGGAACTTGAGGATCCGTGGGGATATCAACAACGATAAAGTCTACGGGGTAGTAGAACTTCCCCACTTTCACAAAAACGTCTTCCGCCAAACCACATGCAAGAATCGTGGAATGGTCGGCCAACTCAATAGACATTCGTGAAGGAGTAAGATTACGAAGATTGAGCGACTTGAAGATTGCAAGTGGCATCAAGTTAATGCTAGCACCAAGATCGGCCAAGGCATGGCATTCCTCCATATCTTGAATTGCACAAGGGATCAAAAATTTACCGGGATCACCGACTTTTTGAGGTATGCGATTAAGATAAACCGACGAACAACTAGACATTTGGTGCAATTTTTCCTTGTTGTTCAACATACTCTTAAAGTTAGCGGCAAATCGAGGCATCATGACCAAAGCATCGGAGAAACTCACATTAAGGTGCAACTCACGAAACATTTTCATAAAAAGCTCAAATTGGTAGTTGTCGCGCTCTTGTCGTTTCTCCTTCCTAAGTCTCGATGGGTAAGGCAAGGGTGGTGTGGGTTGGGGCATAGGCATAGCCTTTGGAATCTCGGGTTCCAATATGGGTGATGGGTCAACCGTAGGTGTGGCATGAGCAGTACTTTGTGGGCTTGAAATATGATCCTTTTCCACCACCACCTCGGGTTCTTCCTCAATTTCCTCCACCGTTGGAGTAATTGGTTGAGGAGTCGGTTCTTTAAGTGTCTTACCACTTCGTGTGGTAATCACTTTCATCTCTCCCTTCGGGTTTGAAACGGTGTTACTAGGAAGACCACTCGAAGTAGAGGCTTTGTTTCCCATGACGGCTTCTAAAATTGCATTAAGCTTAGCATCTTGACTATTAAACTTCAAATCTTGACTAGCGGCTTTTTGGTCAATTCTTTGTTCAAGCCTAGCATGACTTTGTTCAATCTTATTGTTTTGACCTAGAATTTGATTAGCAAAATCATTTTTCAATTCATTTCTCATGTTAAGATTTTCTTTCACAAAGTTACCCAATTCCTTAGTGTTTTTAGCCGTGTCCCTAATTTGACTAGCCAATTGCTCTTGAATGTTTTCCAAAATCTTATCATTTGCCGTGGCGTAATTCAAAAAGTCCATTGGAAGTTCTTTTGTGTAAACATTTTGAAGACCTTGACTTGTGTTTTGAAAATTACGGTTTTGATTTTTGATTTTGCAATTGGCTACTAGTTCCTTGATTTCCATAGTTGTTATTACCCTTAAAATTGTTCCTTTGATTGCTTTTGGTAACCAACTTGATTGTTTCGATAATTGTTAGCATTTTGAATTGGTGGAAAACCTGGTGGAGTCAATTGATTAGTGCGAGAAACTTGACCATTTTGGTTATAAGTTCCCGCGGCCGCGAAGGCACTCGAAGTGTTACCACCGTTGGTAATGCACTCGGAATAATCGTGAGCTCCACCACAATACATACAAGAAACCTCAACCGCTTTAATCGTAGCGGGAGCGGGTTGTTCACCAACTTTAAACTCAATTAACAATCCTTTCAACTTGTCAAAAATTTTGTTCTCCAAATTAGCCTCGATTTGGCAAGCATCAACGGTGTGTGACAATGAAGGCGAAGACGAAGACGAAGTCTTACGAACACTCGACGTGCTACGAGGACTATACACCTTAGACCTATTTTCAATGATTAACAATGCTTCCTCGACCGTCTTACACAAAAAATTACCACCCGCGGCGGCATTAAGATAAAAACGCTCATGATCGTTCAAGCCATTGTAAAACGTGTCAATTTGATGCAAGTCGGAAAAACCATGATGAGGACATTCGTGCAACATTTCCTTAAACCTATTCCAAGCCGTTGAATAACTCTCATTATACTCTTGTGAAAACTTTGAAATCTCGTTTTTCAAGTGCGTAGTCTTAGGGGGCGGAAAAAATTGGTTCACGAATTTTGAAACGAGATCCTTCCACGTCAATATAGAATTGGGTGGCTCTTTCTCTAACCAAATTTTTGCGGGCCCCGCTAAGGAATACGGAAAAAGCATCATCTTAATCGAGTCGTTTGAGACGTCCTTAAACTTGCATGTGGCGGTGAGACGATTAAATTGGCGAATGTGGTTATGAGGGTTGTCCTTTTCGTCACCTCGAAACTTGTTGTTTTGAATCATGGACAATAAACCCGTCTTAACCTCAAAATTCTCCGCAAGGATAGCGGGAATCACAATCGCTTCTCCATAACCCTCGGTGGATGCTTGAAGCAACTACATCATAGTTCGATTAGCCATGGGTGCTTCTTTCACTATAATGGGTTCGTCAATAGGAGACTCCTCACTAGTAGGAGTGATTGATTTGTTTCTTCGTTTACGAGCACGTCGTGCTTTAGAGCGAGTTTGCATAAACGTCACGTACAACGAGAAGGCGAGCAAAGAAGATTATTTTTGGTGTTTTTACTCTTTCAATTTTTTTTGTGGTTTTTGATTGTTTTTACCTTTTTTGGATTTTTGGAATGTATTAGGTAAACACAAATCTACAAATCTCCTCCTTAATCAAATCTCTTGATTAAAGAAGCCTCAAGGAATGAAAACGATCACGTGAAGTGAACGCCTTAGATGACATTAGAACGATGGTGGAACACCAAATCGTTCAAGAGGGTTTAATCAATAGAAACCAAGAAAATAGATATGATACTCAGTAATACTTTGGGCGGCAAAACCCTCTATTAGCTTTCAAAATCAAAATACGCACAAGCAAGCGGAGGAAACGAGGCGGCGCGAAGCACTTAAGAGCCTTTTTCCTTTAGGTTGTGAAATACAACCGCCTTATACCCACCTTATAGTTTGTATTTCTTAAAATCGAGCTTCTCGAAAGTATTTATCTATTTTTGCCTTTTTCTTTGGTTTGAGATTCGAATACAATGATTGGGTAATGACCTCCCAAGTCAAGGTTGTGATTTCTCACGTATTTGGAGTACTTGTAAATTTATTGTTCTACGTATACAGTATAGTAATAGTATTCACAAAAAAACCGAAAAACGATAATACGTATTAGTAGAGTGCTACTAATACAATTAGCTATTATGGCTATATATAAAAACAACAATGGTTCAACCAAAACACAACACGCCTCCCCGGCAGCGGCGCCAAAATTGATGTAGTGTTTTTGCAACCCTTTAGGAAAAGAGAGGCAAAGTAGTGGTAAGCGTTAAGTGTCAGTTTAGGAAAACCGAGCACTAATGACCAAACAAGTTCGTTTCCCAAGGAGGCAAGTGCGTTGTGTTAAGAGTTGATTAATGTTTGTGATTATATGATTGAGAAAGAAATGGGATTAGAAGAGAAAGACGGTTACAAAGACGAATTAAACTACGACGAAAAAGGTGAACACGTAAAGTCGTAAATAGTGCCAAAATTAAAATTTTAACCTAAAAATTCCTAAAAATTTCTAAAAATCCCCAATAATATTCTAAGAGTTTACAAAAAATCCAAACTTGCTAAAACCTTTTAATTAATTAGATAATGACTTTTTAATGCTAATTAAAGCCCTAAAAATCACTTTTAATTATTAAAAAGCCTTAAACAAGATCTAATAGTTTGTAAACCTCAAAAATATCCAAATTAAGCTGAAAACTATTTTTAAAAATTTTAAAACCAAATTAAACTACTTTTAAACACTTAAAAACTATTAAAATTTATTAAATCTTAAATTAATTCTAGAAATTAATTGAAAAGTCTAAAAAATATTTGGAAAGTGACAAAACTCCTAATTAAGTGTCCTTAACCTAGGAAAAATGTAAAAACTAAAAAAATAAAGATTTAATTTTTATTAATAAAATAATATTAAAATATTCAAAAAAATAAAAAGTTTATAAATAAATTCTAGAAAATTACCAAAAATCCTAAATAATGTAACTAAAACAAAAATGCAATCCAAATTTTCTGAAACCTATTTAATAATTTTATATTAAATTTTAAAGTTGCTTAAAAACCCTAAAATCCTATAAAATTAAAAATAAGCTAAATTGAAAACTTAAAAAGCTGTAAACCTAAAAAATGTGATTAAAAACCTAAAAACTCTTTTTTCAGATTTTTAAATTACCTTTTGCTATTTTTTAATGACTTTCTAAAATAAAAACTTAAAATAATCCTAATAAATTAATTAATAATGGGAAAAATATACTTTTCAAACAGAAAAATCAAAAACCCTTATAAAATCCTAGGAAAAATGCTAAACAGTGAAAATAAAAAAGAAATAAGCTAGAATTAGCTTATTTAAAACCTGTTAAGTAAATAAGCTATAAAACCAAAACTACTTAAGTATGTAATGAAATGAAACATAAACGTAAAAAGCCATCCGGATCACTGGTTAACACGTTATTCCTTGGAAAGCAAGGTCGCGTGTTCGAGCCCAGGCCAGGTGAGCTTTTTACAAACTTTTTTTTTTTTTTTTTTTTAACTTAATCCAGTAACTACTTAAGTCTCAAAAACATGAAACAAATCCAAATTAAACAATATTAAGGCTATTTGAAATCAAAACGTGCCCAGAAACAAGTATGTTTCTGATGAACACACAAGTGAAATCTTCACAAGTGAAAAGAAGGTTCAAGAGGACTTGAACTTGGATTCTGATGATATTTTTGATGGACAAATGGCACCCCCACACCAATTGGGTTGTGGGGAGTCAGTATAGCACAAACACAAGCACAATCTTAGCCAAAAATCACACAAAAATAAGCATACAAGTTACTGATATTGCCTATATGTGTCTGAGTGTATTTTGCTGATACACTTGGCACTCAAATGGATTTCAGTAGCTAAAACCTTGCATATATTCTCACCAAATGACATTCAATCAGCTCACACTCCTTCTTAAACCTATTTTCTAACAGATTATGAGGATTAAAAGCACAAATTCTATCAAAACAAGCAGAAAATTGAAGTTACTGATTTTTAGCTATATCTTCCAAATTTTAGCATGCAAAGTGTTCAAAACTTGTCCAAACTGAAAACCAGGCCAGCATACAACTTAATAACCCCTAATGAGTGAGTATAACAGATTTAAGCACAAAATCAACCAAGGACACTCAAATAATGTGTAAAGCCAAACACCCCTTTAAACTTTGAAAACCAAATTTTTTCAAATATAATCTACTCAAATGACTACCAAACTGACTCAAATTACTCTAAACATGCATAACATAGCAAGTAAACTCAAATAGAACCACATAAACAACACTTAAACATTTTTCATGCACAATCACACAAATCACATAAAATTTGGAAAACTGAAAATGGAAAAGAGAATCAATGAGCTACCTTAAGGCTCCTACATCCAGGACCCTTAGTGGCTGAAAAACCACCTCCCTATAGGCTGGGGCCTATGCAGAACTTTGTTGGGATGCTGATGGAGTTTTGCTTAACAAAAATGGATGAAATATGGTCCTTGTTTAGAACCTGCTAAGAAAGAAATCAAAGGGGATTGTGTAAAGAGCTCAAGGCAGACCCCTAGCTTATGGAATAAGCTAGAAGTGGGCTTTTAGCTTATGAATGAGACTAAGATAAGCAAGGAAAATGACCAACCAATGGCTATTTCAAGCTTGGGTACCCACTACACCAGAACAAGCCATGGTGTCTTGGACATACCCAAACTCAAACACCATCAAAGTAATACACTTAATCACCATTGTATCAGGTTTGTATGAAAATTTAAGATATAAGAAAACTTTGAAAAAGAAACAGAAACTTGGAAATTTGAAAACCTTTGCTGAAACTTAAACCAAACTCAAACAATTATAACTTAAATCAACTGAAATGTAAAGGGAACTCAATCTTTCTCATCAACAAACTCAATACCATTTATATTACTTCATAAACTGGATTTACAAGGTTTTTGAAAAAGGAGAAAAAAACAAGAAGCAAACTAAGCTAAGTCCTATCATGCCTTTATATAGAGGCTTACAAGTGATTCTAGAAGTGAATAGAAGCTAAAACCCTAACACTTGAACTTCCAAACTTGCCCTTGGACGATTTTGAATTTTTCAGTCAAAAATAAGCCATGTGAAGATCTTTGGCAGTTTGTGGGATGCCAGCAGTGAAAAAGAGATCTTGGACGTCCATTTAGCCTTTGGGAACACGAAATTGTTGTGGGTTGTTGATCCTGCTGTCCATTTTTTGTTTGGGAGTGAATAGTGGGGCAGGGGAGGGTGGCACAAGCATGTGGGGTGATGGTGATGGGGGTTTAAGGGTGGTTTTGGGTTTAAGTGATGTTTAATCAATGATCTGGAAAGAATTACCCAAAAACCCTTTGTTTTAATCATGGTTCATCCTGGAGATATTTAGGGTTTAAGGGTGGATTAGGAGGTGATTTAATCCATTTTGTAAAAAGGTTAATTTAAAATTGTGTTTGGGAGGGAAGGGATTAAGTATTTAATTAATCTGGTTTGAAAAGTGAGTGGAGAGGTGACGTGGAAGAGGGGAGGTGTCTGATTGGTTGATGGATGTGAGTGGGTGAGGTGTCAAGCAGGGAGTGGAGGGATAAGTATGGCTGTCTGGCAACATTAGCCCCTCTCTTTTCAAACTTTGTTCAAGTTGTAATAAATGGCTATCAACGCCCATTTAACACATATCAACTTTTGAACATTGGCAGTTTTGGCACAACAAGTTTTGAAACTTGTTTTTAAGGACTATAAGTGCAATTTTGGCAATCTTCAAGGACTGATTTTGACATGTCTTCATACTTTAAGGCTTTGACTTGATTGTTGACTTCTTGGAGGACCATTATTGACAATTTAGTTTTGTTGAGGGACTACCAATTCTTCAAAGTTAAGGGTCCATTTTGTAATTTTGACGAACTTTAGGGACCAAACTTGTAATTATGAAGATACAAGGGTATAAAGTGTCAATTCTTCAAACTTGGATGACCAATCTTCATAATTCTTCAAATCTTCAAGGGTTTTCTTTGGAAAATTCTTCATTAGGGCTTGGTTCATAGTGCGGCTTCGTTTCCCGTGTTCGTTTTTGCATGATTCTTGTGATCTTTTGTCATTTTCTCAATATCCGTACCTAAAATATACAAGCAACAAACACAAGCATATATTTGGGTATTTTGATGATATTTAATGCATTTTAAGCCCAATTTGGACGATGAGACTATGTATAAAAGTAGTCTCATCAAAGGGATTAATTTAGGTTAATTGGTGTGGGTGGAAAGCAGACGTGGAGAGGAGGTGGTTTGTGATTGGTTAATGGGTGTGAGTGGGTGATGTGGCATGCTATGAGTGGAGGGTTTAGGTTTGGTTGTCTGGCAGGTTTGACCCCCCTATTTTCACTCTTTCTTCATGTTGTATAAAATGGCTATCAACGCCACTTTTACGCATAACATGTAAAACCCGCATGCTTTTACCATGAATAGTGCCCTTAAGATCGTACGTCCTAGATTAAAACTTGCCTCATTTAGTATTGATCACATTCATGTGCTAATAATCAAGCAATTGCATACGTGTATGACATGACAAGTATCGATTACGTACGAACTCATGATAAACAGTTAATAAATATGTCACGTGAACATAATTAATTCATGATCACCATTTAAAATACGAACTAAAATAATTACGTAAATACATATAATATAATTACGAGCGTTAAGTTACGATAAACGTCACGATAGAATAAACAGAAACACTTTAAACACGAGCACGTTTAACCACGAACGAACACGAAACATCGGGACACGAGAAAGGTACGGGTACCCCAAGTGGGGCCCCCATACCCACGGCACATATACAAGAAATGGGCTTAGCCCATGGACTTTACAAGTAAAGGGGGGTAAAGAGTTAAAACATGTTTTCATTTTCACTTTCAAGAGATAAACACAAAAACCCTAAAAGAGTTTTTCTCCTCTCCTTTTTCTCCTTTTGTGCCGCCACCTAAACACCACCATTGGAGGGTGATTGTTTGATTTTGATCTTAAAAACAAGTGTTAGAATCCGTGTTTGTTCATCCTTTTTCCAAGCTACATAGTGGTATACCTTTCTAACCCTTCTTTTTAATTCTTTTTAATTCTTTTAATCTTTGATTATTTTCATGAACATGTTATTATTTTTTTTTATTTAAACATGATAATTAATCATTGATCTAACATGTTTTGGTATTAATTAAAATCAAGGAAGGATTTAAAGGGGTGTTTGTTTCTAGCCGCCTAGCAAAACAAACCCGAGGGGGGTTTGGTTTGCTATTGCCGCCACCACCAAGACCATTTTTGGTCTTGGTTGGCTCATGTGGGACCCACGGCAGCAAGGAGACACATGTGCCCCGGGTTTGGCTCGGGGTACGGTGTCGAATTCATGCCCGATTCATGGTTCGTTGGTTAATTCATGATTCATGCTACATGTTAATTTTTATGAATTATGAACTTAGGATATAATTAATTAATAACATGAAATATTAATTAAATCATGACTTAGGTTATTTTAATTATTAGTTTAACATGACATTAATTTAACCTAAGTATTTTATGTTATAAGTCATAATTAATTAATTATTTAAAACATGCCTATAATTAATTAATTTAGACATGACTTAGGTTATATTATTAATAATAATAATACACATTTTAACCTAAGTATATTCATTTCATTTTAATTAAAACATGTTATACTTTAATTAAAATGCTTAACCTATAGTTTAATTAAAATACATGAAATAATAATTAAACTATACACTATATCATATGACTTAAGAAACAAGCTTATAAACACTTAGACTTATATGATAGCTTATGTAACCAGCTTAATTCTAAATATGGAAACTTCTATTTATAGAAACTTAATTAAATAAGGCAACTAATCTAATTATGGAAACCTTCTATATATGGAAATCTATCTATTTCAGGCAGCTAATCTAATCATGGAAACCTTCTATATATGGAAACTTATTTAATTAAGGCAGCTGATCTATTTTTGGAAACTTTCTATTTTTAGAAACTAATCTATTTTAGGCAGTAAATTCTATTTTTGGAAACTTTCTATTTTTGGAAACTTTCTATTTTTGGAAACTTTCTATTTTTGGAAACTTTCTATTTTTGGAAACTTTCTATTTTTGGTAACTTTCTATTTTTGGAAACTTTCTATTTTTGGAAACTTTCTATTTTTGGAAACTTTCTATTTTTGGAAACCTGCTATTTTTGGAAAGTTACTTATTATTACACAGTAAGTATATTAATACATGAAACACCAGTAATACTTAATCAGATAAATCAGAATACAAGATAAACACAGTTTAAGGCTTTAAACAGTGAACCATGACCTAAAACATACCAAATCAGCTATAATGAGACACAAAACCCAGTACGTAATCAGTGAATCGATACTTATACACGTGTGTATTCATGTAGCGTTAGTGATCCAGAAGTAGGAGTCTTTCTTCCGTTCATTCACTGGACTTGAGGTACGGATTCCCGTCCTTTCAGTATGGACATTCTTTCCTTATTAGGATTTCCCCGTATGCAGCCAACTGTTTTCCCCAGTATTTGTTTTATTGTTTTGAACTGCTTATGTTTAATTAGCATAATCTATAGCCATATACAAGCATGACCAGTTTCACCTAGTTATGGAGGTACCATAACCATAGCATTGGAGGCACCGATGTTATGACTTCCCCACGGCGGAGTGATTGCTCGTGGCGTCCCTTTTCAGTTTTGGCTATATTATTATATCAGGTGGGGCGTATGGGTGCATCCTAGTTACATGTTTTATTCAGTTTATCATGGTGAATGTGGTGTGTGCCTTGCACCCTTCACAAGGAGTTGATCCCTCCTACCCAAATCAGTATATTGATTAGAGGCATCCCCTCTAATCAGCATGATGAGGTCACCCCTCTAAGTATTCATGCACGTGACCTTTTCATGACCTATATGGGCTATGGTATATATATGTTAAAACAGTTTTCACAAGATAAACATAAGGCTTTTCAAACTATAAAACCAGTTTTCTTAATACTTAACCAGTCTACTCAGAACTTAGTCTTCCGCTGTTATATGTTACATGATATCCTATTTCATGCTATATTGTATATCCGTGCACTGAGCGTTTTGCTCAGCCGTTACTTTCCTTTCCATGTCCCAAAACGGCAGGTACCCAAGACTCGAGCATTTGGAGGACATGCATAGGATGGAAGCTGCCATAGACTTCTTCTCCTGTTTCCTTCATATATTTATGCTGTTTATTCTTTCATTCAGTTCATTTATTTTGTTATGTTTGGGCTTATGTTTGGGAACCGATGTTTGATTCCGGTTTTCCCTGTGGTCATGTATGTTTTACTACATATTACCTTGCATGCTTTGATGACACGCCATAATCACGCGTGACATTCCATTTATCAATATGGGGTGTTACAATTATGGTATCAGAGCCAAGGCTTCGACCTGTAGGCTCTAAAACTCGACCTGTGACTAGTGGGTAGTCACCAGGAGCTTCCTAAGCCAACGATTGTTATTCCACGTATTGATGTTTCAGCGCGTTGTTGTTTTAACCATTATGTTTTCAGCACCTTTTTGTTTTAGCCATGACGTTTTCAGCACCTTGTTGTTTTCACCATGATGTTTTCACCAGTATCGTCTTACTAATATGGAATGAACAACCGTCATCCATACTTAGTTATGTGTCAGTGTCTATGCATGATGTTCCTAGTGAACTGTGATTATGTGAACTGAACCCCAGTAGTTCATAATTTTCACATAAAATTTTTTTCTGTTAAGTTTTGACAATGACTTTTAATTATTATGTTCCATGCATTCATGCATTTATATCATATGTCATCTGTTGCAGGAATTTTGACTAAGTAATGGTTGGTACAGGACTGGCCCTATTTAGTCGCATGTGCTTTTATCGAAACTTTTAACTTTGGGACCGACCCATAGGCGTCCCCTCGCCATGTCTTTTGTTTTGGAACCGACCCATAGGCGTTCCCTCGCACATATAAAGGTTTTATAAACTACATTACGCATTCATGCACTGTTTTCTTGCATAAAATTTTTCTCATGATTTAAATTGGCATAAATATTTTTTTCATGTCCCATCATAATTATTATGTCTTTATGTCAAGTATGCCTTCATACTGTCATGGTTAACTTTAGTTTCATGCTGATTATGTTATACACTTCTTCGTAATAGATGGTTTCGTGTTTCCTCGTGATAATTACGTCTTCATGTTGATTATGTTTCACGCCTCTTTTGTTATTTACGTTGTCCTGCAAGACATTGTTAGATTTCTTGAATCATGCTTTCATGATAGTCATGATTGGTTTCCATTGATCATGCTGTCAGGCAAATCATCGTTGAATTTTGTGTAACCACACTTTAGCGTTTCTCTATGCAACCAGAATGATGTCTATGCTAATACTGTCAGGTTATCATGATGGTTTTCTTAACTGTTTAACCGGTTTACTTTCCTTAAATCATGACAAATGAACGAGTCCATACCGATCATTTCATGTGCATTCCATGTGTACTCCACGTACCGTAATTCATGTGTATTAATCCATGTGTATTCTACTTGCAATACTTCACGAGTATTCGCTAGTCGATTCTAAATCATCTCAGGCGTATGTTCACTTGCTGATATTCTACAAGGTTGTCGATGCCGCTCATAGCTTGGAGATGTTACTGAAGGTTGATGCTGCTGATGTTGGGAGACGCTACGAGATGCTGATGCTGATGCTGTTCACAACCTGGAGATCCTAAAAGACGAAGACAAAGGCGTCGGAGCAAAGCAATTGGACGAGAAGATGCTTCACCATCAGACAATTTCCATCAATCATTGCCCCAAATTCATAATTACATGTCACACGTCGTTCGGCTGTCATTTCAGCCATATGAGTGCAAACCAGTACCAGCCGGCCACTCAGCTAAATAGTTACATGAGTCACTGTCATGAGAATGACCGTCATGGAACCGACAGACAAGATGATAGTAACCACTACTATGACAGCAACTATCCTAGAAATCACAACCGAGGCTCCGGCCACGGACGTGATCAGACATACAAATGATCAGTAACCCAACCGATCCGCCAATTCTGGCATTTTAACCTAATATTTGTAGTTCTAATTGTTTCACATCTCGAGACACATGTCAAGACATCAGTCAAGACACATGTCTCACGTATACTTTCTGAGGACACATGTCAAGATACCAGTCAAGACATATGTCACGCTTACATTTCTCAGGACACGAGTCAAGACACATGACTCACGTCTAATTATGGAACATTTCTAAGAAATTCAGGGTACCCTCCAAGGGTATATCCATTTTGTTGTGCCATGTATTAATCAGGCCACAAGAATTTCAATACCATTACCGGCGCATAAGTGAGAACTGTCACGTTGCCGATGTCACTTTCATTTCTTTCACCATATTTCATGTATTCATGACCATGAAGGACGCCTTTCGTATTCCCACGCATACGAAGGTTTTCCTTCAGCTTAAGAATAAGACCCAAGCTGCTAACACATTTCCTTGGACAGACACGAGATGAATTTTATCCTAATTATGTACTATGAACACCACACCATGCTATGATTCATAATTACGTACAGTAATGTTCAGGCTCCAGAATACATTCAGTTTGATTTCCATCAGGAAAATCTATGCAATTATCTATGCTTACAAGCATGTGCATTGTTAGCCATGGTCGCTAAAATTTTCTAGCTGTCAGTAAGACACAACCACTTAACTCTTTTACGCATAGCCAGTTGATTATTCCAAAGTCTTCCTATACATTCCAGAAGAACCTCAAGGAGAAGGATGGTACCATGAGATTATGTGTCGACTATCGTCGACTTAAACAAATCACCATTCATGACCGTTATTCTCCTCCACATATTGACAACATGTCCAATCAACCGTATGGTGTTAATCACTTTTCCAAGATCGAACTCACGATCATGCTGCCAACAATGATGAGTGGAAAAGCAGGATATGTCCATGACTGCTATTCGTACACGACTCGGTCATGCTAAATGTATGATTTTGAATTAGTCTCATCAATGCTCCAACCGCATTATGGACTTAATAAATTGAGTTCCATGAACTCCTAATCAAATTCATCAGCGTTTTCATTGAGGATAACTTGATTTCCTCTAAGCCTAGAGAAGAACAGGAAGACCATATCTGCACTATGTTGCAAATTCTATGACAAGAGAAATTCTACCCTGGAAATTTTTCCAATATCAATTCTGTTTGATTGCAGTGACCCACTGAATCACATGGGTTTCTATGGTTAATCTTACCATGACTCAGCTTATGCGTAAAGGAGAGAACCCTACACTACATTAGGTGTTCTAGGAAATCCTACGCTAGGAGAAGTCTGATTCAAAGACTCAGAGTTTCGCAACCTTCTATGTATCAAGTTTCTACGAAGCAGGATACAGCTACGTCCATATCTGTGTACCTGACATACCAACAGGCTAAGATAGGACACCAACAAACTGGGATGTTTCATCATCTGAAATTGTGAACTAAAATGGGACAAGATCTACACGGATTTTGGTTACCAGATTTCAGCAAACTCAGAAGAAGCAGGATGCTATCTAGGTTATTATCAACAGTTTGATCAAGTCTGCAGAATCCTTACATCCGTACGGATTTCAGAACCAACAGATTGAACAAACATGTTCCAGCCAAGGCTCATCCGATCACTTGGCAATCCCTCAGCTATCGGGTCAGACAAAGATTCGTAATTGTACTCCTAACTTACTTCACGACTTCATTCTAATTCCACGACTTGCTTTCGCGCTCACGTTCATGACACTATTCACGTTCATGATCGTATTTTGGCTTGCGATTCTACGTTCATTTCTTTTCTCGTTCTGGAAGTTGCAAGAACTTGTGAGACCAGACCCAAGTTTAGTATAACTCTCCATCATCAGATAGACGTTTCACGTCATATTCCACGTCTCACCTTGTAGCGTTTGGCGTCACCGCCATTATATTATATGATCACGATATGTCTCACATGTCATGTTCATTCCACGTTCCTCATATCATGATCAAATTAGGTTACACGTATCATGGATCACGATATGTTTTCTCATACTACACTCGCCATATCTCCACGTAGCACGTTCAAAATTTTTCACGTATCACGCTCAAAATTGTTCACGTACTACGTTTCTTTATGTCTCACGCATCGTTTCTAATTATCAGTTAAGTCAGATGGTCTTGCATCGTAACGTTTCAGTTACCCTTGCACGTTAACTAAAATTTGGACCATTTAGGGGATCTACCTTCCGTTGATAACCAAGAATTTCTTCGTATTCCAAGTCAAGGTCTGGAGGACCAAGATTTATCATTAGTGTCAGGATCTTCTGAAGGAACCGTTCCAAGAGGGAGGCCACTTGGAAACGGACAAGTTCATCCGGACTTTTATCCGTTTTTCTCATCAATTAGATATGTCCTTTTAGTCACGTCACGTTCCATGTCTTTTCAAGACATGTCACGTTCCACGTTACCTTCTACCATGTCACCTTCATTTCCGTTATTTTGCATACCTTTCCAGTTTGATTTGGGTATGTTTTGCTTCCAGTTACTTTATCTATAATTCGGGGACGAATTATTCTTTTTAGGGGGGAAGAATTGTAAAACCCGCATGCTTTTACCATGAATAGTGCCCTTAAGATCGTACGTCCTAGATTAAAACTTACCTCATTTAGTATTGATCATATTCATGTGCTAATAATCAAGCAAGTGCATACGTGTATGACATGACAAGTATCGATTACGTACGAACTCATGATAAACAGTTAATAAATATGTCACGTGAACATAATTAATTCATGATCACCATTTAAAATACGAACTAAAATAATTACGTAAATACATATAATATAATTACGAGCGTTAAGTTACGATAAACGTCACGATAGAATAAACAGAAATACTTTAAACACGAGCACGTTTAACCACGAACGAACACGAAACATCGGGACACGAGAAAGGTACGGGTACCCCATGTGGGGCCCCCATACCCACGGCACATATACAAGAAATGGGCTTAGCCCATGGACTTTACAAGTAAAGGGGGGTAAAGAGTAAAAACATGTTTTCATTTTCACTTTCAAGAGATAAACACAAAAACCCTAAAAGAGTTTTTCTCCTCTCCTTTTTCTCCTTTTGTGCCGCCACCTAAACACCACCATTGGAGGGTGATTGTTTGATTTTGATCTTAAAAACAAGTGTTAGAATCCGTGTTTGTTCATCCTTTTTCCAAGCTACATAGTGGTATACCTTTCTAACCCTTCTTTTTAATTCTTTTTAATTCTTTTAATCTTTGATTATTTTCATGAACATGTTATTATTTTTTTTGATTTAAACATGATAATTAATCATTGATCTAACATGTTTTGGTATTAATTAAAATCAAGGAAGGATTTAAAGGGGTGTTTGTTTCTAGCCGCCTAGCAAAACAAACCCGAGGGGGGTTTGGTTTGCTATTGCCGCCACCACCAAGACCATTTTTGGTCTTGGTTGGCTCATGTGGGACCCACGGCAGCAAGGAGACACATGTGCCCCGGGTTTGGCTCGGGGTACGGTGTCGAATTCATGCCCGATTCATGGTTCGTTGGTTAATTCATGATTCATGCTACATGTTAATTTTTATGAATTATGAACTTAGGATATAATTAATTAATAACATGAAATATTAATTAAATCATGACTTAGGTTATTTTAATTATTAGTTTAACATGACATTAATTTAACCTAAGTATTTTATGTTATAAGTCATAATTAATTAATTATTTAAAACATGCCTATAATTAATTAATTTAGACATGACTTAGGTTATATTATTAATAATAATAATACACATTTTAACCTAAGTATATTCATTTCATTTTAATTAAAACATGTTATACTTTAATTAAAATGCTTAACCTATAGTTTAATTAAAATACATGAAATAATAATTAAACTATACACTATATCATATGACTTAAGAAACAAGCTTATAAACACTTAGACTTATATGATAGCTTATGTAACCAGCTTAATTCTAAATATGGAAACTTCTATTTATAGAAACTTAATTAAATAAGGCAACTAATCTAATTATGGAAACCTTCTATATATGGAAATCTATCTATTTCAGGCAGCTAATCTAATCATGGAAACCTTCTATATATGGAAACTTATTTAATTAAGGCAGCTGATCTATTTTTGGAAACTTTCTATTTTTAGAAACTAATCTATTTTAGGCAGTAAATTCTATTTTTGGAAACTTTCTATTTTTGGAAACTTTCTATTTTTGGAAACTTTCTATTTTTGGAAACTTTCTATTTTTGGTAACTTTCTATTTTTGGAAACTTTCTATTTTTGGAAACTTTCTATTTTTGGAAACCTGCTATTTTTGGAAAGTTACTTATTATTACACAGTAAGTATATTAATACATGAAACACCAGTAATACTTAATCAGATAAATCAGAATACAAGATAAACACAGTTTAAGGCTTTAAACAGTGAACCATGACCTAAAACATACCAAATCAGCTATAATGAGACACAAAACCCAGTACGTAATCAGTGAATCGATACTTATACACGTGTGTATTCATGTAGCGTTAGTGATCCAGAAGTAGGAGTCTTTCTTCCGTTCATTCACTGGACTTGAGGTACGGATTCCCGTCCTTTCAGTATGGACATTCTTTCCTTATTAGGATTTCCCCGTATGCAGCCAACTGTTTTCCCCAGTATTTGTTTTATTGTTTTGAACTGCTTATGTTTAATTAGCATAATCTATAGCCATATACAAGCATGACCAGTTTCACCTAGTTATGGAGGTACCATAACCATAGCATTGGAGGCACCGATGTTATGACTTCCCCACGGCAGAGTGATTGCTCGTGGCGTCCCTTTTCAGTTTTGGCTATATTATTATATCAGGTGGGGCGTATGGGTGCATCCTAGTTACATGTTTTATTCAGTTTATCATGGTGAATGTGGTGTGTGCCTTGCACCCTTCACAAGGAGTTGATCCCTCCTACCCAAATCAGTATATTGATTAGAGGCATCCCCTCTAATCAGCATGATGAGGTCACCCCTCCAAGTATTCATGCACGTGACCTTTTCATGACCTATATGGGCTATGGTATATATATGTTAAAACAGTTTTCACAAGATAAACATAAGGCTTTTCAAACTATAAAACCAGTTTTCTTAATACTTAACCAGTCTACTCAGAACTTAGTCTTCCGCTGTTATATGTTACATGCTATCCTATTTCATGCTATATTGTATATCCGTGCACTGAGCGTTTTGCTCAGCCGTTACTTTCCTTTCCATGTCCCAAAACGGCAGGTACCCAAGACTCGAGCATTTGGAGGACATGCATAGGATGGAAGCTGCCATAGACTTCTTCTCCTGTTTCCTTCATATATTTATGCTGTTTAGTCTTTCATTCAGTTCATTTATTTTGTTATGTTTGGGCTTATGTTTGGGAACCGATGTTTGATTCCGGTTTTCCCTGTGGTCATGTATGTTTTACTACATATTACCTTGCATGCTTTGATGACACACCATAATCACGCGTGACATTCCATTTATCAAAATGGGGTGTTACATAACAACTTTGGGAAGTTGGCAGTTTTGGCACAAAAACTTTATAAGCTTGAAACAAGGACTAAACATGTAAATTCTTCAATATTCAAGGGCTGTCCTTGACATGTCTTCATACTTTAAGGCTTTGACTTGTTTGTTGACTTCTTGGAGGACCATTATTGACAATTTAGTTTTGTTGAGGGACTAAATTTGCCAATTCTTCAAAGTTAAGGGTCCTTTTTGTAATTTTGACAAACTTTAGGGACCAAACTTGTAATTATGAAGATACAAGGGTATAAAGTGTCAATTCTTCAAACTTGGAGGACCAATCTTCATAATTCTTCAAATCTTCAAGGGTTTTCTTTGGAAAATTCTTCATTAGGGCTTGGTTCATCGTGCGGCTTCGTTTCCCGTGTTCGTTTTTTATTGATTCTTGTGATCTTTTGTCATTTTCTCAATATCCGTACCTAAAATACACAAGCAACAAACACAAGCATATATTTGGGTATTTTGATGATATTTAATGCATTTTAAGCCCTATTTGGACGATGAGACTATGTATAAAAGCAGTCTCATCACTCCCCCATACTAAACCATTACCGTGCCCTCACGCAATGCTAAAATAAAGTATCAAAGCATCTCCAAAAATCATTTTATTCACTTTATTGAAATGATAAACTAGCTATACTACTATTATTGCTACTACTACTTGCGTTTTAGACATAATGTATGATTTTCATCGCAAAATGGGACGTTCAGGTTCATAGAATAAGAACACGTGAATGCTTCGTTAGAAATAATTTCATCGTCCTCGATTTTCACCCTAATTCCATGCTAAGCGTGCAACGAAATCATTGTCATTATAAGTTAGTAATGCTAACACTACTCATATGCCCTAAGCACGTACTTATCCTCCCATTATTCCTAAGTTGTATCTCTTATATTTTATTTTGTCTTGAATGTTTCACGAGGATACATTGTTTAACTTATGTGATAATAGAGATTTAGGTCTAAAAATAGAGTCCTAACGGTGTAACTAAGACCATCAAATCAATAACCCCTCCTAATAGACAACGATGTTAAAAAATTAAGTTGACAAGAAGAATCGATAAACACGGTTTTATAACGGTTTTGAACATGAGACTTATTACCAAGACTTTTATACGCCCCCTAACGGAAGGGCCTTATTATCTTTGGTTTACCTCCATCTTTTATTCAACTTCGCCATGAAGCTTTTATTATGACTTGGTCTTGCCTTGCCTTTTATTATCCGCCTCATCGGTGGTTTTATTAGCCAAAGACGTATATCCTCACGCTAAAGCGAATTTTGGATCTTTAAAGCTTCGAAGACTAAGGCTTGATTCACTTTCAATTTTTGCATAGATTTTAGGCCTTGTGGGGCTTCAAATTGTTTGCTAGATTTTGGTGAGCACTTGAAATCTTATTATTGGGTGAAGCTTTCGATTATTCGGGTGCCAATACTTCAAAACCGTGACGCTGGCGATACCTTAATGTCTTCCCAATTTAATCACACGGAAGCTACTAGAAAAGACTAGAAACCCAACAATCCTAATTAAACCGTTAAGTCAATATTTATTAAGCAAAAAATATTTACATGCGAATGGAGAATAAGCAAACAACGAGAACACATGATTTTTTGAAAGAATACGAGTACTCTACGTTTAGCATAGTAACTTATAATTAACTCTATCATTTCTCGTCCTCATTTAAGAGACTTAGCCTAATGTGTAGTTAAGGAATCAAAGCTAAGTGCTCAACATGCACGGTCGAGTCAAAAATTACTCTTATTCTCGCCATCGGAAAACCTACATTCATGTCTTCAAACACTTATAAAACATGAGAAAAATTTAAAATTTGGTCATTTTTAGCCTTATTTTGCAACAAAACGATAAACAAAAAGATAAACTTTGGAAAGGGTGAAGGTTTGGCAAGGCAAGTATCTATTCACCCCCCCCCCCCCAATACTAAAGTTAAACATTTTCCTCAATGTTTCGAGTCTAGGGGTGCAAACACCCCCATACTAGAGACGTAGTCGAATGCCTAATCTAGCATGGAAAGGGTGTAACCAATAAATTAATAGCCATTTATAAAGTGTGCTAAAAACCTAAGGTTAGAACATCAAAAGGATATATCATGGATATTGAGAAAGTCTTCAAAGCAAACGATCGAGTGCTCCCATAAAACGAACACGAGAGGCTCCAATCGTGAAGATCATGATCATCTAAAGTTCACAATTCACAAACAACTACGGAACAAAGGTTGGAAGGGAACAAATCCCCACACGTTAACTACATTAGAAAGCGATAATATGTACATAGGATAAGCATGGGACTCCCCCACGAGGCTCCTCGTTTTTTATTACCGAGTCATGAGCTCGACTCGATCCCCTCAATATTAATTATCATTGGGGAAGGTAACTTGGTCGAGGTAGTTCAAGGATGGAACTTCCCCGCCAAAGTAGTGCTTCAACCTATGTCCATTCACCTTGAAGTTAGGAACATCATCTTGAGCTAGCTCGATGGTCCCATAAGGAAACACTTGAGTCACGGTGAATGGACCGGACCAACGGGATTTCAATTTACCGGAAAAGATTTTCAATCTTGAATTAAAAAGCAAAACTTGATCCCCAATGTTAAAAACCCGGTTTTTAATTTTAGAATCATGCAACTTTTTAGTTTTCTCTTTATAAATCAATGAATTTTCATAAGCAATATCTCTCAATTCATCCAATTCATTTAATTGAATTTTCCGGTGTTTTCCCGCAGTCTCCATATCATCATTACAATGCTTTAGGGCCCAATAAGCCTTGTGTTCTAATTCGATAGGCAAATGACAATTCTTTCCATACACAAGCTTATAGGGAGTGCACCCAATGGGCGTCTTATGAGCGGTCCTAAAGGCCCATAAAGCATCGTCTAACTTATCCGACCAAGATTGTCGGTTTTCCCCAACGGATCTCTCCAAGATCCTCTTCAAAGCTCGGTTTGAAACCTCGACTTGCCCACTCGTTTGTGGGTGATAAGCCGTAGAAAGCCGATGTGTAACCCCATATTTCCTTAGAACCCTTTCAAATTGGTCGTTACAAAAATGGGTTCCACGATCGCTTATGATAGCACGAGGTGTTCCAAACCGAGAGAAAAATTGCTTCAAAAACTTGACTACCACACGAGCATCATTGGTGGGCAAGGCCTTGGCCTCCACCCACTTAGATAGGTAGTCAACCGCAACAAGGATGTACTTATTACCGCGAGATGATGGGAACGACCCCATAAAGTCTATACCCCAAACGTCAAAGATCTCACACACTTGGATGATATTTTGTGGCATTTCATC
Organism: Glebionis coronaria; assembly: GCA_025667525.1. Taxonomy (NCBI): domain Eukaryota; kingdom Viridiplantae; phylum Streptophyta; class Magnoliopsida; order Asterales; family Asteraceae; genus Glebionis; species Glebionis coronaria. Next base: position 276,154,363 of record CM046874.1, read on the forward strand.
TTTTTGTGAGGCTTTTCCTTGTCGTTGGCATGCATCACACGACTTCACAAGATCTTGTGCATCTCGGTAAATAGTAGGCCAAAATAAGCCGGCATCAAACACCTTTTTAGCAGTGAGATTAGCACCGTGGTGACCACCCGTGGGTCCCTCATGGAAAGCTCTAAGGATGTTAGAAGCCTCGGTGCCAAATACACAACGTCGGATGATTTGATCCGCACAAGTTCGAAACAAGTAAGGGTCGTTCCAAAAGTAGAACTTGACGTCACGAAAGAATTTTCGTTTTTCTTGAGTCGTCATACCCTTAATGATGAAGTTACCCGCATGGTAATTTGCAAAGTCCGCAAACCATGGGGTGGAAGGATCAAGCTTAGAATTCACTACACCAAGTGTTTCGAGCGGAAATGTTTCGGTGATTTCCTTGGGCTCGTAAACACTTTGGTGAGGATCTTCCAAACGAGAGAGATGATCGGCCGCTAGATTCTCGGCTCCTTTTTTTCAACGATTTTGTGATCAAATTCTTGAAGGAGGAGAATCCAACGAAGTAATCTCGGCTTAGCATCTGGCTTTGCCATGAGATACTTAATAGCCGAATGGTCCGTATACACTATGCATTTCGTCAAGACGAGGTAAGGTCGGAATTTCTCAAATGCATACACCACGGCAAGGAACTCCTTTTCCGTTGTAGTGTACTTAAGTTGAGCCTCGGTCATCGTCTTGCTAGCATAGTGAATAGGCAAGAAGTGCTTATCATGACGTTGCCCCAAAACGGCCCCAATAGCGTAATCACTAGCATCACACATAAGCTCAAAGGGGAGGTTCCAATTGGGAGCAACAAGAATGGGAGCTTCGGTAAGTTTCCTCTTAAGGATTTCAAAGGCTCGTACACAATCTTCGTCAAAGACAAAACGCGCCTCTTTTTCAAGAAGATGTGTAATAGGTCGAGAAATCTTTGAAAAATCCTTGATGAATTGACGATAAAAGCCCGCGTGGCCTAGGAAACTCCTAACTCCCTTAACGGTTTTGGGATGAGGTAATTTGGCGATGACGTCTACCTTAGCTTGATCTACCTCAATCCCCGCTTTCGAGACCTTGTGCCCTAAGACGATTCCACTCTTAACCATAAAATGACACTTTTCCCAATTGAGCACAAGGTTGGTTTCCTCACAACGTTTCAACATTCTCTCAAGGTTCGACAAACACGAAGTGAAAGAATCACCAAACACGGAAAAGTCATCCATGAAGACTTCCATCGTCTTCTCGATCATATCATGAAAAATAGCCATCATGCACCTTTGAAAGGTTCCCGGTGCATTACAAAGTCCGAATGGCATTCTACGATAGGCAAACGTTCCATATGGACACGTAAACGTAGTTTTTTCTTGATCACGAGGATCGATGGTGATTTGGAAGTAACCGGAAAAACCATCTAAAAAGCAATAGAAATCGTTTCCCGCAAGACGCTCCAACATTTGGTCCATGAAGGGCAAGGGAAAATGGTCTTTTCGAGTGGCTTCATTCAACTTACGATAGTCAATGCTCACTCTCCATCCGGTCACGAGTCTAGTGGGAATCAATTCGTTGGCATCGTTTGGCACAACGGTCATCCCTCCCTTTTTAGGGACACAATGAATAGGACTCACCCAAGGGCTATCGGAAATAGGGTAAATCATTCCCGCGTCAAGGAGTTTAAGGACCTCCTTTTTGATGACGTCGTGAATTTTGGGGTTCACCCTCCTTTGACTTTGGATTGTGGGCTTGAAATCCTCCTCCATTAAGATTTTGTGGGTACAAAATTTGGGATCGATCCCCTTAATGTCGGATAACTTCCACGCAATCGCCCTTTTGTGATCCTTCAGAACATCGACAAGTACGGTTTTTTCATCATTCGAAAGTTCCTTCGCAATAATAACCGGCAACTTGTCGTCCTCCTCCAAATAGACATATTCGAGGTGAGGAGGTAAATCTTTCAACTCAATGATAGGTGGCTCCTCAAGTGAAGATTTGGGCTCGATACTCATAACCTCCTCGGGTGGAGGAAATGGGAAATCATTAAGAAAATCGTTGATAATCGAGAAGTCCTCATCGTTGTCGAGGTCTTCGTCACAAGTACGTGGAACATTGCATTCTTCCAACGTAAAACCACCACCTTCAAATGGAGTGAAGTTTGGCGTCGAATTATCAAGAATTGGATCTAACATAGTGGGATTGCCACTAGTTTCTTCATCACCAAAACCTAGAACTTCTTGTGAAAATTCCTCGCAAACCACGTCGATCATATCAACGAGGTTTATGGTTGCAACGGAATAAACATGAGAAATTTGAGTGTTTTGAGTTGCGTTTATAACAAGTTCCTCGTCGTTGAAACGTAAGGTGATCTTTCTAGCATGAACATCAATCAATGCCATAGACGTATCTAAAAACGAACGACCTAAAATGAGAGGAACTTGAGATCCGTGGGGATATCAACAACGATAAAGTCTACGGGATAGTAGAACTTCCCCACTTTCACAAAAACGTCTTCCGCCAAACCACATGCGGGAATCGTGGAATGGTCGGCCAACTCGATAGACATTAGTGAAGGAGTAAGATTAGGAAGATTGAGCGACTTGAAGATTGCAAGTGGCATCAAGTTAATGCTAGCACCAAGATCGGCCAAGGCGAAGCATTCTTCCATATCTTGGATTGCACAAGGGATCAAAAATTTACCGGGATCACCGACTTTTTGAGGTATGCGATTAAGATAAACCGACGAACAACTAGACAATTGGTGCAATTTCTCCTTGTTGTTCAACATACTCTTAAAGTTAGCGGCAAATCGAGGCATCATGACCAAAGAATCGGCGAAACTCACATTAAGGTGCAAATCACGAAACATTTTCATAAAAAGCTCAAATTGGTAGTTGTCGCGCTCTTGTCGTTTCTCCTTTCTAAGTCTCGATGGGTAAGGCAAGGGTGGTGTAGGTTGGGGCATAGGCATAGCCTTTGGAATCTTGGGTTCCAATGTTGGTAAAGGGTCGACCGTAGGTGTGGCATGAGAGGTACTTTGTGGGCTTTAAATATGCTCCTTTTCGACCACCACCTCGGGTTCTTCCTCAATTTCCTCCACCGTTGGAGTAATTGGTTGAGGAGTCGGCTCTTTAAGTGTCTTACCACTACGTGTGGTGAATTTTCATTTTTTAGTTCGTTTTTCTCGACTCAATCCGAATTGATTTAACGTTTTCTTGTTAAGACTTGATTGTTTTTGGTGGTTAAAACTTGTTTGGAATTTATGTCTAATTGGCAAATAGCACGTAAAAATGTAAAAATACTATCTAGTTACGTATATGTACTAATCTACAAAACACTTTGCAAATACGACATTTAAATGCACAAAATTTAAAAGCAATTAAAAATACAAATTTATACTTCTAATGAAAAATACAAAATACAAAATAGAAAACTCAAAATATAAAATCTAAAAGACAATTTGTAAAACCAAAATTACAATTCTAAGAATAGAATGCACAAGTGAAATTTTAACTGAAATCCAATTCACAAACTTGTTATTTGAATCCAAATCAAAATACTGGACAACTGGCCCAAAAGCAATACTCAACCCAACAGACTATTGAAGTAACGGTTTACTTACTAACTGTTACACTAGTTAACAAAGGACTGTTACTGCAACGCTAACATACAAAATCAGGGACTAAAGTGGGCAATTCGAAACTTAATAGGAAACTTAATAAAGAAATCAATGACAAAAGCTAATTAGTTACAAAAGCAAATGCAGATTAACAGTAAGGAGCTTAAACTTGCAAATCACAATCGATCAATCAATGAAAACAAAATTACATACACAAAGCACATAAACTAACTAAGCAGATCCACAACTACGATTATACTACAGTTAACGCTACAATTTGCAGAAAATGAAACTATGCTTAACCTGCAACATCTAGGCCAGACCGTTGTTGTCGAAACGCGGCGCTGAGCCGGTTTAATACAAAACACCACCAATACTGAATTCAAAGCTACGCTACACCTATAAGCTGGAATCGGAACAAACGCCTGCTACCACCATACGGCGAATCCGAAACCTGTAAAACTGAAATCAAGTAGAGAAAAAAACTATACAAGATCTCTCGATTCTGAAACCTGCATAAACTCAAGTTACACCTGCAAAAACTTGAACACAAATGAACTATTTGCAAAACTGATTACTGAACGAAAACTCATCAGCTTAAAAAGACAACGATAACAACTTCAAATCTATCTAACTACTAATATATCAGAAATTCTAAAACTGATCTAATTTCTTCAATCTGACGTGTTTGATCTGCTTATCTTGTCCTTGATCAGAAAACCTTTACTACACTAATTTTAATTGACTAAATGATTATTATCAGTTAACTACAAAACTGAAAGCTGAATCCTACTATCACACTGAAAAGATATCTGTCAGTTTAACAGACATAAAAACTGAATGAAAAGCTGAAACTGAAGCTAAAAACACTTATCCCTAAAACTGAAATCACAAGTTTAACAAGCTAATTTCTACGTGAACAGTACTCGAACTGGTATATAAACTCTATGAACTAACAAGTAACTCTATTATCAATATCAAATGAGCACAATTCATTATATTCTGAAATCAAATCTAATAAGCTAGAAAAAGCTTATAACACAAAATCTTATCCAAATAAGACGAAAAGGTGAAAATAAGAGATAGTAAAGGATTTAGAAAACTGAAGTTCTTAAATTTCATTAATGGAGAATTCGGTTACAAAAGGAAACTGAATCGTAACTAATTTCTTTACAAACTTCTAACTGAAAGATTAACTGAAAATCAATAAGCTTTGAAAGAAAACCTAACTACCTATTCTAACTAACCTATCTATGTGAAACTACACCTAAGCTAACCATGAAAAATGAAGCCTTCGTCTTCTATATATAGCCGTCGAGAGAGGGAGTGGATAACGTGTTCTAGCCAATGACCGAATGCCACGTGTTTAATACGAGGATAAAACTCGTCCTTCATCTTTCATCTCATTTGGGGGTTTCTTTATTCTTCAATCTTGATCTAATTAAACTATATCATCTTGTAGAGGAGAGCAAGGTGATCATTTTTGCTGTTGAAGGCTTCCCTTGAATCTTCGTCTAGCTTACTTGATTTTCGATTGCAGGTTTTGAGTGGAAAGATGAAACCGTCTCTCTCTCTTGAAGGTTGAAGAAGACAGAGACGTGTGGTATGTTTGTGTTTTGACCGGTCTTGGTCAAATGACCAAGGATAAATAAATCACTTTTCAAACTTTCCATTTTGGTCCTTTCTCTTTCATTTCTTTTCAAAATGTATATAACTTTGAAATCAAGTTTCTTTTAATCCTTCGTCTCGTAGAAAATTGCAAGCTAAGCCCTCGATCTTTGATAATATTGGCAAATAAAGTCCTTAGAAACTCTTTCGTCCTTTTCTTCATCTTTTGTGATATAAATCCCTTGAAAACGCATCTTTGCTTCAAAATTATATCTTGTTACCTGAAAACACATGAAACGTAAATACACGCGTAATTCTGATATTTTAAAGTTAAAATAATGTATTTGAATGTGTTTTTAGTGGTATTTAGATCATTATTGATGAGTGTTTTCACACTTATCAACTCCCCTCCACTTGACCATTGCCATGTCCTCATGCAATGCATCATTTTAAAGCACCAAGTTACACTTTTCTCATAATTAACCAACCTTGGCCATTTTATGATTTAATAAACTATACTATGCTATATGATGAATGATTTTGAATATTTACAATGCAATGCAAAGAAAACAATTCTATTAATATATTTTTGATTTTTATTGAAATGGTTTTGATGGAAATAACTCATAAAGAAATCAATGACTTAGATTAGGGCTTGGGTACCATGGACATTCATCACCCTCAAGTTTCACTTTCCCCATACCAAGCTTAAAAAAAATGGAATCATTGTATTCACAAGTAAAAAGTGCATCAACTTATTCATGACAATTAAATGTGGAACCGGTTATTATTTGAGCAAACTGCTTTTGGGAAAATTTGTCATTATTTAAAGCGTGAAGTATAAGAAATGTAAAATCCAAAAATAAGGAAGCACGGTTTTAATCCTAAGTAATCCTCTCATCCATTACTTGAAAAACCGCTCACAATTAATACAAGTCCGTTTCAAGAGTAATAAGTCATTCGCCTTATGTGTAAAATCCTCATGTCATGCTTTCATAAGTAGCTACACACTCGCTAAGGAAAGAAAAATAAAACTCACGCAATAATTTACATCCGCCATCTTTTTGAGACTTTGGATCTTCAACCCCGCAACCCGTCAAGGTAATATTGGATTGGAGCAATCTATTGAATCCCCGCAACCCGTCAAGGTAATATTGGAACTCAATAGTCACTATAATTAACACCACACTGTCCCTCTTGGGAGTCTTGTATAATTATTTTTTTTTCTTTTTCTTTTTTTCTTCTTTTTTTTTCTAGCCACTCATTTTTTTCAAGCCACTCTTATTTTTCTTTATTCCTCACAAAGAAAGTAGAAAAGAATAAAAGGAAAAACACCCGCTAAATATTGAGCATGACATAAGTCTAGTACACATAAAACGTTCTAACTTAGAATCTTAAGACGTACTTATACCAACCATGAATGATTAGACAAAAATGCATAAGAGATTACAAACCGATTAAAACCGTTCTTGATTATTTATTAACAATTATATACATGCGAAGAAATTAGAGGTAAAGAAGAGAAGGGTTTAGCCACAAGTAATTATCATGAAGTTTATCTAGCCCTTTTACCCTTGCTTCAACTCTATCATTTCCCATTCTCCACAAATTTAAAATCTCAAATAATGAAATTGGTGGATGCTTAGCCTAATAGACCAATGAAGGACTACATGGTTAAGGATACTAGCTAGAGAATGCTAAGATAAGCAAACTCGGGTTGAGTCAAAATATTCATGGCGGGCCTAATATGTCAAAGAAGTCAAAATTTGTTAAACCATGTTTTATTATATTTTTTTTCTTTTTATATATTTTTGATGAAACATAAAAGAAGAAATATATACAATGCAGATGTGTTATGCAAATGTAAAATGATTAATGCAAAAATTATGAATGCATATTTTTGGTGGCCAAAGTAGATCAAAAATTTGAAAAATGTTTGAAAATCCAATTTTCCATGTTATCATGAAATTAAGGCAATGGTCTAGGTAAGGTCACTTCGATAGAAGTCTCCCCTACACTTAAGATAAACATTGTCCTCAATGTTTAAGAGTATTGGAGTGAACTCCCCTACACTTATGACATTGATTACTTTGCTTAACCCAAGTTAAGGAAGAGACAACTAAAGGGTATTCATTTTAAGCACAAGTGTTTAATATCACGATAGCAAAAACTAATCAAAGTGAACCAGATACACGGGCCTCCTCCATAATCTCCAAGCATGAAATGTGAGAGAGCAACCCTTGAAACAAACACGAAAAGACGAAGAAAGGCACCCCTCCACTTCAACTCTACTATAACATCCTTTTAATTAAACCTAACCTATTGAAAATCTACTCTACGTTTTCTAACCTAGTTATTCAATGCTTGAGTTTTTTTTTAACCCTAAGTCGCTAGCTCGACTCGGCCCCGAATTAAGTTGTCCTTGGGAAAACCATCATGGAGAACAAAGGATATACACTTTGAAGCACGTCTCATATGATACACTCAAACTCAGCATGTTGCCATTTACTATAAGATTTACAATATCCGCCTCGATAAATGGAACGGTCCAACGTGTCTCAAGTTTGTCCAACATACGAAATCTCTCAAATAGGAAGCACACCAGGATCAAATACAAAGTTTCCATCTCTACAAGTGAACAACTCCAAAGTAGGTAGCATCACCAAAGTAAGCTCATACAAGAAGTCCATATCAATCGAAATCACACTCTTAAGTGGAGTAGATGAAAACCAAGGTGTCTCAAATTTATGTATCCCAGGATCAAAAACCTTTCCCTTCATGGGAAAATAAGAAGATGAGCTCGTGTCAACCATATAAGATTCCCCCTTAGTGATCAAAGCATCTGAGAATATGAAGGTGTAGGTATCAAAACATTCATAACTATTATGTCCATGTTAGGCTCATCATCATCATCAAAAGGTGGGTAATCTTCCATAGAAGGCATAGTGAAAGGAGAATCAATAGTAATAGTATCTTGTGAAGGAGGTGTAGTCTCTATGTTCCCAAAAAGCAATGTAGTAATAAGACGAACCTCCTCTTCCAAATTAGAAACACTATCGTTGACCTCTATATCAAATTGTGCAAGAGTATCCTCTCTGGTGGCATCAATCTCCATAAAAGAGTCCATATCAAAGGTTTTGAGTTCTAAAGGTGCCTTAGATGAAAAAGTATCAATCTCTAAGAGGAAAGGATCTTCATCAATAACCAACTTCAAGGGTGGGAGGGTGGGAACATAAGGCTCAAAAGAAGGTGTATTAATGAGAGAATCACTCAAAGGGATGATATGATCATGAAAATCAATAGGTGTATCCTCAAAAACCAGTGAAGGAATATCAATCAAGGGTTCTTCTTCTATAGACTCATTATTAGATTCTTCACACTCCTCAAAAAGTGGGTTATCAAAACATGTCTCAAAAAGAGGATTTGAATGTATCACAAAATCACTTAGAGGAATAGGTGAAGGAGTCATAGAAGAAATGGAGTCATCATCATCAGAAGTAAAAGACTCATCACTATCATAAGGATCATCAAAGTCTTCATCACAAGAAACATAAGATGGAAGAGGAGAAGGATCCACTTTTCCTATAGGAGCAAACTCTTCATCCAAATTAGGAATGTTATCTTGACAAGACAAATCATCGGATGATATAGCATAAGACGCGTCACTAGAATCACAATCATCATCCTCCATGTGCGTCACGTCTTTCACAAACTCTTCCTCAATCTCATTATCCTTTTCTTTAAACAATTCATCAAGATCAAAGTCACCAAAATCACTAGTAGTAGCATGAAGGTCAATATGTGATAAAATCTCAATGTGATCATGAGGAGAAGAAGTATCAATACAAAGCTCATCACATGGTTCATTGGAAACCCTCTCAAGCTCTCTTTGGATTGGGATAAGGTTCTCAACACTAGAAGAGGTTAATTCATCCGAATTGGTGTTTGTATTAGTGCTAAGAGGCTCGTCCCCCATGGTGAAAGAGTCGGTGGGTTCCACGTGAGGTAAAGGTGATGAAGGTGTGTCATCATTTAGTGTCATACAAATCGAAGGTTCCTCATCATCTTCATCTAATAAGCATTGTTTAAGCAAACGAGCACGATAAGCAATGAATTGTTCTTCTTTTTCCTTTGTAGCAATCTTAAAGAGGAAATTATCTAAATTTTCCTTAAGGCGACAAGAACTTTCTTTCAACGATTCACGACACATTGCACCGATCTCCTTGTCATAAATTTGCCAAGTCATAATTTCCACTTCCTCAAAAAACTTAATTTGTTCCTCGAACAACGGGCATGCGTTTTTCATTGCCTCAAGGCTCATGTCTTTCATACTATCAAGCATCTTATAAAAGTCATCGGTCGACTTGTTCATTCTCTCAAGTGAAGAATAAAACTTCTTGACAAAATTAGGGTCATAGGATGGCGGATCCCTCGGTCTACAATCATAACCATAATGGGGAGCGTTTCCACAAAACTCACATGAAAAAGTCGAAGAATATGGTGGAGGTGGATTTCCATAATTAGGTGAATTATAGGTTTGAAAAGAGTCTCGATTATGAAAGTTCTCATGATTGTAACCTTGAAAATTTTCATTATTTTGAAAACCCTCATATTTGGAAAATCCTTGGTTTTGGTATGGCTCATTAAAGGTTTGATCATGAAATGATGGTGGAGGTTGTGATGAAAAACCGGAATATCCCATATAGTCATTACAAGTGTAGTCTATTTGAGTGTTAGGTTGAAAATTAGGGTTCTCGGTTCCATTGTAAGCATATCCCTCCCCATAATAACCATTATTTTGATCACATAAATACGTATCGTGTGGACCACCACAATTCGAACAAGACGAATAATTAGCGTTGGCGGATCGTTGTTGCAAAATCTCTAACATGGAACGAGTATCCATGTTTAGCAAGGTGGCCGAATGTATATACAAGTATAATGACGTTTAAAAGCTTCCTCGGGGAAGGAAGTAATACACCAAAGGTGGTATGTTTACACGTGTGCGAGTACACGTGTAAATAAACACGAGGAATGAGGGAGTAGCCCTCGGTCGACTTTTGAAGAGAAAAGGATTATCCTCTTCGAGTTTCGATATGAAATATCCACAAGAAAGTATATATATAATTACTACTTGGGTGCAAGACCCCCAATAAAGCCTCCCTTCTTAGAATACGCACTAGTGAACGGGGGGTTAGGTGGCACGAAGCACTTAAGTACCTATTGACCCTTAGATGGCATTTTATAGCACATCGCATTTCTATTCACTTTGGTAGTTTGTATTCTTCGAATTATTCCCAATTGGAAGTATTTATCTATTCTTGTTTAATTAAATTGGATCGATACGCGTGTCAAGGACCGGAACGCCCCCTAACACGGTGTATTGCCTCGGCAATACTTATGGAGATAGGTAACTTGGTTGTTTGTATCTATGTATACTTATTTACATATAATAATATATCAAAAATATTTTTGTATTTATTTGATTTTTTAAGAAAAATACTATATGTACGTAAAAACGATGAAAACGATATAATATATATTTTTGTTGTAATCTTTTAGGAAAAAGATTACTTTTTGGATTTTTTTATTTTTTTGGTTCAATTCTTTAGGAAAAGAATTGATTTTGTGATTTTTTATTTTTTTTTTATTTTTATCTTTTTTATTTTTTTTTTTATCTTTTTGATTTATAATACGTAAAAAATAACGTTCACAGAGTGAACGGATCCCAAAATCTAATCGTCTCACTCGAAATCGTTAATCTTCACGAAAAGAACCGGCAGCGGCGCCATTTAAATTTTCATTTTTTAGTTCGTTTTTCACGACACAAACCGAATTGATTTAACGTTTTCTTGTTAAGACTTAATTGTTTTTGGTGGTTAAAACTTGTTTGGAATTTATGTCTAATTGGCAAATAGCACGTAAAAATGTAAAAATACTATCTAGTTACGTATATGTACTAATCTACAAAACACTTTGCAAATACGACATTTAAATGCACAAAATTTAAAAGCAATTAAAAATACAAATTTATACTTCTAATGAAAAATACAAAATACAAAATAGAAAACTCAAAATATAAAATCTAAAAGATAATTTGTAAAACCAAAATTACAATTCTAAGAATAGAATGCACAAGTGAATTTTTAACTGAAATCCAATTCACAAACTTGTTATTTGAATCCAAATCAAAATACTGGACAACTGGCCCAAAAGCAATACTCAGCCCAACAGACTATTGAAGTAACGGTTTACTTACTAACTGTTACACTAGTTAACAAAGGACTGTTACTGCAACACTAACATACAAAATCAGGGACTAAAGTGGGCAATTCGAAACTTAATAAGAAACTTAATAAAGAAATCAATGACAAAAGCTAATTAGTTACAAAAGCAAATGCAGATTAACAGTAAGGAGCTTAAACTTGCAAATCACAATTGATCAATCAATGAAAACAAAATTACATACACAAAGCACATAAACTAACTAAGCAGATCCACAACTACGATTATACTACAGTTAACGCTACAATTTGCAGAAAATGAAACTATGCTTAACCTGCAACATCCAGGCCAGACCGTTGTTGTCGAAACGCGGCGCTGAGCCGGTTTAATACAAAACATCACCAATACTGAATTCAAAGCTACGCTACACCTATAAGCTGGAATCGGAACAAACGCCTGCTACCACCATACGGCGAATCCGATTACTCTAATTTTTTACTTTAACCAAATATCAAAGTAGTTAGTTATTAAATGTTTCTAATCTCCAAATTTTAATCAAAAGGCCTAAAGAAAAAACTACGAACTGTAAAGCCCAAAAGAAAAAAAAACCTTCTAACAGTCCAGTAACCATTTCAGCAAAATGAATCAGTAACGTAAAGACTTAAACTAGTGATACTAACTAAGGAATCTACAGTTCTTTAATTCTTATAAAAAAAACTAACAACTGACGCATAGTCTACTAACTTCCCAACTGTATGGACTGTGATCGAATTACAAACAAAATCAAATGCATTATGATAATCAACAGCTAAGCAATCTGATATGGACAAGCTACAGAATATAGAAAGCAATATCGAAATAAAAACAAGTATGCAGAAGACTTAAAATGGAAACTCAGTACTAGTTAACAAATCATTTAAAACATATTGCACTTAGAATTTTACACTCCACTCGACTAATTACAGATTACACTAGCGTTTTGCAGAAAATATGAAATGTGCTTAACCGTCACATCCAGGCCAGACCGTTGTTGTCGAAACGCGGCGCTGAGCCGGTTTAATACAAAACACCACCAATACTGAATTCAAAGCTACGCTACACCTATAAGCTGGAATCAGAACAAACGCCTGCTACCACCATACGGCGAATCCGAAACCTGTAAAACTGAAATCAAGCAGAGAAAAAAACTATACAAGATCTCTCGATTCTGAAACCTGCATAAACTCAAGTTACACCTGCAAAAACTTGAACACAAATGAACTATTTGCAAAACTGATTACTGAACGAAAACTCATCAGCTTAAAAAGACAACGATAACAACTTCAAATCTATCTAACTACTAATATATCAGAAATTCTAAAACTGATCTAATTTCTTCAATCTGACGTGTTTGATTTGCTTATCTTGTCCTTGATCAGAAAACCTTTACTACACTAATTTTAATTGACTAAATGATTATTATCATTAACTACAAAACTAAAAGCTGAATCCTACTATCACACTGAAAAGATATCTGTCAGTTTAACAGACATAAAAACTGAATGAAAAGCTGAAACTGAAGCTAAAAACACTTATCCCTAAAACTGAAATCACAAGTTTAACAAGCTAATTTCTACGTGAACAGTACTCGAACTGGTATATAAACTCTATGAACTAACAAGTAACTCTATTATCAATATCAAATGAGCACAATTCATTATATTCTGAAATCAAATCTAATAAGCTAGAAAAAGCTTATAACACAAAAGCTTATCCAAATAAGACGAAAAGGTGAAAATAAGAGATAGTAAAGGATTTAGAAAACTGAAGTTCTTAAATTTCATTAATGGAGAATTCGGTTACAAAAGGAAACTGAATCGTAACTAATTTCTAAACAAACTTCTAACTGAAAGATTAACTGAAAATCAATAAGCTTTGAAAGAAAACCTAACTACCTATTCTAACTAACCTATCTATGTGAAACTACACCTAAGCTAACCATGAAAAATGAAGCCTTCGTCTTCTATATATAGCCGTCGAGAGAGGGAGTGGATGACGTGTTCTAGCCAATGACCGAATGCCACGTGTTTAATACGAGGATAAAACTCGTCCTTCATCTTTCATCTCATTTGGGGGTTTCTTTATTCTTCAATCTTGATCTAATTAAACTATATCATCTTGTAGAGGAGAGCAAGGTGATCATTTTTGCTGTTGAAGGCTTCCCTTGAATCTTCGTGTAGCTTACTTGATTTTCGATTGCAGGTTTTGAGTGGAAAGATGAAACCGTCTCTCTCTCTCTTGAAGGTTGAAGAAGACAGAGACGTGTGGTATGTTTGTGTTTTGACCGGTCTTGGTCAAATGACCAAGGATAAATAAATCGCTTTTCAAACTTTCCATTTTGGTCCTTTCTCTTTCATTTCTTTTCAAAATGTATATAACTTTGAAATCAAGTTTCTTTTAATCCTTCGTCTCGTAGAAAATTGCAAGCTAAGCCCTCGATCTTTGATAATATTGGCAAATAAAGTCCTTAGAAGCTCTTTCGTCCTTTTCTTCATCTTTTGTGATATAAATCCCTTTAAAACGCATCTTTCCTTCAAAATTGTATCTTGTTACCTGAAAACACATGAAACCCAAATACACGCGTAATTCTGATATTTTAAAGTTAAAATAATGTATTTGAATGTGTTTTTAGTGGTATTTAGATCATTATTGATGAGTTTTTTCACACTTATCATGTGGTAATCACTTTCATCTCTCCCTTCGGGTTTGAAACGGTGTTAGTAGGTAGACCACTCGAAGTAGAGGCTTTGTTCCCCATGACGGCTTCTAAAATTGCATTAAGCTTAGCATCTTGACTATTAAACTTCAAATCTTGACTAGCGGCTTTTTGGTCAATTCTTTGTTCAAGCCTAGCATGACTTTGTTCAATCTTATTGTTTTGACCTCTAATTTGATTAGCAAAATCATTTTTCAACTCATTTCTCATGTTAAGATTTTCATTCACAAAATTAGCTAACTCCTTGGTGTTTTTAGCCGTATCCCTAGCTTGACTAGCCAATTGCTCTTGTATGTTTTCCAAAATCTTATCATTTGTCGTGGCGTAATTCAAAAAGTCCATTGGAAGTTCTTTAGTGTAAACGTTTTGAAGACCTTGACTTGTGTTTTGAAAATTACGGTTTTGATTTTGATTTTGCAATTGGCTACTACTTCCTTGATTCCCAAAGTTTTTATTACCCTTGAAATTGTTCCTTTGATTGCTTTGGTAACCAACTTGATTGTTTCGATAATTGTTAGCATTTTGATTTGGTGGAAAACCCAGTGGAGTAAATTGATTAGTGCTTGGAACTTGACCGTTTTGGTTATAAGCTCCCGCGGCCGCGAAGGCACTCGAAGTGTTACCACCGTTGGTAATGCACTCAGAATAATCGTGAGCTCCACCACAATACATACAAGAAACCTCAACCGCTTTAATCGTAGCGGGAGTGGGTTGTTCACCAACTTTAAACTCAATTAACAATCCTTTCAACTTATCAAAAATCTTGTTCTCCAAATTAGCCTCGATTTGGCAAGCATCAACGGTGTGTGACAATGAAGGCGAAGGCGAAGACGAAGTCTTACGAACACTCGACGTGCTACGAGGACTATAGACCTTAGACCTATTCTCAATGATTAACAATGCTTCCTCGACCGTCTTACACAAAAAATTACCACCCGCGGCGGCATTAAGATAATCACGCTCATGATCGTTCAAGCCATTGTAAAACGTGTCAATTTGATGCAAGTCGGAAAAACCATGATGAGGACATTCGTGCAACATTTCCTTAAACCTATTCCAAGCCGTTGAAAAACTCTCATGATACTCTTTGAAAACTTTGAAATCTCGTTTTTCAAGTGCGTAGTCTTAGAGGGCGGAAAAAATTGGTTCACGAATTTTGAAACGAGATCCTTCCATGTCAATATAGAATTGGGTGGCTCTTTCTCTAACCAAATTTTTGCGGGCCCCGCTAAGGAATACGGAAAAAGCATCATCTTAATCGAGTCGTTTGAGACGTCCTTAAACTTGCAAGTGGCGGTAAGACGATTGAATTGGCGGATATGGTTGTGTGGATTGTCCTTCTCATCACCACGGAATTTGTTGTTTTGGATCATCGACAACAAACCCGTTTTCACCTCAAAATTCTCCGCAAGGATAGCGGGAATCACAATAGCCTCTCCATAACCCTCGGTGGGTGCTTGAAGTAACTCCATCATAGTTCGATTCGCCATGGTTGGTGCTTCTCTTACAATGGGTTCGTCAATAGGAGACTCCTCACTAGAATTGTTGGGAGTGGGAGTTTTGTTCTTTCGTTTACGTGCACGTCTTGCTTTAGAGCGAGTTTGCATAAACGTTACGTACAACGAGAAGGCGAGCAAAGAAGATTCTTTTTGGTGTTTTTACTTTTTCAATTTTTTGTGGTTTTTGATTGTTTTTACTTTTTTTGGATTTTTGGAATGTATTAAGTAGACACAAATCTACAAATCTCCTCCTTAATCAAATCTCTCGATTAAAGAAGCCTCAAGGAATGAAAACGAACACGTGAAGTGAACGCCTTCGATGACTTTAGAACGATGGTGGAACACCAAATCGTTCAAGAGGGTTTAATCAATAGAAACCAAGAAAATATATATGATACTTAGTAATACTTTTGGCGGCAAAACCCTCGATTAGATTTCAAAATCAAAATACGCACAAGCAAGCGGAGGAAACGAGGCGGCGCGAAGCACTTAAGAGCCTTTTTCCTTTAGAACGTGAAATACAACCGCCTTATACCCACCTTATAGTTTGTATTTCTCAAAATCGAGCTTCACGAAAGTATTTATCTATTTTTGCCTTTTTCTTTGTTTTGAGATTCGAATACAATGATTGGGTAATGACCTCCCAAGTCAAGGTTGTGATTTCTCACGTATTTGGAGTACTTGTAAATTTGTTGTTCTACGTATACAATATAGTAATAGTATTCACAAAAAACGAAAAACCGATAATACGTATTAGTAGAGTGCTACTAATACAAATACTATTATGGCTATATATAAAAACAACAATTGTTCAACCAAAACACAACACGCCTCCCCGGCAGCGGCGCCAAAATGATGTTGGAGTTTTTACTACTCTTTATGAAAAGAGCAATAAATAGGGCAAGTGTGCACGACGATTTAGGAAAACCGTGTGTGAATGACCCTAAAAGTGAGTTCGTTCTCGAGGAGGCAAGTGCGTTGTGTATTGAATTGATATTGATTTGTGATTATATGATTGAGAAAGAAATGGGATTAGAAGAGAAAGACGGTTACAAAGACGGATTAAACTAAGACGAAAAAGGCGATTACGCAAAACCGTAAATAGTGCCAAAATTAAAATTTTAACCTAAAAATTCCTAAAAATTACTAAAAATCCCCAATAATATTCTAAGAGTTTACAAAAAATCCAAACTTGCTAAAACCTTTTAATTAATTAGATAATGACTTTTTAATGCTAATTAAAGCCCTAAAAATCACTATTAATTATTAAAAAGCCCTAAACAAGATCTTATAGTTTGTAAACCTCAAAAATATCCTAATTAAGCTAAAAACTATTTTTAAAAATTTTAAAACCAAATTAAACTATTTTTAAACACTTAAAAACTATTAAAATCACTTAAATCTTAAATTAATTCTAGAAATTAATTGAAAAGTCCTAAAAATATTTGGAAAGTGACAAAACTCCTAATTAAGTGTTCTTAACCTAAGAAAAATGTAAAAACTAAAAAAAATCAAACTTCAATTTTTAGTAATAAAATAATATTAAAATAATCAAAAAAATTCAAAGTTCATAAAAAAATTCTTAAAAATTACCAAAAATCTAGAATAATGTAACTAAGACAAAGATGTAATTAAAATTTTCTGAAACCTATTTAATAATTTAATATTAAATTTTAAAGTTAGCTAAAAACCCTAAAATCCAATAAAATAAAAAATAAGCTAAATTGAAAACTTAAAAAGCTGTAAACCTCAAAAATATAATTCAAAATCTAAAAACTATTTTTTTCAGATTTTTAAATTGCCTTTTTCTATTTTTTAATGACTTTTTAAAATTAAAACTTAAAATAATCCTAGAAAATTAATTAATAAAAGGAAAAATAAACTTTTTAAACAGAAAAGTCCTAAAACCTAATACAAACCTAAGAAAAATGCTAAACAGTGAAAACCTCAAAGAAATAAGCAGAAATAAGCTTATGAATAAGCTGTTAGCTAAAATAAGCTAAAAAACAAATGCCCTTAAGTAATTAATGAAATGAACCTTGTGCATAGAAAAGCACTTGGATCACTGGTTAACACGTATAGTCCTCCAACGAGGGGTCCCGTGTTCGAGCCCAGGCCAAGGAGCTTTTTGCAAAAACTTTTTTTTTTTACTTTAAAACTTAATCCAGTAACTTAAATCACTCCAAAACTCACTTAATCAAAGAAAATAAACAAGAATCAAAGCCTATGAGACCAAAAATGTGCCCAGATGTGAACTTTGTTTCTGATGAACACAAGTGATTTCTTCACTTGTGCAGATTGGATCAAGAGGACTTAATCCTTGATTTTGGTGTTGTTTTTGGTGGACAAATGGCACCCCTACACTCAGTTGGAGTATAGGGAGTCAATACAAACAAAAAACAAGCACAAGAGATCACACAAAATCAATCCAAATGAGCAAACAAGTTCTGATAAAGGCTATGTTGACTGATGAGTATTGACACCTAAATTACTTGCATAAAAACGAATTTCCAAGGCTTAAATCTTGCAAATAAGCTCACAAAATGACATACAACTGATTCACAATCCTCAAATGACCTAAAATCTAGCAGTATATCAATTTTGATGCACAAATTCACAGAATTTCAGTCACTAAAAGCAGTTAGCTGATTTTTACCATTTTTTCAAAATTTTAAGCATGCAAATGTTTAAAAACCCTTCCAAGGTGAAAGCCAATAGCATGTATCATCCACTATCAACCAAAGGAGAATATCTAACCAAGTTTCACACAAGATTAACAACTTGACCAACTAAAAACCTATTCCAAACACCCCTTAATATATGCAAATAAAAAATTTAACAAGCAGTCCTACTCAAATCTAATCCAAACTGAATCAAGATACTTCTAACAAGCATACAAACATAAATTGAGCACAAACTAACACTTAAACACTTAGCATGCAAATCACACATATACTGAAAATTTCTTTCAAAACTGAAAAAGGTCAAGTAAGCTACCTTGTTGGGCCTACATCCAGGCGCAACAGTGACTGAATAGTCACCTCCTACAAGCTCGGGCTTGTGCTGACTTTTGGTAAGATGATTATGAAGGATTTCTTTAACAAAAAAAATGGATAGAGATGGCTCTTGTTATGAACCTGCTAAGAACAAACCATAACAACAAAAGTGACCTGGTATGAGAGCCAATGAGCTATAAGAATGACTTATTGACAAGTCTCCTTATAGCTTATAGCTTTTTAAATGAAACAGTGATGTTAAAAACTGGTTTTTAAGGCTTTCTGAAAATTTCCAATGAAACTTAAATCAACAAATACCTCAAACCTTACTTGAGCTTGATATTCAACAAATATCAGGCTCATGTAATCAGTTTAAAGCACTTGGAATGGTAAATTAAAACTGGTCAAACTTGAGTCTCCAAACAACACAAAAACAAGAAATGAAAATTTTTAACTTGAAAACTTAAAAATGCAAAATGAAAAGTAAGAGGGCTCTTTTGTTTCTCGTCAACAACTCAACACCATTTCATTTCATTAAATAAAACTGGATTTACAAGGCTATGACCTAGGAGAAGGAAAAAAGAACAGGTAAACTAAAGTCCTATCATGCCTTTATATAATAGGCTACAAATGCTTCTAGAACTGAATAGAACTCTAAAACCCTAATAACTAGAACTTCCCAAGCTACCCTTGGACGAATATTTGAAGATGCCAGTTAGATGCCATTTTTTTTGAACTTGTCAAGAGCCCATGTGATGATTCTTGGACGTTTGTGAGATGCCAACAGTGAAAAAGAGGATCTTGGTCGTCCATTTTGCCTTCGGGAGCACGAAAATGCTGTGAGTTGTTGATCTTGCTGTCATCTTTTTGTTTGGGAGTGAATAATGGGGCAGGGGAGGGTGGCACAAGCATGTGAGGTGATGGTGATGGGAGTTTAAGGGTGGTTTTAGGTTTAAGTGATGGTTAATCATGGATCTGGAGCAAATAATCAAAAAACCCTTTGATTTGATAAGTGTTCATCCTGGGGATTATTAGGGTTTAAGGGTGGATTAGGGGGTGGTTTAATCCGGTTTGGGTTTAATGAGTTTTTAAATAAATGTTTGGAGGGAAGGGATTAATTTAGGTTAATTGGTGTGGGTGGAAAGCAGACGTGGAGAGGAGGTGGTTTGTGATTGGTTAATGGGTGTGAGTGGGTGATGTGGCATGCTATGAGTGGAGGGTTTAGGTTTGGTTGTCTGGCAGGTTTGACCCCCCTATTTTCACTCTTTCTTCATGTTGTATAAAATGGCTATCAACGCCACTTTTACACAAAACAAATTTGGGAAGTTGGCAGTTTTGGCACAAAAACTTTATAAGCTTGAAACAAGGACTAAACATGTAAATTCTTCAATATTCAAGGGTTGTCCTTGACATGTCTTCATACTTTAAGGCTTTGACTTGTTTGTTGACTTCTTGGAGGACCATTATTGACAATTTAGTTTTGTTGAGGGACTAAATTTGCCAATTCTTCAAAGTTAAGGGTCCTTTTTGTAATTTTGACAAACTTTAGGGACCAAACTTGTAACTATGAAGATACAAGGGTATAAAGTGTCAATTCTTAAAACTTGGAGGACCAATCTTCATAATTCTTCAAATCTTCAAGGGTTTTCTTTGGAAAATTCTTCATTAGAGCTTGGTTCATCGTGCGGCTTCGTTTCCCATGTTCGTTTTTTATTGATTCTTGTGATCTTTTGTCATTTTCTCAATATCCGTACCTAAAATACACAAGCAACAAACACAAGCATATATTTGGGTATTTTAATGATATTTAATGCATTTTAAGCCCTATTTGGACGATGAGACTATGTATAAAAGCAGTCTCATCAGGCCACACTAAGGATTGACCTTTATTCCTCTGGGGGCAGTAGCGGCTCTCATCCCATCGTTCCTCCTTTGCTTAAACTATTGGTTACGACTCGGTTCTTGGTTGTTGTTGCGATGACCTCCACGATTCTGTCCTTGTGGTTGACTCACCTGAGCAGCCTCCATTTCCTTTTGTTTCCCTCAACAATATAGTCTTTCTTGTCTTGCAACTTAACATCCATCAGTGCATGACCATCTGAACGGCTTCATTAAATGATCCGGGCTTTGACGAAGTAGTCTCACCCTTAATGTTGCTCGACAGACCCTTGATATATTGTTTCATCTTCTTGCGATCGTCTGCGAAAGCATCAGGACACATCAGGCTTAACTCATTGAACCTTCTTGTATAAGCAGTGATGTCATTATTCTCAACGACAAGTGCCTCAACTCATCCTCTAACTAACCCAGCTCTTCCTCGGGGCAAAACTTCTTGGTCAAAAGTGCCTTGGTTGCAGCCCAAGTTCTTCCATTTGCTACTACCAGTCCGACAGTAGCTACCTGGTTGTTCCACCAGCTTAAAGCATCATCCAGGAAAGTAGCAGCTGCAAATTTAACTTTGTTTGCCTCAGAGCACCCACTGATTTCGAAAGTGCTCTCAATCTTTTCCACCCATCTACGGAGTTCCAAAGCTCCACCGGTACCACGGAACTGTGTGGGACCACATTTCACGAAACCGGCGTATGAACATTCCCTTGGGGCTGGTTGCCTTTCCACATTTCCACCTTGACCCTGGTCTCTGTTCGCACGATATGCCTCAAGAGCATTGGCGATTGCCTCTTGAATCATGGCGTTTACTCGAGCGGTCGTCAACTTTGGAGGCATGGTAAAGTCTTAGTTACACCTCTCTGCAATGACAGGGAAATAGAAAACAAGGTAAGTATACATATCAAGATTAAGAATGATTTCTCTTTCAGGACATAATATAAATACAACGACACATCAACAAGGTTACTAATATTCATCAATCACATCACAAAAGAGCAAATTTAAGACTTATCATAGATTATGAAAGGTAAACATGGATTGCATTGATAGATCAACCAAAATCTGTGACAAATAATGCCACTACAACCATACACCAACAAACTTAGAGTTATCAAGTTTTAATCACAATGCCATCATACGGGAGTCTAAATAAGTTCAATTACAACGATCAAAAGATAAAAATAAAATACGAGTAACTAGCCACGTGGTGATCCACATGACTTCTTGGACGGTTGTTCTTCCTCGTCCTCCTCTGGCTCTTCCTCACTATCTTCTTCCTCATCCATCTTTCTCTTCCCTTTATCGTTCAGCTCACATTTTGCCACTCTCTCCCTTTTAGAAATAGACCCAAACTCCGGTGCTACCTGATTCCCAAAAGCAACACACTCACCCCTAGCGGGTGGTTGAACCATGAAATCATTAGCCTCTAGCTTAGTGTCATCCATGAATCTCCAGTCTTGCGGTAGGGATAGTCTTACACGGTGCTCCCAACTCTGCATCCTGACTAACCTAGCCTGGTCTTCCTTAACTCGCTCTAGACTTGCACTCAAATTTGCTATCATGGATCTCAAACTATCAATATCATTCTTAGTCGATGCTCCATCGTACTCAGCCCTTGTGGTCCTTGTCAATAACTTTTGATATGCTCTTTCGTTCTCGTCAAACCTCTTAATCACTCTTGTCTCCACCACATAACGTTCGTACATTAGCCTATCTATCCTTCACAAACGGTTTTCAGATTCCATATAGTTCCTTGGCCTTGGAAAGTAAACCTTCTCAATATTTTCGTGAAGAGAACGCGAGCTAGCTGCAGCACTGGACTCCGCACAAAACTCATCACTTACCCAAGCAAACCCCCGCACAATCCTCAGATAAGCTTTACAAGTAGTCATTGGGGGACAAATAGGTTGCTGATCATAACGGCCTGTTGGAGGCACTTCGTATCCTTTTGGTGAGTTGGGGGATTGAACCAAATCGGGCTCAGTTTGACCGACGGCATCTGCTGGAATTCCGTCATCCACCGGATCCTCCTCCTCAGAATCCTCTTCGCCATCGTCACTAACACTGAAGTTGTCTACATCACTTTCATCATTATCGTTTGCCGGCTCTATTTCCTCTTCTTGGTCTATCCATCCAATGTGGTCATTCGGTGGGTTTAGAGGAAACGGTCCCCCTTCGTGTCCCACGACAAATTCGTCTCCATTACCGTTAGGTGGTACCTCGGCCATCTATGCAATCACAGGAAATTTTGGAGGGTACGTAAGGTCATCATTCAATATTTATTATTATATGAATGCAAATGCAATGCAAAGGTGGTACACATGCCCAAAACGCGATAATATGATGTTTATGCATATGCAATACAAGAATTACGGTATCGAGTACTCTGCATACAATTTCAACATTTACTTATCGTAGTTCAGTATTTACGTAATAAATACTCATACATTCATTTCAATTTAAAAGGGATACATCAATTTCCATCAATACTAAAAGTAAACCTTACCTGAGCCATGCAGGATAGTTGTGTGCTTAGATAATTTCTTACGACACCAAAAGTTATAGTTTAGGGTTTTTCAAAATGACCTAGTTCTCTATAACTCATGGCTCTGATTACCAATCTCTAACACCCCCAAATCGTATGCGCAGCGGAACTACAACATTTGGGTGCTAGGCAGTTATCATTACACAAAAGCTATTTCGAACGACTCAAAGAGACGTAGATATTTAAACATAAATTAAACATTGTTAAAACATCAAAGTCTACTGCTTCCCAAACCCCATATAAAATACAAGACATAGTTACGTTTAGGTCCCCACTGAATCTCAACCCAAAAGTACATTACTTGTTTCAAATGACATAATATAGAAGTTTTAAGTGATAAAAGGGAGGAAAGACAAAGTAGACCGCCAAGCCACAACAACTTCCATCCTCGCATGCTCCCTTCTACCATATCATCGATTACCTGAAACACATGCTTAAAGGGGTCAACAAATAATGTTGAGCGAAATTTATAGGTTTTACAATCTCATTTTTGAACATAAGTGTATAAAATCAATCACGATCATTTATAGAATTTTTGATCAAACAATCTTTCATTCAAGGTTATTATCGTTAGCAATAGCTAATAATTGTGTTTAAGCTCATGACACTAATCCGTTAACTCAATCACCAGCGTACATTTATCGGCTTGATTAAGATGAAACCAGTCCCCCTTCTAAAGGCATTAGTTGCAATTATACCTTATTTCTTATCACAAGTTATCCGTCCGTAGAGGGTACTCAACGTACTAGCTCTCATCTCGGATAGGGTCGTCAACCCCATAGTACTATCAATTGTATAAGAGGCTATTTCTAATCCACACGAGGATTAAACAATAGTTAATAGTTCATGAATATAGGGTCATTTGCAACTAGGTACTCAACACAATTCAGGCAACTTTCGGGTCCAACAATCATTCATAACTTATGTTCGTTTTTATCTAAAATAGCATGCATCCCCCTCGTGGGTAAAACCATTTAAAAGTGTAATTAGCAAGGCTATAAACTCACCTTGCATAGTAGTAGTGGTTCTAGCGAAGACGTAACAAAAATATCACCGACGATGTGGTTGCCCCGGAAAATCTAACACGTGACCTAAAAATCAAAATACGAAAACAGGATCAATACTCCGTGTACATCATTGTACTAAACACGCGTATAATAAAACACTAAATGCTTATGAAAACTCACACAAAAACTCATACAAGTGATTATTACTAGACTCGTACTATCTATTTATGTAATTAAAATGTTTCCCACTTTATGATTTTGTCGGTACTTACCAAAAGTACGGGCTGTTTTCTCACACTTAAGCATCACTATAAATTATGAGAAAATTTGTAAAAATCCCGTACAACCTGTAGAAATCCCATTTTAAATTCCATAGAAAGTTTTCACTTTTAAGACCCTTTACCCATTACATCACTAGACGTAAACGTTTCGGACAGATTTGCATCTTTACAATGTAAGACTTCTTTGACTCCTATTTAAAATATAACATGAGCTAATTTGACTCCTAAGTCTAAAAATACACTCGAAAACACAGGTTTAGCACAAAAGAACAACTTTTAATTATTTATAAAACTCTATCTATAGTCCCCGGGATTTGACCTAAAACCAAACATAATTTCGGGTTATGTTGATTTTCATCTCCCGGTACACGAAATTTCAAAGTAGCATAACTTTTGACTCGTTTGGAGTCGTAAGATCATTTTTATACCAAATCGAAGCTAAGACAATGCTCTACAACTACATCCTAGCCTCATGACCTGTTTTCAAAGTTAAACCCAATAAAACTTGCTTAAACAATCTGCCTAATTTTTCCTTCCTCAAAATCAACTCAACACATGTTTCCATTCCATTCTAACGTCACCTGGACCTATACTAACCACGTATAGACCATCACAAACATCTAATCATCCTATATTACTAGGAAAATCAAACCTTCATAAAAACCCAATTCCTAAATCACACATGCAATGAGTTTAACCTATCTAAAAACATCAAAAACATAACTCTCAACATAACCCCACATCAATAAATATCAAACACCAAGAACAACCAAACACCACCATTTGGCCGTGGAGTTTTGGTGTCCAAAACACCCAAACCAAAATGATTTTGGTTAGTTTTATGGATGATTAATCATCACCAACACATCAATCAAACATGCAAATGGTCTAATTAAATCAAAACATGTTTTTAAAAATCTTTGATTCTTGAAAATTTTAAGTTAGTGCATGTTGTTAAGGATTGCACAAAAACACTTACAAGGGGTATTTAGGAAGTGGTCTAAACTTGGATTTTTCAAAATCAAAAAGGAAAAAATTTATGGTGGTGGTGGTTTGGAGGCCGACGGCCAAAGAGAGAGGAGAAGGAGAGAAAGAAATTTTTGAAAATGATTTTTGTTGTGTGTTATTCCTTCCTTCCATTTTGTAATATTTTGAGGGGTCTCTTTTGCCATCTTGGTTTTCTTTTGGCCTCATTTTTACACGACAAATTTTAGTTGCGGGAATCGTCTTACTAGTTGGTTTTGAAAATTCGCGGGAGTCAGGGGTCGCCCCGAACACTTGGAAATACTTTTAAAGCAATTTAAACGCACCCGGGATATGATAAAACGCACCCGGCTCGACTTAACACGAACTAAAAATAAAATTCTCGAAAAATTCTAATATCGACACAGCGACAATAAAACGTAAAAATTGGGCATCCGTCAAGATCGTAGTCGTCGTCGGTTTTCTTAAATCATCAATCGTCAAGATTACGACCTTAAACGTTGGTTTCAACTTAAACCGTGAAATATATAATAAACAAAATTTCTTAAAAATTTCAAAAATATTCGTAATTTAGGGTAAAATAAATGACCTCGGGTTCTGGGTATCACAGTTTAACTCACGATAATCGATACACTTCTAAAAGATCCATCTTTCTTTTTCACAAATAAGACTGAGCTCCCCACGACGATATACTTGGTCTAATAAATCCTCGATTAGTTAGTTCTTGGATTTGACTTAAGAATTCTTGCATTTCCGAAGGTGCTAATCAATAAGGCGCTTTAAAAATTGGTGTTACTCCTGGTAGCAAATCGATTTGGAATTCAACTTGACGTTCAGGTGGCAAACCTGGTAATTCTTCGAGAAATACTTCAGGAAAATCTCTAACTATCAGTATATCTTCTAGTTGCTTCGCTTCTTGCAGTTTCTCTGTCACTTGAACTAAGAAAGCTTGACTACCTCGGGATGCATACTTATTTATCTTTAAGCATGATATGAGATTTAGTCGAGTCTTACTTCGTTCACCATGGACAACCAAAACTTCACCGTTAATAGGAATATGAACGACTTTCTTGTCACATACGATTTTAGCATGGTATTTAGATAACCAATCCATCCATATGACTACGTCAACGCTACCGAGCTTAATTGGCATGAGGTCGATTTTAAAGTATTGACGTAATAAAGTAATGATACATCCTTGAATAACGGTATTAGTGCTAACTATTTTTCCATCGGCCATTTCTACATCGTACTTAGTATTCATGGAAACTGTCGGTATACCTAACTTAGCAGCAATTTTAACAGATATGAAACTTCTATCAGCTCCTGAGTCAAATATTACTTCAACCAGATGTTGATTTAGGTGAAACATACCCGTAACCGTATTTTGATCTTGATGAGTATCGTTCAGCAAATAAGCTTTTCCTCTGTTATTGCTCTCTTTACGACACTCATTTACCAGATGCCCTTTTTCTCCACAGTTATGGCAAACCTTAGTTACCGGAATTTGATTACTCCCAGTAGTTGGTCCTTTACCTCTGTAGAATCTTATCTGATGTCATGTTTTCCATAGTTCTGACACTTGATAGTGCAAAACCCTGTGTGATGTAGAGAACATTTCTGAGAAAAGGGTTGTCTTCCATTATAACCGGTGTTCGTAGTCACAGCATAAACTTTAGAAACATCATTTCTTTTGTTCTGCTGCTGACGATTATTGCCTTGATTATAATTACGAAAACTAATCTTCTGGAAATTATGATTAATAGGAA
The DNA here is from genome assembly GCA_025667525.1 of Glebionis coronaria. Lineage (NCBI taxonomy): Eukaryota > Viridiplantae > Streptophyta > Magnoliopsida > Asterales > Asteraceae > Glebionis > Glebionis coronaria. The sequence goes on from CM046874.1 coordinate 276,181,544, forward strand.
AATTCCTCCTATCATCAAACTTCCTCTAGTTATTGATTGCCATTGGTGCAGGATTATACCTTATCACTTGATCCATTAACCTTTGAGTAATGGTGATAACTTCCTTTGAAGTTTGGGGTTTAAAGGCGGTAACATTCCCTTCTATGCTTCTAGGCAATCCTCCAATAAAAGCTTCCATCAACCTTTCAGTATTAGGCACCATGTTAGGACATAGTGTTGCTAATTCCTGAAATCTTCGGATATAAGCTTTAAGATTATTCTCTTTAATGCTAAATTATAGAATTCCTCGTCTATTTTCCTAATCTCATTGCGAGGACAATACTTCTTAGTTAGCATATTTTTGAATTCATTCCATGGAATACGATAAGCTTGTTCTATCCCAATGGGTTGTACATAAGCAATCTACCAAGACAAAGCTTCTTTTATTAACGTACCCGTAGCAAACTTCACTTTACAATCTTCAGAACAGTCACTGCGAAAAAATACTGATTCACTTCTCTCAAACCAGCGGATAAGTCCAACAGCTCCTTCAGATCCTTTATAGTTAAAAGGCTGACAGTTCATGAAATCCTTGTAAGTACATCTTCTTTCAACATGAACTTCTCTCCTAGCAGCATTTCCATTAATTGCTCCGGCTACATTGGTGGCTTGTGCTTGCAAAGCTGCAGTCACACTCTCAACAACCAATTGCCTTTTTCTTCTAGTGTCATATTTATTGTCGCAAATGTTGATGCTCTTGTAGGATCCATCCTACCACATAATAACACTTGATATTAATTTTTCATATGTGGAGTGTGGAATAAATTTAATATGTCATTGTGGAATTCTTTTGGGAATTTCATATCTGAGGATTCATAATATGAATGACGATTTAACAAATTCATATATGAGGATTCATAATACGAATTATGATACAAGAGTTTTTAAGAACAAAAGCACACTTCTTTATTTATTAACAACTTATCGTTCATATTTACACGATAAGCATCACTATTACATAAAGAAAACTATACATACTTACAAACTAAGACTAGATTTCTAAGCTTAATTTCTCATTTTAATCTCCTCAATTCTGTCCAAAATATATCCAGAGTCAGATTTTTGAGTAGTTTTGAGATCTTCAATGAGTAAATCTAAATTAAGCCCAGTTCTCGTAAGTCCTTCTCTCAGTTCAGTGTTCTCCTTATCAAGTCATACCATCCCTACTTCAATATGAGTCATTCTTTTACTCAGTTTAAAATTATGGCATCGGCTAACATCCATTTTATATTCCAACTGCATAAAATGCTCTTCAATTTATGCTCTTCCTCTTATCAAATTTCTAACATTACCTTCTACTCTTTTAAAACCTTCTAAGGAAATTGCATCGAGATGACTTGCAAATGCAGATAATTGCCGGCCATGCTTTTCCATAATCCGTGCTCTAGAGACCTCTTCAATATCATAAGGCTCTTCACGACTTCGATTGGGAGACGAATAAAGATCCTCAGGTAACAGAAAATGAGACGTAGGTGAAGGTGTACTATTCATCACTTCAGTTTGATGTGAGAAATATTCTTGTACTTCAAGAGTATCGTAAAAAGACAAATTCGGAACACGCACATCCGTGAAAGATGGAGTGAACATCGGAATTTCTCTTTCATCATCGTCGGAGATGAGAATATAGGTGGAAGTTGACATCCTTGTAGTTTTATAGCATAATAACATAAGATATGCTTCTAAAGGGATAAAAATATTACGCTGGCTCTGCTGATGGCTGGTAGTCTTGAATTTTTTTAAAAACCTCATTTATAGTTTAGGAAAACCTTATTCTCTATAACTGCAAGCTCTGATGCCAATCTGGAACACCCCTATTTTTACCTTTACGCAACGGAACATTGATCAGGGGTATTAATTCATAGTACCATAATCACAATAATAGAAAATGCTAAAAAGACATTTTTATAAAACAAATGTTATCATTCATTTATTTAAATCAGAGTTTAACAAACAACTATACATACGCTATATAAACACATGTTTCCCAAAGATCTAGTTTTATTGATAGAATGATAACTTATTCAAGACACCACCCTTCATAGCATGCCAGTCTTCATTCACATAAGATATATGCTTAAAGTCAACACAAAGATTGAGTGAATTTATAGGTTTTAAACATCATTTGAATACAAGTATGACTATCGGGCTACAGTGTAATACACCCAGTTTTAAATTCATCGATTCTTATTGCACTAGCTCATGACCCGCGACTAGACATTATCAGAATAATCCAACAAATTGCCCGTAAGCAGGAAGATTGCCAGACTATCCTGAGTTATGCAAAATAAAGTATATCTGTTTAGCCTAGGAATGGAACATTAGCTGCTAGCAAGTAAGACTTGCCCAGATAGGAGATGTCAGTCTCCAATAGTACTATTTACGATATTAGCGCTGATTAAATGATTAGAGGTTCACGATTAAAAAGGGACTTTAGATGGAAACAAGTAAACATAGTTTCAATAATCATGTAGGCAACATACAAAAATACTTGTATTCTAGTTTTTCATATATCCCCCTCAAGGGTGTTCAAATTGTTTGTAAGCTTTTAAAATATGAGGCTATAAACTCACCTTAGCCTATAGAGTCTTTTGATTTATCCAACCACAAGCTTCTCAAAGAATCTGGACTGGCACACAATATGCATATATATCAAGTGTTAGTCTTGAGTTCATTCTCTTTAATTAACATTCTTTGATTGAAGTAATTTTGGAGTGATAGTATCAGTGTTCGGGCCATCACACTCAGAAGCCATTGTATAAACGTTTGAGGAGCGAGGGCACTTTAAATCGTAAACCCAACCACTCAGCCAAAACGTAATATCGAGATGGAAGATATTTTTACAAAGCTCCTTACTAACATGACACAACATGTTTTATTATATTTTGAGTTTCAATGTTGGCAAAAATAGTCCTTGTTGTTATAGTTTGGTGTAATTATACTTTTTACCCTTTAAGTATAAAGTTTCATAAATTGCAATTTAAACCTTCATTATTTAACCTTAGGGTCTAAATCTTTACAAAATTTATTCTTATAGCCTTTACTTTCATAAAATGAAACTTTTGGACCAAAATGATTTATAGTTTCAAAAATGACAGTTCTAGTTCCTGAACTTGTAAAAATTACATAACAAGCTCAAAAATGATCCAAATGATCTCGGATTTGAAAACAAAGTTTATGAACACATTTATAATCATAATAACAACATTTCTTCAGAATTATAGCTTTTGAAATGGTTTTTTTCTCATTATTTTATGTAAATTACAAAACTAGGGTTTTAAGACATCTTTAACTTATAACTTTCATTTAAAATGATGAAATGACTTAGTTTCTTTTAGATTATCTTTCTAACATAATTTTGGCCTTATAAAAAGCCTAAGAAAGTATTATAACAAGATCAAAGCCTTGTTTAACATAGATTTACCTAGGTAGCTCCAAAATGGCTTCTTATGGCTTCTTATGAACACAACTTGCTATCAAAGCTTCAAGAGCTTCAATGGCTAGCTTATAGACCTGTTTTATGGTCTTGTGGGATTTCCTAAGACGTATATAGAGGTAGAAATGGAGAATGAGTATGATATACAAAGGAAACAGGGTGCAAGTTTCAAATGAAGATATACGCCCCTATTTATACTTGTTATGACCCTTAACATCCAATTTATGCATTAAAACGTGTAAGAAGGATAGAGGGGTGACTAATTAAGGCTAGTGAAGATCTACACAAGTTCATAGCTTGTAGCTTAGTCCTAATCTTTCCTTGTGGTCAAAAATAAGTCACGGCAACATGTTGATAAGAATGGTGATGTGTAGCAAGCAAGGAGGTGATTCACCTACTTGTCACACTCCTAAAATATCTTAGGATGAATAAATATATGGTTTTCAAACTTGTAATGGAGGGAAATGGTTTGAAAATAAGTCTTGGATGGAAAATGTAAAACCGAATTCAAAATCTAGGGCTTGTAACTTATGCTTTGTGTTTTTAGTGACTAAGGGCTTAGGAAAGTGATTAGTGAATAATTAGGGCTTAATTAGGGTTTAAAAATTCTATTTAAGAGCCCTTGGTTTGAAGTTTAACAAAGGTTTGATGTGAAAATAGGAAGTACACATTTGTAGAGTAGGGTTTTCTAATGATCTAGGGTTTAATCTTAGCAAATGTGATTATCCTCCTCTTAGATACTGATGTAAAATTAATTTAGGTCCTAGAAATTGTGTCTTAAGTGTCCAATGAGTTATCACACTTGGTTTAACTGTTTAGTTAGGGTAAACATGTCTAAAGAGTGAAAATACCTATTTTGACCTAATTAACAAGTCATGCATTGAAAACTTGTACCTTGTGCATTAGGGTACTTGTAAATTGTCTTAATTTCATCTTATAATCTTATTAAGTCCTATGAGTATTTGTAGACTTTTCCAAAAAGAACTATGTAGTGATTCCATGTAGATTTCTTAATATTAAGGTTTTTAGGTCATTAATCCTAATGATTTTCTAACTTTGGTAATTAGGGTTTATATCCTTATGTATGCTTATTCTAGGGCTTATATGATATGTTTATGACTTCTATAGGTTCTACATTCCTAGTTTGAGGGTTTATATAAGTTGATCATAATCTAGGGTTATTTAAATAAGATTAAGGTTCTATGCTTTAAAAACTTGTACTTTATGCTTTAATAATTTATAACTTGGTTTAAGATAAATGTATTATTATATTCTGATATTTAGTTGATTTTTATGTTTTATTGCAAAAGATTAGAGTCTAATTCATAATAGATTAGATTTTATATGATAATCTTGATTTTAGGTCATTTTCTTGTAATTAGCTTGTGATTAGTGAATATTAGTGTTTTGTGATTATTTAACATTCCTTTATTTGGTGGATTAGAATTAGTGTAGAGTGTTTAATAATACTACATTGTCATTTTGAGGTTACATTGCTTGAAATATTAGCTTATAAGGTATTTCTAAGGTTTCTATGGGAATTTAGGGTATCCTTGTTATATTTGAGTTGTTCTTTTTCATTGTTTGTTCATATGATAAATTTTAGAACTCGGACTTGATATATACATGGTGTTTATAACAATAGGCATATGTTAATGTGGCAATTGTGATAGTGAGATCCATAAGTCAGTCATGAAGTATAGTGAAAATGTAAAAATTTCTGAGTAAAATCGCCTTTTTATTTATGAACATGGATATTACTTTAACCAAAACTACTGGATGTTATAAATTTCGCTGATCACATAACTAGCTTGGCGTGGGCCAACGCATTGTAACCACGACTGTAAGAACGAGCGTTTGTACAAGACACCATCGCGTAGTTCAAACTGTTGTGACTTTCTGCGGATGCGATGCGCCTCTGTCTCATCATCAGGAAGAGTCTCGTCCGTTAAATAGCTATTGATTAGGGTCATACACGTAGGTCCCTCCTCATCGACTATCGCTGCGACCCCTCTCCTTTAATGGATTTATCCTTAAGTATTTCCACCAACACTTGTTTGGATAGATGGGCGAAGCTCGTGGATGCAATCTTGCTAACGGCATCCGCCTTCTTATTCTCGCCTCTTGGTACTTGCTTGATAGTAAACGTTTCAATGCCGGCGATGAGTGACTTGACATTTTCCAAATACTGGATCATGTTGTCCTCCTTAGCTTCATACTCCCCCAGGATGTGGTTTGTGATAACCCGCGAGTCCACATAGGCCTCAAGGTTACGTACACCCATTATGGCCGCAACTTTTAAGCCTGCAATCAATGCTTCGTATTCCGCCTCATTGTTTGTGGTCGTGAATTCAAAGCGTACGGCGTAAGTGAACTCCATTCCTTCTGGATTTGTGAGTATGAGACATGCCCCTGACCCATCTGTACAGGAAGATCCATCGGTGAACAGGACCCATGGTTCTTTTGGGATTCCGTCCTTTGGGGACATTGGTACATCCTCATCAGCTTTCTCAATAATGAAATCTACCATGATTTGACCCTTGATGGTTGTCCTCGGTCTATATGATATGTTGTGTTCCCCAAGTAGGACGCTCCACTTCTGCAGCCTTCCTGATACGTCTGCTCTTGAGATGATCTGTTTTATTGGTTGGTCCGTGATGACCACAATTGGGTGCGCCTGAAAGTAGCGATGCAACCTTTTCGCGGCATAAACCAATGATAAGACCAACTTCTCCATCGGGGAATAATTCAACTTCGGTCCTTGCAATGCTCTACTTATGAAGTAGACTAGAGTTTGAAATGAGTCCCTATATGTCATTAGGACGGTGTTGATTGCTCCGTGCGTAGCGGATAGGTACATGATGAGCTCCTCCTTGGGTCGTGGGGCGACAAGCATTGGAAGGGTCGCTAGGCGCTGCTTAAGCTGTCCAAATGCCTCCTCCGCATCTCTTATCCAGCAAAAATCCCTTTTCTTTAAGCACTTCTTGAGTGTTTTGAACAGAGGAAGTGAATTCTCTGCAGATTTCGAGAGGAACCTGTTAAGCCCGACCAACTTCCCGTTAAGTGATTGCACCTCCTTTAGTGTCCGAGGAGATGGTAATTGTATCACGACCTCTGTTTTCTCAGGGCACGACTTGATGTTGTTTGGGTCTACCATGTATCCTAAGAACATTCCTTCAGTTGCCCCAAATGTGCATTTTTGGGGACTCAACTTCATGTTGATCTTTCTCAAGGTGTCGAATGTCTCCTAGACGTCGCGGAGGAGGTCGTCTTCCGTGTGGATTTTTATAACCAAGTCATCAACATAGACTTCAAGCTTACGGCTAATTTGTGAGTCTAATGCTTTATCAACAAGTCGTTGATATGTCGCGCCTGCATTCTTGAGTCCAAACGACATTTTTCTATAACAATACACACCCTGACTGGTATGGAATGCAGTCTTCTCCTCGTCCTCCTCCGCCATCTGAATCTGGTGATAACCTTTATATGCGTCCAAGAAACACATAACTGGGTACCCGCATAGGGATTCGACCTTTCAGTCGATTTTCGGCAATGGATAACAGTCTTGCGGACAAGCTTTGTTCAAGTTAGTGAAATCCACACACATGCGCCAGCTTCCATCATGTTTCTTGACCATGACCGGATTAGAGAGCCACTCATGGTAATAAACCTCCCATATGATTCTTGCCTCAACCAGCTTTTTTACTTCGTCTAGTATAACCTGGTTGAGCTCTAGAGCTTGGCCGCACTTCTTTTGCCTCACCGGAGGATACCCTGGACGGATCTGAAGCTTGTGTTCCGCGACTGAGCGTGGCACGCCTGTCATGTACTTTAGTTCCCATGCGAACACGTCAATGTTTACCTTAAGGAGGGAGCACATAGCGTTCCTACCTTTATCGGAGAGAGTTCCTCCGACGGCCACTTCTTGTTCTAGGTAATCAGGGTGGATAGCCACCTTCTAATTCGCAGAGGGTGACCCTTCCTTCTTAGGAGTTAGTTGTATTGGTGTTGTGATGGAATGACATTATGATGGTGGTATTACTAAATTGAAGATAGTGACGATTCCCCCATCGACTGGGAATTTCTGCATGTTGTGTGTCGTAGACGGGACTGCCCGTATGGCCAGTATTCCCGGCCTCCGGAGTCCTGATGATACGATTGTACGGAGAATGCGAGTGTATAACCATAAAGTTCATCCATGCTGTAGTTGAATGTTCTTTATATCCGATAGGTACTAACAATCGTAACTGCCTTATTGACCAGATGGTATCTCCGCTAAAACCAATAAGCGGCTACGTGGCCGGCATTAGTTGGCTTTTGATTTCTGGTCGCAACTGTAAGAAACAGTGTTCGTAGAGTATTTTTGGGGATGATCCTCCATCAACATACATGTGGCGGACCTTGTGGCTTCCAATGTTTACCTCAATCATGTGAGGTGCATCCGCCACGCTGGTTGCCGTGATGGGAGGGAATGAGATTTCCTTGTTGCGAGAAATTTTTTGGCTAATTTTCTTCTTTGTCCTGCGCTGCCAAGACTGAACCATAAATATGGTTGTAGGCTTGTCCTTATGGAAATAATTTTTATCATTCTTTTTGTTATCCTTCCCATCCTTCCAGTCCTTAACCAGATGCTTGCGTTTACCTAATTTAATCAGCGACTCAACATGCTTCTTGAGCTGAATGCACTCGTCCGTGCCATGACCCTTGCCATTATGGAATTCGTAAAAGCGGTTCTCCTGGCGATGGTCGACCGGGGTTGTCATTGGAGGCGGCCTTGGAAAATTTGCCCCTTCAGTCAGTAGGATGTCCCGGTATGTCATCTTCAAAGGCGTGAACTTATCGTTCGACTGCCCTTCCTTCGCTTGATTTTTGTAATCCAAGCTCCTGCTGCTACCTTGGTTATTTGACTGCCTTTTTGGCTGGTCATTCGATCGAAAGCTTTGGTTTCCCTTTGTGAGGTAGGCTGCGGACATGGCAGTCTCTCCCTCCACAAAGTTCCTAACCCTTTTCATGAGCTCATCAAACATCGCGGGGCGCCTGTCATTGAGGCGCCTTATAAGTTCCCTGTCAGTTATGGCGTGCATATAATCGGAGATCTTGAGAACTTTTGGGCATCCTCTTATTCACGTACATTCATCTTTAAAATATTCTGTGAAGTCTTCCGTGGACTCTTCGTGCATCTGCTTGACCGTCGCCAATGAGAGTGGATCCCTGTTATACTTCTTTCGCTGAGTGTAGTATGACAACCCATAAAATTTGCATGTATAATATATGCCATGTTTGAATAGGAGTGGAAAAGCCACTAGAAATTTTTGCTTTTGTGTATTACTTGGTAGAATGAACTGCTTCTCACACCATAAACTATCATAACCACACATTCCTATAATGATATAAGACGCAAGTCTAAACTATGAAAGAGATTTAATAAGAACATCTCAAATATAACTATGATGCCCTAAATTCCCTTAGAAACCCTAGAATTCCTATAAAAGAATGGAAAACATGAACTGAAGAACACTCATAAGTCATTACGAAACATAAACAAGTTATAAAGTATACTCTAAGGAATAATAATACCTAAGAACGGAGAGAACAAACCATACAAAGCTAAGTACAAGTAATTGTACATAATAGTCTAGATCGCCACCTAGAAACTTTGATAAATAATATTTCAAGCAATGTAACTACATAAAATCTATATACTATTATCAAAAACAATGTACTAATTACAATCTATCATATAAAGAAAAGATAATTGATCACAAATTGCTAATATTCACTAATCCAAGGCTAATTACAAGTTAAGACCTAGTAACCAAGATTAGCATATAAAATCCATTATACATTGAGTTAAAGTCTAATCTTTTACCGCAAATTATAAACTCAACAACATATCATAATAAGATGATACATTCATTTCAAGTCAAGTTACAAATTGTTATAGCATAAGGTACAAGTTATTAAAGCATAGGATCTTAAGCTCCCTTAATTAACCCTAGAATATGATCAATCTATATAAACCCTTAACAAAGAGCGTAGAACCCATAGAAGACATAAAAATATCATATAAGACATAGAATAAGCACACATAAGGATATAAACCCTAATTACCCAAGTTAGAAAATCATTAGGATTAATGACCTTAAAACCCTAATATTATGAAATTTACATGAAATCACTACCTAGTTCTTTTTGGACAAGTGTATAAATATTCATAAGACTTCATTAAAGTTATAAGATGATATTAAGACAATGTACAAGTACCCTAATGCACAAGGTACAAGATTTTAATGGATGACTTGTAAAGTAGGTCAAAATAGGTATTTTAACTCTTTAGACATGTTTACCTAAACTAAACCCTTAAACCAAGTGTGAGAACTCATTGAAAACTTAAAATCAATGTATAGGACCTAAATTAAGTTTAAATCAGTAACCAATTTAAGGATAAATCCTTTTACTAAGATTAAACCCTAGATCATTAGAAAACCCTAATCTACGAATGTATACTTCCCATTTTCACATCAAACCTTTGTTAAACTTCAAACCAAGGACCCAAATCTCTTAAATAGAATGTCTAAACCCTAATTAATCCCTAATCATTCACTAATAACTTTCCTAAGCCCTTAATCACCAAAAACACAAAGCATAAGTTACAAGCCATAGTTTTAGGATCCGGTTTTGTAAATTCCATCCAAAATTCAATTTCAAACCATTTTTGTGACAATCCATCAATTTATGGTTGATATTCTATTCTCAAATATTATTTAAAAACATTATTTTAATGTTATATTATGAACTCACTTATTTTTGGGAAGAAATTTGGATTTACGTCTTGAAGTAGCATCGACTACGTCTAAACCGGAGGATTCTACGTTACGTGCTTACGTTTACATACACCGTTTTTGGTGACAGTCCGACATTTCAGGAAATAAATTTATCCTGTGAATATTATTTTGGGATTTTAATTTTGAGTTGGTTCATAAACTCACAAATTTACGAGAAGAAATTAGGACTTACGATTTTAATTTAACGTCCTTTACGACTAAACCGGAAACCTTAGGTTTACGTATTTACGTTTTCGAACTCCGTTTTTGATGAGACATTTTTTATTAGATTCGTTATGTGCCGTTGATTCATAATTTATAAAAACGTTTTTCGTAAAACGACCCGAGGGCACGCAAATCGAGGAAACTAGAATCGAGGAATACCCGTAAATTAGCGGGATGGGACAAAACAAGTTTATCCCACCCCACTAAAAGGGATGGCCAAAACCATGACACAACACCCTTTGAGGTGTCAATTTGTAACAAACTACTACAACACTTGTCATTTGAAGCTTAATGTGTAAGCTAACACACAACAAAACCAACCAAACCACTTTACTCAAACCATTTACAAACTTAATACATGCAAACCACTCATCCTCCCTTCCTCTCTCTCTCTAAATTTCTTCCAAGAACCACCACAACACCACCATTTGATCTTAAATTAACCACAATATCATGTGTTATTCACACATGTGTTGAAGAACCTTTGAAGATATGAAGATTGGAGGTGATCTTAACCTATGAAAAGGAGTTTTCATGAGGTTAAATGGCTGAATTCATGGAGGTGTTCATCTATCCAAAGGACCCAAGAAGTTTCCTTGCTAAAGTTGAATATTTGATAACAAGAACCAAGTCTTGTTCATCAAAAACCTCATCTTTTCATCACTAATGGTGGTATAAAGATTGTTCTTCCTATCCTCTTGTTATTTTGATTATGTAATCTTGTATTTTCTTTATTTATGTATATGTATATGATGATGAATGATGATAAAAATATTATGTGGGGATTTGGTGTTGATAAACATGGGTAAAAAGATGGAAAACCACATGTAAAATGGTTAAAATCTTGCTAAATATGATGGCTGTATAAAAACAGTAAGTAACCAAATGTTAAACTGATAAAATGGTAAAGTGGAATAAATATACAGTAATTATTAGGTGTTATACACATGTGAGAGTTGGTCATACAATGGAATCATAAAAATGAGTAAGATATGATCAAAACAAGTTTAGAGTGCAAATCTGCCTACACTGTTTTCGACGAATTTATTAAAATAGTTAGAAGTTGATTCATCAGTAGCTATAATGGAATAAAATGAAGCACATATCATTTAGTTTCTGTGATAAAAATTTGAGGTCGTATCTCATTATAAAACTCTAGATATGGACATTTTAGTGAACTTAAAATTTAGGACTGATTTTGTGAAATTAAAGTTTAATATTATTATATAAGCACTCAAAATAATATAGTATAAAATGTGAAATTAAAACCCACTAACTTATATATTTCATTTATAAAAATATGTATAAGGATAAATAAATGGACATTATATAAAAATGGTAGTTTGGTAAGTTTTATAAGTTATAAAAACTATAAACATGATTTTTACGTCTTTTCGGCTAGTACCGTAAAAGTAACGTTTTTCGTCAATTAAAACTTAGACGGTCGGACCCGTCTAATGTAAACTTTTTAAAAGACATATACTGATATATAAGTACTTAATACAATTAAAAACCGATAAAAACCCGAACTATATAACATACGGACATTAACGGGCTAAGTTAGCATTATTGGACTATTAATCCAACGAAATGGGCTAAACACTTATAAATTTACTTATTGGGCTTAACCCACTTAGGCCCAACATAAAAAGTATAATACTGATAATAAAGGTGTAAAATGGACTAATATAAAGTATTGGGCTTGTAATAGGCTTATTGGGCCTAAAACATGTAAATAGGTAAAACTAGTAAACTAGTATAAAAGTTACCAACACATAACACTAACATGAGTAAATGAGAATGTAGAAACCCACTTGATCATCATCATATATATAAAATCATCATATGTATACATAATTGTTATTTTGATAAAGTCATTGGACAAAAGTCTAAGACGAGTATTATTTGTCTAGGTTTCCGTGATTGAAGCACGTACCGTACATCCAAATCGTCGATAACCGCCTTCCCACATCAATGAGTTCATAGCCTCGCACTCTTTTAAATGTTTTTATGAAATGTTTTATAAACCCGCGAGGGAGATAAAATGTTAGTTTTTATAAAATAGGACACCATTTGTCCCGATTGTCGGTTTATTGATTTGGACCCGAATGATTATATGACCCGATGAATGATTAAATGACCCGATAGATGAAATGAAATGGATTATTAAAGTTAGGTTATGTCACTAAAAGTCCCATTAGCATGAATTGTGAACTACCGGGATTTGGTAGACGCTTATACATATAATAGTACTATTTGGGGACGATCACCCCAGTTCGCGCCTTGACGGTTGATCCCCGTCGTGCCACATTGATTGGTAAGCGAATTTATGTATGAGAAGATTTACACAAGCGTGATTATTGTGACGACACGCTAATTTAGATGGGCAAATTGAGTTTCGGGCTAGCTACCCGTTGTTTATTGTAGTAAGTTAACAATGTCATGCGGCTTATAATAATCCAAAAGTAACGAAAATACTGCTGTATGCACTGAATTATGATATATTGCCTGACTAGCAATACAGGGTCTTATTATTGATATTATGTTCGTGTTTCGGTTTTATATAACCATATTCATATAACGGTTTTTATTTAATCTATACAACGTTATAAAACGTATTATATGATGTTTTTACGACAATGGTTCGTATAATGATTTTGAAGGCAAACGCCTATATTAGGATGTTTGATAAGGATTCGTATAAAATGACTTTGGCTATTTTATGGCATATTACAAAGATTTGTGCAAAATGATTTTCGGTAATAATTATATAACGATGTTATATTGATGGATTTCATTAAACTCTATGAATTCACTCGGCGTTTTCGCTGACCTTTTCTTTTAACATGTTTTATCTCAGGTACTTGAAGGTAATTCTCGGGAAGACGACAAGAATTCATGGCTCGCACTTAAACAATAATTTCCATTCAAATACTTTGTAAAAGTTTGTATGAAATAATATGACTTGGGACCTATGTAACTTTGATATTTATGAATGGAAATGCTTTATTATTAACGACGCGATTTTTAAGCGTTGTCTATGATGTGAGTAATGTGATATACCGTAACACCAATGAGTCTTCCGCTGTATTGAATTGTATAAATTTGGGGGGTGTTACAGTTTGGTATCAGAGCTCTCGTTATAGAGAACGAAAGATTTTTAAAACTAAGGTTTTGAATAAAACATTTCAAAATCTTTTAACTATAAACATTTTTCTAAAAATGTCTAAAAAAATCTTTTGACTATAACGGTGCCATAGAATTCCTGAGTTACCGACAAGGCCAGACTGAGAAGTGTTATTTTAATATATATATATATATATATATATATATATATATATATATATATATATATATATATATATATATATATATATATATATATATATATATATATATATATATATATATATATATATATATATATATATATATATATATAACTTGGATTATATATATACATATGATGTAATTTTATTACATGATCGTTTGATGATTATTTTGATATTTATACGAGGTATTTATACGACGTAGATAGTCACAAGGAACCCTAAAATCCCCTAGTAAATTAATCTAAGCTATTCCCGTAGGAATTCTAGCTATCCTAGATCTAAACCAAGTTGTGGATATTTATGATCCCAACAAATGGTTGATATTCGTAGAAATGTTGATATTAGTTGATTGTGATGTTGAAGAAGAATTGGCAAAATTAAATCTGATATCGATGTCATGACGATCTTTCCTTATAGAGTGGAGTTTGACAAAACGTTACCACCTAAAAAGATGTCATCTGATTCGACCCAAATCTTAAATTTGAAATCGAAAGGGTGAATGTTGCACTTGAGGCTGTCAATGGAACCATTACCCAAAAGCCTCATGCCACAAGTACCTTTCCAACAAATCTAATTGATTGTGTGAGTCATTTCATACTAGTGACTCATTTGATAATTGTTGTTATAAGAATTATAGGGTTGGAAATTAAGTATTGTTCATATCGAGCTTTTATTGCACTTTTAAGGTTTATGAATAGGGTTGAAAGTATTAGAAAATGAGGTAGGATATTGCATTGAGTATAAAATTGGTTGAAACTTGAATAAAGTAAAATTTAACTCGTATGGAATATGAGATTGTTAAGAGGAAGTCGTTAAGTTTTTTGATTGAATTATAAGGTTTTAAATGATCTTTGATTTGTGTTAAGGGTTGTTCCTAGGCCATTGTCCAATGATGAGGATGCCTAGTGTCCAAGAAATGAATTGAAGAAATCTTCTTCTGAATTGGGACCGATGGATCTTCCGGGACATGTGGAACACCTAATGACTCTTGTAGATTAGTATTCATTGTGGTATCTTTTAAAAATAATCCCTAACATAACTGAGACATCAGTTGGTAGGATGAGTTCTTGGAATTGTATGACATAGTGACACGTAATGTGTTACGGTACAATTTTGACTTGTTTGTGATTAATGAAAAGACTACCTTTGATTACTAAATTCTACATGTATCGATATTATCTATATTTTCTTGCTTCTTCCTAATGCTCGCATTAGTGATGCAACCATTGAACAAGTACTCATCTCGAATTGAGTTACGTTGTGGATTATTCTTTCTGAGGGCCATTGAGGTCATGCACCTCATGATTAATTGGCTAAGCTCATTTCCTATTATATTGTGGTTAGTTCTTGGCGAACAACTTTTCATCACTCTTTTACAGATCACTCATTGTTTTTATATAGATAAAACAGTATCCCTTGAGGAAAATTGGGTTTTCATCACCATATGGATTATTTAAAGTGAGACTTATAAATAATCGTTATCGAAATGAAGTTGTTTATGAAACACCTTGGAAAACTTAATTGTTTTCATAACAAAGAAAATCTTTGTAAATTTATTTTTGATTCTAATTTAAGAATTAAGCATGAAAATGTTTTTATTATAAACATGATGATAAAATTTTGACGAACTGAGTATTGCATCGTTAATCTTGAAATTGTATATAGTTGTGCGCCTACATACAATTTGGAATGGACCATGCAAGGCTGATTAGTAGTCACCATAAAACTGATTAATAAACACTAAATTTTCTTTGAAGATTGTGGAAGATTAAAATTTATGAAATCTGCAAGAAGTGAAAAATAAGGACATAGTGTTAGGGACACCTACATATGTGCCTGTAGCATCTATTCTTCTGAGTCGAATTTACTCATCTGTGGAAATTGTCTTATTTGACAGTTGACAATTCTTTCTTGTCCAATTCTCCCGTAGTGAGATTCTTAGGAAAAGTATCTGATTACCGAGTGTTGATACCCGACTGGATGTATCGACGTTTCTATCATTTCTTTTGACTAGATTTCATTTGAATGACCTGGGTAACGATCCGAGGAGCTTTCGAATGCGTACTCAAATTATGAAAACATGGGATATATTCATATTCGTTAAATGTTTTCGTCTGTATCTAATTTGAAATTCTCTCGCATAGATTATGCGTTAACCTTACTCTTTTAAGGTTAGTTATGTCTCCTGATATCCTTGAATTTGTGAAGGATTATGAGTTATTATTAGTCTTTTGAGAAGTTCACATCTTATCGACGGCCATAAAACTGAAAAGTTGGTAGTGCCATTAGAATGGATTGATTGATTATGACATGACTACATTGTCTTAATTGATGGGAACTCGAGTAGAATTCCCCTAAATGATAAGATGTTGATTATCAAAAGTGATCTAAATAATTCTTGATGGACGACCATATCCTGCATTAGACTTGAAATTTTACCGTGAGTAATTGTGAATTAGTCATAGATTTTGTAATCTAGAAAGAACCTAATATGAATTTATTAAAAGATGTTTCTGTTATCTAAAATTTTAGAAGGTATTTGTTGGTAAATTACCTAGACTTTTGCCATTAAGGCAAGTTGAAATTGGTATTGATTATATTTCCGGTGCTGCACCTGTGGCTTGTGCACTGTACGTCAGCACCATCTGAATTAAAGGAATTACCGTACAAGTGAGAGAGTTTTCAGAGAAAGATTTTATTCTACCGAGCTCGTCATCATGAAGAGCTATGGTGTTATCATTCCTTATATTTATAGATTATTGTGAACTGAGTAAATTGACAATCGAAAACGATATCCATAACTCGAAATGGAAGATTTGTTCGATCATTTACAAGGTTCTAGCGTATGTTTTAAAGATTTGATCCATGGCATGGTTATCATCAACTTCGCGTCCGCGAAAAAGATTATCTATTCCAATCATTACATCCAGAACTTGTAATGAACATTATGAGTTTCACGTGATGTTGTTTGGATTGGCCAATGCACATGTAGCATTCATAAATTTGGTGAATCACGTGTGTAGACTGTAATTTGATAACTTCATGCTTGTGATCATTAAGAACCATTTGTTTGTTTGTAAGTATAAGAAGGAGTTAATAATTATTTATAGACTGCCCTGAATTGGCCGAGTAGTGAAAACCTGTACCTTAAATATTTAACAAGTGATTAAAGACTAAATCCTTTACATTATTTGACCGTGTGGTTAATAAATAATGGAATCTATATTGACTCTTTAAAAATTTGAGCCATTTGAGACTTTGGGTTTTACCAAAAAGAAAATGGAAATATGTTTTGATAAATGTTTTAACAAAGGATTTTTAAGGGATTATTCCCTTATACACAAATCATTTAACTAAACTCCTGTTTAGGGGTAAATGTTTGTGTATGCCTCAAGATAACCTAAGAGGGATTGAGGAAACCATGACTTGAAATTTAAAACGACAATTTTTGCTTGTCAAATAAGAAAATTGTGACCAAAGTATAAACAAAGATTTTTCGAACAATTACGGATTTTATTAAATATTTTGGATAAATCAACAAAAATCTTGTTAATTAAATTTAGATTTATTCTTTTGAACATTTTTATATAATTGGACAAACTAAGAAATTTAAACTTTTAACGTTTACGTTTCATAAAAACTTAATATTTATTGTTAATTTACGTGTAATAATTATCGACGCTTTAAACGTCAGATTAAGCAAAACTGATAAAAATGATAGTCGAGACGAAACTAAAACTTAGAAAATATAAAGAAAGAATTTTTGAGTAAATTGTGTACATGATAATTATTTCATCAGGAAAAATGAATATAAATACTGACGTATTATGTAAAAAGGATAAAGAATCAATTAGAATGTGTTCCTTAGTAATGACTATGAAAATAAATTACCGAGTAATTTAAAATATAGTCGATGCTTATAGAAAGGATAATATAGATAATAAAAGGGGTTCGCGGCTAATGTGAACCATTAGAATTGAGAAGCCGATAGCGTTAAATGTATAAAAGGCCACTTGTGGTTGCCTAAATATGGAGATTTTGAGATTTAGTTATTTTGAAATCTTGTAAGTATAAGTATTCTATTCTTGTCATTTCTGATTTAATGTATCATTATCAGAAGAAGTTGTACTGATTGAAAAATTATGAAGGCAGACACCGCCTCATACATTAGTAAACGTCTAGCTATTGCAAAGGTCATCATCTGAATTTGATTCGATTTGGGTCATCGTCGACAGACTGACCGAATCTGCTAATATCATTCCTGTTAATGATAGATTCTTGATGAAGAAATTGACTCTTTTGTATTTAAAGGAGTTATGTAAACATGGTGTGCCTGTATCGATCATCTCTATCAAGATCCTCGCTTCGCATCGAATTTCTAGAGATTTTCTCAGAAGTCATTGAGAACGAATCTTGATGAGATTACTGTGTACCACCCCAATCGAAGGGACGAGGTAAAGTAACGATACAAAATACTATAAGTGCTGTTTTATGTTTGAATGATTGACCTTTGTTAATAAACTGTAAAATCGTTTTCCTTTGGAGAGATTATCATTGATAATTATCGTATTAGGATCGAGATCGAATCTTGTGAGGATATATATTAGAGCATCTGTAAGCAGGAGTTAGGATGAAGAACCCGATATACACCCATTGTGAGTTGGACATGTCTTTTAGGTTTAAGGTTTCCTATGATGACGAACCTAACCTTACAAAATACCCGACCCACGAGACTTGAAATGATTGTTGAAATTAGGATCTGATTATTGACTGCCGGTAGTGGGCAGAAGGATATGAAATGTAGATCTTGAAGTACCAGATGGGTAGCGAAGTTATGCCAAAAATTTTAACCATGGAAAAATGAATTGATGATCTGAAAGATCATGGGATATAAATCCCCGTTGTATGGGACCATTGAGATGATGTAAAATATTGGTTTCAAAGGCATATAAGCTGGATCTACCCTAGGACTTCAAGAGCTGCATGAATTATGTTTCGTATACCGAACTTGATAAAATGTATATCAAGTGAGAATCTGATCACTTCTTGATGAAGTTTAGATCGGCGAAAAGTTGCATTCATCAAAAACCCGTGAACATCATGGATAGAGAAAGTAAGTCAACATTAAGCCTGATCTTACTCCCGTAGTTATGTTTGATGAAACTCGCGTATTGTAATGAATTACACTTGTGAGAAAATACCGAATGTGGAGGAAATACCCACATGGCTTTAACTCTATAAGAAGCGAGTAGTAAGATAAGATGATCTTTAAGGACAAAGATCCCGTTTAGGGGTAAATGCTGTGACAATCCGTTAATTTATGGTTGATATTCTATTCTCAAATATTATTTAAAAACATTATTTTAATGTTATATTATGAACTCTCTTATTTTTGGGAAGAAATTTGGATTTACGTCTTGAAGTAGCATCGACTACGTCTAAACCGGAGGATTCTACGTTACGTGCTTACGTTTACATACACCGTTTTTGGTGACAGTCCGACATTTCAGGAAATAAATTTATCAATGAATATTATTTTGGGATTTTAATTTTGAGTTGGTTCATAAACTCACAAACTTACGAGAAGATATTAGGACTTACGATTTTAATTTAACGTCCTTTACGACTAAACCGGAAACCTTAGGTTTACGTATTTACGTTTTCGAACTCCGTTTTTGATGAGACAATTTTTATTAGATTCGTTATGTGTCGTTGATTCATAATTTATAAAAACGTTTTTCGTAAAACGACCCGAGGTCACGCAAATCGAGGAAACTAGAATCGAGGAATACCCGTAAATTAGCGGGATGGGACAAAACAAGTTTATCCCACCCCACTAAAAGGGATGGCCAAAACCATGACACAACACTCTTTGAGGTGTCAATTTGTAACAAACTACTACAACACTTGTCATTTGAAGCTTAATGTGTAAGCTAACACACAACAAAACCAACCAAACCACTTTACTCAAACCATTTACAAACTTAATAGATGCAAACCACTCATCCTCCCTTCCTCTCTCTCTCTAAATTTCGTCCAATAACCACCACAACACCACCATTTGATCTTAAATTAACCACAATATCATGTGTTATTCACACATATGTTGAAGAACCTTTGAAGATATGAAGATTGGAGGTGATCTTAACCTATGAAAAGGAGTTTTCAGGAGGTTAAAGGGCTGAATTCATGGAGGTGTTCATCTATCCAAAGGACCCAAGAAGTTTCCTTGCTAAAGTTGAATATTTGATAACAAGAACCAAGTCTTGTTCATCAAAAACCTCATCTTTTCATCACTAATGGTGGTATAAAGATTGTTCTTCCTATCCTCTTGTTATTTTGATTATGTAATCTTGTATTTTCTTTATTTATGTATATGTATATGATGATGAATGATGATAAAAATATTATGTGGGGATTTGATGTTGATAAACATGGGTAAAAAGATGGAAAACCACATGTAAAATGGTTAAAATCTTGCTAAATATGACGGCTGTATAAAAACAGTAAGTAACCAAATGTTAAACTGATAAAATGGTAAAGTGTAATCAGTATACAGTAATTATTAGGTGTTATACACATGTGAGAGTTAGCCATAAAATGGAATCATAAAAATGAGTGAGATATGATCAAAACAAGTTTAGAGTGCAAATCTGTCTACACTGTTTTGGACGAATTTATTAAAATAGTTAGAGGTTGATTCATCAGTAGCTATAAGGAATAAAATGAAGCACATATCATGTAGTTTTTGTGATAAAAATTTGAGGTCCTATCTCATTATAGAACTCTAGATATGGACATTTTAGTGAACTTAAAATTTAGGACTGATTTTGTGAAATTAAAGTTTAATATTATTATATAAGCACTCAAAATAATATAGTATAAAATGTGAAATTAAAACCCACTAACTTATATGTTTCATTTATAAAAATATGTATAAGGATAAATAAATGGACATTATATAAAAATGGTAGTTTGGTAAGTTTTATAAGTTATAAAAACTATAAACATGATTTTTACGTCTTTTCGGCTAGTACCGTAAAAGTAACGTTTTTCGTCAATTAAAACTTAGACGGTCGGACCCGTCTAATGTAAACTTTTTAACAGACATATACTGATATATAAGTACTTAATACAAGTAAAAACCGATAAAAACCCGAACTATATAACATACGGACATTAACGGGCTAAGTTAGCATTATTGGACTATTAATCCAACGAAATGGGCTAAACACTTATAAATTTACTTATTGGGCTTAACCCACTTAGGCCCAACATAAAAAGTATAATACTGATAATAAAGGTGTAAAATGGACTAATATAAAGTATTGGGCTTGTAATAGGCTTATTGGGCCTAAAACATGTAAATAGGTAAAACTAGTATAAAAGTTACCAACACATAACACTAACATGAGTAAATGAGAATGTAGAAACCCACTTGATCATCATCATATATATAAAATCATCATATGTATACATAATTTTTATTTTGATAAAGTCATTGGACAAAAGTCTAAGACGAGTATTATTTGTCTAGGTTTCCGTGATTGAAGCACGTACCGTACATCCAAATCGCCGATAACCGCCTTCCCACATCAACGTGAGTTCATAGCCTCGCACTCTTTTAAATGTTTTTATGAAATGTTTTATAAACCCGCGAGGGAGATAACATGTTAGTTTTTATAAAATAAGATACCATTTGTCCCGATTGTTGGTTTATTGATTTGGACCCGAATGATTGTATGACCCGATGAATGATTAAATGACCCGATAGATGAAATGAAATGGATTATTAAAGTTAGGTTATGTCACTAAAAGTCCCATTAGCATGAATTGTAAACTACCGGGATTTGGTAGACGCTTATACATATAATAGTACTATTTGGGGACAATCACCCCAGTTCGCGCCTTGACGGTTGATCCCCGTCGTGCCACATTGATTGGTAAGCGAATTTATGTATGAGAAGATTTACACAAGCGTGATTATTGTGATGACACGCTAATTTAGATAGGCAAATTGAGTTTCGGGCTAGCTACCCGTTGTTTATTGTAGTAAGTTAACAATGTCATGCGGCTTATAATAATCCAAAAATAACGAAAATACTGCTTTATGCATTGAATTATGATATATTGCCAGACTAGCAATACAGGGTCTTATTATTGATATTATGTTCGTGTTTCGGTTTTATATAACCATATTCATATAACGGTTTTTATTTAATCTATACAACGTTATAAAACGTATTATATGATGTTTTTACGACAATGATTCATATAATGATTTTGAAGGCAAACGCCTATATTATGATGTTTGATAAGGATTTGTATAAAATGACTTTGGCTATTTTATGGCCTATTACAAAGATTTGTGCAAAATGATTTTTGGTAATAATTTTATACCGATGTTATATTGATGGATTTCATTAAACTCTATGAATTCACTCGGCGTTTTCGCTGAACTTTTCTTTTAACATGTTTTATCTCAGGTACTTGAAGGTGATTCTCTGGAAGACGACAAGAATTCATGGCCCGCACTTAAACAATAATTTCTATTCAAATACTTTGTAAAACTTTGTATGAAATAATATGACTTAGGACCTATGTAACTTTGATATTTAAGAATGGAAATGCTTTATTATTAACGACGCGATTTTTAAGCGTTGTCTATGATGTGAGTAATGTGCTATCCCGTAACACCAACGAGTCTTCCGCTGTATTGAATTGTATAAATTTGGGGGGTGTTACAATTTCCCTCCACTCCAAGTTTGACAACCAGATGTTTATCCATCCTAAGATATTTTAAGAGTTTGCAAGTAGGTGGATCACCTCCTTGCTTGATATACATCACCATTCCTATCTAAATGTTGTTGTGACTCATTTTAGACCACAAGGAAGGATTGGAACAAACCTAGAGTCTAAGAACTTGTATAGATCTTCACTAGCCTTCATTAGTCACCCCTCTATCTATCTTACACGTTTTAATGCATAACTTGGAGGCTAAGGGTCATAACAAGTATAAATAGGGGCGTATGTGCTTCATTTAAACTTGCACCCCGTTTCCTTTGTATCTCATACCCATTCTCCATTTCTACCTCTATATACGTCTTAGGACATCCCACAAGACCAAAAGCCAGGTCTAGAAGCTAGCCATTGAAGCTCTTGAAGCTTTGATAGCAAGTTATGTTGATAAGAAGCCATAAGGAGCCATTTTGGAGCTACCTAGGTAAAATCTATGTTAACCAAGCTTTGATCTTGTTATAATTCTTATTTATAGTTTTTATAATGCCAAAATTATTTTAGAAATATAATCTATAAGAAACTAAGTCGTTTCATTATTTTAAATGAAAGTTATAAGTTAAAGATGTCTTAAAAGCCTAGTTTTGTAATCTACATAAAATAATGAGAAAAAAACCCATTTCAAAAGCTATAATTCTGAAGAAATGTTTTTATTATGATTATAAATGTTTTTAAAAACTTTTTTTTCAAATCCAAGATCATTTGGATCATTTTTGAGCTTGTTATGTGATTTTTACAAGTATAAGGACTAAAACTATCATTTTTGAAACTATAACTCATTTTAGGCCAAAAGTGTCATTTTATGAAATTATAAGCTATAAGAACAAATGTTGGAAATTTTGAGATCCTAAGGTTAAATATTGAAGGTTTAAATTGCAACTTGTGAAACTATATACTTTAGGGGTTAAAAGTGTAATTATGCCAAATTATAACCAAAAGGACTATTTTTGCCAAACTTTGAACTAAAGAAGATTAATCATGAATATGTGGAGGTAATAAAATTATCATGTTAGTATGGAGCTTTGTACAAAGATGTTCCATCTCGATATTACGTTTTGACTGAGTGGTTGGGTTTACGATTTAAAGTGCCCTCGCTCCTCAAACGTTTATTGAATGGCTTCTGAGTATGATGGCCCGAACACTGGTGCTAGAACTAAAACCAAATCATAATTAAAGAAAAAATAACCAAATGCTTAAAATATTGATTAAAAGATTAAGAACTTAATACCATACCGATTATGTTAAAACAGGTTGGTGTGAGACCACGTTCTTGTTTATTAGCTCAAGTTGATCTGTGTGACATAAACCCAACAATATTACTGGACATACGGTGATTTCACAGCCTCACTAAAGTGTAATACTTTCAAATGATTTCAAAACCCGTGAGGGGGATATATGCTAAAAATGGAATACAAGTGTTTTTGGTATGCTTTCCAGATATGATTCATTGACACTATGTTTACTACTGCCTATAAAAGTCCCTTTTTAATTGTGAATCGCTAATCATTTCTCAGAATGAGCACTAATATCGTAAATAGTTCTATTGGAGACTGACATCTCCTGTCTGGGTAAGTCGCACTTGCTAGCACCTTAGTGGTTAAACATGCATACTTTATTTTGCAAACAAGGATAGTTTGGCAGACTTCCTCATAAGGGCAAACTGTTGGTTCCTATGTCTAGTCGCGGTATCATGAGCTTAGTGCAATTTAATCATCATTTTATTCAAACTTACGAGCAAATAACAACGTAGCTCAAGAAAAAGGTCTTGTATTCAAACTGATTTTAAAAACCTATGAATTCACTCAACCTTTGTGTTGACTTTAAGCATATATTTCAGGTATTGAAATTGATAGCATGGAGCAGCATACTAATGACGTGGAGAGATATAATCTTGGAAAATTTTGTCATTCAAACCTATTTTCTAGATCTCAAGAACCTGTCATGTATAGCGTATGTACAGTTGTTATTAGTAAAAATCCCGGATTTTGAATGATAAATTTATAAATAATAAATGAAGTTTATTTAAACTCTCTTCTGAGCTATTTTTTATCACTTTGCTTTCTTATCATGAAGTAATACCCCTCAAACTATTATTCCGCTGCGTCAAGGTAAAAATTGGGTTGTTACAGAGTGGCATCAGAGCTATAGTTATAGAGAATTAAGAGATTTAAAAATCTTAACTATAACTGATTTTCTTAAATAAAATTTCCAAGTGAAGTCTCCGCATCAAAAATCGTGCTACTACAAAAAGTTGTAAGTGACATTTAAAATTTCTAGTAATGTTATTATGTGTTTAAATGTTAGTATGTGTAAATAATATAGTGCTAGCTACTGATAGAAGTCATTTTTCTTTTTTCTGACATCATCAGAAATATGTCTTCATATTCTTATCCCATCGTTATATCTGATTCGGAACCAGAAAATCTTTACCTTTTGGATTTTCCTGAACCTTTAGTATTAGCTCTTTCTGCCAATAACAATCACCTTAATCCTTTTTCACCAGTAAATAATCCCCAACCAAATTATGAAAATATACCTATTCCGTAATATCAAACTCCTTCATCCCAAGCTTCCAATAATATCCCAAATAACCAAAACCTATTTGTAGAACAAATGGAGAATATGATCTGTTTCAGTGAAGTGTCACCCAACCGTATTGAGGATTTAGAAATGAAGTTGAAAGGCGAAGCTGTGAACAAGAAATGATTCAAGAGGAAATAGAGAAATTAGAGAATAATTTTGTAAGAGTAAGCAATGAGAATTTGGAGTTACGTAATCGGAAAAGGATAAATGAAGAGGAAATCACCTTAAAAAAATGGCAACAATGGAAAAACTTATAGAGGATATTCAAGTTCGACACCAAGATGACATCAAAACTCTCCTAGCAAAAATTAAGAATCCCCAGGAAAAGAAATAGACCAGCTTTTTAATATTTCAGCTTCCCAAAAAGCCGTGTAAATATTTTAGCTATCCGTCTTTACTTTTATGTAACAAAGAAGCTTATATGTACATCAGTGAAGCAGATTGTTGATAAATAAAAGTTTATTTATCATCTTCCTTTATTTGCATATTATTCTAGAAAAGAGAAATACTTGAAAAGTATAAGTCTTTAAAAGAATTATAGCAAAAGAGAGATATTATCTTAAACTAAAAAAGGACTTCTCAAGTCTATTTGGTTAAAAAGAGTATCAATCTAAATAACCTAAGAAACCTAGGACCACTTGTTAGAACCCTATAAACCTATTCCTTAAAAACCTTTTATGTTTCTAAAAATTTTTGGAAAATTTATGCTCGTAAAGCGTTGTATGTATACACATATGACAAATGCTTAAATAGACAAGTATATTTAATTTTCAAAAAAATTTCTAAATTTTAGAATGACACATTTAAGGACATCAGTATCTTCTACCCAAACTCCGGAAAGACTTCAGCAAATAAATAACGATGAAGTAGCCACAGCCTTGAAATTACCAGTCTTCAAAATAGTAAGAATTGGTAATCTAATGGAAGACTATATGACTAGCCAGTTATATAAATTCCAAGGAAATGAACATGTTGTTAGTATTTCTCATTAGATTAAGAGGACGGACGCAGTTTTCTCCCAAAATAGTTGCGTTGAGGATCGCCAAGTAAAGCTTGCTATTAGTACCCTAATTAATGAAGAATTTTCATAGTGGAATTACTATACTTAACTTGTTGGTTTAGACGAAGCCTATAAGACGAAATGGTTAGATTTTAAGTGCCTCCTAATAACCCAATATTATCCTTCAAAAGAAGTTGAGAAAGTGAAAAAGGAATTTTGCAAACTAGTAACACGAGGAATTGATCTCAAAGCCTATTTGAGAAAATTTCAAGAGTTAGCAGAATTGTATCCTATCATTGATTCACAAAGGATGATGAATGCTCTTATCAAAGGATTTCCCATAAGATTCAGAAGGATGATTATTATTTTAAAGCCCCATAGTTTAGAAGAAGCCATTTAGATTTCTCAGAAATTAATGGATCATGTAATAAAGCACAATCCTGTGCAAGGATCCAGCTCCCTTAAACGTAAATTTATCAAAGAAGAAGAATCTACTGAAACTAACCCCAATCCCCTAAACTTCACCTATGATCCCTATTTTCCCTACCGATACTACCCAAATACTAACCTAGTTAACCATTCCCAACCAACAAAATATGACGACTATGCTAGAAACATTCCCCAATGTATGAATTGTGTATTGCATCACACTGGAAACTGCACAACAAAGTGCCAGAACTGCTTCAAAATAGGTCATCAAACCCGATACTGTTGTAGCAAGGTGAATTTTTAGACTTTTTCTAAGATTTCCGTGCTTTGTAAATGAATAAGTGTGTTAAACATACGTGAATATTATCAATAAGAATCTATGAAGTTTTTGATTTCATTTTTCTAAGTGTTATTTTATTTCACTATCTGGCAGAATAACTCATTTGTGTTACATGTACATAGAATTATATGTCTTTTAATTTTTCTTTAGAATATTCAACTTATGTCTTAACAGAATTTCAAATTACAAAATGTTTAACCTAAATTTCTTATGAAAAATAGGTAAGAACAAGTAATGAGAAACTTATTTCAGAATTTTTTAAGATACGACATGACGCCATCTGGATCATTGTCAATTGTATTTCATAAACGATATGGAAACTTTAACAAGGTTATTCCCAAAAATAATCTGTTGACATAAAGTGCCGATATCTGCAATATTGAATACATTAAGAAAGAACATTTCCCTCTATACCAATAGGTTCAAGTGAGAGAACTATCCAGATATTAGAATTTCATACTCCATGTATGCATTACATTATCTGGAATAGCACCTACCCTATCAAAGTAATTATTAACTATTTAGTGGATTTAAGTGATGATTTGTGAAACATCTTTCCCAAGAGTAATCACAAATATTTTCTCAAGAAGGATGAGAAACTACACCATGTAAAACAGTATTAACATTGGTAAAATATTCAGTATAAGTTTTCATGCTAGAATCAAAGCAATACTACTTGAAGCACTCTATCGAAAGAAGTGCCATTTACGTATTTGCTGGGCTAAAATTGGAGATTTTCAACTTACCCAAAGTAGTTCATGAAACTATTTGAGAATGTTATATAAGAATATAGCTTCATACAACATTAACCGTTAGGTAACTGCTAGATCTAAATGGTAAATTAGAAAGATTGTTTTGATAAAGATTTCTCACTGTGAATGAGAAACTGCACCATATTAAACCGTATCTAGTTAAAAATGATCTTTTCTCTATCAATTACCCAAATCGATTTTAAGAGATGCAATAATCAATCCCTGATTTTTAGGCAAACTGTGACTTATTAACTTGAGTTTTACCCAAAGAAACTCATAAATAATCACATTCCCTTCCTATTTAGAGAACTAAAGAGGAATTTACCTGATTAATTGGTACAATTTACACTTATTCTTGTAATCTTTATAAGATTTCATTACAACCTAAATGATCAATATATCATGAGTGCTTATTCTTCATGATAACTCTAATAGAAGAGATTGCTTAAAGAAAAGAAATAACAACAGTAAGAACTATATTCATTGATATATGAATTGAATGTCAAGTAGAACACAAGAACTACATTTGCCTTTTTGATACACTATGGTTTTAATCTCGGGACGAGATTTCTTTAAGGGGAAGAGGCTATGACAACCCATAAAATTTGCATGTATAATATGTGCCATGTTTGAATAAGAGTGGAAGAGCCACTAGAAGTTTTTGATTTTTGTGTATTACTTGGTAGAATGAACTGTTTCTCACACCATAAACTATCATAACCACACATTCCTATAATGATAAAAGACACAATTCTAAACTATGAAAGAGATTTAATAAGAACATCTCAAATATAACTATGATGCCCTAAATTCTCTTAGAAAACCTAGAATTCCTATAAATGATTTTAAACACAAGAATGGTAAAACATGAAATGAAGAACACTCATAAGTCATTATGAAACATAAACAAGTTATAAAGTATACTATAAGGACATAATAATACCTAAGAATGGCAAGAACAAACCATACAAAGCTAAGTATAAGTAATTGTACATAATAGTATAGATCACCACCCAGAAAATTTGATAAATAATATTTCAAGCAATGTAACTACATAAAAGCTATATACTATTATCAAAAACAATATACTAATTACAATCTATCATATAAAGAAAAGATAATTTATCACAAATTGCTAATATTCACTAATCCAAGGCTAATTACAAGTTAAGACCTAGTAGCCAAGATTAGCATATAAAATCCATTTTACATTGAATTAGAGTCTAATATTTTATCACAAATTATAAAACTCAACAACATATCATAATAAGATGACACATTCATTTCAACTCAATTTACAAATTGGTAAAGTATAAGGTACAAGTTATCAAAGCATAGGATCTTAAGCTCCTTTAATTAACCCTAGAATATGATCAGTTTGTATAAACCCTCAAACTAAGAATGTAGAACCCATAGAAGTAATAAAAATATCATATAAGCCCTAGAATAAGCATACTAAGCATATAAACCCTAATTACCCAAGTTAGAAAATCATTAGGATTAGTGACCTAAAAACCCTAATATTAAGAAATTTACATGAAATCACTACCTAGTTCTTTTTGGACAAGTATATAAATATTCATAGGACTTCATTAAAGTTATAAGATGATATTAAGACAATGTACAAGTACCCTAATGCACAAGGTACAAGATTTCAATGCATGACTTGTAAATTAGGTCAAAATAGGTATTTTCACTCTTTAGACATGTTTACCTAAACTAAACCCTTAAACCAAGTGCGAGAATTCATTTGACACTTAAAAATCAATTTATAAAGTTTACATCTGTAACCAATTGAAGGATAAAACCTTTTACTAAGATTAAACCCTAGATCATTAGAAAACCCTAATCTACAAATGTATAGTTCCCATTTTCACATCAAACCTTTGTTAAACTTCAAACCAAGGACCCAAATATCTTAAATAGAATGTCTAAACCTTAATTAAGCCCTAATAATTCACTAATCACTTTCCTAAGCCCTTAATCACAAAAAACACAAAGCATAAGTTACAAGCCCTAGTTTTAGGATCCGGTTTTGTAAATTCCCTCCAAAAATAATTTTCAAACCATTTCCCTCCATTCCAAGTTTGAAAACCAGATATTTATACATACTAAGATATTTTAGGAGTGTGACAAGTAGGTGGATCACCTCCTTGCTTGCTACACATCACCATTCCTATCTAAATGCCGTCGTGACTCATTTTAGACCACAAGGAAGGATTGGAACAAACCTAATGTCTAAGAACTTGTACAGATCTTCACTAGCCTTCAGTAGTCACCCCTCTATCTATCTTAGACGTTTTAATGCATAACTTGGAGGCTAAGGGTCATAACAAGTATAAATAGGGGCGTATGTGCTTCATTTGAACTTGCACCCTGTTTCATTTGTATCTCATACCCATTCTCCATTTCCACCTCTATATACATCTTAGGATATCCCACAAGACAAAAAACCAGGTCTAGAAGCTAGCCATTGAAACTCTTGAAGCTTTGATAGCTAGTTGTGTTCATAAGAAGCCATAAGGAGCCATTTTGGAGCTACCTAGGTAAAATCAATGTTAACCAAGCTTTGATCTTGTTATAATGCTTATTTAGAGTTTTTATAATGCCAAAATTATGTTAGAAAGATAATCTAAAAGAAACTAAGTCATTTCATCATTTTAAATGAAAGTTATAAGTTAAAGATGTCTTAAAACTCTAGTTTTGTAATCTACATAAAATAATGATCAAAAACCCATTTCAAAAGCTATAATTCTGAATCAATGTTGTTATTATGATTCTAAATGTGTTTATAAACTTTGTTTCAAATCCTAGATCATTTGGATCATTTTTGAGCTTGTTATGTGATTTTTACAAGTATAAGGACTAAAACTATCATTTTTGAAACTATAAATCATTTTGGGCCAAAAGTGTCATTTTATGAAAGTATATAATTTAGGGGTTAAAATTGTAATTGTGCCAAAATATAACCAAAAGGACTATTTTTGCCAAACTTTGAAACTAAAGAAGATTAATCATGAATATGTGGAGGTAATAAAAGTATCATGTTAGTAGGGAGCTTTGTACAAAGATGTTCCATCTCGATATTACGTTCTGACTGAGTGGTTGGGTTTACGATATAAAGTGCCCTCGCTCCTCAAACCTTTATAGAATGGCTTCTGAGTATGATAGCCCGAACACTGGTGCTAGAATTACAACCAAATCATAATTAAAGAAAATATAACCAAATGCTTAAAGAGATTGATCAAAAGATTAATAACTTAATACCATACCAATTATGTTAAAACAGGTTGGTGTGAGACCACGTTCATGTTTGTTAGCTCAAGTTTATCTGTGTGACATAAACCCGACAAGATTACTGGACATAAGGGGAGTTCATAGCCTCACTAAAGTGTACTACTTTCAAATGATTTCAAAACCCGTGAGGGGGATATATGCTAAAAATGGAATACAAGTGTTTTTGGTATGCTTTCCAGATATGATTCATTGACACTATGTTTACTGCTGCCTATGAAAGTCCCTTTTTAATTATGAACCGTTAATCATTTCTCGGAATGAGCGCTAATATCGTAAATAGTACTATTGGAGACTGACATCTCCTGTATGGGCAAGTCGCACTTGCTAGCACCTTAGTGGTTAAACATGCATACTTTATTTTGCAAACAAGGATAGTTTGGCAGACTTCCTCATAAGGGCAAACTATTGGTTCCTATGTCTAGTAGCGGTATCATGAGCTTAGTGCAATTTAATCATCATTTTATTCAAACTTACGAGAAAATAACAACGTAGCTCAGGAAAAAGGTCTTGTATTCAAGTTGATTTTAAAAACCAATGAACTCACTCAACCTTTGTGTTGATTTTAAGCATATATTTCAAGTATTAAAATTGATAGCATGGAGCAGCATACTAATGACGTAGAGAGATATAATCTTGGAAGATTTTTTCATTCAAACCTATTTTCTAGATCTCGGGAACCTGTCATGTACAGCGTATGTATAGTTGTTTTTAGTAAAAATCTCTGATTTTGAATGATAAATTTATAAAGAATAAATGAAGTTTATTTAAAAACTCTTTTGAGCTGTTTTCTATCACTTAGCTTTCTTATCATGAAGTAATACCCCTCAAACTATTATTCCGCTGCGTCAAGGTAAAAATGGGGGTGTTACATGTAGTTTCTTCTAAATGTTGAGCGTAGTTCGTCGAAGCTATTGATGCTCCGGTGAGGGAGTTTTTCAAACCAGTCACGACCGTTTCCAATCAAGGTCGAGTTAAACATCTGGCACCATATAGGCATCGGTGCTTGTACGGTGAAAACTTTGAGATGGTCGTCTGGGTCACCAAATCCATCGTAGGTTTTGACACACGCCGGCATGTGACGCTTTTTGTCCTCGGAGTAGTTTCGTATGCGGGTTGTGAAGGCATCTTCTCTTTCACTACACCATGGTAGGGAGAGATCTTCTTCATCATCTGTATGATAATGGGAGTTCCCTTGGCGTCCTCCCTCCTCATCTGATGGTTCAGAGGAAGAATACCTTGTTCGACGACGCCTTGGGTGATAGTCATCCAAATCAGATCCTGAAGGATCGTGGTAGGGTGGTCCTGTTCCACCCCTTGATTGGCTATGGTATCCGCTCTTATGAGAAGAGGTGGTGATTTTATTTGCTCCAAAATCTATTCTCCTGAACACACTAGTGCGGCGATTATCGTTCTGTGGAGTTTCCAAAGTTGTGTGCCCTACGGATCCATCAGAATGATCTGGATCTCCTTGCGTACCTTGCAATTCTTGCATAATTCGATCCCCTATGCGCTCGAAGACATTCCGTGCTCGTGGTAGTTCCTCCAGTGGAGGTTGTTCCTCGATCTGGTGTCTTCTCCGTCTTTTTCGGGTTTGAAGAGGAGTGTCCCGTGCGGAACTGCTAAAGTTGAGTCTGGATTGGAGGTTCCTCCCCAGATTCAATCTTGCCATGACAGCCGGGATGATCATGTCCATGTTTTGTGTGAGCACGCCCTCAATGTCTTCATCATCGAGTGAGGCGAGCTCGTGGTCCATCTCTCCAATAGGTGGCCTTTGCTTTTCCTTGTTGGGGCCGTGTGGTGCTGGCACCGTCTCAAGTTTGTCTAAGGTAAGAGTGGGCGATGGGGTGTTCAGGGACGTTCCTGCACCCCCAGTGGATTGGAGACCCGTGTTGCGGCTGTTAGGCCCTTCGGCCTGCCCAGTGAGAGGTGGAGCAGGGGTTACGGGGATGTCTCCCCTTGATTTTCGGTTCCCCGCATTGACGTTCCTTAGGTTTCCCTGATAAGCGCTTCCCTTCGTCATCGCTAGAGTTCGAGTTTAGTGTAGGGTCCCACGGATGGCGCCAACTTGTTGATACAAAAGTTGGGTGATCTAGCTCGACCCGAATTATGCTTAATTCGGGTGTCTAGGGCTTCGGCTCTTGCACCAAGTAAACTTTGGTTTGAGATCCTACACACCAAAAGTAACACGCTGTTAGGCTTACCGTGGGAACATATCCCAGGATTAGACTCCAGCGTGAGAGTAAGTAATCGGTTTAGGGTTAGTAACAAGGGAGATGTGAGAGTATGAATGATACGATACCTCTGTGGAACCTTTGGGGGTTCCTTATATAGGCGGTAAAAACCCTAGTGGGCTTTTACCAAAGCTTCAGCCCCAAGTAAAGGATAAGTACCATAATTAGTTGATTGTTATCTTCTAATTATGGTTTGTGTATATCCTCTTCTTTAGGGTAAATCACAATCCTAATTGGGTTGTGATTCAGTCTAACCCTGTTCCGGCCATGCCGGGCCGTCGGCGGCACATAACTCATGCGGCCAGTGTTCGTCCGAAGACACTGTCCAACCCATTCGTGATGGGTCGGGTGCGGGTAGTACCCGTGGGCCGATTTCATGACCCGGCTAGGGACTATACGTCACCAGACACCTACTTCAAAACCTTTTCATGTATGACTTGACACTTTTAATTTTAAAATATCATTTTGCACTGAATATGGTCTTTGTACTACAAATTATTAGTAATGGTCGACTGGTCGTTGCAACAACATTTTTATAGTATTTTACAATTATTTGTAGTTACATTTTAATCGTTGCACGTATTATATTATACATTACACGAAACACTTATCACAATGTTGCATATCATTTTGTTATTTACCGCTAGAAATTATCGTCGCTATGCGTGGGTACTCGCCTAGTTTTATAAAAAAGTAATAGGAATCTAGTTGGGACTAATTTTTGGTGAGGTGGAAAAAATGATAGGTTTATGTGCCATGGATACACAATATCACCCGGTAACCCTTCCACATAGTAACTTTAGTATAACATATTTACATGTTCAGTAACGTAATTAACAAACCTGTAAACATGAGTAACCCGAAAGCACAATATAGAATTATAGTAACTTAGGCGAACATTTGTATAAAGTTTAGTAACTTATTTGTATAATAACTGATAACTAAGATTTTGCTAGGTTCAATTGTTGTTCTATGTGTGACTCAGTCGTTCTTTGGTGGAACAAATGTTTTTGGTTGTTTTTTTTAAAATAAAAGTGCAGAACAATTAAAGTAAATGACTTTAAAGTAAATCTAAATCTAATTTAAAGTAAATAGTGCAAGTATTTAAAAGCGTGACGAGAAATTAAAGGGCACTAAAAGTAAATAACGCAAATTTAAATCTAACTAAGGCAAACTTAAGGTAAATCTAAATCTAATTTAAAGTAAATGGAGCAAGTTCAAGAGTCATCTTTGTTGGAGTGAGGTCGGGTAATGATAGTGTTTTCCAAACACTCAAAGGCTTAAGATTAATACTGGCCCCGAGATCAGCAAGGGCAGTAAATTCTTTAGTTTTATTAAAGAGGCAAGGCAACACAAAATGACCAGGATCTCCAAGCTTTTCCGGAAGTTCTTTAAGAATAACTGAAGAACAAATTTCATTTAACCATGTGTTGGCGAGCTCAATCATCTTCTCCTTCTTGTTAAGCAATTCCTTGAATGCTTTGACAAATTTCGGCATATGGACAAGTGCTTCAACAAGGCTAATGTTGATGTTCATTTGAGAGAGCATCTTCACATAGCTCGATACTTGAGAGTCATCCTTGGTTAGCATTTTGGTCTTGCCTAAACGAGAAGGGTAAGGGATACTGGGTTTGGGTGGTGAAGGTGTAGGTGTAGGTAAAGGTTGAGATGTTGAAGGGTTCGTCTTGGGAACATTGTCATGACGAGGCGGAGACGGTAATGGTGCACTAATACTAGGTGTAGGAGGAGTAGGGATAAATGGTGGTGGGGGAGGTGTAGATGATGGGGGCGGGATCGGTGGTCCTACTATGGTGACTCCACTACGGGTAGTAATAGCACTCACATTTGCTCGCGGATTGGTAACGGTGTTTGAAGGTAGAGAACTCGAAGAAGAGGGTTGAGCGGCAGGCAAGAAACTAGCAAGCATATTCTTCAAATCATTTGTTTGATTGCTGAAGGAGGATTGGATATTATCTCGAAGCTCGGATCTTATCTCATTCCCTTGCTTGGTAATATCTCCTTTTAGATTGATAATTTGGCTCTGCAGATTCTTGATTTGCTCACCTTGGGTTCTCATGATGGTTTCAACATCGGGGTTAATGGGTGGGGCTTGTTGAGTGGGTGGGTGAAAAGGATTAGCAGCTCGTGGTGGGATTTGGTTGCTTCTATTGTAGTTGTTGGCGGGGTTTTTGGTTTTGAGGAGAAAAACCAGGTGAAAGGTAATTGTTGGACCGGTAACTCAGCAAATTTCTATCCCCTTAAGGTCGAGCTTGGTAATTTTCCGGTGAATAATTACCATAAATTGCATACACATTTTCCGGATTTCCTTGTGTAGAAGGACAATTGGTGTATGAGTGTGGACCGTCGCATGTTTCACAAGAAGGTACAACCGCTTTAACTTGTTGTTGTTGGTTTGAAACGAGAAGCAAGATACTTTTGCTCATTTCAGTCATCATGCGGGTGAGTTCAGTCATATCAGGGTTTGCTGAAGTAGAAGAGACATTGACTCTCGGGTTGTTCCTTGAAGAAGCGCAGGAATCCCAGTTTTTGTGGTGATTAGTCATGTTCTCAATAAGCTCTCTACACTCCTCGGGTCTCCTTTTCATGAATGTGCCACCGGCGGCTGCATTAATCGTATCACGATCTCGAAAATTCAAACCGTTGTAGAAAGTATCAATCAATGTGACAGGGAGCATGTTGTGGTTTGGACATCGATCAATCAAGACATTATATCTTTCCCAAGCATCAAAAAGAGATTCATCGAGTTCTTGCATGAAACCGCTGATTTGATTGTGAAGGCTCGTGACCATGGATGGTGGAAAGTAGCGCGACAAAAAGCGTTGAGTCATGTCATCCCAAGTTTGAATTGAATTCTTCGGGAGACGATCAAACCATTTATCGGCGTGATGTGATAAAGTATGTGGGAAGAGTTGTAGGCGAAGAACATCCATTGTGGCACCAGGCAACTTCATGCTTTGAGTGATTGTAATGAACTTGTTGAGGTGTTTGTTGGCATCATCATCAGGCATTCCTCTAAAAGGATTTGTATGCACTTGCTGAATCATGTGGTGCTTCAACAAAAACTCCGGAGCGTTGATTTGCGTAGGCGCAATCGGTCCTCCTTGTCCAAACATGGTTGGTTGACAAAGCTCCTCCATTGTCCGAAGATCGGGCTGTGGAAGAACATTGTTGTTATTTTTGAGGTGCGGTGGATTATTGTTGTTGTTAACACCTGACATACTTAAATCTTCTCGAGTCTCGGGCTCTTGATAATTAGAAGATCTAGTACGCATACACCTACAAAGGCAAAAGAAAACAATACCAAACACAAAGACAATATATATACACAATAAAAATAAAATCTTTTTGGATTTTTAAAATTTTTAATTTTTATGAATTTTTACAATTTTTTAATTTTTTTGATTTTTTGAATTTTTTAAGCAAGAAAAATAACGCTCACAAGTGAACGGATCCCAAAAAGCAACGCGTCTCTCACAGAAAACCGTTAATCTTTACGAAAAGAGCCGGCAGCGGCGCCATTTGATAACTAAGATTTTGCTAGGTTCAATTGTTGTTCTCGGTATCTTAACAAATTGATCTAGGTTCTATGTGTGACTCAGTCGTTCTTTGGTGGAACAAATGTTTTTGGTTGTTTTTTTTAAATAAAAGTGAAGAACCATTAAAGTAAATGACTTTAAAGTAAATCTAAATCTAATTTAAAGTAAATGGTGCAAGTATTTAAAAGCGTGACGAGAAATTAAAGGGCACTAAAAGTAAATAACGCAAACTTAAATCTAACTAAGGCAAACTTAAAACGCAACTAAAACTTAAAACTAAGGCAAGGCTAAAATAAATCTAAGGCAATTAAACTTAAAGTGCGAGTAAGGAAAAAGGCGGGAAAAATAAAGCTCGAAATTAAAAAGCAGAAAATTAAAAACTGAAATTAAAGAACCTGAAAATCAGCTCATCCGGAATAATACCCTTATTCGGAATAAATGGCTTACTCGGAATATGTCACCTATCCGGAATAATCCTCTCTATTCGGAATGTTGGTCTTGATTCGGAATGTTTCTTGATCCGGAATATTATTCCGAATAGGACTTCTTACTCGGAATATGTCACTTATTCCGGATGGAAGCTCTTTATCCGGAATATCTTCTCTATCCGGAATATCCTTGCTATTCGGAATGTTTGGCCTATCCGGAATATTCTGCCTATCCGGAATATTTCCCTTATCCGGAATATTCGATATTCCGGATGGACCACCTTGGCTAAGACCTTGATCCGGAATAAAAGTCTTATCCGGAATGTTTT
The DNA here is from genome assembly GCA_025667525.1 of Glebionis coronaria. Classification (NCBI taxonomy): domain Eukaryota; kingdom Viridiplantae; phylum Streptophyta; class Magnoliopsida; order Asterales; family Asteraceae; genus Glebionis; species Glebionis coronaria. The sequence continues at coordinate 276,219,139 of CM046874.1, forward strand.
AATATTCCGAATGAGATGCTTTTTAAATCCTCTACTCGGAATACTAGCTTGATGCGGAATATTCCTGGGAAAGTTCAGAAACAGACAACAAACACCCCGAAGAACAGGGAACAGATATTCACACGAATCTAATAAAATCTAAGCAAAATCATCCACAAGATTAAATCAAACTAACAAATAAACATCTATTAATCATAAACAATCAATCCAAAACAACAAAACTAACAAAACTAATCAAGATAATCAAAACCCACTTAATAAATTTGACAAAAACTCAAGAACATGAACATGAATAATAAACATATAAATCAAAGATTAAAGAAAGGTAGAATGAGATCAAACAATAAAGATACAGATTAACAAGAATTAATAGAACACTTACTTGAAATTAAATGGTAATTAAGGTGCAAGACAAGTATTTAAATTTGACAAGTAATTAAGTGGTAAAAAGGATGGGTGTTTACACACCTATCAATAACCCTATTTTAGAGAGGGGTGATGAGTAGGTGCCTCACGTTATGGCCATCCAGCCCACCTTTTTTTATAGCGCACCACTTCAAAGTTGGCACCAAAGTATCTCGCGTTGTAGATACTAGCAAAAAAAAGTGGTGTTGTAATTTTATATTTTATATAATAAAGTAGCTTATATATAACTCATAACATCATTTTTTTGTCATTTGACATAAATTTTCTTTTAACTTATCACTCTTCAAAAAGTATTATGTCATAAAATATTTATATATATACTCAATTACCGTAAGAAAGGCATCGTTTCGGTGGCTTGGGCTCCCCTAACTTTACCAGGCTAATTTTCAGGCCCAATATGTTTTTTTCTTGACTCTCTCACACTCGCACACTCACACACCGCAAGACATACACACTTCCCAGACTCTTCCAGAACACACCGTCAGATCACACCTTTACATACAATCAAAGCATAACGAATCATGATGGGGTTGTTACAGGTTGATTCTTTATGCTTTGAGATTCAGCAGCAATTTCGATTTATTGCATCAGCCAACCACCACAACGGAACCATACTACCAAAACTAGGGAGGAGCACGGTACCGGTCCCATCCCGAACCCGTCCCAAATTAGTGGTACCGATTATTTCCCGTGCATAAATTTATGTTATTGGTACCGTACCGAACGGGATTCGGGTATCCGTACCAGTACGGGAAATCAGGATTTTCTCGTTCTTTTTCGGGAATTTCTCGATTTGGTACCGGTCCCGTCCCGAATTAGTGGTCCCGAATTTTTTAAACCTTATTTCGTAGTCCCGGTACCGTACAGAACGGAATTCGAGTATCGGAAATGCTCATCCCTAACCGAAACCCACTACTATCTTCTACGGATTATTAGGTATTGTTTCTCTATTTTTTTTAGATTTCGTTGAACGTGTGTGTTAAGTGAGCAGCATAGATGGGTTATTGGAATTGGGTATCCCTAATTGATCTGATACAAAGGTATGCTTTTTTCCTTTCTGGCAGACGTTGTTATGCATGGCTGTGTACATAAAAAAACTACAACCAAAATCTAGACAAAAATAAAAATATTGAAATTTTAAGAATTTAGGGACTGTGTTGATTTTGGATTTATATAGGTTCATTGATCTGCGGTTTTGTTTTTTAGTAATATCAGTTGGAAGAAAAAGGCATGATCCTGATTGGCGCAAATGGGTTTCCATCATCAACGGCATGGCCAACGGTTAGTCGCTTCTCAACTAACTGCTTTGCTTCACTATTATCATAAGAAAGTTTACTATAGTGTACCACTATTTTGTTTATAAATATATTCAGGCGTGCAAACTTACACATAAACGACTAATAAAAGAATGCCCTTGGCCCATTGCTAGAAAGGGTGTGTTGGATTGGACGTAATGTGCAACCTCTGCTTCTGTTTTACGAGAAGCAGAATGGACATTTTAAATTAGTTATTCTTAACTAAAAGCTCCTAATTTTTAAGTGATGAATGTGCACTCACTTAAGGGCTTAAGGAAAGGAAAATGTATCCTCCCTTTTTCACCCTTATGATATTGTCGCTTATCATGTTGATTATTATTTAAGAATGTCAAGAGAATGTTACACTGTTCAAATATTATGCTACTTAAATAATTGAGCAGTCAAAATAATTTCCGTTGACTATTGTGCTACTTATCTAAAACCAGATATCAAGAAGCTAAGGCAAATGGAAAGAAACAACTATGATGTGGAATTGAAGGGTGTTATACTGTCAAAACCTAAGGTACCTTTTGGATGAATGAAATTACATTTTTTACTATGTTAAAAATGACATCACTTTATACTTTCAATTGTTTTACTTGATTCTATTACGTATTTCAGGTTCGTGATTTCTTTGGTAAATTGGTACAAAGGGTATCTACTTTTTTTTAAACAGCAGAAACAACTTTATTAAGACTAGCAAAAAGCTAACAAGGATTACACAGTACTACAAAAAAATGCCATAAAAACTGGTCAAAATAGCCCATGAAAAGTGGTTTTGGAACCACTCTCCAAAGGGGTATCTTCATGATCGAAACATATGAAAACCAGTTATGCAACCACTCTCTATTAGAATAATCGACACCGGTTCTCTCCCTAAAAATAGGCCTCCATTTGAAAATAAATACACATTTTTTATTGAAAACAGACACTGGTTTTTCGGCAACATGTTTTTATACATACATCCAACCTGTCTTTATATAAAGTAAAAATGTATGTTTTTATCTCAAAAACTGTCTTAAAAAATAGAATTTATTAATAAATTTCACAATCTACAAATTTAATCGCCAAAATAAACAAATATAAAAACAAAAAATATTATATTAGGCTGACATGCTTTTTACATAGTTATAAAACAAGTAAATTCTCTCTTCTGTTTTATTAAGCTTACAAACATTCTGATGACATCCTAAAGGCTAAAGATAATCAAAGCTTATCAACTATTTCTTAAACCCTGAAGTAACAATGATGATTTGGCTTCACTACCTGACTTGTTTTGCTTCCTTTATTTCCACCATATAAGCAGAAGAGGATAAATGCTTGATACATCAGAGAAGAGGATCATGCTTCCACATACGAACATTTAACTTGCTCTCCCATCTCCAACTTGGTTGCGGAATCTACCATACCTATTGCATACCTTCATCCATTGACATTCTCGCTCCCCCAATTTGGCAAATGCTAATGATTGGGTTGCGCTTCCTGTTATTACAGCAACTATCATGTAAGCCATAAGCTGCAAATTTCAAGATGAAAGGAAAGATAAATGTATATAAACAATTGGTGACACTAGCGCTACATGATACCATTTTCTCTAATTTCGCCATAATTCTAGGGCTAGGGTCCTATCTCATACATATGTGTTCACTCAAGATTCATACTTCATATTGCTAATGATCTTACTAGTCTCGTATACATTATTTATGTCTCGTATACATTATTTATGGCGTTGAGTTTTACTCTAATTGAAATCCCCCTTATATACTTAGTGGGAAGAGGAGTAATCATACTGCCCTACTTTCCTTTGTAAAAATTATCGTGATGGTCAAGTTCTTGAAAACAGTATGTATATGAAATGTTTCAATACAAAAGCCAATTTATTGAATATGATGGACTTACTTGCAGCAACAAAACAGAACGTATAAGGTTCCAACAATGAGTACTAATAATAATATAACTCTATACGGATCTAAGAATGAGTAGGTCATCAAACACATGATTCGTGACTCGTGAGTGTAATTTGACACGACTAGTAAGAGTTTAATAGATGAGACACATGATAAAATATATAAAGAAAACCTGTAAGCATAAGATATCAGCATCAAGATTCTTTAGAACATCCAGAGTAACTTGCGAACGAGTTTTCTACCTGTGACAAAATCCCATATAAGATCGGTACTGTATCTATTTAGGCGCACAAGTTTTCTCTCGTTAACAAAATCCCATAGAAGATCGGTACTGTATCTATTTAGGCTATACAATAAACATGTCATGCTTGATATTTCATAATTTTTAAAAGGTTTAAGGATTTCAGATCACAATATCTTCAATTAACCGTACAAAAAGAAAATTAATAGATTAAGAGACTCACTTGAGACAAGCCGCTGAAGAATGGGGAAACTTCCCATTATCGCCACTTCCTACATATGCCTGCAACAAGAATGACAATGAGTTTTCTGATAGCTACAATAATCACTTATATTATACATAATTACATGCTTGATAATATGCATGCAGTAATTACGTAATTCAGCAGATCATATTACATATATAAGTATGCAACCATGGTATCCCTTAATTACCATGTTAGTATTATCGATCACCTTGTCTAACTTTTGTGCTTAATTTCTCTAAGTTACCATAACCGAGATATTCAATAACCGAGATATTGCCATCTTAACATATTTAAGTGGAAAACTAATTTCCAGCAGATAGCCTCATTATCGCTTGCAAGTTGATTGTAACACCCTATTTAGATAAATGGTTTAACACCCCCAAATTACAATGCGCAGCGGAAATACACATTTGGGTGCTAAACACAAACATTGTTACACAAGGCATTTTGAACAAACTCAAAATGATAAATTTGAAATATAAAAGAATATAATTTTATTCATTGTCTAAAACTTTCAATCCCAAGTAAAACAATTTTAGAAATATCAGAGTATTATTTAGGTCCCACAAAGACTTTATCACATCCACAAACAATTTACCAAAGTACTCGACCGTACAGTATTATTTTTATGACAAAAGGGAAAGAAATCCGTTTTAGACCAATCACCACAAAAGCAAATCCGCAATCCTTCTCCAGCAAGCTCCGCAATTCATCATATTCAATACCTGAAATACATGCTTAAAATCATCAACACAACGGTTGAGCAAGTCTATAGGTTTTCCAAATCAACATTTGAACACAAGAGAAAAATCAATGAAGATCATTTAATACAATTGCTACGTATACAATCTATTATAGCTATTGAATTGTATTAAGCTCATGACACCGACCTTTTAACTTAGTCACCCACGCCTAAAGCCGGCATGACTAGATGAAATTTCAGTGCCCCTACTAGGGTATCATTTGCAAGGATACCAATTCTCATTCTCGTAAAATTATCCTTCCCAGCGGGTTACTCAGCGTAAAGCCCTGGTCTTGGATGGGTCGTCAGCCCAATAGTACTATTATTAGAATAAGCGGCTATTCCCAACTCATAACATCAAGTCAGAAGATAGGTAACGGCTCATGAATTTAGGGTCTTTTGCAAATAGGGTACTTATACAATTCAAAACAACAAAGGCAACAAAGCAACATTCGGGTCCAAACAATCAATCATGACTTGTGTTCATTTTACTTTCAAATAGCATGTATCCCCCTCGCGGGTTTTAAAATCATTCAAAACAATTACAGAAGCGAGGCTATAGACTCACCTGGAGTAATAGCAGTAGTAAGACGATCTTCGACGATAGTTGATGCCCGATAAACACAGAAACCGCAACCTATCAAATAAGGCGCGTTTATCAATAATAAACTTGAAAAATTAAATCATACATAACAACATCAAACTCAAACTCATAAAGTCACGATAAACTCGAGAGAAAACGATATAAATAACTTCATTATACTTTACTACACATTTACTTAACCATTTTACACTTTTTACAAAGTCTGCCGGTACATACTACATGTACTAGCTTATTTTACCCCTTTTAAACTTGTCAACCGTTTATGAAACGACTCGATAAACTAACTTACTATATATAGAAAGTCCTCTTACAAGTTTATCAAATGAAATTACTTTTAAAGTACTTTACCCAACTCATTTTCAAACTATAAAATTCGGACAGATTTACGTTTATTTTTCATACAACCGTTTTAACTTATTTAAACGACTCCGTTTACAAAACCGACACTCGGGTTTTAAAGTAAACTCAACCTATAAAATAAACACCTCATTATCAGTAGGTTACATTTTTTTTCAAAACATCCATTTAGAGTCCCCGAGATTCGATCTAAATATCGACAACAACTACTTGTAGTGTCGATACTCGTCTCCCGGTACACGATCATTCAAAACATCATAACTTCGCGCTCGTTTGGAGCTAGAATCTCTACCTTATATCAAATCGAAGCTAAGAAAATTATCTACAACGCTAGACTATAAGTTAAGCCATTTTCAAAACATAAAATTCGGATTTTACACTTTACTTACTGTTATAAAATGACTATAAAAATCTTGTACAAAATCAACTTTTTAATAAAAACCAACCATAGAAATGGTCATTTCTATACCCTAATATCATCATACATCAACCATAACATCAAAATCATAATCAAAATAAAAATCTTTAGATCAAAATGAAGTTTTAACAAGATCTTTAGCAAGAAATACCATGGATCATCATGAAAATGCCATGCATGATCATAGCTCCTACCTACCAACATCAAGAAAAAAATGTGCTTGCATGTAAGGAATTCTTACACCAAAATAATCCTTGATCAAATATAAGATTGGGTCTATGCTTGGTTTAGCTTGAATCAACCTAAAACTTGAGTTAAAATTGAAATTTGAATGGATTTGGGATGTGGGTGGTGTTTCGGCATTCAAGAGAGAGAAAGAGAGGATGAACAAAAATTTTGAATGAAAAATGATGAAGTGTGTGTTTGTTTTTTGTTTATATATAGTGGGGTAGGGACCAAAGTTGCAATTTGGCAATAGTTGTGGCTAAAAATGTAAATAGTTAGCTAAAAAGCGGGAAATATCTATTAGTAAAAATATTTACGGGGCTCAGGTTTCATAAGGATACTTTTGAAAATTTAAAACGTACCTCAAAAATAATAATATCGACTCTCGACTCGACTTAATACGAACTTCAAATAAAAACGTCAAAAATATAAACATCGAGACAACAATTGATAAAACATAAAATCTCGGGCATTCGTCGATATCGTGGTCACTAATAATCCTCGCTATTAGTAAAAAGATTAAAAAAATAAGACTTCCAACGTCGGTTTTAAATAAAACTATCAATCGTCATTTCATTCAACTCATCAAAATTTTCAAAATTATTCGTAAAAATAATATTATATAATATTAAATAAATGACCTCGGTTTGGGTTGTCACATCCTACCCTCCTAAAAGAGAGCGACGTCCCGGCGCTCTGCCCCTCTTATACTCACATCCCATACCTCCAGAACAAATGAGAACTCTTTTCCTTACAGAAATCCTCATGCTTATTTCACAATTTCAAATTCCACTTCTGGAATACTTGCATCTTCACAATATAATCCTTACCATGTTTCGACCTCATAAGAACTCTTCAAAGTTCTTTCTATGAAAAGAAACTTATCTTCAAGTTGAATTCTTTCCTTGTTGTTGTTCTGAAAACATATTTCACCCGTCATAACGACACCTTATGCATAACCACGTTTCCCAATTTCAAACTCCATCGACTTCCTTCGATTGCCAACATAACTCTTCTGACAACTCCTTGTTACTAATAAACGGTCCTTAACCCATGCAATTTTATCAATATTGCCAATATCACTTCTAGTTCAGTCATTCAATTCCACCTACATTTCTGTAATACACCGAAAAACTAATCTTATGTCCATAACTCACTATCTTTAACCTTCACAAATTGAAGTTCCTTATGTACCATCAGTAGTACAGCCTCATTACTAGCATGAAAATCATCGTCATATAAAAATTCCAACAATTCCTAAGTCCATCACACACGTACAAGTATACCGACCAATGTTCGAATCGTTCTTTCACTCTGTCCACCATTCCCTGTATAACACACAGTACTCAACTCAACTTTCATCTTTATCCAAACCAAATCGTATCGACTACTTGACTTGTGATATTCCTTCATCACTAAGTCTCATTCGCTCAGCTTAGATATGTTAGGAGTGCTCAAGATACCCTGTCTCACTTGAATTCACAACAAAATCCTTTCCATAGGTTCGATAAAATGTTGAAATCACTTACCTTTACATCCTTCTCAATTCAGACCACTAACTTAAAATTTCATATCCTTGCTATCAAGCCCACACTTCTTGTCATCACGAAAACTCAAATCTTAAAAGATTTTCCCCTTTTTATCCCTGATAAGTGCATTAGCTACCACATTCGCCTTTCCCGGATGGTAGCGAATCTCGTAGTCATGATCACTCACAGTCATAACCACCATCATACTCAAATAATCAAAATATATATAACTGGTAATCCTCTACTCTTTTCTTTTATCATCCCAAGAAATTAATTATGGAGCAACTTCTATGATCCTTTATCACTACACACTTGATTCCATACAAGTAATATTTCTACCACCTCAAAACAAACACCACAACTACATAACCCTTATGACACGCGTCACAGCAAACTACAAACTATAAATACTTCAGATCCTTTCAAAAATGACAACATCAGTGCAGAACACAACTTACCCTTCAGTGTTCAGAATACAGCTTCCTCATCTGATAAGGATCAGATCTCGAAACTTACAATTTAGATGTATAAGTGGGACTCACACATCCAATTCTTCTTAGTCAGCTTAATCAATAATTTAACAATTAGTGAAAACCTTTCGATAAACCTCCGATTATTCCCAGCTTAAACCAAGGAATTAACAGATTTCCGTCAGCGTCGTTGGTACAGACCAATCATTGATCGTTTCAATCTTGGCAAGATCTTCACGAATACCTTTGTTGTCAATCTACTGCCTTAAAACGCAAATATTTCAACCAACATTCACACATAGGAAACTTTACATACAGTTTCTCTTTTTCCAACCATCCCAAAAATTATCCTCATATGCTACTTATGTTCCTCCATTCCTCTTGGAATAAAATAGAATATCTTTAATAGATATATTGAATAACTCCTCCTAGCACATCTTACACACAAGATTCACCCAGTCCATTAATATGGCAGACACGTTCGTCCATTCCAAAAACATCACTTGCTACTTAAAGTACCCACATCAAATACGAAAAACAACTATAGGAACATCTTCCTTCCTAATCTCTCAGTTAATGATAACCAGGACTCAAAGCAAACCTTGAGTACACTCTGGATCCAGACAAGTTGCAAAGATCGCACGAATCATCAATCCTTGGTAATGGATACCGATTCTTGGCTGTCAATTGTTAAACTCTCGATAATCAATACACATCCGAAACAATCTATCTTTCTTTGACAAACAACACAAGCGATCATCACTGTAGCGAAACTTAATCTAATACATCCCTTATCCATCACTTCTCGCAGTTGACCGGATAATTCATTCCACTCTGACGGTGCCAAATGATAAGGCATACAGATACTACTCAACAGAACGCAGCAGCACTACACAACGAAACGCAGAAGCACTACACCTATTGCTTACAACACTCAATCGACACAAACTCCACTTCATGAGGCGGCAGCAACTCTGCAGAACTTTAGGAAAACTTCAGAATACTCTCGAGTCATTAATAGATCTCTCAACTTCTCCTCAACTACCCTATCACTAATTACCTGAGTTAGGAATACATTACATTCCTCTTCCACATACTTCCTTGTTTCTAAACAAGATACTTCTCAAATAGAAAATTCACTCATCACCTCTCATAGTCAACACTCAGATTTTGCAGCAAAATCTAAACCAGCAGCTATCAATTTATAATGAAGATTAGTCCAATCTCAAGCATCAGCACTTCGCACCACTAACCAAATTCATACCAATAATCCACATCCAAAGATTTCAACTCTTTGAGCATCAAGTCGATACTAAACACCTACTTTCCTAAATTCAAGGAACACACTCTCAGTGTAAAACTAACACTAGCAACCTTTCCATCGGTTAACTCCACATCTAGTTAATTGTCAATCTTATTGACTCTCCGTTGATAAAACAACTAAATCTTTACATTTCTAAAGTTTCTACCCGATCTGAAATCAAACAACATACTGACATAAAGAATCTCAAGTAAGAATATACCATTTACAACATCCAGACTTTAAGGTTTGTCAGCATCACTCAAACGTAAACCGGAGCGGCAGCATTCCTATCTTGTCAATTTCCTTTCCTTGGACAATTCTTTGTTTGTATTCTTTCTCACCACGGCTGAAACATATCACTACTCCAGGGGTACTAATTACAATGACTAATCCTCTTGTTCTGCACTTAGCAGCTTTATGACCAGATTTTCCTAACTTTAGTCGCATTTGTGTAAAATCACCTACATGGTATAGAGTACGGCAAACACACTTGAGATTTATCTGGCTACTTCCAGCCAACGTGGCAGCACGAATTTCCATCATTCCTTCCATGGTTTAAATACTGATTTTGGTTCTGTCTTTGGTTATTGTTATTACTGCAATCCACACGATTCTAACCTTGATTCGGGTTAGACTGAACAAATTCCCACTTTCTCTTATTGTTTCAACAATGCTATCTTTCCTAACTTGCACATTCACGTCCATTAAATCAAACGTCCTCTAAACAGCTTCATCGAAAGATTTAGGTCTTAAAGAAATAACCTCACCCTTGATATTACTAGACAATCCTCTAATGTACTGCTTCGTTGTTTTACGGTCATTCACAAAAGTATCAGGACATAGCAAATATAGCTCAGAATATTTCCCAGTAAACAGTAATATCATCGTCCCTTAGCACTAATTATATCAACTCGGATTCCAACTGTCCTAGTTCCTTCTCGGGACAAATCCTAGCAGTCAATAGTCCTTTCATCACAGTCCATGCCTTACTATTAGTCACAACCAATCCTAAAGTAGTCACTTAGTATTCCACCATCTTAGTGTACCATCCTGAAATATAGCAGCAGCATATTTCACCTTATTAGTTTCTGAACATCCAATAATCTCAAAGTACTCTCTATCTTATCAATCCAACTATGCAATTCTAATGCACCACTAATACCAAAAAACTGCGCAGAACCACACTTCTGAAAACTAACATAAGTACATTCTCTTGAACTTGCAGACTAGTAGCAATACTATCATCTGGATCAGCAGCATCCTCATTATTGTTAGCAACATCGCCATCATTTCCAGCAGCATCATCATTATTCTCAGCAGCATCATCATTATTCTCAGCACAACTAACTCCAGCATCTTTTAATTCCTGGCAGCACGATCAGCTCCAAATGCTCTAGCAATAACTTGTTCGTTCAAAGTGTTCACAATAGCAGTTGTTAGTTTTGGCAACATATTTCAAGAAACTTAGTCACGTAGCGATCTACTAATGACAGAAATATGATTCCCCTACTCCTTCTTCCATTATCACAGGAGAAAGAAACATGATAAGTATACATATCAAGAATAAAGAAGGAATTCTTTACCAGGATGTCTCATTGATACTACATGCACAAACAACACAAACTACAATGGTTCATCAACCAAAACTCAAAAGAGTTAATAAAGGAACATCATAGATCATGAGGGTAATTCAGATTGCGTTGAGGATTCAACAAGGCAGTGGCAATGTCTGTCACTACAATCATCTAGCGAACAAACTTAAAAGATAATAAGTTCCATCACAATGCTACGACACAAGGGTTTAAATAAGTTCGGTCACAAAAAGAACATAAGATACAAAGAAATCTATCACGCGATTAGTTCCTTAGACAGCAGCTCCTCATCCTCCTTAACATTGTTGTCAGCTTCATCACACTCGTCTATTTCCCTTTTCACACCTCAAAGTCAAATCCATAACATGATGGCAGCTCACTCTCAAAATCCAAATACTCACTAATACACGGCAGATCAATCACCAGGCAATTCTCAGTACGACTTTCAACATTCCTAAGCTGCCAAGCTTTACTCAGAATCAATCTCACCTGAGGCTCCACTCACTCATCCTTTCAAAACTTACCTACTTCTCTTTAAACCATTCAATTCAAACACACAGATTCATCACAATCGACCCAAGACTGGCAATCTCATCCATCTTCCAAGTCCTAACAAACTCAAATTTCCACATACCAAATACAACCTTTAAAACCACCTTTCTTTCATATCAACCCTCTAATCACACCAATTTCAACCACATATCTATCATACATCAACTAATCAAACTTCCTCATACCCGATATAAGTCGCAAGAAATCAGTTGTAAAATCGTTCAACATCTGGTCTACTGTGCTAGACCCTCGGTAGTATATAAGGTCATTATTTAAAATTATATACATATTCATTACATAAAGAAAATTACGATAACAAGTACTCAACGTACTTTCAACAACATCAATACATCATTATATATCATCATAGTATTTACTTAATAAATACTGTAGAAATCATTTAAATTTTAAGGGATACATCAATTATAAAACAATACAAAACAAATAATCTTACCGGAGCCTTGCAGAGAAGTTGCGTACTTTTGTGAAATATTTTCGACACCAAAGTTATAGTTTAGGACATTTTTCAAAAAAAATCGACCTAATTCACTATAACTAAAAAGCTCTGATTACCAATCTTTAACACCCCCAAATTACAATGCGTAGCGGAAATACACATTTGGGTGCTAAACACAAACATTGTTACATAAGACATTTTGAACAAACTCAAAATGATAAATTTGAAATATAAAAGAATATAATTTTATTCATTGTCTAAAACTTTCAATCCCAAGTAAAACAATTTTAGAAATATCAGAGTAATATTTAGGTCCCACAAAGACTTTATCACATCCACAAATAATTTACCAAAGTACTCGACCGTACAATATTATTTTTATGACAAAAGGGAAAGAAATCCGTTTTAGACCAATCACCACAAAAGCAAATCCTCAATCCTTCTCCAGCAAGCTCCGCAATTCATCATCTTCAATACCTGAAATACATGCTTAAAATCATCAACACAACGGTTGAGCGAGTCTATAGGTTTTCCAAATCAACATTTGAACACAAGAGAAAAATCAATCAAGATCATTTAATAGAATTGCTACGTATACAATCTATTATTCTGGCAATCTGGCATATAGCAATAGCTATAGAATTGTATTAAGCTCATGACACCGACCCCTTAACTTAGTCACCCACGCCTAAAGCCGGCATGACTAGATGAAATTTCAGTTCCCCTACTAGGGTATCATTTGCAAGGATACCAATTCTCATTCTCATAAAATTATCCTTCCCAACGGGTTACTCAGCGTAAAGCCCTGGTCTCGGATAGGGTCGTCAGCCCAATAGTACTATTATTAGAATAAGCGGCTATTCCCAACTCACAACATCAAGTCAGAAGATAGTTAACGGCTCATGAATTTAGGGTCTTTTGCAAATAGGGTACTTATACAATTCAAAACAACAAAGGCAACAAAGCAACATTCGGGTCCAAACAATCAATCATGACTTGTGTTCATTTTACTTTCAAATAGCATGTATCCCCCTCGCGGGTTTTAAAATCATTCAAAACAACTACAGAAGCGAGGCTATAGACTCACCTGGAGTAATAGCAGTAGTAAGACGATCTTCGACGATAGTTGATGCCCGATAAACACAAAAATCGTAACCTATCAAATAAGGCGCGTTTATCAATTATAAACTTGAAAAATTAAATTATACATAACAACATCAAACTCAAACTCTTAAAGTTACGATAAACTTGAGAGAAAACGATATAAATAACTTCATTATACTTTACTATACATTTACTTAGCCATTTTACACTTTTTACAAAGTCTGCCGGTACATACAACATGTACTAGCTTATTTTACCCCTTTTAAACTTGTCAACCGTTTATGAAACGACTCGATAAACTAACTTACTATATATAGAAAGTCCTCTTACAAGTTTATCAAATGAAATTACTTTTAAAGTACTTTACCCAACTCATTTTCAAACTATAAAATCCGGACAGATTTACGTTAATTTTTCATACAACCGTTTTAACTTATTTAAATGACTCTGTTTACAAAACCGACACTCGGGTTTTAAAGTAAACTCAACCTATAAAATAAACACCTCATTATCAGTAGGTTACAAATTTGTTTTTCAAAACATCCATTTAGAGTCCCCGAGATTCGATCCAAATATCGACAACAACTACTTGTAGTGCCGATACTCGTCTCCTGGTACACGATCATTCAAAACATCATAACTTCGCGCTCGTTTGGAGCTAGAAGCTCTACCTTATATCAAATAGAAGCTAAGAAAATTATCTACAACCCTAGGCTATAAGTTAAGCCATTTTCAAAACATAAAAATACGGATTTTACACTTTACTTACTGTTATAAAATGACTATAAAAATCTTGTACAAAATTAACTTTTTGATAAAAACCAACCATAGAAATGGTCATTTCTATACCCAAACATCATCATACATCAACCGTAACATCAAAATCATAATCAAAATAAAAATCTTTAGATCAAAATGAAGTTTTAACAAGATCTTTAGCAAGAATCACCATGGATCATCATGAAAATGTCATGCATGATCATAACTCCTACCTACCAACATCAAGAAAAAAAATGTGCTTGCATGTAAGGAATTATTACACCAAAATGATCCTTGATCAAATATAAGATTAGGTCTATGCTTGGTTTAGCTTGAATCAACCTAAAACTTGAGTTAAAATTGAAATTTGAATGGATTTGGGGTGTGGGTGGTGTTTCGGCATCCAAGAGAGAGAAAGAGAGGATGAACAAATTTTTTGAATGAAAAATGATGAAGTGTGTGTTTGTTTGTTGTTTATATATAGTGGGGTAGGGACCAAAGTTGCAATTTGGCGATAGTTGTGGCTAATAATGTAAATAGTTAGCTAAAAAGCAGGAAATAACTATTAGTAAATTTTCAAAATATTTACGGGGCTCGGGTTTCATAAAGATACTTTTAAAAATTTAAAACGTACCTCAAAAATAATAATATCGACTCTCGACTCGACTTAATACGAACTTAAAATAAAAACATCAAAAATATAAACATCGAGACAACAATTGATAAAATATAAAATCTCGGGCATCCGTCGATATCGTGGTCACTAATAATCCTCGCTATTAGTAAAAAGATAAAAAAAAAATAAGACCTCCAACGTCGGTTTTAAATAAAACCATCAATCGTCATTTCATTCAACTCATCAAAATTTTCAAAATTATTCGTAAAAAGAATATTATATAATATTAAATAAATGACCTCGGGTTTGGGTTGTCACAAATGGAATATCACAGGATAATTATGGTGTGTCATCAAAGTATGCAAGGTAATATGTCATAAGTATACATGACCAAAGGGATAACCGGAATCAAATATCGGTTCCCAACATAAGCCCAAAACATAAATAAAATAAACGACCTAAAGGAAGACTAGACAAGCATAAATATATGAAGGCAAGAGGAGGAGAAGTCTAAGGTAGCTCCCATCCCATGCATGTTCTCCAAATTCTCCAGTCTAACCTTGGGTACCTGCCGTTTTGGGACATGAAAAGAAAGTGACGGTTGAGCAATACGCTCAGTGAACGGATATATGACATAGCATGAATGACATAATATAGAAAAGAAATGTAAAGCCTGAAAAGCAGTGGAAATGAATAAGTCCTGGAAAACCTAGAACATGTTTATAATCTGGTTTTATATTCTGAAACATAGCTTATGTTTATTATGAAAATTTGTATTAGTTTAATATACCAAAAGCCAAAAAAGGTCATTAGGTCAACAACGTGCATGAATACTTGGAGGGGCGACCTCGTCATGCAAATTAGAGGGGATGCCTCTAATTAACTAGTAATGGGTAGGAGGGATCAGCTTCTTGTGAAGGATGCAAGTCACACACCACATTCACCATGAAATCCTGACTGAAACATGTAACTAGGACGCACCCATACATCCCACATGATAACATAATAAATATAATGGCCAAATAACTGAAAGGGACGCCACGAGCTATCACTCCGCCATGGTGAAGTCATAATACTACTGCCTCTAGTGTTATGGTTATGGTACCTCCATAACTAGGTGAAACTGGTCATGCATGTATATGGCTAAGGTAACTAATAAAATAAGCATTTAATCTGTAACTACTAGGAAAACAGTTGGCTGTATACGGGAAATTCTAATAAAGGAAGAGATTGTCCTTACTGAAGGACGAGAAACTATACCTTGTGTCCAGTAGAAGCTAAGGAAAACGATGAAGAAACTACTCCACCTTGACGGATAATACTACATAAGAATACGGACGTGTATGAGTTGTCTTAATCTCATTTGTTTTACTAGTTCTGAGTGTTTTAGCTTATTATACTTATTCTCTCATGTTTTACTGTTTATTGTGTCATCTGTGGTTATTTTGATGTTCTGTTGTGTATTATTCATGTACTAGTGTATTATAATACTTGTATTGTAATACTAAGTAACTTTCTAAAAATAGAAGGTTTCCTAAAATAGTAAGTTTCTAAAAATAGAAAGTTTCCAAAAATAGTAAGTTTCCATAATTAGAAATAAGCTGGATTATTTAGTCACGTAAAGTTTAATTAGTATAATACAAGTCATGGTTTATAGCTTATTAATTAAATAACTGGTTAATTAATTAAACTATACGTTATAAGGAATTTAATTAAAATGCTTGTTTAATTAAATAAAATACTTAGGTTATATACATGAATTATTTAAAATAATAATTAAACCTAAGTCTTGTAATTACATGTTTAAAAACTGATTTTATAAAGTTCCCAAATCCCGAGCCCGTGTTTATATATAAGCCGAAACAAATAAGCCCAAAACCAAACAGCCCGTCAGTGGCTACCCGGCCCAGCCGGCTGCCACTGACTGTCCCAAAATTACCACCGGCTGTAGCCGGTGGTTCCCACTGGTTAGCCATTCGGCTAGCCACTGCTAACCAAACGGTCCCACCAGCTCAGGCTGATTCCTCCTGCTAGTTACCTGGTCCTATTGTTTTTATTAACCGGTCGAACCAAAGTCCCACCGAGACCATTTGAGGTCTCGGTTGACACTAATCAAGCCAAAACAATCACCAAACATACCCTGACCTAGTGTCGGGGTCCCCTTATCGTGTACCCGTGTGAACCAAACCAAGCCGAGACCTTTTTGGGTGTCGGTGGTGGTGATTTAAACCAAGCCGAGAGCTTTAAGCTCTCGGTGGAGTCTCGTCTAACCAAAACCCGATCCAAACAAAACCCTCAACATGATTCCTTGATAATATAACACGTTTTATGATTTTATATAGGGTTTATTCACATGAAATCATAAAAAGGAAATTAAAAAGAAAAGATTATAAGGTTACCAAATGCGTAGTTGATTAGGGTTTTCAATCACGAATACAAACACGTAAGTGTTGAAGATCAAAACTCACAAACACCACCTTGGTGTTCTAGGGGTGCGACGGAAGAGAGAGAGACAAAAGGGATTTAGGGTTTTTGGTTTTAACAAAACTGTTTAAGAAATCCCCTGGAGTTTTATTAGAATTAGGCTTGTATTGGGTCATGGGCCAAAAGGCCCAAATCCTTTCTTTTCTTTCTCTTAGCCGCGGCCTAGCATAAGCCCACAAGGGTTTTATAGTTTTTCTAAGTTAACTGATTAGTCGTGTATGTTATCGTGATTGTGTCACACTTATAATATTCGTAAATGTTCGTTATTAATTATCGTGACACGTGTATTAATATTATAAATGGAATGTTTTATTTTTATCGTGTTTTCATGTATTTACTGTTCACGTGTACTGTTCATAGGATTTTAAAGCGAGTTTTACAACTCTTCCCCTCTAAAAAGAATAATTCCTCCTTGAATTAGAGAAAACGTAAACTGAAAGAAAACATAATTGTAAGGCCTGAAAGAAAACCCGAACTAGAGTCACGATAACTGGCAGAGTTATAAGGACTGAGGATACATAAAATCTAAAGGACATGTAAGCTAAAGAGAACGTGGAACGCCACCTGACTGGAAAGACAATGGAACGTGACATGACTAGAAAGACAATGGAACATGACATGACTAGAAGGTACATGAACGTGACGTAATTGTAAAAGATCTCTAACTCATGGACCAAGAAGAGGACAAGGATCCAGATGGACTCCTTTATTTCTAAGTGGCTTCCCTCTCGGAACGATCTTCTAACTAGTCTTTACGAGAACTAAAAATGTTGATCTTCATGAGTTTGTCATGATGATACAGAAATTTTCTGGTTCACCACGTGAGATGGATTCTCATGAATATGATCGAGTGGCTAAGAAGGAAAACGTGAAAAGATAACAAGACGTTACGATGCGAAGTAATCTGGAATAAATGACATAAGAAATGTCTTAGTAATGATGTACGAGACATACTGGAACGTAGTACGTGAACAATTGTGAACGTGATACGTGAGCAATTGTAAACATGATACGTGGGAATGTGTTAAATTCAACATTGAAACTTATGGTAGACGTGTCACGTGCAACATATCATGAACGTGATATGAGCAACGTGGAAATGAATCATGACATGTGAAACGTATCATTATCATGGAATAACTGAGACGGTAACGCCAACCGGTAAGAGGTAAGACGTGGAATGTGACGTGAACGTCAGCCTGAAGATGAAAAGTTTATTAGAATTGGGTCTGGTCTCCCAAGCTTGCTGTAAAATTTCTAGAACAAAATTGAAATTTAAATCGTAAGCTAGAATATGATCATGAACATGAATAGTGTCGTGAACGTAAATGCGAAAGCAAAACATATAATTTAACAAGGGCGTGAACAAAATGATGAATGCGTATGTGAGTGTTCATTTGAACTGCTAGCTGAGAGAGTGCCCAGTGATCGTACAATCTCTGGATGGGAAATGTCTGAAAATCTGCTAGCTGTGAAATCCTTACGGATAGAAGGATTTCGCAGACTTGATCAAACGGTTGAAAACAAACCAGGTAGCATCATGTTTCATCTACATGCGGTGGTCCAAGAACTGAACCCATGAAGATCCTGTCCCTTAGACTGTTGGTGTTCTACCTTAACCTGACGGTATGACAGATACTTAGATATGAACTTAACTACATCTTGTTTCATAGAAACTAGATACCTAGAAGTTTGGAAAACTATGATTCTTTGCAATTAGACTACTCTTAGCATGGGATTCCTTGGAACACATACTTAGTGTAGGATTCTCTACTTTACGCAGAAGCTGAGTCATGGTAAAATTAATCGTGAGAATTAATGTGATTTAGCGTGTCACTGTAATCAAGCGAGATTCTTACAGGAAATTCGGGTGAAACTTCTGAGGTCATAAAATCAGCAACATAGTGCGACTATGGTCTTCATACCCTTCACTAGGCTTGAAGAAAATCGGATTGTAAATGATGAAACAATAATGAATTCGTTTATGAGTTCATGGGGAACTCCATTTAAAATCTACAATGCTGCTGAGGCATTCGAGAGACTAGAACAAAATCATGAATTTAGTATGACCACATCGTGGGCGAAGAGCGGTCATGGACATGTCCTGCTCTTTCACTCGCCACTGTTGTCAGCATGGTTGTAGATTGTTTTTGTAAAAGTACATTAGCATTCTGCAGTTGGTCGTATACGTCGTTAATGCGTGGAGGAAGATAACGGTCATGAACGGTGATTTGTTTACATCGACGGTACTCGACACAAAATCTCATGTTACCGTCCTTCTCCTTACTAAACAAGATCGGTGCACATCAGGGTGATGCATCTGATGGATGAGCCTGGTTAAGGAAACTCTACAGCTGAACCTCCAACTCTTTATCTCAATAAAGCCATGCTATTCAGAGTCTTGGTAACTGGTTCTGCTTCCTAACCTGCGTGATGTTATGTTCCACCCTGCAGGTAGGAAGTAAATTCAGAGGTTTTTCTGGAAATACATCTAGAAATTTAGAAATATTCGGTTGATTCTGGGTAAGAGGAATTTCCAAAGTCGTGTCATAAATGATAGCTAGAAATCTTCGCAGCCATGGCATGACGATCATATGTTTGTAAAACATAATTGACTTGTATAGATTATACTGATGGAAAACCATGCGGAATGTATTCAGGAGCCTGAGCGTCGCTGTACATAGTCTGGCATGAATGACGGCTTATCGCAGCATGGGTTGTTGTTCATAGTCCATAGACAAAGTTATATTTAACTCCCACCCGTCGGAGGGAAGTGCATTAACAGAGTGGATCCTACCGTCACACTGAATGACTGAGTACGTATACCTGGATGACACGAATCACGTCCTTATGTTCATGGATATATATGAAATATGAAATCAAGTAATGAAAGTGCCATGCTAATACATGGAGTAAAACGTAGTAAATTTTTACAGAATGTGCTTCGCCTGCTTCCTATAGAACGAACACTACGTGTTCAAACGTGAACAATACTCCAGTGATGATGCTGAAATTCTTATGGCCTGATTTATTCATGAAACACCAGAATGGTTATGCCCATTGGAGGGCATTCTGAATTACTCAGGGCTGTTCAGATAATAAATGTGAGTCATGTGTCCTGAATCGTGTCTTGAGGGGATATGCGCATGACATGTGTCTTGACTAGTGTCTTGACATGTATCTATAAAATATTCGTGGGACATGTGTCTTGACGGATGTCTTGACATAGGTCTGGAGATGTGAGACAAATGAAATTTAAAGTCTTAGGTTCTCATGTCAAAATTTGGCGGATCGGTTGGACTGCTTACCCTTTGTATTCCTGATCACGTCCGTAACCGAAGTTCCATCGTTATAGTTAGAGTGTTTGCATTCACGGTAGTTGTTACTACCTCCTTACATGTCAGTTTCATGACAATCATTATTATGACTGTTATTCATGTAACTTTTCAGCAGAGTGGCTGGCTGGTACCAGTTTCCACTCGTATGCTGGAAAGAAAACTGGACAGCACGTGACGTACAATCTGGAAAGGTAAGAATATGGAATGGTACGTCTGGTGGGTTAACAAGATTCTATTCGTGTTGCTCCGATCTATCGCCTTCTTCTTCGCTTTGTAAAACCTTCGAGCTGGAAACGGTATCATCTTTTAAGCAACATTGGATAACAGATGTCTGAGAAAATTGAAGATGAATTAGTATCGCACATGGAGTGCGGTAACCGGAATGAGTCTGGAGTATGATACATGAAGTAAATAGGGAACATGGTACTTGGAGTACACATGGGATTCACATGAGGTGGTCGATACGGTGTCAATCATCTGACATGATCAAGGAACACGTAATAGCATAGATAATTTAGCGTAGACATAATTCTAGTCGTATAAGAGGCACAAAACACGATTTAATGGAATCGAATGATTGCCAGCATAAAACATGATCAATGAAAACCAACCATGGCTATCATGAGGACATGATTAAATATAATCCCTCCGTGTCTAGCATGAAAACGTAAACAACACGAGGAACCATGAGGCAAAATTAACATAGAGGAGCATGAAAACATAACCAGCATGAAAACAGAGTTAACCATCATATTATGACACATAATCAACATAACCAAACGTAACAATAAATGAGAGTACATGAAAAGTTATGACTGCAATGAAATAAATTTTGAGAATCGATAGTGTGGACGACTATGAGTCGTTTCACAATGAAAAAACAATGCAACATAAATGGTAAGTCTGACACAATATAACATGACCTAAACGTAAAAGATGTATAAAGTAATTTATAAATCATGAAACAGTTTATAATGCATGAAACAGTTTAAAATGCATGTAACAGTTTAAAATGCATGATTAATAATATGATGATATGTACATGAGTGAACGCCTATGGGTCGGTTCACAAAACGAAAAGGCAAAGTGTGGACGCCTATGGGTCGGTCCACTAAACAACAAAAGTTCCGATAAAAGCACATGCGACTAAATAGGGACATTCCTGTACCATCCCATACTTAGTGATAAACCCGTGACAATGAGATGAATGCATGAAATAAATACATGAAATGAATGAACGCAAACCAACTGTCTAAACATAACGGAAAATCATGTGACTAAGTATGAACTACTGTAGTTCAGTCCATATTAGTCAACATTCGCAAGAACATTGCGCATAAAATAATGACATGTAACTAAGTATGGATGACGGTTGTTCAATCCATATTAGTATAACAACTACGAAGAAAACATCATGGTTAAAACAACGAGGTTCTGAAAATATCAATACGTGGAAATTCAGACGTTGGCTTGAGAAGATCCTGGTGACTACCCACTAGTCACATGTCAAGTTTTAGAGCCTACAGGTCGAAACCTTGGTCTCTGATACCATAATTGTTGTTGGAAATTCACTTTATGTGACGACATTTAAAAATTCCCATTAGTTATCATAGTCACACACGCATAGACTAGATTAGGAAACTGTGTATAGTTTAGGCGGTGTGTGACTATATATATCCCTCCAAGGCTTCTAAGGAGGGGTTGTTGTTTGTGTTTTTCCATTTTTACTTTTATAAACTTTTCTCTTTCTCTTTACACACACAACCCTATATCTCTCTCTCTACCATGGTTGCCACCACCATATACCACCCTACTAGACCACCGGATCCATAAATTGCAAACCCTCAATTGGCATCAGAACCAACGGTTCAATCCTTAGATCGTTCGTGTTTTATTGTTTGATTCGGCGGTCTAATATTTTTGGTCTCAAATTTGTCCTAACAGTTTCTTCTCACTGTTTTTGTTACAAATTTTTTGTCTCGTCATGTCATTTGTCTTGTACTCTTGTCTCAAAAACTGTATCATGTTGGTGGTTTTTCTTTGTGCAAACAGTCATTTGGTCATAATTTGTTGTGACCGTGGTCTTTCTGTCTCACTGGTATCATCAAATATGTTTTATCATTGGTCAAAGATGGTTCTTTTATGGTCAAAAGTCAAACCTACCATGTTTCTTTCTTGTATCTGGTAGCTTTTGTGATTGGGTTTTGATTGGTGGTCACACAGTGATAAGGTTTCATTCTTTCATGGTCAATGTTTACTTATCTGGTTTTAACAGCATTTTCTAGGTTTTTTCTGGTATGTTTTATGAACACGAAGATGAAGATGTGCCCAGAAAAGCAAGATCATGAAAATCAGGAAAAAGTACATTCGGATAAGGTTTCAGCTTAATATTGCGATTAACACACTCAGATGGCTATTCCAATGGGATAGTGCGATGAGGTTTTTTAGATGGCTACTTTCGATCGCATTGATTGTGATGGCTGGATTACGATGGGTCGTTCCGATGGCTCATTATGATGGAACCTTTACGATGGAACCATTGCGATGGAACCATTGCGATGGTGTCCATCAGGTTGCGATGGAGTATACTAGACTGCGATGGCCTTATTTTTTTCGACATTACGATGGGTTAACAGAAACATTGCGATGAAGAAAACAGAATGACAAGTTTAAAATTTTTACCGAGACCAAGACTTGACCAGAACCAATATTACTCTTTACCCTTATAACTCCACAAAACCAAATCTACCTATCCCATCGTCTCCTAACCCCCACCGTATCTTGACTCGAAACATAACAGAAAACAAAACAATCTCAGATTCTTTTCATGATTTGTCATGTAAACCGAGATCTTATAAGATCTAAAGCCACGAATTTAATATCATCATAGATCTAATATTGGGTTATACCCATTTAATGTTCGAATAATAAGAAAGGTGTTTAGCAAAACTGTTAAATCCTGTCTTTGCTTCGATTTGACACAAAACAACACATGCTATACACTTAAACTTACCCGAGACCTTAATTGAAAGATCTTGAAGATGAAATTCTAACTATTGGTGCTTGTGCTTCGATTTATGTTTGTTAGTCAGATTAAACAAGAATATTTTCAATTTTGTGAGATTTGATTGATGATAATATGATACTAGAATGATGATAATAGCAAATTTTGGTTTGAAGATTTTTTGTGTGGCTATTTTAGTTTTGATGAAAGAGACGGTGGATGTAAGATGAGAGTGGGGGCGGAGGATTCTAGGTGATAAGATTAGGGTTATCTCAACTATGAGTATAATTAGGGTATTGTTGACTTATATATCCCTAATGTATCATGGACCGGGGGTTAAGTCTGGACTGTTTTCTTTCAACATCGGGCTCTACTTCGTATGTATCATTGGTTGTAATGTATAACGGACTGACTATGGATCAGGTAAATTGAGTATTTGATGGGCCCTATATCCGGACTATTTAATCAAAAGTTTTGGTAACATTTGTTTATAAATTGGTTACTAATAACGAATTGGTTATTAATGGGTGGACTTATGGCTGGAATATACAAAGTTTTAGTAACATTTATATAATGGTTATTATGTCGGGCTTATAAATGACAAAGTGACGCGACTAAGTGACAAGATTTATTTGAGACGAGACCAAGAAAAAATATGGCTATATTTTTTAGTGGCTACGGATGTTTAATCGGGTATTATTATTTGACATTGAAGACGAATTTTCGAAGGCGTGAACTTATTTTATCTTTGAAGATAACTTGCTCGTGCTTAATCTTAGAATGAAGACTTGTTTATCTAGTTTCCGGGTTCGGGGTGGTTGGTTGATGACCTGGATAACTATCACTTTAATGAGCTACATTATTGTACTCCGTGTCACGCGCATAGTCGACGTGGATAATTTCTAGAGGTGTCGTGCTTATATACTTCTTCAGTAATGTAATGGGTACTTAGAGATGTCTCCACCGTTCTTCATTCAACAATTATGCAAGCTTAAGTCACAAGGTCGAGGAATTCTTATTCAGTTTCACGTTTGATATATCTGGTTCATTCCATCAGTGGTCACTTCAAATTGCCTACAAGGGGGTTGGTAAAGATAGCCATGGAGAGTTTATGAGTAGAGAATTTCGATCAGCAGCTGATTCTCAAAATATATTATTCAACTTATTTATTATTCGCACGAGATTTCAGGTTCATGTGCGTACAATTTATTGCTGGTTCTGAGGTTTCGAAACCATCAAGGGGGAAGAAGAAGACATATTAAACGCACAACGAGTACACGTGATGAACTTCATACCTTCTTTTGATTTGAAGACATTCCGGGAAGACATTTGTCATAACCGCATAGAAAATCAGTGTTTTAACTTGTTGCGTTATCAGTCTCTAAACGGTACACTATTGTTCAATGTCTAATTGTCTTGTTGTCGCAATTATTCATCATCATTATCCTATATGGAGAGATATGCACTTCCAGGACTTGATTGACTCTGGTGCATCTCCGGAAGAAGATATGTGCATTTCCGGGACTTAATTGACTCTGGTGTTACGATGTCAACTTCATGAATGGGATAAAGTGTCTACTTCAGTATTTGAGCTTCATACATGGGATTGGTTTACTTTCTTCAATTACGTGGGGGAAGAAATGTCTTGATTCTTTCTAGTATGCATAACTTGAACTCTCAGGGGGAAGAAAAATTCAGAAGAATTATTCAAGCGTGAGAAGAGAAGTTATTGATCTACTTGGTGTGCCCCAAACTTTCAATCACTCTTAGCAACATTATCATTTCATATGATGGGGTTTGCTTGTTAAATTACGTTGTGCGCTTAATCGTTCTAAGCTTTATTGAAAGCTTTGAAGTTGCTTATGAGGATTGTCGGTTTAGGGGGAAGCTATTAAAAGCTTCTACATCAAGATTATGTGGCATGAATTAGGGGAAAGTTAATTCAGAAGCTTCTCCTTAACCAGAAGTATATAGATTACTTAGCTCGTGCCATTACAGTATTTATACCACAAGTTACTACGAAGATGAGTCACTCTGAAGTGAAGACTTGAAGTCAAAGGCCTCAAAAGACTTCATCAGCATTGGACGCTTCATGGAAGCTTTTCTTCTTAATCATTATGTACTTGTTAGGAAAAATATTGTAAGGAATTCTACACGTCGTCCCATGGGGAAAGATTGTTGGAAATTCACTTTATGTGACAACATTTAAGAAATCCCATTAGTTATCATAGTCACACACGCATAGACTAGATTAGGAAACTGTGTATAGTTTAGGCGGTGTGTGACTATATATACCCCTCCAAGGCTTCCAAGGAGGGGTTGTTGTTTGTGTTTTTCCAATTTCACTTTTATAAACTTTTCTCTTTCTCTTTACACACACAACCCTCTATCTCTCTCTCCACCATGGCTGCCACCACCATATACCACCCTACTAGACCACCGGATCCATAAATAGCAATCCCAAAATTGTAACACCCCATTTAGATAAATGGAATATCACAGGGTAATTATGGCGTGTCATCAAAGCATGCAATGTAATATGTCATAAACATACGTGACCAAAGGGATAACCGGAATCAAACATCGGTTCCCAACATAAGCCTAAAACATAAATAAAATAAACGAACTAAAGGAAGACTAGACAAGCATAAATATATGAAGGCAAGAGGAGGAGAAGTCTAAGGTAGCTCCCATCCCATGCATGTTCTCCGAATGCTCCAGTCTAACCTTGGGTACCTGCCGTTTTGGGACATGGAAAGAAAGTAACGGCTGAGCAATACGCTCAGTGAACGGATATATGACATAGCATGAATGACATAATATAGAAAAGAAATGTAAAGCATGAAAAGCAGCGGAAATGAATAAGTCCTGGAAAACCTGGAACATGTTTATAATCTGGTTTTATATTCTGAAAACATAGTTATGTTTCTTATGAAAATCTGTATTAATTTAATATACAAAAAGCCAATATAGGTCATGAGGTCAACAAGTGCATGAATACTTAGAGGGGTGACCTCGTCATGCAAATTAGAGGGGATGCCTCTAATTAACTGGTAATGGGTAGGAGGGATCAACTCCTTGTGAAGGATGCAAGGCACACATCACATTCACCATGAAATCCTGACTGAAATATGTAACTAGGATGCACCCATACGCCCGACATGATAACATAATAAATATACTGGCCAAATAACTGAAAGGGACGCCACGAGCTATCACTCCGCCGTGGTAAAGTCATAACACTAGTGCCTCTAGTTTTATGGTTATGGTACCTCCATAACTAGGTGAAACTGGTCATGCATGTATATGGCTAAGGTAACTAATAAAATAAACATTTAATCTGTAACTACTGGGAAAACATTTGGCTGCATAAGGGAAATCCTAAAAAAAGGAAGAGATTGTCCTTACTGAAGGACAGGAATCCGTACCTTGTGTCCAGTAGAAGCTAAAGAAAACGATGAAGAAACTACTCCGCCTTGACGGATAATACTACATAAGAATACAGACGTGTATGAGTTGTCTGAATCACATGTGTTTTACTGGTTCTGAGTGTTTTAGCTTATTATACTTATTCTGTCATGTTTTAATGTTTACTGTGTCATCTGTGGTTATTCTGATGTTCTGTTGTGTATTATTCATGTACTATTGTATTATAATACTTGTATTGTAATACTAAGTAACTTTCTAGAAATAGGAAGTTTCCTAAAATGGTAAGTTTCTAAAAATAGAAAGTTTCCAAAAATAGTAAGTTTCCATAATTAGAAATAAGCTGGATTATTTAGTCACGTAAAGTTTAATTAGTATAATACAAGTCATGGTTTATAGCTTATTAGTTAAATAACTGGTTAATTAATTAAACTATACGTTATAAGGAATTTAATTAAAATGCTAGTTTAATTAAATAAAATACTTAGGTTATATGCATGAATTATTTAAAATAATAATTAAACCTAAGTCTTGTAATTACATGTTTAAAAACTGATTTTATAAAGTTTCTGAATCCCGAGCCCGTGTTTATATATAAGCCGAAACAAATAAGCCCAAAACCAAACAGCCCGTGTATGGCTACCCGGCCGGCTTCCACTGACTGTCCCAAAATTACCACCGGCTGTAGCCGATGGTTCCCACTGGTTAGCCATTCGGCTAGACACTGCTAGCCAAACGGTCCCACCGGCTCAGGCCGATTCCCCCTGCTAGTTACCTGGTCCCACTGTTTTTGTTAACCGGTCGAACCAAAGTCCCACCGAGACCTTTTAAAGGTCTCGGTTGACACTAATCAAGCCAAAACAATCACCAAACATACCCTGACCTAGTGTCGGGGTCCCCTTGTCGTGTACCCGTGTGAACCAAACCAAGCCGAGACCTTTTTGGGTCTCGGTGGTGGTTATTTAAACCAAGCCGAGAGCTTTAAGCTCTCGGTGGAGTCTCGACTAACCAAAACCCGATCCAAACAAAACCCTCAACATGATTCCTTGATAATATAACATGTTTTATGATTTTATATAGGGTTTATTCACATGAAATCATAAAAAGGAAATTAAAAAGAAAAGATTATAAGGTCACCAAATGCGTAGTTGATTAGGGTTTTCAATCACGAACACAAACACGTTAGTCTTGAAGATCAAAACTCACAAACACCACCTTGGTGTTCTTGGGGTGCGACGACAGAGAGAGAGACAAAAGGGATTTAGGGTTTTTGGTTTTAACAAAGCTGTTTAAGAAATCCCCTGGTGTTTTATTAGAATTAGGCTTGTATTGGGTCATGGGCCAAAAGGCCCAAATCCTTTCTTTTCTTTCTCTTAGCCGCGGCCTAGCATAAGCCCACAAGGGTTTTATAGTTTTTCTAAGTTAACTGATTAGTCGTGTATGTTATCATGATCGTGTCACACTTATAATATTCGTAAATGTTCGTTATTAATTTTCGTGACACGTGTATTAATATTATAAATGGAATGTTTTATTTTTATCGTGTTTTCATATATTTACTGTTCACGTGTACTGTTCATAGGATTTTAAAGCGGGTTTTACATTGATAGTGTAAACAAAGGACACGCCTAAATTAGGAAATTTGCAACACATAATGACAAAGCACTAGTATGTGTTGCGGGCGTTTGATAAGTACGAAAAACTAGGATTTCTACACATGCATTTTCATTAGAAAGACTTCTATATAAAACTTCTTGAAACAATGAAAAACACACTAGTCAAAGTATAGCAAAAATCCATAATGAAATGGTCTACTGAACTTGCAACTCACGTGGCCTACTGCACTTATACAACCACTAAAACTTGCAGCTAATGAGACTACTAAAATGTTTAGACTACTCACGCTTATAGATCTGAAAATAGAAGAAAAACCATGAGCATAAAGAAGTTGGAAAATAAAAATTTTATTGTTGGATAGTGTGATAAGAATGTAAGTTTTATAAACAGAAATTAGGACTTGTAATGGGTAAAAACTGCCATCTCTAAGCACCACTATGGTTGAGTCAAATAACAATTAAACTGATGTACAATACCAGATCCTGATAGAAACAAAAGCATGCTTTGAAAAGCTTTATATCCATACTTCAGAAAAGCAAGCCCCCAAAGCAAAATAGCATATAATTAAACATTCTTGGTAACTTGTACTAACCCAAAGCAGCGTCTTAAAGTTCTTCGTTCTCTTTACCTCAGAATTCACAACCATGGAAAATGATAAAGGCTTCAAAACCTTGTAATTAACCACATTCAGCTCCTTTTGTCATTCCTTAGTTGTCATCAACAAATAAACACTATACCTTTACAAACCAAAATAAACATTATATATGTACTAATCAGTACCAGCAATACAGATTATTGAAGGTAATCTGTTTATGGTTCAATCAAATAAGAACTATACATGTACTAACCCAAGGCACATTCTTGGTAATCTAGTGATGAACATTGCAGTGCCCAAAGCTAAATAGTAGATGATAAAACATGAATTGTGAATAAATAAAAACTAGAAAATAAGGTACAATAACAATTACCTTAGTTGGGATGAAAAAAAAGTTAACAGGTTGAAATTCACAAGTACTGCAGGGATTAGAAAGAGCCACAAGTCTATAGAAGTGTGATAGCAATCATTGCATAAAGCACAGGAACTGGTTATAACATCAGAATAAAATTCCTAGTAAAAAGCAAATGGCTCATGTATACCTTATCCAGGGACATGTAATTCGTATGATTGAACTCGCTCAATGTTTAGTCACACAAGGTATCAAAGTCACATTCATAAATATAGATATCAATTAAAAACTAGTCACCAACACTTGGATGGGAAATGATATTCTTGAACACCTGATGCATATGGTTTCTATCACAGACTGGCTGGAACCATGGGAAGACAAGAGTGATCTTGGTAAGTTGATCGAACCAATATTAAAAATCATGTCTGATAAGCTGGAAGAACTTATATGTTATAACCTATTAACTTCTACAAAGAAAAACCATCATGCCTGGTAAGCTGAACATAAGATAAATGTTATAACTAGAGGTGGCAATTTTTGACCCATGGTTAATTTTTGGGTCAACATGGTTAAATTGAAAAAAGAAAGGGTTCTAGTTGGGTTTCTCTTAATATTTTAGATGGGTCTAGATTGGTCAAACAAGCTCCATCTTAAAATTATAAATGGGTCTACTTGGGTCACCTCATTGTCACATGGGTTTAGATGGGTTTCTCTTAATATTACAAATGGGTCTAGATGGGTAGGTTTAATAATATCAAAAGAGTTTTTTTTTCCCTTTTTTCAGAAGGTTGTTAACTTTTCACACACTTGTTAGTTTTTTACGTCTTCACCATATTTTTATGTTTTCATCATAAACTTTACGTTTTAATAAAAAATTCTACATTTTCGTCAGTAAATTTACGTTTTAGTTAGGAATTTTACATTTTCGTCAGAAATTTTACGTTTTCGTCAGAAATTTTACTTTTTCGTCAAAAAATTTACGTTTTCGTCAGTAATTTTATGTTTTCGTCAGAAATTTTACGTTTTCTTCAGAAATTTTACGTTTTCGTCAGTAAATTTACGTTTTCGTCAGAAATTTTACGTTTTCGTCAGTAAATTTAAGTTTTCGTCAGTAAATTTTATGTTTTCGTCAGAAATTTTACGTTTTCATCTGTAATTTTGCGTTTTCGTCAGAAATTTTACATTCTCTTCAGAAATTTTACGTTGTCGTCAGTAAATTTACATTTTTGTCACAAATTTTACGTTTCCGTCATAATTTTTACGATTCCGTTAGAAATTTTACGTTTTCGTCAAATTTTACGTTTTTTTCAATAAATTTACGTTTTCGTTAGTAAATTTACGTTTTCGTCAGTAAATTTTATGTTTTCGTCAGAAATTTTACGTTTTCATCAGTAATTTTACTTTTTCGTCAGAAATTTTACATTCTCTTCAGAAATTTTACGTTGTCTTCAGTAAATTTACGTTTTCGTCAGTAAATTTACATTTTCGTCAAAAACTTTATGTTTTCGTCAGAAATTTTGCGTTTTCGTCAGTAAATTTACGTTTTCGTCAGAAATTGTACGTTTTTGTCAGAATTTTTACGTTTTCATGTAATTTACTGATAAAAACGTAAAACTTCTGAAGAAAACGTAAAAATTTTGATGAAAATGTAAAATTTTTGATGAAAACGTAAAAATACGAATGAAAACTTAAAATTTTTGACGAAAACGTAAATCTACTGACGAAAACGTAAAATTTCTGACAAAAATATAAATCTACTGAAGAAAACGTAAAATTTATGACGAAAACGTAAATTGTCTGACCAAGCCGTAAAAATACGGATGAAAACGTGAAATTTCTGACGAAAGCGTAAAATTTCTGACGAAAACGTAAAAATACGGATGAAAACGTAAAATTTCGGACGAAAACTTAAAATTTCTGACGAAAACGTAAAAATACGGATGAAAACATATATTTATTGACGGAAACGTAAAATTTCTGATGAAAACCTAAAACTTCCGACGAAAACGTAAAATTTTTGATGAAAACGAAATTTTTTTGACGAAAACGTAAAATTTCTGACGAAAACGTAAATTTACTGACGAAAACGTAAATTTACTGACGAAAACGTAAAATTTCTGAGGAAAACGTAAAATTTCTGACGTAAACGTACAATTACTAATGAAAACGTAAAATTTCTGACGAAAACTTGAAATATAATGATGAAAACGTAGAAATTTTGACGAAAACGTAAAATTTCTGACGAAAAAGTAAAATTTCTGAGGAAAATGTATATTTTTTGACAAAAACGTAAAATTTCTGACGAAAACGTAAAAATTCTGACGAAAACGTTATTTTACTGACGAAAACGTAAAATTTTTGACGAAAACGTAAATCTACTGACGAAAACGTAAAATTTCTGACGAAAACGTAAAAATACGGATGAAAACGTAAAAATACATATGAAAACGTAAAATTACTAGTGAAAACGTCAAATTACTGACAAAAGCGACAACCTACTGACGAAAACGTAAATTTACAAACGAAAACGTAAATTTATTGAGGAAAACGTAAATTAATTGACGAAAAGTAAAAATACTGACGAAAACGTAGATTTACTGACGAAAACATAAATACTGATGAAAACGTAAATTAAAAAAAGTAATGTTAAAAAAATCGTTTAAAGAATGTTTAACTAAAAATTGTTAAAAAAAATAATTTACAATTAAAAAAATATAATAAGAGAAGTTATAAAGAAACGTCATGATCATAAAAAAGTGATTAAAAAACTCAATCTTCTCCTAAACATCTATCTAAACCCAAAAAAACCTAAAACCCCAACCTTTTTTCTAAAGACTCATTTATAACCAAACCCATCTAGACCGAAACCCAACTAAATTCAAACCCATCTAGACTCATCCTCCTAAAAACACATCTAAACCCAAACCCATATAAACCCACACCCATCTTAGACCCATGACCCAACCGAACCCAACCCAACCCAACCATTTGTCATCTCTAGTTATAACTTTTACAAAGAAAAACAATTAAAAAATACATGGAAAGTTCGCTCAAGAGCCTGCTTTATCTAATTTTCAAGTACATACAGTTAGATGTGAGTTCAACTTCTACACAAATCAATGAAGTTGCATCAAGTATCGTTACTTTGGATTCAATTTTTAACATTCCTTCAGGTCTCTTACATTAGATAAAAGCTAAGAATCAATTTTTATGAATCTTAACCTAGTAAATTAGGCAAAACATAATTGATACTAAGAATCAAGTCACATATTCAAAAGGTTCATCTCAATACTTCAATAGTTTTAGTATTTTAAAACAAGTTCATTATGTCATAATTATATAAGTCGATAAGTTTCAAAATAAGCAACAAAAAGAAGCGTTAAACCAAATAAACCATAAGCCGGCTATAGAAGCCAAAACAAACACCCCATAGTTTAATGGAGTAGCACATATACTTTCAGAAAGTAAGTTTAAGCACAATATAAGTAAACCTAATTAGTGCAAAACGCATAATACATGTTCCTAACGGCAACAGTGGAATTAATATTTATTTTTTGTTTAGTATAAAACAATTGAACAAATAGATCTATAAAAGTCGTAATAGAAAATTCGATCAGGCCTACTTGAAACAATTGAAATTAAAACAAAAATTAACAATTGAACAATTAAATCTATAAAGATGGCAAAAAAAATAAAATTAGATCAGGCATATTTGAAAGCCCTAGCAAAGTCAATTAAGACGATTTGTACATACAGTTTAGCAAAGTGAATGCTACAAGTTGGCGATTGCGAAGAGCGGAGCTTGACTTGCGATCTAATGTTGCGGCCGCCATTTTTTTCAAGTATATGGAATTGTATTTTTGAACATTATTTCAAGCTGGTGGTTGAGGCTTTTTCGAAAAGAATGAATTTTAATTTTTAGATAGAAAAACATGGAGGGATAATTCCCGCTTAAATTTTACGAATTATTTTAGGTAAATTAAAAAAAAGTTTTAAAAATAGTCGAGACTGGTTATTTTAAATAAACTATTTTTTTTGCTACTTATAAAGACGATCTTTTATAACACAACCACTTTTTATGTGTTTTAGGCTATAAAGAATTGTCTTTTTTCAAAAAAAAAAACCAGTATTTATATAGGCCAAAACATATTACTACCCTAAACTTGGTAAAATAGATCATTTAGTACCTTGAACTTCTAAAAGTGTAGAGTGGTATCCTAAACTTGACAAAATAGAATTTCTACTACCTTATATTAGTTAACTTAATAAATAATTATTATTTTTCTTTCTAAAAATATTTTTACTAAAATACTTTATAATAAATAATTTATAGTAAAACTTGAGCTAAGTAAATATATATTTTTCACAAAATTAATTATTTTTATTTTAAAATTAATATAGTAGTATTTTAATCTATTATTTAGAATATAAAATATATATATTTAAAGCAACGATTTCTAAAATATTTCTACCTCAGTACTTTTAATATATTTTATATTATATTATTAAGTGTTTGTTCAGATAATTATTAGAACAAGTTGTAACTATATATATAAAAGTTTTATAATTTTCTATATAACTATGTATATGAAAAAATAAAAAGTTAAATTGTTATTGGTTTAAATGTTTTAAAGCGTAGACTTAGCTAATACATTACAATAAATGATTTATTACAAAATGTTTTATTAAAATGGTTTTTAGAAAGAGAAAAATAATTAATTGTTAAGTTAATTAGTGTAAGGTAGTAAAAAATTTATTTTGTCAAGTTAAGGGTACCATTTTGCACTCTTAGAAGTTCAGGGTTCTAAATGATCCCCTTTGTCAAATTCATGGTACTAATATGTATTTTGGCCATTTATATATAATAGGAACTAGTTATCTCAAAACCAGTTTCTTTTAGAGGGTGTTTATGGCTTTTTTTTATAGTAGTGACATAAATTTAGAAAGAGCAATACAAGGGTTACAAATCCATTCAATCCAGTTTGGTTTGATTTTCTTTTGGCTAAAGTGATTCAATTGCGCGATGAGAGTTTGATGTTACTTAAGATGAGGTGCTTGTTGGGTCGTTTTGTAGAATAATAAATTTCGTTGCGGAATATCCATAAGTACCAAAGACTGGTTTGCACCACCACATCGAAGAAGTTTTTTAGGCTGTCTTCGAGATGGGTCGTATCAGTAAGAGTGACCGCGTCTTGAAGATTCTCGATTGAGATGCTATTAACTTGCCATCAATCCATGATACCTTTCCACGCATCTTTTGCAACATCACATTCCACGAATATATGCTCTTCTGACTCAATCGCTTCATCACATATTGGACAACGAATGGAGTGGAGATCAATACCTCTTGAGTCCAGATTGAATCTCGTGGGAAGCCTTTATTGGAAGTTCGCCAAGTAAAAATGTTGATTTTTAATGGAAGAACCTTGTTCCATCTTGTTGGGGTATTAGATGGTTGAGGGTTGTATGTCTTGTGATTAATGTATGCTCTCATGCCTTTAACTGAAAAAACCCGTGTGTCATCGGCCAAACATTCCCAAGTATCAGGCACAAGGGATAGGCGAAGCTAGGCCACCAAATAGCACAGGTCCGAGAACTCTTCACATTCAGCCGTAAATCTTATGGGCCTGGTCCATGACCAATTGAAACAAATGGTCTTTACTTAACAGCTAACATTAGCCATTTGCTGAAATGTATGTTACTAGAATGTTTCTAGAGACACTTAAGATTCTGAGGCGCGACCCACGTCTTGGCTCACTTAGGTTTGCTTTTTTTAGCTTAGATTTCTAATCTTTTTGCTCCTGTTTCACTGAATCGAACAAAAAATTGTTTTATCATTGGGTCAAATTTTCAAAACTTATATACATGAAGCAAAAGTTTCCAAGAAGAGAAATGTTGCGTTTATATATTCATTCATTTTTTTTAATTAAGAACAATATAAACTATATTTATTATTATTTTTTTGAAACAGTCACTAACAAATGTATTATTAAAGTTAGTGTTGAAGATATTGCTCTTGCAGCTAAGGTAAACCTTTGATTTTCCGTTTTATATTAGGTATCTTGATTTATTTAGAATTTTAGTTTGAAGTTTCAACTTTATTGTAGATTGTACCTTCTGAAGTTATACGAGACACTGAAGCAATTGCAAGCACTGAGGCTGCAAAAATATGTGGACTGAACATTCTAGCACAAAACATCCAGTTGACACCTGCTTATCATCTTTGTTTACAGAGCTAAATACAATATGACATAACCTTTATTTTTCTATGGGTTAAGCATTTTTCTCCAAAAGATCTAATTTTTTGTAGCCATTTCGACTGCCG
The DNA here is from genome assembly GCA_025667525.1 of Glebionis coronaria. Taxonomy (NCBI): domain Eukaryota; kingdom Viridiplantae; phylum Streptophyta; class Magnoliopsida; order Asterales; family Asteraceae; genus Glebionis; species Glebionis coronaria. Next base: position 276,255,124 of record CM046874.1, read on the forward strand.
ACTGGCATAACTATAATGAACTTATGGAAGCACCTATACTTCATATTCCAAGTTTTTTTTCCTTCAAGTAACTCCAAATCGGTGCATTTCGTTTATATTTTTGAAAATGCACCAGCTTCATAACATACATGTATGAGGGAAGTCATAAGTCATAACAGGCTATTTTAGCAACCTTTGTATAGTAGTACAGATTGAATCCAAATTTTGCAAAATGATGTTTAAATTGTACTTTAAACGTTGTAGTTATATATAGCCACACTTCCGCTTGCTACATTACTATTCTAAGGTTATGCGCCGCAGCAGCGCACGAGCTTCAAATGCTTGTTTGATGTCAACGTAGCGTCACCTTTTCCTTGTGACACCAAAAGTGATATGAACCGATCTTAGTGCTTTTGGAATAAACGATTAATATTCATGTGGCAATATCAATTTGTTTATTCCTTTTTTTAATAGTTGACTCTAACTTATATTTTATATGACTCGATTACACATTTGATATCTTACGCTGACTTGGAAAAGTATGTGAAGAAAAAAAAATAAAAAAGTGGCTTTGAACTCAAACTTTGAATATTAGAAACAAAGAAAAACTAAAACTTAGACTAATGTTGAACTCAAACATTGCTTAAAAACAAGTATTGTAGTTAAACATGTAAGTAAATAGGGTGTCTGTACGACAGATGTGATAATCTTGGATATCTACTTGAATCGTGTTAAGTTTACTTTCCGTATAAAATATTTCGACCCTATGGTGCCTGGGTTACACGAAATCCTTATCGGGATAATTCAAGCAGAACACACTTTGTTTCTAGGCACAAGAAATAGAACTGAGAGGAATTGTGTATTTTTTGTTATGTTCATATGAGACCAAATTCTGTTAATCAACAAACATAGAAGACGGTTACAAGCAGTTGAAAGGAACAGTTACAACTGTTCTCCAACAGGCGTGTTGGTTGGGTTTTCGCGAGAAAATTAAGACGAATCCTTAATACTGATTCGTAAAAATCGTTTAGGTTTTGGGGCGCTGCCCAAACCCCGCGAGGGGCGTCCTCCCTCTACCCCCGCCAGCAAGGGGCTCTGCCCCTTGACCCCGCAAGGGGCGCTGCCCCTTAACCCCTGCATTTTCTTCGTGGGCGATAACATATTAGCTCAACGAGTGTGTACTCCGCACTTCCCCTAACTCGTGTCAAAACCGAATATAAAATCTCATTGATCTCTAATAAATCCTGATTAACTAAAATAGTTGATGACACTAAAATCACTAACAAAACATTCTTTTGGCTGTTTTCAGGAACACGTCATTAATTCTAGAAAAGATTTTTCTCTATGCCAAAGTTTAATGTGAGGTGAATATCTTAAAGCTTGCTACTGTATTATGTGTTCGATATAGATCTAAAGTTGATGTCAAACTCCGGAGGCACACATTGCAACATAATGATGGAGATGTTGAAGCCATTAATGAAATTGAACTCTTCAAAGAAGAAAAAGATGGTGCTTCGAGATGAGCTCGTGTCTAGTTTAGGTTGTTGGAATCTTGGGTTCACCTCCAACGGGATTTATGTGGAATTCGGCGGCAGCATACTATTTATGTAATGTAAGGATGGGTATTTCGTGATTATTTTTTTGACAATTGAAAAAATTTAATGTGTACAAGTTTTGAATTAAAATAAATAAAACTAATAGAAATGAATTTTTTTTTAAATATATCAAAACTTATGTTGAATTAAATAAAACAAGATTTTAGAAAATATGATGACATTATATTAAAAAATAAATAACTGAATTAAATATATTTCAATTTAAAATATGGATAGTTTTTAATAAGTTATTAAAAAATATAAATTGGTTAAGATTGCATATTTGGTTTGAAGTTAAGTTTGGATTTAAAATGTTATAATAATAGTTGAGATTTGATATGTTAATTTTAATATTTTTATTGAAGTTAGAGATTTAAGATAACAGTATATATTTTTTATATAGTAGTATAGATGAATGTTTTAAAATTGACTTTCTAGTTTGTTGATGCATATAGTGTATTGTTTTTATTTAAAATTGAGTAAGTCGATTACAACATGAGTAACTTGAATGAACAGACTGAAAATTTTAATAAATTAGGTGAACATTTGAGTAAATTTTAGTAGCTTTTTTATATAATAAACCTTACTAAAAATAAGCTTTTATGCGAACTGAAGGTTTATTAACATCATAACAATTATATAAAACTCTAAACGAGATCAAAGCACATATAGCGGAAGCGATTTAACAAGATCATAATAATAACACAATTATAATTAATCGAATTATGGTTACATACATTTACGCTAAAGAAAATCCACAAGACGAAGAACGAATCACCAATTCGGGTTTATACCGTAATACACCAAGATATAGTCTAAAATAAGACTATATTACGATCTTGTACACACGTAATAAATATATTTATTAAATAAATTAACTCTTTACGTATTGAATGCAATCCCGTAATCTCGAGTTCGATCCTATCACACGACTATTAAATATAAGTCCATAAACTTACAGCTCCCACTTTGACATATTTCGAATATCGTGATTACATTGACTAGCGTCTAGTTACACTTAGCAATGTCTCTAGTACAACTCGAGTAAGGTCTCCTGGACAAAACCTTTTAACGATTCTGCATCATTATTATTATCCTTTTATTTCTAATACAACGTTAATAAGGATATGGATATCAGTCATTCCTTTCATTAACCATTTTGTTTCTCGTTCACAGATTCAACAAGATTACCAAAACAAATTTGGGTGTGGCCACACAAACATTTTACTAATCCCACGAGGGGCCCAGCTGTATTATACTCCAAAACGAAATTGGAGGAAATAAATCCCATATTGACTACGAGCAAAACTTATGAATTTTGCAACACTTCTGAAAATAATCCTTATACCTACCAGTTACGTTTAGCGTTAGATTATTCCATAGAGATGCACTAGATTCACAACAGTTTTCTGGTATCTTAAGTCTAAGGATAACTATTTATGTTTTTCTTAGTGACAAAGATCCATAAAGATAAACATATAGTTGGGATACGTCCAATATTCGATTCATCGAATATCATCCAAAATCGATCAATATACTTTCATGTATACTCTATCACTATTTTGATTTGTCTTAATATTCCCATATTATTAATCGACAACGGACATTTAGCATAACATTTATTCATGGATTAAAACATGTAAACTAGGATACACTTATTAAATAATAAAAATAAACGAAACCTAATCTTTATTTGATTATATAATAATGTCATAACATCCTTTATCCAAATACTAATCACAGATTTATTGCATGAGTTCGCTAGCTAGTTGCAGCCCAATCGCCTTGGCATGCTTAACTACCTTTGGTCTAGGCAAAGCCTTAGTTAAAGGATCGACTACGTTATCATCTGTGTGAAATTTTATTAATTTGATTTCACGAGCTTCAACTTGTTCTCGGACGTAGTGATGTCTATGCATAAAGTGTATGGCGCCTTTCATGACTCCAGGGCCATTGGAAAATATTATTGCGGTAGAATTGTCACAATACATATCTATAGGTTCTTTAATTGAAGGCATCACTCCAAGATCTTCAATAAACTTCCTAATCCAAACAACTTCCTTTGCAGCTTCTGAAGCAGCCATGTACTCAGACTGAGTAGCATGCATTGTAATCGTTGCCTGTTTCTTGCTCTTCCAGTCAACTACTCCTCCATTGATAACAAAAATGTAACCCGTCTGAGACTTCGTATTGTCTTTATCACATTGCCAGGACGCATCACAGAAACCTGTCACATTCAGTTCTGTGTCTGGTTTCCCTCCATATACCAAGAACATATCTTTCGTACTCCTCAAATACTTTAGAATATGTTTAACAGCAGTCCAATGGAGCTTCCCTGGATTCTGTTGGTATCTACTGACCAAGTTCTGAGCAAACGCCACATCAGGCCTTGTGCATCTAACAGCATAGATTATAGACCCTACAGCCGAAGCGTAAGGCACCTTCTGCATGTATGCCTCCTCTTCAGAAGACGATGCATCCATCTCATGACTCAGATTATGCTTAACTTCCATAGGTTGAAAACCTTTCTTGGAATTATGCATATTATACTTCTTCAAAATCTTATCTATATAAGGATCTTCACATAGACCAATTAACCGTCTTTTCTTATCCCGATAGATCTTAATTCCCAGAATGTATGCAGCTTCTCCTAAATCCTTCATAGAAAAACATTTACCAAGATAATTGTAACACCCCCAAATTTACACAATTCAATACAGAAGAAGACTCGTTGGTGTTACGGGATAGCACATTACTCACATCATAGACAATGCTTAAAAATCGCGTCGTTTAATAATAAAGCATTTCCATTCATAAATATCAAATTTACATAGGTCTCAAGTCATATTATTTCATACAAATTTTACAAAGCATTTGAATGGAAATTATTATTTAAGTGCGGGCCATGAATTCTTGTTGTCTTCCCGAGAATTACCTTCAAGTACCTGAGATAAAACATGTTAAAAAAAAGGTCAGCGAAAACGCCGAGTGAATTCATAGAGTTTAATAAAACCATTAATAGATCATCGGTATATAATTATTACCGAAAACCATTTTTGTACAAATCATTGTAATAGGCCATAAAATAGCCAAAGTCATTTTATACAAATCCTTATCAAAAATCATAGTACAGGATTTTGCCTTCAAAATCATTATACGAACCAAAGTCGTAAAAACATCATACAATACGTTTTATAACGTTGTATAAAGTTAAATAAAAACCGTTATATGAATATGGTTATGTAAAACCAAAGCACGAACATAATATCAATAATAAGACCCTGTATTGCTAGTCAGGCAATATATCATAATTCAGTGCGTATAGCAGTATTTCGTTATTTTTGGATTATTATAAGCCGCATGACATTGTTACCTTACTACAACAAACAACGGGTAGCTAACCCGAAACTCATTTGCCCATCTAAATTAGCGTGTCGTCACAATAATCACGCTTGTGTAAATCTTCTCATACGTAAATTCGCTTAGCAATCAATGTGGCACGACGGGGATCAACCGTCAAGGCGCGAACTGGGGTGATCGCCCCCAAATAGTACTATTATATGCATAAGTGTCTACCAAATCCCGGTAGTTCACAATTCATGCTAATGGGACTTTTAGTGACATAACCTAACTTTAATAATCCATTTTATTTCATCTATCGGGTCATATAATCATTCATCGGGTCATATAATCATTCGGGTCCAAATCAATAAACAAACAATCGGGACAAATGGTGTCCTATTTTATCAAAACTAACATGTTATCTCCCTCGCGGGTTTATAAAACATTTAAAAGAGTGCGAGGCTATGAACTCACGTTGATGTGGGAAGACGGTTATCAGCGATTCGGATGTACGGTACGTGCTTCAATCACGGAAACCTAGACAAATAATAATTGTCTTAGACTCTTATCCAATGAATTTATCAAAATAACAATTATGTATACATATGATGATTTTATATATATGATGATCATGTGGGTTTATACATTCTCATTTACTCATTTTAGTGTTATGTGTTGATAACTTTTATACTAGTTTACTAGTTTTACCTATTTACATGTTTTAGGTCCAATAAGCCTATTATAAGTCCATTAACTTGTATTAATCCATTTTATACTTTTATTATCAGTATTATACTTTACATGTTGGGCCCAAGTGGGTTAAGCCCAATAAGTAAATTTATAAGTGTTTAGCCCATTTAGTTGGATTAATAGTCCAATAATGCTAACTTATCCCGTTAATGTCCGTATGTTATATAGTTCGGGTTTTATCGGTTTTTACTTGTATTAGGTACTTATATATCAGTATATGACTTTTAAAAAGTTTACATTAGACGGGTCCGATCGTCTAAGTTTTAATTGACGAAAAACGTTAATTTTACGGTATTAGCCAAAAAGACGTAAAAATCATGTTTATAGTTTTTATAACTTATGAAACTTACCAAACTACCATTTTTATAAAATGTCCATTTATTTATCCTTTATACATATTTATATAAATGAAATATATAAGTTAGTGGGTTTTAATTTCACATTTTATACTATATTATTTGAGTGCTTATATAATAGTATTAAACTTTAATTTCACAAAATCTGATTTTTAGTTTCACTTTCACCATTTTTATCATATCTTGAGTTCTATAAGGAGATAGAAGCTCATTTTTGGATGACATAAACTTCATATTATGTGCTACAAATAAGTTAGTTATAGCTACTGCTAAATCCATGTCTAAGTATCCTTAACAGTCCATACAAAATAGACTATTCAGATTGGTATACAAATTTTGTTTTGATCATATCTCACTCATTTTGATGATTCCATTGCATGGCCAACTCTCACATGTGTATGACATCTAATACTTACTGTAAATTTATTCCACCTGCAATTTTATCAGTTTAGCATTTGGTTACTTACTGTTTTTATACAGCCATCATATTAAGTAAGATTTTAACCATTTTACATGTGGTTTTCCATCTTTTTACCCATGTTTATCAACACGAAATCCCCACATAATATTTTTATCATCATCCATCACATATAAATATACATAAATAAAGAAAATACAAGATTACATAATCAAAATAACAAGAGGATGGGAAGAACAATCTTTATACCACCAAGATTATGTAGTTTATGATCAAGGCTTGGATTTTTGATGGTAAAACTTGTGATAGATCAACACCAATCTTCAAGACCACCAATACTTGTAAACTTCTTGTAGAAATCAGCCCTTGAACATCATCAAATCACCTCCTTGGATGTTATAATCACCTCCAATCTTCAAGGCTTCAAAGGTTCTTCACCATATGTATAGATAACACATGGTTTGTGGTCAAAATTGATCAAAGATGGGTGTTTGATGGTGGTTGTTGGACGACACAAGGAGAGAGAAAGGAGAGAAATGTGTGTGTTTGCATGAGTTACAAATGAGTTGTATGGTTTAGTTTGAGTGGTTTTTGTGTTGGATGGTTTAGGTGGAAGACATAGGACGAGTGTCCTAGTCTTTTGCTAGAAACTTGACACACTTCAAGTGTGTTTGACAAGCTTGCCGCCCATGTAGTGGGGGTGGGGCAAGATTTATCTTGTCTCATCCTCATTATTTTACGGGTATCCCTCGATTCTAGTTTTCTCGATTTGCGTGCCCTCGGTTCGTTTTACGAGAAACGTTTTATAAATTATGAATCAACGGCACAAAACGAATCTAATAAAAATTGTCTTACCAAAAACGGAGTTCAAAAACGTAAATACGTAATCTTAGGGTTTCCGGTTTAGTCGTAAAGGACGTTAAATTATTCACGTAAGTCCTAATATCTTCTCGTAAATTTGTGAGTTTATGAACCAACACAAATTCCCAAAATAATATTCACGGATAAATTTATTTCCTGAAATGTCGGACTGTCACCAAAAACAGTGTATGTAAACGTAAGCACGTAACGTAGAATCCTCCGGTTTAGACGTAGTCGATGCTACTTCAAGACGTAAATCCAAATTTCTTCCCAGAAATGAGTGAGTTCATAATATAACATTAAAATAATGTTTTTTAAATAATACTTGAGAATAAAATATCAACATAAATTGACGGATTGTCACAGCATTTACCCCTAAACAGGATCTTTGTCCTCAAAGATCAATTTATCTTACTACTCGCTTCTTATAGAGTTAAAGCCACGTGGGTGTTTCCTACACATTCGGTCTTTTCTCACAAGTGTAATTCATTACAATACGCGAGTTTCATCAAACATAACTATGGGAATAAGATCAGGCTTAATGTTGACTTACTTTCTCTATCCATGATGTTCACGGATTTTTGATGAATGCAACTTTTCGCCGATCTAAATTTCATCAAGAAGAATTCAGATTTTCACTTGATAGATATTTTATCAAGTTCGATTTACGAAACATAATTCATGCAGCCCTTGAAGTCCTAGGGTAGATCCAGCTTATATGCCTTTCGAACCAACTCTTTATATTATCTCAATGGTCCCATTCAACGGGGACTTATTTCCCATGATCCTTCAGATCATCAATTTATTTTTTTCCAAGGTGAAAATTTTAGGCATAACTTCGCTACCCATCCTGTACTTCAAGATCTACATTTCATATTCACATAACCTCCTGCCCACTACTGGTAGTCAATAATCAAATCCTAATTTCAACAATCATTTCAGGTCTCGCGGGTCGGGTATTTGTAAAAGACATGTCCAACTCACAATGGGTGTATGTCGGGTGTCTTCATCCCAACTCCTGCTTACAGATGCTCTTATATTTAGATCCTAACAAGATTCGATCTCGATCCTAATACGATAATTATCAATGATAACTTCTCCAAAGGAAAACGATTATACGGTTTATTACCAAAGGTCGATCATTCAAACATAAAACAAGACTTCTAGTGTTTTGTATCGTACTTTACCTCATCCCTTCGATTTGGGGTGGTAAACAGTACTCTCATCAAGGTTCGTCCCCAATGACTTCTGAGCAAATCTCTAGAAATTCGATGCGAATCGAGGATCTTGATAGAGATGATCGATACACATACACTATGTTTACACAACTCCTTTAAATACAAAGAGTCAATTTCTTCATTGAGAATCTATCATTAACAGGGATGATATTAGCAGATTTGGTCAGTCTTTCGACGATGACCCAAATCGAATTAAATTTAGATGATGACCTTTGCAATAGTTAGATGTTTACTAATGTATGAGGCGATGTCTGCCTTCATAATTTGCCATTAGTACAACTTCTTTAGGTATAGATACATTTAATCATAATGACATGAATAGAATACTTAATCTTATGAGATTCCAACATAACTAAATCTCAAAATCCTCCATATTTAGACAACCACAAGCGGTCTTTTATATATTTAACGCCATCGGCTTCTCAATTCTAATGGTTCACATTATCCGCGAACCCCTTTTTTTATTATCTATATTATCCTTTTTATAAGCATTGGCTATATCTAAGTTGTTCGGGCAAATTACTTTGCACCGTTATTATTAAGGAACACAATCCTAATTGATTCTTTATCCTTTCTATATTATGTGTCAGTAATTACGTTTACCTTTCTCGATAAAATAAATATCATGACCGTATTTATTCGTAAATTTTTCTTCATATTTTCTAAGTTTTAGTCTCGTCTCAACTATTATTTTTATCAGTTTTGCTCAATCCGACTTTTAAAGCGTCGATAATTATTACAAGTAAATTAATAATAAATATTAAGTTCTTATGAAACATAAACGTAAAAAGTTTTAAATTTTCTCAGTTCGACCAATTTTATAAAAATGTTCAAAATAAATTTGAATTTAATTAACAAGATTTTTGTTGATTTATCGAAAATAATTAAAATAATTAATAAGATCCGTAAATGTTCGAAAAATCTTTGTTTATACTCTGGTCAAAAATTTTCTTAGTTGAAAAGTAAAAATTATCGTTTCAAATTTCAAGACATGGTTTAAATGGTTTCCTCAATCCTTCTTAGGTTGTCTTGGGGTATACTCAAACATTTACCCCTAAACAGGAGTTTAGTTAAATGTTATGGGTTTAAGGGAATGATTACTTAAAAATTCTTTTGATAAAACATTTGTCAAAATATATTTGCACTTTCTTTTTGGTAAAACCCAAAGTCTTAAAAGGGCTCTTAATTTTTAAAGAGTCAATATATTCCATTTTCTATTAATCACACGATCAACTAATATAAAGGATTAAGCCTTAAATTACATGTTAATTATTTAAGGTACAGATTTTTCATTACTCGGCCAATTCAGGGCAGTCTATAAAAAATTATTAACTTCTTCTTATTCTTATAAACAAACAGATGGTCCTTAATGATCACAAACATGAATGTATCAAATTACAGCCTACACACGAGATTCACCAAATTTATGGATGCTACATGTGTATTAGTCCATCCAAACGACATCACGTGAAACTCATAATGTTCATCACAAGTTCTGGATGTAGTAATTGGAATAGATAATCTTTTTGCGGACGCGAAGTTGATGATAACCATGCCGTGAATCAAATTTTCGAATATACGCTAGAACCTTGTAAATGATCGAACAAATCTATCATCTTGGGTAGTGGATATAGATTTTAATCGTCAATTTATTTAGTTCACGGTAATTAAACAAATATAAGGAATGATAACACCATAGCTCTTCATAATGACGAGCTTGGTAGAATAAAAGCTTTCTTCGACAACTAGCTCAGTTGCACGATAATTCTTTTAATTCAGATGGTGATGTCGTACAGTGCACACGCCACAGGTGCAGCACCAAGAATATAATCAATACCAAATTCAACCTGCCTTAATGGCAAAAGTCTAGGTAATTCACCAGCAAATACCTCCTAAAGTTTCAGATAACAGGTACCTCTTTTAATAAATTTTCTTTAAGTTCTTTCTAGATTATAATATCTATGACTAATACACAACCATTCATGGTATAATTTCAAGTCTAAATGCAGGATATGTTCATCCATCAAGAATTATTTAGATCACTTTTGATAATCAACATCTTATCATTTAGGGGAATTCTACTCGAGTTCCCATCAATTAAGACAATGTCGTCATGTCATAATCAATCAATCCACTCTACTGGCACTATCAACTTTTCAGTTTTATTATCGTTGATAAGATGTGAACTTCTCAAAAGACTAATAATAACTCATAATCCTTCACAATTTCAAGGATATCGGGAGACATAACTAACATTTAAAAGAGTAAGGTCAACGCATAATCTAAGCGAGAGAATTTCAAATCAGATATAGACGAAAATATTTAATGAATATGAATATATCCCATGTTTTCATAATTTGAGTACGCATTCGAAAGCTCCTTGGATCGTTACCCAGGTCATTCAAATGAAATCTAATCAAAAGAAATGATAGGAACGTTAATACATCCAGTCGGGTATCAACACTCGGTAATCATATACTTTTCCAAAGAATCTCACCACGGGAGAATTGGACAAGAAAGGAATATCAATTGTCAAATAAGACAAGTTCCACAGATGAGTAAATTTGACTCAGAATAATAAATAGTACGGGCACATATGTAGGTGTCCCTATCAATATGTCCCTATTTTTCACTTCTTGCAGATCTCATAAAATTTAATCTTTCACAATCTTCAATGAAAATTTAATGTTTATTAATAATTTCATGGTGACTACTAATCAGCCTTGTATGGTTACTTCCAAATTGTATGTAGACGCACAACTATATACAATTTCAAGATTAACGATGCAATACTCAGTTCGTCAAAATTTTATCATCATGTTTATAATAAAAACATTTTCATGTTTAATTCTGGAATAAGAATCAAAATGAATTTACAGAGATGTTCTTCGTTATGGAAGCAATTAAGTTTTCCAAAGTGTTTCATAAACAACTTCATTTCGATAACGATTACTCATAAATCTCATTTTGAATAATCCATATGGTGATGAAAATTCAAGTTTTTTTTCTCAAGGAATACTGTTTTAACTTATAAAAACAATGAGTGATCTGCAAAAGAGTGATGAAGAGTTGTTCACCAAGAACTAACTACAATATGATAGGAAATGAGCTTAGCCGATTAATCATGAGGTTCATGACCTCGATGGCACTCATAAAATATAATCCACAACGTAACTTAAATCGAGATGAGTACTTGTTCAATGGTTACATCACTAATGAGAACATTAGGATGAAGCAGTAAAGGATAGATAACATCGATACATGTAGAATTTAGCAATTAAATGTAGTCTTTTCATTAATCACAAACAAGTCAGAATTGTACCGTAACACATTGTGTGTCACTATGTCATACAATTCCAAGAACTCATCCTACCAACTGATATCTCAGTTAAGTTAGGGATTTTTAAAAGATACCACAATGAATACTAATCTACAAGAGTCATGGGGGTTCCACCTGTCCCGGAAGATCCATCGGTCCCTATTCAAAAGAAGATTTCTTCAATTTATTTCTTAGACACTGGGCATCCTCATTATTGGAAAATGGCCTAGGAACAACCCTTAACACGAATCAACAATAAATTAAAACCTTATAATTCAATCGCAGGACTTAACGACTTCCCCTTAACAATTTTTGATTCCATACAAGTTAAATTTTACTTCATTCAAGTTTCAACCAAATCATATTCAATGCGATATCCTATCTCATTCTCCAATACTTTCAACCTTATTTTTAGACCTTAATAGGGCAATGAAAGTTCAATATGAACAACACTTAATTTCCAATCCTATAACTCCTTACAACAATATTTATCAAATGAGTCACTAGCATGAGATGACTCATACATTCAAGTAGACTTCTAGGAAAGGTACTAGTGGCATGAGGCTTTTAGGTAATGGTTCCAATGACAGCCTCAAGTGCAACATTCACCCTTTCGATTTCAAATTTAAGAATTGGGTGACACCGAATCAGATGACACCTTTCCAGGTGGTAACGTTTTGTCAAACTCCACTCTATAAGGAAAGATCGTCATGACATTGATATCAGTTTTAATCTCACCAATTCTTCTTCAATATCACAATCAACTAATATCTACATTTCTACGAATATCAACCATTTCGTTGGGATCATAGATATCCACAACTTGGTTTAGATCTGGAATAGCTAGAATTTCTACGGAAATAGCTTCGATTAATTACTAGGGAAGTTAGGGTTTCTTGTGACAATCTACGTCGTATAAATACCTCGTATAAATATCAAAATAATCATCAAACAATCATGTAATCAAATTACATCATATATATATATATATATATATATATATATATATATATATATATATATATATATATATATATATATATATATATATATATATATATATATATATATATATAATCCAAGTTATATATATATTAAAATAACACTTCTCAGTCTGGCCTTGTCGGTAACTCGGGAATTCTTCGGCACCGTTATAGTCAAAAGATTTTTAGACATTTTGAGAAAAATGTTTATAGTTAAAAGATTTTGAAATGTTTTATTCAAAACCTTGGTTTTAAAAATCTTTCATTCTCTATAACGAGAGCTCTGGTACAAAACTGTAACACCCCCAAATTTATACAATTCAATATAACGGAAGACTCGTTGGTGTTACGGGATAGCACATTACTCACATCATAGACAACGCTTAAAAATCGCGTCGTTTAATAATAAAGCATTTCCATTCATAAATATCAAATTTAAATAGGTCCCAAGTCATATTATTTCATACAAATTTTACAAAGCATTTGAATGGAAATTATTATTTAAGTGCGGGTCATGAATTCTTGTTGTCTTCCCGAGAATTACCTTTAAGTACCTGAGATAAAACATGTTAAAAGAAAAGGTCAGCGAAAACGCCGAGTGAATTCATAGTGTTTAATAAAACCATTAATATATCATCGGTATATAATTATTACCGAAAATCATTTTTGTACAAATCATTGTAATAGGCCATAAAATAGCCAAAGTCATTTTATACAAATCCTTATCAAAAATCATAGTATAGGCTTTTGCCTTCAAAATCATTATACGAACCAAAGTCGTAAAAACATCATACAATACGTTTTATAACGTTGTATAAAGTTAAATAAAAACCGTTATATGAATATGGTTATGTAAAACCAAAGCACGAACATAATATCAATAATAAGACCCCGTATTGCTAGTCAGGCAATATATCGTAATTCAGTGCGTATAGCAGTATTTCGTTATTTTTGGATTATTATAAGCCGCATGACATTGTTACCTTACTACAACAAACAACGGGTAGCTAACCCGAAACTCATTTTCCCATCTAAATTAGCGTGTCGTCACAATAATCAAGCTTGTGTAAATCTTCTCATACATAAATTCGCTTACCAATCAATGTGGCACGACGGGGATCAACCGTCAAGGCGCGAACTGGGGTGACCGTCCCCAAATAGTACTATTATATGCATAAGCGTCTACCAAATCCCGGTAGTTCACAATTCATGCTAATGGGGATTTTAGTGACATAACCTAACTTTAATAATCCATTTTATTTCATCTATCGGGTCATATAATCATTCATCGGGTCATACAATCATTCGGGTCCAAATCAATAAACAAACAATCGGGACAAATGGTGTCCTATTTTATCAAAACTAACATGTTATCTCCCTCGCGGGTTTATAAAACATTTCATAAAAACATTTAAAAGAGTGCGAGGCTATGAACTCACGTTGATGTGGGAAGGCGGTTATCGGCGATTCGGATGTACGGTACGTGCTTCAATCACGAAAACCTAGACAAATAATACTTGTCTTAGACTCTTGTCCAATGAATTTATCAAAATAACAATTATGTATAGATATGATGATTTTATATATATGATGACGATCATGTGGGTTTATACATTCTCATTTACTCATTTTAGTGTTATGTGTTGATAACTTTTATACTAGTTTACTAGTTTTACCTATTTACATGTTTTAGGTCCAATAAGCCTATTATAAGTCCATTAACTTGTATTAATCCATTTTATACTTTTATTATCAGTATTATACTTTACATGTTAGGCCCAAGTGGGTTAAGCCCAATAAGTAAATTTATAAGTGTTTAGCCCATTTAGTTGGATTAAGAGTCCAATAATGCTAACTTAGCCCGTTAATGTCCGTATGTTATATAGTTCGGGTTTTATCGGTTTTTACTTGTATTAGGTACTTATATATCAGTATATGACTTTTAAAAAGTTTACATTAGACGGGTCCGATCGTCTAAGTTTTAATTGACGAAAAACGATAATTTTACGGTATTAGCCGAAAAGACGTAAAAATCATGTTTATAGTTTTTATAACTTATAAAACTTACCAAACTACCATTTTTATAAAATTTCCATTTATTTATCCTTTATACATATTTATATAAATGAAATATATAAGTTAGTGGCTTTTAATTTCACATTTTATACTATATTATTTGATTGCTTATATAATAGTATTAAACTTTAATTTTACAAAATCTGATTTTTAGTTTCACTTTCACCATTTTTATCATATCTTGAGTTTTATAAGGAGATAGAAGCTCATTTTTGGATGAAATAAACTACATATTATGTGCTACAAATAAGTTAGTTATAGCTACTACTCAATCCATGTCTAAGTATCCTTAACAGTCCCTACAAAACAGACTATTCAGATTGGTATACAAATTTTGTTTTGATCATATCTCACTCATTTTGATGATTCCATTGCATGGCCAACTCTCACATGTGTATGACATCTAATACTTACTTTAAATTGATTCCACCATGCAATTTTATCAGTTTAGCATTTGGTTACTTACTTTTTTTATACAGCCATCATATTAAGCAAGATTTTAACCATTTTACATGTGGTTTTCCATCTTTTTACCCATGTTTATCAACACCAAATCCCCACATAATATTTTTATCATCATTCATCGTCATATACATATACATAAATAAAGAAAATACAAGATTACATAATCAAAATAACAAGAGGATAGGAAGAACAATCTTTATACCACCAAGATTATGTAGTTTATGATCAAGGCTTGGATTTTTGATGGCAAAACTTGTGATAGATCAACACCAATCTTCAAGACCACCAATACTTGTAAATTTCTTGTAGAAATCAGCCCTTGGACATCATCAAATCACCTCCTTGGATGTTATAATCACCTCCAATCTTCAAGGCTTCAAAGGTTCTTCACCATATGTATAGATAACACATTGTTTGTGGTCAAAATTGATCAAAGAGGGGTGTTTGATGGTGGTTGCTGGACGGCACAAGGAGAGAGAAAGGAGAGAAATGTGTGTGTTTGCATGAGTTACAAATGAGTTGGATGGTTTAGTTTGAGTGGTTTTTGTGTTGGATGGTTTAGGTGGAAGACATAGGACAAGTGTCCTAGTCTTTTGATAGAAACTTGACACACTTCAAGTGTGTTTGACAAGCTTGCCGCCCATGTAGTGGGGGTGGGGCAAGATTTATCTTTTCTCATCCTCATTATTTTACGGGTATCCCTCGATTCTAGTTTCTTGATTTGCGTGCCCTCGGGTCGTTTTACGAAAAACATTTTTATAAATTATGAATCAACGGCACAAAACGAATCTAATAAAAATTGTCTCATCAAAAACGGAGTTCAAAAACGTAAATATGTAATCTTAGGGTTTCCGGTTTAGTCGTAAAGGACGTTAAATTATTCACGTAAGTCCTAATCTCTTCTCATAAATTTGTGAGTTTATGAACCAACACAAATTTAAAATCCCAAAATAATATTCACGGATAAATTTATTTCCTGAAATGTCGGACTGTCACCAAAAACGGTGTATGTAAACGTAAGCACGTAACGTAGAATCCTACGGTTTAGACGTAGTCGATGCTACTTCAAGACGTAAATCCAAATTTCTTCCCAGAAATGAGTGAGTTCATAATATAACATTAAAATAATGTTTTTAAATAATACTTGAGAATAAAATATCAACCATAAATTGACGGATTGTCACAATAATCCTTAACAGCTTTAAGTCTTGGAATGTTACTTCCCATGATTAATATGTCATCAATATATAGGACTAGGAATACTACATCACTCCCACTAGCTTTACGATATACACATGGCTCATCACAATTTTGAATAAATCTGAACTTTTTGATTTCTTCATCAAAAAATTTATTTCATTGACCTGATGCTTGCTTCAAACCATAAATGGACCTTTGAAGTTTGCACACATGTCCTGGATTCTCAGGATCAACATACCCTTTTGGTTGCTGCATATAGATGTCTTCATCTAAGCGACCATTCAAGAAGGAAGTATTAACATCCATTTGCCATATCTCATAGTCATAGTATGTTGCTATAGCTATGAGAATCCTAATAGCTCTTAAGTCTGCTACAGGAGAAAATGTCTCCTCGTAGTCTACGCTAAAAGTTTGAGTAAAACCTTTAGCTACTAAACGAGCTTTATAGGATTGTACATTTCCGTCCATGTCGGTTTTCTTCTTGTATATCCACTTATGTCTCACTACTTTAGCATTCGGTGGTGGTTCTACAAGAATCCAAACATCATTTACTTTCATGGATTTCATTTCCTCATCCATAGCAACCATCCACTTATCCTTTTCAGGATCAAGTATGGCGGATTTATAATTAGCGGGTTCACCATGATCCCCTAACTCATCATCATCCTCTATGTTAAGACATATATTGCTATTTGCGTTTCTAATCCTTGTGGATCTACATAGAGGAACTAATTCCGGTGGAACCACCAGACTTTCTGGTTCTACATGAATTACATCGCTAATGTTTTAAGAAGGTAATGTATCTATATGACTCTCTTCAAGATCATAATTTCTTTCACTGAATTCTTGATTTACAAGATCAGATTCAAGGAAGTCTCCATACCTAGCAACAATTACTTTGTTCTCAGGTGGATAATAAAAGTAGTAACCCATAGTTTCCTTAGGGTATCCTACAAAGATACATTTTACAGATCGTTGTTGGAGTTTGTCACCCGAGTCACGTTTCACATACACCTCGCAACCCCAGACCTTTAAATAATACAAATATGGCTTCTTGCCATGCCATAGTTCATATGGTTTCTTATCGACCTTCTTTGTGGGAACCATATATAAAATACGAACAACAGACTCTATAGCATAATCCCGAAAGGATAAAGGTAAAGTTGTAAGATTAAACATAGATCCCACCATATCCAATAGTGTACGATTTCTCCTTTCGGATAAATCATTTTGTTGTGGAGTATAGGGAGAAATAAGATGTTGAACAATTCCATTATCACTTAGATAATCTATAAACTCTTGAATTAAATATTCACCACACGAAGAGCTTTAATCTTCTTCCCTAACTGCAGTTCTACTTCTGCTTTAAACACTTTGAATGTTTCAAATACCTCATGTTTATGTTTAAGTAAATAAACATAACCATAACGGCTATAATCATCCGTAAATGTTAAGAAGTAGCTAGCACCTTTCCTTAACGTATGTCTAAGTGGTCCACACAGATCAGTATGTATAAGTCCAAGTAGATCAATAGCTCTTTCAATATTGCTATTAAAAGGTTTCTTGGTCATCTTTCCAGAGATACAAGACTCACATTTATCAAATGATTCATCATTGATATTTTCAAAAGACCTTCACGTTGAAGCTTTTGTATACGAGTCTTGCCAATATGAGAAAGTCTAAAATGCCAAATATAAGAAGAGTTCTTGTCAAACTTTCTCTTCTTACTCATGCTAAAGACAGATTTATTGTTGTTGGATTAATTATCATGCATGTCTAATTCAAATACACCATTAACAGAAATTGCATTAAAATAGAAAATACCATTTTTCCAAACAGAAATTCCGTTATTATCAATCGTATGAACGAATCCATTATTTAACAAACAAGAAAAGGAAATAACAACCCTAATAATTGTAGGTGCATAATGACAATCATTTAAAATCAGTACTAAACCCGAAGGTAAAACTAATTTAAATGTTCCTATAGCTTCAACCGCTGATTGTGAGCCATTGCCCACTTGCAGAAATTGTTCCCCATAGGATAGCATCCTTTCTAGATTAAACCGTTGAAGCGTATTACAAATGTTGATACCGCATCCCGTATCATATACACAGGAATTTTATTTGTATGTTAAATTGAACAATTCAATCATAAATAAAGTACCTGAAGCTGTAGCGTTCTGCTCACACTTTTTCTTTATTTCTCGCAATTCTTCGAGGTAAAGAGGGCAATTCCTCTTCCAGTGACCACTTGCCTTGCAATGGTGACAAGTCTCATCCTTCTGAGATCTATTCTTCTTGACAAAGTTCTGCTTAGGTTTTGAATAAGTCGCAACTTGTTTGCCCTTATCACCCTTGCCTTTGTCTTTCTTCTTATTTGCTTGCGGTTTTGGCTTACTCACTTTACCCTTTTGTATGGTTAGTACAGAAGGCGTAGCGGTATATGCCTTGTCTTTCAACCCTTTTTCATAGTTAATGAGCATTGCATGAAAATTATTAACTGTCTTCCCCGTGCAATGCATATTATAGTTTCTAACGAAATCATTGAAGTCCTTGTTAAGGGACCTATTGAACAAATTGATAGCCATATTATGACCATAGGGATGTCCTAGTACAATGAGGTGTTCCATATAATCCCTCATCTCCAAATAATGGGTACTTACAGACTTTCCTAGAGCTTGCTTGCAGCTATGCAAAGCATCTACCAAGTCGTAGATCTCCACAACTTGCGGCTTCTCGAACATAGCCTTGAGCTCATCAAGCATTCGCTTAGGTGAAAATAGCTCATACTTCTGTTGAAGTGGAGGAGCCATTTTTCCTAGCATTAAGCAAGCCACCTCCGAGTGCTTCTTAACATTAGCAGCGTGTTCAAGCCTTTGCGCATCAAATGCTCCTTTAGCAAGATCCTCCAGATAGGAAGTAGTCAAGATATCGATACTACCCGCTGCTCTCAAGACAAGTCTTAGCGAGCGATACCAATCATTGAAGTTTGGGCCAGTAAGTCCAGGACGTTCAAAGAAAGCTTTGAACGCGGAACTTATAGTGTTATTGGTGGGTTGAGCCATTTCTACAGAAATAAGTTCAAATATTAGTATTTTCGATAACAAAATACTTTTAAGAAAATAAAATTACCCTGGTATAACAACCATATTATTTTCCTTGAATTCTAGAATTATATTGACATAAATCCATTACATCAGTTGATCAGCTAGTAATGAATGTTGTAAAACTCGTAAAAACAAGGTCATAATTTAATTCTATTTTCAATTATTTTGAAGTATTTTATAACGTTAAATATTATTATGTTTAACGTTTAAGTTGAAACCGATATTAAATATTTTATTTTAATATTTTGACGAGCAACGAGGACTACTAGTGATCGCGATACCGACGGATGCCCACTATTTTATATTTCATTATCGATCGTTTCGATATTTAATATTTTCGACGATATCGTTTTAATTACGTGTCGAGTCGTTATATTATTATTTTTCGTGTGCGTTTAAACTTTTAAGTATTTTTACGAAACCCGAGTCCCGTAAATATTTTCAAAATTGACTAGTAATTATTTCCCACCTTTTAACTAATTATTTATATTTTCTAGCCAAACTTTTGCTAAATTGCAATTAGGTCCCCACCCCACTAAATAAAATTTAAAAATTAAACACACACACTTATTTTTTTACTTCCAAAAATCCACTCTCTCTCTCTCCTTTCTTCTTGCTTTTGCCGAAACCCACTCCAACCCACCAAATCCATTCATTTTTCAAATTATCTCAAGTTTGAGGTTGATTCTAGCTAAACCAAGCTTAGACCCATCTCTATTTTTAATCAAGGATCACATAGGTATAAAAATTTTACACATGCAAGCCCTTTTTAATTTCTTGATGTTGGTAGGTGGAAGCCATGGTTATGCATGGTGTTTTTAGCATGATCCATGGTGGTTCTTGCTAGAAATCTTGTTAAAAACTATATTTTGATCCAAAGATTTTTATTTTTGTTATGATTTTGATGTTATGATGGATGTATGATGATATTAGAGTATATAAATGATCATTTCTATGGTTGGTTTTGGCCAAAAAGTTGATTTTGTACAAGATTTTGGTACCCATTTTATAGCAGTAAGTAAACTGAAAAATCCGAATTTTTATGTTTTGAAAATGACTTAACTTATAGACTAGGGTTGTAGATAATTTCCTTAGCTTCTATTTGATATAAGGTAGAGCTTCTAACTCAAAACGAGCGCGAAGTTATGATGTTTTGAATGATCGTGTACCGGGAGACGAGTATCGACACTACATATAGTTCTTGTCGATATTTGGATCAAATCTCGGGGACTCTAAATGGATGTTTTAAAATGTGTAACCTACTGATAATGAGGTATTTATTTATTAGGTTGAGTTTACTTTAAAACCCGAGTGTGGGTTTTGTAAACGGAGTCGTTTAAATAAGTTAAAACGGTCGTATGAGAAATTAACGCAAATCTGTCCGGATTTTGTGGTTTGAAAATGAGTCGAGTAAAGGACTTTAAAAGTAATTTCAATTGATAAACTTGTAGGAAGACTTTCTATATATAGTAATTTAGTTTATCGAGTCGTTTCATAAACGGTTGACAAGTTTAAAAGGGGTAAATAAGCTAGTACATGTAGTATGTACCGGCGGATTTTGTTAAAAGTATAAAATGGTAAAGTAAATGAGTAGTAAAGTATAATGAAGTTATTTATATCGTTTACTCTCGAGTGTATTGTGGTTTTATGAGTTCGAGTTTGATTTTATTAAGTATCATTTATTTCTCGAGTTTATTATTAAAGTACGCACCTTATTTGCTAGGTTGCGGTTATCGTGATTATCGGGCATCTACTATCGTCGGCGATTGTCTTCAACTACTATAAGTACTAAGGTGAGTCTATAGCCTCGCTTTATACTAGTTATTAAATGATTTTAAACCCGCGAGGGGGAATACATGTTTTATAAACTTAGAACACAATATTTTTATGGTATGCTTTGTCCCTCTATGAATGGACCCGTGGTTGCCTTTAAATTGCATTAAGTGATTGCCTTTGTTAAAGCCTCAATTATGGACCGTTAATTAACCTATGATGGATTAACCGCTAGTACAATTAATAGATCTATGGGGGAAGCCTCCTCGGTTCAGTTTGTGTGGACTTGTCACAGAAGCTTAGGCCCGACCTCCACACTGTTTGGACATATTGTATTGAGAAGTCAGGTATACGGCAATGTACCAATAATCTGGAGGTAACCGACAATTAATAAATCTCCTGTCTTATCAGACCTCTAAAAGGAGTGTTTAAGGGCTCGGTTCGATGAGCTTATTGCAATTTATGCTATATACAATTATCATTGTTGATGCAAATTGTTATTTGATGCTTATAAGCATGCCACAAACTTCTAATCTTTGCTTGTGTTCAAATTGATTACATAAACCTATAGATTCACTCGGCATTTTTGCTGATTGTTTTACTCACATGTATTTCAGGAAATCAGGAAGTGGAAGCTTGGAGGTCACGGGAATGAAGTTGTGCACTGCTATGTTGTTCAAACTCTTTGATTTATTTATCGTTCCATTTTTAAAACAAACTAATATGTTGTTTTAACTTATCTTTTGGTAACGATTACTTGGGACTACGCTACTCTGATAAATGTTTTAGGAACGATAAATTTGAAACGTCTCTTTTCGAGTCGTTCTTTATAAATTATGTGTTATTGTATCATTGTTTAGCACCCAAAGATGTATTCCGCTGCGTATAAATTTGGGGGTGTTAAAGATTGGTACCAGAGCCATGAGTTATAGAGAACTATGTCTTTATTTTAAAAACCTAAACTATAACTGTCAGTTTTTATTTTTCAAAGAGTCATGTGCACCGGACTTCGCGTGACTTCAGGTTCAAGCTACTTCTGGGATAACCATTTTAGTATGCGTTATTACGTATACCTTATTGGCAAGTATTTATAAATAAATACTATGATCCACTTATGGATATATATTTATATCTAGGATCCCTTTATCGATATATATTTATGTCGTTAAACTTTTCGATAAAAGTTTGTCATTTATTAATGATTAACTTAAATAATTACAATGAATTTCATGATCTTTCTGTATTTATTTTTGAAGTATTTAAATTGCTTTTATTGCAAAATTTTTATATTATGACCTTACATAACTTCATCTACGCGCGTTACTTTCATTGTTTAACCCTTTGTGATATCTATATAGATATTCAAATCGTCTTCCGGCTATTTGTGCTTGGACGTCTTTTAACGTAATCTCTAGACCATTGTGTAGCTCAATGTGTCCTTGAAATAGACTAACCGCTATCGTGTGAGTCACACATTTTGAAACATTTCCTATAATCGTGTTGAATAATATCATGGTTTTTCATAATATTTTGTTGATTTTTATTATCGTTTTACACGACATGCGAAGATTTAATTCGTTGACATTTATATGTATCGACTCCGAAGTGTATTGTTCACTTATATCTCGGTAACGTCATCGTTATTTTATAAACCATCGTCTAGATTATGGCGCTAGATTGGGATACGATTTTACTTCAATAAAATTGTATCATTTGTTTTTTTTTTCATTAACCTTCTTGCTCCCGGAACGCAACTCGTTAATGTTCCATTATTTTCTCGTTATGTTTTGGTGTTTTTGAAGAATCGTGGCACCAAGGAGGTTTGCCTACATTGCACCTTGAGACTTAAATTACGAACATCATTCACCGTTTTGCTTCCTAAATTTCGTGTTGAATACCTTGAAGCATCTTCTGTCATTCATTATGCCATATTTTTACTTGATGCTCATTATGAGATTTATTTTTCGTTGTTGTAAAATCCACAAGACATGTGTGCGTATATATATATATATTTTGAGCCGTTAGGAAATGTTGAAAAATATATTGAATGGAGAAACTACAGGGGGTGTATAAACAGGTCAAAACCTAAAAGTAAAACCTGCGTTTTTAAAATAAAATAGTCAAACCTGCACAGAACTTGCAGGGGTATTTTAGTCATTTTATATTGGGTTTCATGTCTCGAGTAAAACTAGAAAGTCGTCTGAAACGTCGTTTTACATTAAAATGTTTTAGACTCCGAGTCTTGGAGATGTCGTTTATCGGGTCAATTAATCGGCTCATATTTAAAAGACAAATCTGATAGAAAATTCAGAACATGAGTTTTAAACGTTTCTAAGCAGTTTTAAGTTCATTTGAGATCGTAAAATTTTAATGAATATTATTTTACAACTAACTAATACTAGTTACATGTTAAAATGTTTAAAAATAGAAACATTACAGGATTAGCAATTACTGGATTAATTGTGTAATTTGAAAACGAATAATATACTTTCTTAAAAACATGTTGTGTCGAGTATCTTACAAAGAATACACATATGGATTGATTTATTCTTTTTATATATATGACTCATTTGTCATTCGATGTTATTTTATTTTCGTTTTCTTCTAACCTTCCACTGACTTGGGTTGAGTTTTGAAGTTTTTTCTTCACATTCTTCGTCGATATTTTATCGCGTGTCTCATGGCGTTTTCGTCTAAACCTTATAACCTTTTGAAACCTTAACAACTTGTAACCATTTCATTGGTTGTTTTATGAGCTACTATTTGCCACTTTTTGCAAACCTTTGGCTACTTTATACGTTGTCATAATGTCACCTTATTAATAAATCTGATATTGTTTTACGATTATTTTCACCAATTGTTTTTACTTTGGTCTTATAAAATACTTTTCGTAACATTAAAAGTTGCTTATTGAGTATCTCACAAATTACTTGTATCCTATAAATTTATAAACTATTTTTAAATTCTATTTTACAAATGGCATGGTTATATAAACATAAGAAACGTAATACTCTTCGACGAAACTGAGCACTGCATTGCTAGCCCTAAATTATACATGGCTTGATCACCTATGTCTAATTTAGAAGGAGCCATGCTAGGCTGAATAGTAGTCACCTTAAAAATCTTGATGATAATCAACTTTTTACTTGTAACTATGATAAAGATAAATAAAATGAAATAAATTGAAAAGAAGTTTTGAAAACCTTTATATTTTATGCAAGTAGCACAATTTCTATGCATCCGCATATGTTTTCTTACCTTTTGTTAAACGAATATGTGATTATAAGTAAGTTTTTACTCGATGATTGTTTTCCCACTTGTTACTTCATTTTGTCTTATAACCGATTTCTTTTGACTGTTCGTCTAATACTGACTGTTGGTAAAAGACTTGAAGGTCTCGATGTTTTATCCTTCTTTCTTGTTCAATCTTCTTTATGCGACTGGGTAGATCTTTGGAATGTCTCCGCACGTGAATAATGAATTATCACTAGAGTGATTTCCGTATATCCGGGATGACGTCCATCACTCTCGTTTGTCTCGAAATCTACTTTTGTGAACCGTGCTTTGACTTCTCTCTTTAAACACTAACATCGTTCATTTGATTTGTTTTAATTACAAGTGATTATTAGGAATTTTCTTTGATTAAAATTTTTGTATGGATCTTATTTCCGATCGAGTATCGACCACCGCTAAGTTAACAAACTGATATTGGTGAACCATCGACCGCACTAACAAAATCGACAACTTGTTTAATCTATTATTTCTTATCGTCTTACCATCAACGCCTTTATTTTATTATTCTCTTTAAGAATTCATACGACATTTGCTTCGTTCTCTTTTGTACCGTTGATTTCGTACTGATTGTTAACCATTATTTCCATTCGTATTCGCTTGTTATCTTGTCACATTTCGAAACCCGAATATATCCCATGTTTATTTTGAAATAATAAACACCTTTATGTATTTCTACAACGTATTATAAAATTTTTATGGAACTTTTATACATTTTCCAATGATTTTCAATTATCGAAATAACTACCATAAGAAAAAGGTCAAATTTATACATCATATTTTGTATAACAAAAACTAATGTTTAACATGAAATTATACTATATCTTTTGAACTAATTGACTTATCATACTTTACTTTTAATGTAATGAAATTACCGGTTTAATTTATATTCCTAACAAAGATTTAATTTGGAAATTATATTTTCTAATTGTAACCATCAATACGAATTTAATTAATAAATTCATGTCATTGTTTCAAAGTTTCTTAAGACAACCAAAATAAATTATGAAGCTATTTAACTTCTATTTTTAATATATCATCTTTATCAAGAAAGTACCTCAATTGAGTCTTAAGGTAATACCAAATCCGGGACGGATAATTGTGACAAACGTTATTTTAATGTTAATATTTAATTTATTCTTCGCTCTCATTTTTCCAAGTATTGTGAATTATTATGTTTTACGGATTACGTGATTCAAGATCCCTCGTCGATCGTTCTGTTCCTCGTACTGAAGATCACTATTTTATTCTGAGTTTAAAATGAATCTTGGGAAGCAGTGTATAAGAAGAAACGATAAGTGTCACCAGGATTTATGCATGTACTAGTGGAATGATTGAGGACCAAATCTCTTAATGGATGGAGTTAATAAATTCGTTGTAACATCGAGGAGTATGTTGAAGCCGACGTCGCAAGTGGAAAGACTCTTGAGATCAAGTAGTTATTATCAAGGGTTCGTTCAAGGTTTTCTCAATGATTAACGGTGGAGATCTATAATCAATGTTTATGTTCGACCTTTTCTTTTATGTACTTATATGGTGTGTGATCTAGTCATATGATCGTGAGTTGTGAGAACTTGAGGCGACATCATCCGATGACGTCCGATCATGTAGAAAACATATTATGTAATATCTTTTTGACTTTCAACAACGATGCTTATTGAGACTTTAATGCGCGTTGGCAAAAGTGAGATGGTGTCTTTGTATTATCTTTTGAGTAGGGACCCGCGTGTGAGCACCCTCTGATGACGAGAATGTTTTTCTTGTTAGTTCTTTTTGATGTGTGTCCATGGCTATCCGGCCGATGGATATCCTTTAATTTGCAACATTCTTTTTAACTGGACTTATCCGAAAATCCTGTCATCTATTCTTGTTATCGAATGAGCTTCGTGTGATTCATAAAATTTTCATGTGTCGAGCTTGACGGGTGACTGGTGGATAAGGATTTATTTATTCCTTTTGGTGAGATACAACTTGACGACAAGTTGCGTTTTGTAAAAGAACCAGTGGAGATCATGGATCGAGATTCACGTGGGAACGTGAAGACTTCTTTATAAGGAATGCCCTCATCCTTCCGGGTAGTGAACAACTCGTGTATGAGGCGAGTTGAGCGCCGGGACGTCGCTCCCTTAAGGTGGTGAGGATGTAAAACCCGTAAAAACAAGGTCATAATTTAATTCTATTTTCAATTATTTTGAAGTATTTTATAACGTTAAATATTATTATGTTTAACGGTTTAAGTTGAAACCGATATTAAATATTTTATTTTAATATTTTGACGAGCAACGAGGACTACTAGTGATCGCGATACCGACGGATGCCCACTATTTTATATTTCATTATCGATCGTTTCGATATTTAATATTTTCGACGATATCGTTTTAATTACGTGTCGAGTCGTTATATTATTATTTTTCGTGTGCGTTTAAACTTTTAAGTATTTTTACGAAACCCGAGTCCCATAAATATTTTCAAAATTTACTAGTAATTATTTCCCACCTTTTAACTAATTATTTACATTTTCTAGCCAAACTTTTGCTAAATTGCAATTAGGTCCCCACCCCACTAAATAAAATTTAAAAATTAAACACACACACTTATTTTTTTACTTCCAAAAATCCACTCTCTCTCTCCTTTCTTCTTGCTTTTGCCGAAACCCACTCCAACACACCAAATCCATTCATTTTTCAAATTATCTCAAGTTTGAGGTTGATTCTAGCTAAACCAAGCTTAGACCCATCTCTATTTTTGATCAAGGATCACATAGGTATAAAAATTTTACACATGCAAGCACTTTTTAATTTCTTGATGTTGGTAGGTGGAAGCCATGGTTATGCATGGTGCTTTTTAGCATGATCCATGGTGGTTCTTGCTATAAATCTTGTTAAAAACTATATTTTGATCCAAAGATTTTTATTTTTGTTATGATTTTGATGTTATGATGGATGTATGATGATATTAGAGTATATAAATGATCATTTCTATGGTTGGTTTTGGTCAAAAAGTTGATTTTTTACAAGATTTTGCTACCCATTTTATAGCAGTAAGTAAACTGAAAAATCCGAATTTTTATGTTTTGAAAATGACTTAACTTATAGCCTAGGGTTGTAGATAATTTCATTAGCTTTGATTTGATATAAGGTAGAGCTTCTAGCTCAAAACGAGCGCGAAGTTATGATGTTTTGAATGATCGTGTACCGGGAGACGAGTATCGACACTACATATAGTTGTTGTCGATATTTGGATCGAATCTCGGGGACTCTAAATGGATGTTTTAAAATGTGTAACCTACTGATAATGAGGTATTTATTTATTAGGTTGAGTTTACTTTAAAACCCGAGTGTCGGTTTTGTAAACGGAGTCGTTTAAATAAGTTAAAACGGTCGTATGAAAAATTAACGCAAATCTGTCCGGATTTTGTGGTTTGAAAATGAGTCGAGTAAAGGACTTTAAAAGTGATTTCAATTGATAAACTTGTAGGAAGACTTTCTATATATAGTAAGTTAGTTTATCGAGTCGTTTCATAAACGGTTGACAAGTTTAAAAGGGGTAAATAAGCTAGTACATGTAGTATGTACCGGCGGATTTTGTTAAAAGTATAAAATGGTAAAGTAAATGAGTAGTAAAGTATAATGAAGTTATTTATATCGTTTACTCTCGAGTGTATTGTGGTTTTATGAGTTCGAGTTTGATTTTATTAAGTATCATTTATTTCCCGAGTTTATTATTAACGTACGCACCTTATTTGCTAGGTTGTGGTTATCGTGATTATCGGGCATCTACTATCGTCGGCGATTGTCTTCAACTACTATAAGTACTAAGGTGAGCCTATAGCCTCGCTTTATACTAGTTATTAAATGATTTTAAACCCGCGAGGGGGAATACATGTTTTATAAACTTAGAACACAAGATTTTTATGGTATGCTTTGTCCCTCTATGAATGGACCCGTGGTTGCCTTTAAATTGCATTAAGTGATTGCCTTTGTTAAAGCCTCAATTATGGACCGTTAATTAACCTATGATGGGTTAACCGCTAATACAATTAATAGATCTATGGGGGAAGCCGCCCCGGTTCAGTTTGTGTGAACTTGTCACAGAAGCTTAGGCCCGACCTCCACACTGTTTGGACATATTGTATTGAGAAGTCAGGTATACGGCAATGTACCAATAATCTAGAGGTAACCGACAATTAATAAATCTCATGTCTTATCAGACCTCTAAAAGGAGTGTTTAAGGGCTCGGTTCCATGAGCTTATTGCAATTTATGCTATATACAATTATCATTGTTGATGCAAATTATTATTTGATGCTTATAAGCATGCCATAAACTTATAATCTTTGCTTGTGTTCAAATTGATTACATAAACCTATAGATTCACTCGTCATTTTTGCTGATTGTTTTACTCATATGTATTTCAGGAAATCAGGAAGTGGAAGCTTGGAGGTCACGGGAATGAAGTTGTGCACTGCTATGTTGTTCAAACTCTTTTATTTATTTATCGTTCCATTTTTAAAACAAACTAATATGTTGTTTTAACTTATCTTTTGGTAACGATTACTTGGGACTACGCTACTCTGATAAATGTTTTAGGAACGATAAATTTGAAACGTCTCTTTTCGAGTCGTTCTTTATAAATTATGTGTTATTGTATCATTGTTTAGCACCCAAAGATGTATTCCGCTGCGTATAAATTTGGGGGTGTTAAAAATGTACTCAACATAGCGACTTGTCGAACAATTCAATTGACAAACAATTTTCAATTTCTAGATATTTAAGGGATTTACATTGCCAAAAAACGTTTTGCATTATAAACATGTTTCATCCCTTCTGAATGCATTAAGTTTCCAGATCTAACTGAGTAACTTAATTAAGTCGTCTAATCTGAGTAACGTAAAACCATCATACGAATTCTCATTATACAAATGGTTTTCTCTCCATCACAATATCACCCAAAAATCTCATTTGATGATGAAGTAATTTCATGTGTTCGTCAATTAGGAGCATTCGACTTAAATTTTAAGGGTATAAATTTTGATGTCAAAATCAATGTATGGAGAAGCATGCATACAACTCCATAGCATAAGTTTAATAAAACATTTAGTAAACTTTTTCACGAGACCAAACTTCTTCATAAAGTATGTTGCGGTATTGGTTAAACCAGTTAAAGAATTTACCCACAAATACTCACAACATACTTTTGCTAGAACTCGGCTACGCAGAAAGCGATACCCTTATTCATTGTGTTTCGGATGTGAATTTGTGGTAAATCACCCTTAAGGTATAATTCAATTAATAAGCATAGGTAATTTCAATTTGACGCACAGACGAGCCGGGAATTCGGTCAGCGACTAATGGCATAACACCTCCTTCCTTAATCGGGTACATGACCAGCGGTGCGTTATACCAACTTTATAGTTTGTCAACTAAAAAGGAGTAGGCCGTTAAATTATTATTGTAATTCACCAATCAACGTAATCTTATGTAATTTAAATCTCTAACAAATCATTATTTTAATATGATTTAGTCCATATTATTTCTTTTCAAAAAAACCCTTGTTTACAACAATTCAACAATTTTTATATAAACAAGTAAAAAAAAATAAATCATAATGACATAATAACAATTTATATGTGCAACAAATAAATCAAATAGCCGCATGCATACGATTTTTTCAATAATCATTAAATCTAGGTCTTTATATTCATATAAAAATCTTCCCTAAGTCTAGATTTATTGAATCAAATAATCATGTAGCACATAAAATCATATAAACATATAATTTTACGATCCATGAAAACATGCACGTAATCATGGATTCCCCACAAATCTTAACAATTAAATATCTACGGATCATAACCATACATGACATAATAATTAATCATGCAATTTAATCTAAAATTATCTCACATGTAACTTAGGGTTTCAAAACAATTCTTTTTTAATTAAAAATTCGGCCAAAAACCCTAATTTTTAAAAAATAAAACCCTAATTTTATGAAAACCTAAAAAACATGTAGTTTTAACTCAAAACAATTATTAGTTAAAAACTTTAGATTTTCGATAATTATAACATGTTAAAACGGCTCTCGATGCCACTGAAGGTTTATTAACATCATAACAATTATATAAAACCCTAAACGAGATCAAAGCACATATATCAGAAGCGATTTAACAAGATCATAATAATAACACAATTACAATTAATCGAATTAGGGTTTCATACCTTTACGCTAAAGCAAATCCAAAAGACGAAGAACGAATCACCAATTCGGGTTTATACCGTAATACACCAAGATATAGTCTAAAGTAAGACTATATTACGATCTTGTACACACATAATACAACGAGCTAACCATGATACTAGCATGTGAAAACTGAGCTACAACGCTTGTAATTAATCTACCCAACCAGCCTAGAGTGGGGCTAGGACTAGATTATTAACACAATCGATCAACCAAGAAAACCAACTGAAAACCCTTCGTGGGTTACACCTTGCGATCGAACCAAGAGAGAGGGAGAAGGAGAGATTCAAGTTGTGTAGATTATGAGGGATAAAGAGGTGTATTTATAGGCCTCAACCCATTGTAGCCCAAGTAATTAAAAGGCAACTTTTGCCCCCCCCCCCCCCCCCCCCCCCTCCCCCCTTGGAGCCCTAACCGGCCGACGAAACACCCCTTGTGGGATGTTCCGGAACTTTCCGTCCTTCTTTCTTTTTCTTCCTCTTACTATATATTATTTAGCACTCGTTAATACTTAGCTATTTATTAATTAACGATCGTTAAAGTTATATAGTTATTTGCTCAGTTTAATTTAATAAATATAATAAATATATTTATTAAATAAATTAACTCTTTACGTATTGAGTGCGATCCCGTAATCTCGAGTTCGATCCTATCACACGACTATTAAATATAAGTCCATAAACTTACATGAACACCTTTACTCGTCATGGGCATGTTTAATTTGTCAAAACTACTAGGAGGCTAAGCATATTGGTGAAGCGGGTCGCTAGAGTATTTTTAAACGAAAGCATTTCATGTAAAATTTTATTTATCTACTTGCTCTTTCAAGCTATTTTAACTAAACGGGATTTATTTTAAAAGGTAGCTTGTGTTTCAAAAAGAAATAAACTCATGTATCAATGCGTTCTCGTAAACTAGCGCGTCAAACATATCCGTAATTTAAGGGTAAACTGCAAATTACGTTCTTGTATTTTGCGAATTTGCAAATTTGTCACCAAGAGCAAACTACAAGCAATTTTGTCACTATACCTCAAAATCTCTTGCAGTTTTGCAACAGAATTAGTAACAATTTTTTTACTTTTCGTCGTTTTCTTCCGTTAACTCTCACACGTGTCTGGCACGTGTGGATATATTCGTGAAACCTATATATATATATATATATATATATATATATATATATATATATATATATATATATATATATATATATATATATATATATATATATATATATTTGTTTGTAAAAGAGTAATGATAAAGGGGCCTAACTTTGTGCCTAAAAACAGGCCTAATGCCACGTGTTGCTGGCATATCCATTCAATCTCATGATCATGGATTATTTCAAATGAAAATTCTTGAAATGCCCTAAGGTTGCATCCACTTTCTCAAAATGCACCAATTAAATTAAAATTTTCTAAAATGACTTATGCAACTTATGCAACTTATGCAACTTATGCGATTTTTTCAAAAATGGAAAAAAAAGTTTAAAACTTTTCTCAAAATTTTCCCATTTTTGGAAAAGTCGTATAAGTTGTATGAGACATTTTGAGAAATTCTCATTTAGTTGTGTGCAAAAGGGAAAAATGTGACATTTTAGGGCATTTCAAAAATTTTCCCTTATTTCAAATATATTTATTTATTTGTACACTTTTGTCTTCAGATTTCTTGATGAAGTATTTGAGGGATAACAACTATCATTTCATTATACACAGCTGATTAAATTCGCTGATGAACGTCTTATTGATATTATTTTTTAATAATTTTAGCAACTATTGAAGCAAGTAATTCCAAAACCATGAAGTTTCAAACCATCGCAGTCTTTGTGTTAGAAAATATCCCAGATATTAGTTCTAACATGCACGGCGTAGACTCTTCGGTATCTGGCTAATTTCGCAGTAGGTTCCTCCTATTATAATCATACTACTGTTCTATATAAACATAAGCAATTCCTTCCATTTTCTTAACAAAACAATGAATTTAGGGCATCCACTATGGTGGTTTATACATATGTTTATAAAGTTATAAAGAGGTCTAAAAACTTGTAAACCATAGTGGAGATGCATTTCAAGCTTATGTGGCATGAAGAGGTCTAAGATGTTGAACCTCTTCATAATTTAATGTATGTGAGTTATTAAGAGGTTTATAAATTTAGAAGAGGTTTATACATAGTGGAAGTATATTTATAAAACAAAGATTTTTGTAAATTAATGTTATAGACCTCTAGAAAAGTTCATCACAGGAGATGCTCTTATTTCAAAGTTACCATTTTTTACTACTAGTACTAGTTACCCTCCTTTCATTAACAACAACATCGGTAGCAGTTCCGAAATACGCCAACAAAGGGTGCAATGATACGTGTGGAAACGTTTTGATCCCGTTCCCATTTGGAATCGGAGAAAACTGTTCTGTTAACAAATGGTACACAGTCAATTGCAACTCCTCGAAGCCATATCTATCTGCACTTCATAACCTTGAAGTTGTAGGTGTTGACTTGGGAAACCAAACAGTCACCGTCAATATTATGCGAAACATCTCTGATTGCAGTCGAACTGAGAGCGTGGATCTTGGTATGACTCCCTTCCTGTATTCCAGAGTACAGAATAAATTTGTTGTTGAAGGGTGTGGTCATGCTGTCTTGATGGATGATAATGGTAGTGTGCTAACCGGCTGTTCCAACACTTGTAGCAATGACACTACCAATGTCATTGATAGAAACATATGTTTTGGAATCAGTTGTTGCGAAACAACAATTCCTCATTATTTAAAGTCATACAACATGAATCTTACGGGTTTGGAAAGTCTGGGAGGAGATGGACCATGTGGGTTTGCTCACTTGGTAGATAGGAACTCATACGTTGAAGGAAGCAGCTCTAATTATGTTAAAACATCACTACTTTGGACCCTAACAGACCATGACTACGATCAAATAAACTGCGATGCTATTTCAATTAGTTATGGGAATAGATTCACAGTGGATCTGGGTAATGGTAATTCAATTAGTTCTTGGAAATGTCCCTTCCATCAATACAGACCAATGCAAGGAAACCCTTATTTAATAGGTGGATTGGAAGGTGCGTGATTCTATATGCTGTAACTTTCTCTTTTTTTTTTATCACAATTCAATATGCGTGTTCATCTATACTATTATGTATATATATATATATATATATATATATATATATATATATATATATATATATATATATATATATATATATATATATATATATATATATATATATATATATATATATATATATATATATATCTTACTATATTATAAAGCATTTAAGACTTTTGTAACAAACTTTTTTTGGCTGAATTTTAAGACTTTTTCACTTAATATATGAATCAAGTTGTTAAATATATATCTTCCTCTTAACAACTTTTTGTAACAACTTTTTGTAACAAACTTTTGTAACAATATATTAAAATAACATCTTTAATTTTGAGATAAAATATTATTTTCATAATCTAAATTTATCATATTTTCTAAAATTTTGTGCTTTTTAATTCAATATCAATTTCGTTAAATTTTATTAACTTTTTTTATTTCCTTTTTTAGCGGGTTTATTTTGCTTTAACTTTTTTACCATTTTAAATTAATGTAAATACGAACTTGATAGGTAAAATAGTAACATTTGTTTGCTTCAAAAATCGTCATTAAGTACTCGCCGCCGCTTTGCGCGGGCACTGTACTAGTATAATATAAAGCATTTGGGACTTTTGTAACAAACTTTTTTTTGGCTGAATTTTAAGACTTTTTCACTTAATATATGAATCAAGTTGTTAAATATATATCTTCCTCTTAACAACCTTTTGTAACAACTTTTTGTAACAAACTTTTGTAACAATATATTAAAATAACATCTTTAATTTTGAGATAAAATATTATTTTCATAATCTAAATTCATCATATTTTCTAAAATTTTGTGTTTTTTAATTCAATATCAATTTCGTTAAGTTTTATTAACTTTTTTTATTTCCTTTTTTAGCGGGTTTATTTTGCTTTAACTTTTTTACCATTTTAAATTAATGTAAATACGAACTTGATAGGTAAAATAGTAACATTTGTTTGCTTCAAAAATCGTCATTAAGTACTCGCCGCCGCTTTGCGCGGGCACTCTACTAGTATATATATAAAGCATTTGGGACTTCCTATAAAAAGCAAGGCTGAATTTTAAGACACTTTTTCTTACTAAATAAAGCAATTTATTGATGTCATTCCCACATTATATATCATGAACCAAGCTAACAACCATTTGTAACAAACTTTTACAACAACCTATTAAAAAATAATTTTAAATTTTAAATTGAAAATATCTTTTTATTTAATTATTTTTTTCAAAATCTAATTTCACCATATTTCTTAAAAAATTTTGCTCTTTAATTCAACACCCACTTTAACATATATTTATAACTTTTTATTTTTTCATTTTTAGTGGATTTATTTTTATTCAATTTTTGTACAACTTTAACACTAATTAAAATACAAACTTGACGATAAGAGTGTAATATTTGTTCGCCGCAAAATTTATCATCAGGTATTCGCCGCCGCATTGCGCGGGTACCATGCTAGTTATTATATAAAACATTTGGGACCTTTTAAAAATAGCAAGGCTGAAAATTCAGACTTTTTTACCTACTAAATAAAGCAAGTTGTTGATATTTTCATCAACATTATATACTATAACATTTTCTAACAACCTTTTGTAACGAACTTTTGTAACAACCTTTTGTAACAACCTTTTTTCTTTTAAATTGAAAATTCCTTTTATTTATTTATTATTTTTATAATCTAATTTCACAATATTTTTTAGAATTTTGTGCTTTTTAATTCGATATCCATTTTGATATATATTTTTATTAACTTTTAGTCTTTTTCAATTTTAGTGGGTTTTTTAATTCGATTTTTAGAACTTTACAATGAGTAAGAGACTAATATTTGTTAGTCTCAAAATTCGTTATTAAGTACTCACCGCCGCATTGCGCGAGTATCGTTCTAGTTTTCTTTAACATATACAGTAACTTTCTCTTTTTTGACACGCGCTTTTAGTTACGGAAGAGTGTGCAAGGTGTAGACGTAACGGAAGTTATTGTCGCTATAATAACCCGATATATAGCTTTGATGGCTTAGTTAGCAGACTGAATTTCACTTGTGCAGGTTTCTATATCAATAATGATTCTAACCATTATGAAACCAAATCATCCTTGGGTGTAATTCTAGGTAATGACAATTCTTTGTGCTTTAATTTGTAGTCATACATAGACTATATACACCTTATATTCTTTGCAAGTTGTTCAAATACTACAAATAATGACATTTTTGAAACTTTTAGCCGTTATGGACAATTCCGGAAAAAAAAAACGCAAAGGTATTTAACTTGTATCATTTTTTTTCTAAGTACTTTTTTTAAATATAGGTATCTAACTTTCAAATTCGAATTACTTTCCGTATGTTCTTACCTCCTTGTAGCTCACATTTTGTTAGTTTCGTTAGTTAAATCCATTTGCATAGCTGGTCCATAACGGCGCCATGTTGCTGCGTTAGTCCACCACCACCTCAGGCCGATGTGGCGGCTGCTCTGGGCTCAGACTGTAGTTGCTCAGGCCACTAACACTACTACATAAATTATTCTTTTGTACGGTATTTGGATACGGTTTTTGATACCAATAAAAGGCATTTAGTACGGTTTTAAAATAAAGCGTACCAAATAATATACATTTGACACGGTTGTTTGTTTGGTACGATTTTTATGCAAACCGTTTCTAAAGACCCCATTTGATTTTTTCGTGCGCTCTTAATTGGTACAGTTATTAGAGGTGGCAAATATTGCCCATTTAGATACATATAGGCACTTTTTACCCATTTTCAAAAAATGATGGGGCACTTTTTGCCCATTCTTTATAATGGATGAGCTAAACGGGCGCATATGTAAGAAACTAAATGGGCTTAACGGGCGTACTTGTAAAATACAAATTAGTATACTCGACGAATATTATTTATTAAATTTTTTATCCCGACTTTCAAACAAGTATTTTTATTTTTTAATTGTAGGTTTTTATATGTTTTTTCCATTTTTTAGCTTGCGCCCGTTTAGCCCGCCCATTTTGCCCGCCCGTTTCGCCCGTGCCCATTTAGCCCGCGCCCGTTTAGCCCGACGCCCGTTTAGCCCGTTGCCCGTTTAGCCCGCCGCCCGTGCCCGCCCGCCCGCCCGTTTTGCCACCTCTAACGGTTATAAAACCTTATGATGGAGGAGCATAAGAATAAACTTCTTATTTAGTTTTATTTTGTGACATCTTTTATTTAGTTTTTTTATTTTGTGATATCTTTTATTTAATGTTTTTATTTTGTGTTTTCTAGGAAGAATATTGTTTTCTTTTTCTCTAAGTTTAGTTTTCCTATAAATTTAGGACTTTGGTTTTATTGTAAGAATTATTAATGAAGTTATGAATAAAAAAATACAGACTTTTAGTCTTTTGTTAATCAACTTAAATCCAGATGTTAGGGTTTATTGTTTGATTTCATCCTAATAATCGGGTATTCGTTGAATCAACGATTGTTGGAGTTTACCTGATTATCGGTATTCTTTTTGAATCAACGATAGTTGGAAGGATTGTGTCTGGCATTCTTTGGAATCAACAGATTCAATTATCTATCTCTGTTTCTCGCTACATCAGTTGGTATCAAGAGCCGAATTTCCTGATTACGATGTTAGGATATCCGTTTTTGAGAGTGATGGTTTATCTTTTGATGAATGGAATGATTATGGTGAGGCTAGTGATGATTATGAAGAACCTCCAATATTTGATGATGATAAATATGAAGAAGAATCTATGCTAGTTTATGATATTGATATTGAAGATGTCATTAGGGAAGAAGAAAGATTTATCGGGAAAGAAGAATTTGGTGAGAAAGAAGACAACATTGAAGACACTATAGTTGTTGCTAACAATATTTATTCTCCAATGATCTAAACTACCATGGTTGACAAGTTGGGTTTTAAGACGATCAAGGTTAGAGGTCGATTCATTTTTAAAAAAGGTAATTTGATGCAAGGGATACAAATTTGGATGCTACGAGTACAAGAGACGGGTGAGACAAACTCGAGGACGAGTTTTTTGAAGTGAGGGAGAATGATGGAGGAGCATAAGAATAAACTTCTTATTTAGTTTTATTTTGTGACATCTTTTATTTAGTTTTCTTATTTTGTGATATCTTTTATTTAATGTTTTTATTTGGTGTTTTCTAGGAAGAATATTGTTTTCTTTTTCTCTAAGTTTAGTTTTCCTATAAATTTAGGACTTTGGTTTTATTGTAAGAATTATTAATGAAGTTATGAATAAAAAAATACAGACTTTTAGTCTTTTATTAATCAACTTAAATCCAGAGGTTAGGGTTTATTGTTTGATTTCATCCTAATAATCGGGTATTCATTGAATCAACGATTGTTGGAGTTTACCTGATTATCGGTATTCTTTTTGAATCAATGATAGTTGGAAGGATTGTGTCTGGCATTCTTTGGAATCAACAGATTCAATTATCTATCTTTGTTTCCTGTTTGGGGGTGTGAAGATTACTTTGATGCCAAATAAACCTAAGGAAGTAGTTAATAAACCCACTTGTACTTTACTAACTCTTTCGCAGTTCGAAGACAAGCTGGAGGTGGGAGGTGATGTTTTTGTATAAGGAGGTTTCTGAAGACGGTGAAGTTCCTAAAGCCATGATCCCTTTACTTGATGAATTCTCTGATGTTTTCCCTGATGAATTACCTGATGGTTTGCCACCATTGCGTGACATACAACATCATATTGATCTAGAGCCTGGGTCACAGTTGCCTAACATGCCACATTATAGGATGAGCCCGGGAGAACATGAGGAGTTGCGCAGGCAGGTTGAGGAGCTGGTTTCCAAGGGTCATGTTCGTGAGAGTATGAGCCCGTGTGCTGTTCCTGCCCTATTGACTCCAAAGAAGGATGGTACACGGCGTATGTGTGTTGATAGTCGAGCCATCAATAAGATTACTGTGAGGTACATGTTTCCTATTCCTCGCCTTGATGATTTGCTTGACCAGATTAGTGGTGCTACCATTTTCACGAAGCTGGATTTGAAGAGTGGGTATTACCAGATTCGTCTTAGACCTGGTGACGAGTGGAAGACCGCTTTCAAGACCCGTGAAGGGTTGTATGAGTGGTTGGTCATGCCTTTTGGTTTATCAAACGCACCAAGCACATTTATGCATGTGATGAATCAACTGCTCAGGCCTTTTATTGGCAAGTTTGTGGTTGTTTATTTTGATGACATTCTTATTTATAGTGCTTCTTATAATGAGCATGTCAATCATGTGAGGCAGGTCTTGACCTTGCTTCGGAAGGATAATTTTTATGCAGCCACGAAGAAGTGTGTGTTCATGACCCCTAAAGTTTTGTTTTTAGGGTATGTTGTTTCCGGTGATGGCATACAGGTGGATGAATCTAAGGTAGCAGCTGTTCAGGAGTGGCCAACTCCAACTACCATGACCGAAGTTCGGAGTTTCCATGGTCTTGCTTCTTTCTGTAGGCGGTTTATCCCTAATTTCAGTTCCATTATGGCCCCTATGACAGACTGTATGAAGGGTAAGTCATTTGTGTGGATGGAGGAACCAGATATGGCTTTTCAGGTTGTCAAGGAAAAGTTTACTACAGCGCCAATCCTGGTATTGCCTGACTTTTCTAAAGTTTTTGAGCTTCATACCGATGCTTCTAAAGTTGCAATTGGTGGAGTTCTTAGTCAGGGTGGGCGGCCTGTTGCCTATTTTAGCGAGAAGTTGACAGGGCCGAAGTCGAGGTACTCTACTTATGACTTGGAGTTTTATGCAGTGGTCCAAGCTGTGAAGCATTGGCGCCATTATTTGTTTCATAAGGAGTTTGTTTTGTTCACTGACCATGATTCCTTAAGACATATTCGTACTCAAGATAAGGTTTCACATAAACATGGGCGTTGGTTGGCTTTTTTGAGAAATTTACTTTTGTGGTGAAACACATAACGGGTGCTTCTAATCGTGCTGCTGATGCCTTAAGCAGGAGAAGTAGTTTACTTGTAACCATGCAGGTTGATGTTCCTGGACTGGATATCATTCGTGACATGGTGACTATGGATCCATACTTTTCAACTGTTCTGCAGGATTTACAATCCGGAGAGAAAACAGATTTTGTTATGCATGATGGGTTCCTATTCAAAGGGAATCAACTTTGTATTCCTGATTC
The DNA here is from genome assembly GCA_025667525.1 of Glebionis coronaria. Classification (NCBI taxonomy): domain Eukaryota; kingdom Viridiplantae; phylum Streptophyta; class Magnoliopsida; order Asterales; family Asteraceae; genus Glebionis; species Glebionis coronaria. Next base: position 276,295,364 of record CM046874.1, read on the forward strand.
AAGTCTTCGCTTGCAAATTATTAAGGAGTTGCATGGTGAAGGACATGTTGGTCGTGATCGCACTTTACAGTTGGTTCAAGCTTCTTATTTTTGGCCTACTATGAGGAAGGAGTGGATCGTTACGTCAAGAGGTGTCGTATTTGTCAAGTTTCAAAGGGGACGGCTACTAATGCAGGTCTTTATATGCCTTTGCCAGTTCCTTTGCAGCCCTGGGTTGATATTAGCATGGATTTTGTGTTGAGGCTACCTCGTACTCAAAGGGGTAATGATTCAATATTTGTTGTTGTTGATCGTTTTTCTAAGATGGTTCATTTTATTTCTTGCAAGAAGACAACAGATGCAGTTAATGTAGCCCAACTTTTCTATAGGGATGTGTACCGTTTACATGGTTTACCTTCCTTCATTGTTTCTGATCGGGACACCAGGTTTTTGAGTCATTTTTGGCTTAGTTTGTGGAAGATGGTGAATACTCAACTCAATTTTAGTAGTGCTTATCATCCTCAAACTGATGGGCAAACCGAAGTTGTTAACAGGTCCCTTGGTAACCTGTTAAGGTGTTTGGTGGGTGATCATGTGAAGGCATGGGATCAGAAGTTGTATCAAGCTGAGTTTGCTCATAATCATGCTGTTAATCGGATCACTGGGTTTAGTCCTTTCCAAGTGGTTTATTCTGCTCAGCCACGTGGTCCTCTTGATCTTATGACTCCTCAGATTTCTAGGTCTGTTCCGAAGAAAGTGCAGGATTTTGTTGAGGGGTTGCATGATGTTCATAAATCTGTTCGTGACAACTTGGTTCGCACTAATTCGAAGTACAAGCAGGATGCAGATCAAAAGAGGAGACATGTTGACTTTGAAGTAGGAGACTTTGTGTGGGCTGTTTTGACTAACGATCGTTTTCCAGTTGGTGAATATAATAAATTGTCTGCTAAAAAGATTGGTCCAGTGGAAATTGTGGATAAGATGAACTCAAATGCTTATCGTTTGAAGTTGCCAAGTCATATTCGTTGTTCTGATGTTTTTAATGTGAAGCACTTGTTGCCTTACCATGGTGATTCTTCAGATGATGATACAGTTGGGAATTCGAGGGCGAATTTTTCTTATCCAGGGGGGGAATGATGGAGGCCCAAGTATTGAAGAACGGGCTGACTTGTTTCTGGAGGCCCGAGATCGCGTAACGAAGAGGGGTTTAGTAAAATGGGCATAACTTTTGCATCCTAAGTCCGTTTTCAGCCCGTGACCTGTCAAAACGTGCGTAAAAAGGAGACCGACGGCGTTGTAACCATCTTTTAGCTGATTGCGGATTTTCCAAGGCCCGAAAAGCCTTTTTACTATCAGTTTTTTGTATTTTTATGTTTTTTTCACTTTCAGTTGGACTTTGTCATTGGGCTACGGTCCAGCCCGTTGGATTTTTAGGGTTTTTCTTTGTTTGCAGTCATTATTTAATGAATCTGCTGTAACCCTGGCAAGACAGTTATCAGTTTAATAAAAGTTAAACCACTGGCCGTTGTGTTGCCGTGTTTTACCCTAATTTTTGGGCATTCTTCATAATCAACGACTGTTAGCAGAATTGTTTCTGGCATTCTTGTTGAATCAACAGATCCAATTACTTATCTTTGTTACTTTGTTTTTTAGTCTACATCACCTTACCCAAAAACGTTTAAAACCATCTCAAATGAGTTTTTTTGTGTACTAGTATACTGATCTGGCAGCTCACGGGTCCCAAATCAAATGGTGCAAATTTTGATCTGGTGGTAGCTTATGGATTTTGTTTAGAACTAAAATATGTTTAAGGAAAAAAAAAAGATGTTTGGAGCAGGGACGAAGCCGGGATTTTATATACGGTGTAGGAATATGTACACGTAAATAATATATGTCCGGAAGTCGTCCCGAGCCTAAGGAGACGCACACGTTAATACGTAAAACAATTATACATTAATATATTATGTGTAATATATTAATTAGTGATAAGCTATTACGAACGTTAATTAATTAGTTAGTTAGCGGGATTTTACAAACGATAGTTAAATGTTGACTAGAGGGACTTATATGTAAAATCTAATAAAAGTCTAAATAAGGATAAATGTCTTTTGGTTATTGACGTAAAAAGTATAGTTTTGTATTTTATTTAGGAGTTGTCAACCGACTATATCATTGTATATATATTGAATGACACAATGACTTGTGTCATGGTCAATGAATTACTCCTACCGCAAAACAATCCAAAAGGCGATTTGATATACTACGATACAGACTATAAAAGCGATTCTATTATATCTTTGGCTTGGTTGTATTGTACGATCAAGTTTTGTCTTTATTTGTTTTATGAAAACAAATATTGATTAGCATATCACTATTAGTACTAGCATACTTAATTGTTTGCTATAACGTATTGTGTGCGTACTCATAGAGAGATCATTGTTTGATCTTTGGGTTTTCGTTTATATTGGTGGTTCGATAAAGGTGTTTAATCCATTGCTAAAAGGTACGCAATTCTTTATCGTTTATGTTAATTAGTTGTCTATACGTGATCATATATTCCGCTGCGTACTCGTGTATATTAATATGGTTAATATGGTAAAAGGTTTTTATTAAATTCCAACAGTGGCATCACGAGCCGTTCGTATAACTTTTAATTACATAAAATATAACGAAAGAGATAAAATTGTGTAAACTTACTATGATGGCGTTTGAATTATTTTATTTGATGATTAGTTTTTCATAAACCCTAATTATGGTTAATAAAATTAATTAGACAAACCCTAAGTTGTATGCAATTTTTGTTGATAAATATGCTGTTAATTGTTAATTAGTCGTTATTTATCACGTTGTTAATTGTTAAATTATAGTTCGATCCATGGGAATCATGCAAGTTTACCATGGATCATGTGTTCTTTATTAATTGTTTTAATTGAAGTCATGATTGATGTGATATGCATGAAGTATGTGATTAATTGTTAATTGGGTATATGTTTTAGGTTTATGTTTATTTGTTTTGCTTTTGATTATAATTGTTATATATCATGGTTCAAGCAAAGGGTTTTTCGAAAAATAAAAATATAACGGACTAAAACTATATGAAATTTGATTTATTATAATCTTGTTCTTGCACGATCATATGTGGCAACAAATGAGTCGCCCTTACATGGTTTTAAATCTAACTCACGCCGTGATTAGCAAGAATCAAGTTTATAATTTGTTTTCTATTTAAATTAGTAAAATTTTATTAATGACGTAATTTGCAAAAGTACTATCTAGTTGCAAGGCTAAGGTTCGGGAAGACTCATCAAGACTTCGGTATTGTAGATACCATTGCCCTATAATACCTGACTACTTGTAGTCTCCTTATCTTGCATACTATTTAGGAAGCCGCGAATGGTCTAGGGTTTGAATGATTTTAATCATTCTTTAATCTTTTCCCGTGATAAAATTAAACTTCTTTATATAGAATACATGTTGAATCGTCAATTTTTATGATATCACTATTTATACAATTGAATTGCGAGTTAAATAAGTGATGTCTATAATTAACGAATTGAGTAAATTTGTTAAATTATAATGATACAAAGATGTTGCATGCTTCTTTGTACATGTTTTGAATTGTCAAAATTTATACCCTTTGAAATAAGTTTATTTGCCATCCAACTCGTAAAAGCACTTGCACTTACTCTTTCATCATACGTTAGACTGTGGTGATTTTGTAACCCAAGGTGATATAATACACTTGATTGTGAGACGTCGGTGCTATATAATCACGGTTTTTGGTTGGACGACTTAAGCAAGTTAAGATATGTGAGACCTTAACTCGTGGCAATAGATGGGATAAACATGTTTGCTTTTTTACTTTTGAATTGTCACAAGTGATGTATATAAAGTTGAGTCCCATAATTCTAGAAGTTGTATTGGATGCAATTATTGAACGTCAATTACCCCTTGAATATCATCATCACTAGCAGATCAACTGATGCGGTGGCGGTATGTCTTGGTGGATTCTAGCTTTTAGAAAATTAATTGTTTATTTATAAACATGGGTATTTAATTTTCTATAAAGATACTATTATCGAAAATACTAAAAGTGAATTTTGTAATTCTTTTAAATGTATTATTGCAACAAAGTTCCATAAACTAATGCTTGTTTGACAAACAAAGTCTCATTTTCTTGTAAGAAAGAAAGAGACATATACCTATCCTTTTTCGGTGCAAGGAAAAGCTATTAATAGGTATGATTGGATTAATGTAATTATCAATCTTTAAGTGAACTTAAATGGTTAAGTAGATTTTCACAACTTATTGTTTCAAGTAGATCTCATTAATCTTTTTGAGTTTTTGAGCATCTTTCTAACTAATAAGTCTCATAGCAATCTCTAGGCAAGCAATACTTCTTTTGTTCTTTACGTGTCGATCCCCTTAAGGTTATAATCGATAGAACAAAATAAGTGTTTTGTTTGTTTATTGTGATTATAATAACTAGCTTTATTTATCCTAGTTATTATGTTTTTAACCCAACGTAGGCACTAAATACCCTTATTGAATGGTAGGCCTTATATGGAGGAAATTGCATGCCAGTTTTCAAGTTAATGAAAGCATGATAGATAGTCTCTCATCTACATGGTAGAAATTAATACACTCTCTATAATACATAAGTAATTGTTACTTATGGGTATTTAAAGCGAGTAGGGAAGTAAATAAATCGCTAATGGCTATTTACTGGTGAAGTAACATTTGTAATGTTGTCAAATCCAGTGGGAGCGTTGCGAAATACATTAATGTAATGTTGTGTAATTCAGTGGGAGCTACAAGCTTGTTTACCTTCGTAGTAATCCATATTATTTCTAGTTTGACTTGAAATAATAATTTACTTTCAGAATATGAAGAACCATAGTTTTAAGGATAAATGCATCCTATTTTATATGATTATCACTTTTGAAGTATTTTTCATATAATAATTATGCAGAATTTTTTTATAAAACTATATGGTTGACATTCTACTAATTATTCAAATATACATGACATGATCATATTGCTCACATAAACAATTGCGTTTCATGGTTGTTTATATTCGTACGTGATGTTGTGCCGTGCACAAGTGGGAGAAATCATTATTGTGTGCAAGGTACAACACATAACAATATGACAAATGGTTTCTTGACAGCGAGATAAGAATCTAATATTCTATTAAGGCTTATACATTTAATTGTCAATGTATGTTGTCTTGTTTAGAATATGTCAAGATAAAACACATAACAATATGACAAATGGTTTCTTGACCGCGAGATAAGAATCTAATATTCTATTAAGGCTTATACATTTAATTGTCAATGTATGTTGTCTTGTTTAGAAAATGTCATGATATGAATAACAAGCTACTTCAACTATTTGTTTATATTTATTGGAATGTTTCTTGGAATGCACAATAATATAAATAAAGTAAGCAATTAACTTGAAATAACTATTGAAGTTGTTCATAGTTACTTTATGAATGCCTATATCTCTTGTAAAGCATAAGCATATAGTCTTTAAATTGTTAAAAGACTTATAAACATAAAGTAAATAGTTTACTTGTTACATCTTCTTGTTAATGAACATGAAATCTTTGAATTATTCAAAGGATAAATAATGTATATAGAGTTATTGAACTATTTAAAGATGTATACATTAGGGCATGCACTAGGTTTTTATATGCAATATATTTTCAATCTTGTGTTGACACAATTGATAAGTATTTAACCTAAAGAGAATTCAGTTATTTAGGGATTGTCATATAGTATTACAATCTCAAATACTCATAGAATGTCTTGAGTGATAAATCAAATTCTTTAGAATTATTTGATGTTGATAACTTGAAATACTTTACCTCCAAAAGTTGTCAAGGTTTGGAAATTGAGTACACAAAGTATATACTTAAATATTACTCCGACCTAGAAGGAAACTAAGACACCATCAAGCTATGGAATGTGATGAATCACATTGAGTCTTTTAAATTGAAGTTCTGAATTTGTCAAGAACTATCAAGGTATTTTGTGACGTGTTCCAAAAGATAACAATTTGTTTTTGCTCTACATGCTAAGTATTTGAATAATAGTCTATGATTACTAAAAGCAAGTGGGAGGACTCGTAGATCTTTAAGAGATAAATAACAAAATACGCAACCTTCTAAATATACTAGCGAATGTCATAATGATGGTGAACATTAAGTGTTGAACATCGTGATGATAGAACTCACATTCATAGATACGCAAGGATGTCTTTAGTACTTGAATGATATATTGATATGTCAATACTAAGTAATGTATGTTAGAGGATCATGGTGACCCTACTAATCATATAGATGTATTATTGAATCTTGAATGTCATTATTAAATAAAACTATGAATGAGTAGATGCAAGTCCATAGAAGATAATCAATTTTTTGAAACTTGATTAATCTTTAACCAATCGGTTAGACCGTGAGGTGAATATAAGTTTCTTTAGTGAAAGAATCATATGGACAATATTGTACACATGATTAATGCACAATATGTGATAGAAAAATTCTACATGCATTAATAAAGATGATTTGTTGTCATGATAGTTTTATAATGATAAACATGACAATGTAATATTTAAACACTTTTGTATGGTTACACTAGCAAGGACGGTTTTGATCAAAGTGTTTATAAATTACAATAATCTTTATGTAGTGTACATAATGCAGGAATCCATGTATGGATTAATACATGCATCTAAGGAATATATCTCGAGTCTAGTTATAAATCCATGTTTTGATTTTTAATTAGATCTAAGATAACTTTTGAGTACATCTAAAAGCTAGTGGGAGTATTATGTTTATTTTTTTTTAAATCACATATGATGTATAACATATGGAAAGCAATATTCCATATAAGCTAGATGTTAAACCTTAGCTTGGAATAAGGTTTCATATAAAAGGGTTTAGAAATTAAACGTATGACCTTGATATGTATGTTTATTGTAATAAACATTTGTGGTTAATGAGATCCAACACAACATGAAGTATCATTTAGAAAGTCTCAATGAATGTATCTCATGTGATGAGAGTTGACATAAGATGAAAACTTAAAGGATTCATCATGTAAATCATATTGTGTGTATGGATAGTTGTAAAACTTGTTTAAGTACAAGAAGATTTGACAACAACGATTGCTTAAAGAGAAAATCATTTAGATGATTAGTACAAATGTTATGATAAGATTTGTTTGGGATAGAATAATTATTACTAACTTGAATTGTTCCAAGTAATGAACATTCTATATGATAATAAGATGTAATTATCATTGTCAACAAACTTAGAGTTTAGAAAGACACCAAATATTATCATAATAATAATTTATAGTTTATGGAGTATAATATATCATAGTGATGTTTTTAGACATTGATGATAGCTTCATTGAGATAACACTCAATAATAATCATGGTATGATTTCATCTTTGATGATGACCATGTGGACTAACTATGTTCAAATTGAGCATAATGTTGCAATACATATTAAAAGAATAAAGAATACTTTATAGTTTAAGAAGCTATTAAAGAAGATTGTTTTCAATAACGTGTTTTGTTGGACTCACACACCTTATAGGATGTACATCAACGATACTCCCATTTTGTTGTGTGTTCATATGTAGAAACGTACATAATAACAATCATTATATATGTTCAGAGATTTTCACAATTGTGAATTTGAAATAAGTATTCTCAAAATTCCAAAGATCAAACCTAGTAGAGTTTCATGAAATATATGCCTTCACAACAAGTATGATCTTCATATCTTGTGGCATGATTTTTCAACTAAGGTTATCATGCATTGATCTTTTAGTATTTGGATAAAGGATATTGTTAAACAATATTTATTTTATGAATTGAAGTATTGGATATATTCGTTTTCTTTAATATTTATTGGTCCTATTTTTGCATGTTTAAATCCTTGAATAATATGTTATTCTAAATTGTCTATGTCGATTGATTATATGGGAATATAATTGAATTAAGACATATATGAGAGATGGTAATATTCGTAGAATATGCAAGAACGGTTCACCAACTCATACGATATCCAAAAGTTGTATATTGGACATCTCCTACTAACAAGTCAATCACTTTATGGATCGGCGTCTTTAAGTGAAACTTGTAAATGATTTATATTACTAAATCCTTTGACTTGAGATGCAAGCAGGTCTTATATATGTGGATGATACTTTTTGCTATAGTTTTAACGCTATCCTGAATAAGGTAGTAATAAAGGCTATAATCATTTGTATCTTGAAACATGTAAGAGGCACGTGTAGTCAAGATAGAATTTGTTCATTCAACTAGGTTTGAAGAATAATGCTACTGGGCCCCTCGTCAATTAATTAGATGTTTGTATGGCCATACCCAATGATAATCTAGATTTGTCTCGATTAGATTGGTAATCTATATTAATTATGTAATGCGAGAAACAGAATAGTTAAAATGGAATGACTTTGATCCATATCCATTATTAACATGGCATTTTAGAAACAAATGGATTGTAAATGTTTTAAGTCATTTAAATGTACTTTATGGAAAACTACACTCGAGAGATTCCGGGAGCATTGGCGTGTTGCTAGACGCTAACCAATGTTATTATATTATATTATTGTACATGTCCAAGTGGGAGCTGTAGGAATATGTACACGTAAATAATATATGTCCGGAAGTCGTCGCGAGCCTAAGGAGACGCACACGTTAATACGTAAAACAATTATACATTAATATATTATGTGTAATATATTAATTAGTGATAAGCTATTACGAACGTTAATTAATTAGTTAGTTAGCGGGATTTTACAAACGATAGTTAAATGTTGACTAGAGGGACTTATATGTAAAATCTAATAAAAGTCTAAATAAGGATAAATGTCTTTTGGTTATTGACGTAAAAAGTATAGTTTTGTATTTGATTTAGGAGTTGTCAACCGACTATATCATTGTATATATATTGAATGACACAATGACTTGTGTCATGGTCAATGAATTACTCCTACCGCAAAACAATCCAAAAGGCGATTTGATATACTACGATACAGACTATAAAAGCGATTCTATTATATCTTTGGCTTGGTTGTATTGTACGATCAAGTTTTGTCTTTATTTGTTTTATGAAAACAAATATTGATTAGCATATCACTATTAGTACTAGCATACTTAATTGTTTGCTATAACGTATTATGTGCGTACTCATAGAGAGATCATTGTTTGATCTTTGAGTTTTCGTTTATATTGGTGGTTCGATAAAGGTGTTTAATCCATTGCTAAAAGGTACGCAATTCTTTATCGTTTATGTTAATTAGTTGTCTATACGTGATCATATATTCCGCTGCGTACTCGTGTATATTAATATGGTTAATATGATAAAAGGTTTTTATTAAATTCCAACATACGGGTGGGTCAAAAGTAAACATACCAATTAAGCTGTAAAATGTTGTCGGTAAAAAACAGTTTAATTCTAGTTTTCTGATTCAATACTACCGAGGATCCCTTGCACAACAGAAGTAGATTTTTCTACATAATCTCGTTTTAATCTTATAACTGTGATCACTTGCACAACGAAAGTAGAATTTTCTACATAATCTAGTTTCGATTTTACAACTGGACTAGAAAACTAAGGAAACATATGCTTAAATTTACTTGTAGTAGCATCTAACAAGTGATAATATGTTAATGCCATATACATGTAAATGAAAGACAAAAGCTAGAATATAAGATAACTGTAAGTCTGTAAATAAAATGTGATGTTTAAATTAATATAAAAAACACTTACATGCTCAAATAAATGAAATGTTCAAATTAATGAAAGACTATAATATGCATTAGTTTTATTTGCAAACACTAAAATAAACGTCTCCAACTTTATTGGGTGGGCCATATCATTTTTATTGAGCAAGTTTTAAGTTGACAATGTAATATGGTATAGTAATTCCAATTTAGGGTGGGCCTTGGCCAACCTAGTGCTAAACGTGGCTCCGTCCCGGGTTTGGAGGTGATGACATGGTGATTGTGGAAAAAAAGATGTTATGTGTTTTGGTTGGTTTTTAGAAAAAGTTTTGATAAAATAAAGATGATAATATGATGTTTTTTTATCTAAAAGATTTTTGAGAATATAAATTTTTTGACATTGTATATACTAAATAAAATCAGGTTGAATATTTTTTTAGAAAGATTTTTGTTTTGTCGGGGCCTGAGCAGGGAGCCCAGAGCAGCGGCGGCGTCGGCCTGAGGTGGTGGTTGGCGAATGTTGTGGTGGTGGACTAACGTCGTCACATGTCGTTATGGACTAGCGGTGCAAATAGATTTAATTAACAAAACTAACAAAATATGGCTACCTGTTGTGGACGTACAAGTTAGATACATTCACAAATAATTTTCCCTAAAATATTACTCCGTTTTAGGTTAGCATAATTAGCTACTGTACTAGAAAGAAATTTTAAGCCGAATATGGGACAATTGTAGAACTACAGATCCTCTTAACACGAGTTGTCGACATCTCCTAAAAGTTAACTTGTCAATTTGTTGTGGCATGCATTCAGGTGTAAGCATAAGCATGGGTGTTCTTTTTCTTGTGGCACTTACCTACATATTGTACAAACTTATCAAGAAAACAAAAGAAAGGAGACGTAGGAAGAAGTTTTTTAAACGCAATGGTGGTTTACTTCTAAAACAACAAGAAGAAGCCGACCCGTCTTTAGTTGATCAAACCATACTTTTCACATCACGTCAACTAGAGAAGGCTACTGACAACTTTAATGAGAATAGAGTTCTTGGTCGAGGAGGCCAAGGTACCGTCTACAAAGGTATGTTAGTTGATGGAAGGATTGTAGCAGTTAAGAAATCAAAAATTGTTGATGAAAGCCAATTAGAGCAGTTCATCAATGAGGTGGTGATTCTTTCACAAGTCAATCATAGGAATGTGGTCAAACTATTGGGATGTTGCTTAGAGACCGATGTTCCTCTACTAGTTTCAGAGTTCATCCCAAATGGAACATTGTATGATCGCATTCACTGTGAGACTGATGAGGACCCAATGTCTTTGAACATGAGACTGCAAATTGCTAGAGGTTGCAGGAGCACTTGCTTACTTACATTCAGCCACATCCATTCCAGTATACCATAGGGACATCAAGACCACTAATATACTTTTAGATGATAAATACAGGGCAAAAGTTTCTGACTTTGGAACTTCAGGTTTGTATCAATAGATCAAACTCACTTAACTACCTTAGTCAAAGGTACATTTGGCTACCTAGACCCCGAGTATTTTCAATCTAGCCAATTCACTGAAAAAAGTGACGTTTATAGTTTTGGAGTTGTTTTGCTTGAGCTTTTAACAGGAGAAAGGCCAATCTCATTAACCAGATTTGGTGAAAATAGAAGTTTGGCGGCGCACTTTATGTTGGATGTGGAAGAAGGGCGGGTTATGTCCATATTTGAAGCTTCGGTTGTTAGAGAAGGCACTAGTGATGATGATGAGCTATTGGCAGTAGCTAACCTCGCAATGCGATGTCTGAATTTTAATGGAAAGTATAGGCCAACAATGAAAGAAGTAGCTGTAGAGTTAGAAACCGTAAGAACGTCGCATATTCCATCTGCAATTCAGACTAATACCAAGGCAGTGACGTACGCATGAATTATCAATGCTATCATATGGGGAATCAACATCAACCTTCTTAAGTTCCGATGAGAACATTACTCAGTCATTCGGGTTTTTGTTTAATAAGTTGTCATAAAATATATTGTTACATGATAAATTTGCATTCATAAGGGCATAAGGTATTTTGTAATAATCCTTTTATACGAGCTATCCAATACAACAATAGAATACTTGAGACACTTCACTACGTCAGTGAACTAAAACAGACAAGCTATTGATACTGCACCTCATTATTAACAAGTGAAGGATGTTGAGAATTTCTCATAAAAGAAAATATACGTATGTCGTATGCATTCACTAAATTGGTTGTACTTAATATTGATATGGTTGATGTTCCATACCACAGGCCAGTACATCGACTGTATTATATTTCTATGTGCAGGGTTGCAAAGCATCATTTGTATAAGTTATAACAGTACGGGGTGTCTGCATGTAATATGATACACTATTGTACTTGTAGGATGGGTCAAAATGGTGATTTTAGGCCAGCCTGAACGGGGTCGGTCCCAAAACGCTTTTCGTCCAAATTTTAGTTTTCATCATAAGCAGTTATAATATGATGATGTCGGGAGGAATTATATTTGAAGGGTTAATATAACACAAATGTCATCGTACTTAGGATCATATTCATGACGAGACTCACAAGTTCCCAATGTCTTTGAGCTCAAGGTTACAAATCACTACAGAGGTTGCGGGAGCATTTCTTACTTACATTAGCAACTTCTATTCCAATATATCATAGGGATATTAAAACCACTAAGGATGATAAATACCGAGCCAAAGTTTCTGACTTTGGAACATAAAGGTTTGTATCGATCAATCAAACTCGTTTGACGACCTTGGTCAAAGGCACATGTGGCTACCTAGATCCCGAGTATTTCCAGTCTAGCTAATTCACTAAAAAAACGACCTTTTTGGTGTTGTTTTGGTTGAATTGTTAACCGGAGAAAGGCTGGTGAAAACAGAAGTTTGGCTACGCATTTTATGTTGGCTATGGAAGAAGGTTGTTTTATGTCTATCCTTGACGTAATGGTCATAAAGGAGGCACCAAGGGATGAGCTTACGGTATGATATCTAACCTCGCAATGCAATGCTTAAACGTGAATAGAAAGTATAGGCCAGCAACGAAAGTAGTGGCTGTAAGGTGAGAAACCATACAAACGCCGCATATTCCCTCGATGGTTCAAACTAATGTCAGGCAAGAGAGGCTAACCTATGGTGATTCAACATCAGCATTCTAGAGTTTTGAGGATGATAAAATTACTTAGATGCGAGATGGTCCATAGTTGTTCTTTGTGTAACAATTTTTTGTTGTCATGGTTATATAGCATGTAATAATGCAAAAGTACCATAGTTATTATTCAAGTGTAACATACTGCAAACTTACAAAGCGACCTGGAAATTTCGTCCTAGTTGATTCGGAATTGCAGGTGGTCTCCCTATAAAGAAGTTCCAGGTTCATCATTTTTATCTGCGGCCAAAGCAAAATGACTAAAATGGCCCTTTGAATCTTTTGATTAATTAAACATTCATTCATTTTAACCCAGATTTTGAAAACAATTACTCCTCTTAATTTGGTACTCAAATTGTCCAATCCATCTATTCTACACCTATAAATAAACAGAAAAAATTCTTTTTTTCACCAATTCCTCTTTATGTTTCTTGTGAGTCATTTCAGCCCAACAAATCGCCAACAACGCCAATGAATGCCCAAGTACTTTCATGTTCTGCCCTCAACTTGAGATACCCGCCAGCATAATTAATCCTTCCTTTGCCTTGTATACCGACATGTCTTGATCTTTTTATCTAAAAGTAAGTGTAACAAAGTTTCACAAGCACAATACCTTCATCTTTCTATCAAGGATGTATTCCGGGAAGAAGAGGTACAGGTGGTTTAGGCTCTTTTATTTTCTCAACCAATACAGCTTGAGTGGTGAGAACTATACTAGCAATCGATACAGCATTTTGAAGTGCACATCTAGAAACTCTACAAGGGTCGATTACCCCTGCAGCCATAAGATCTTCATAGGTGTCGGTCATTGCATTATAACCATATTCCCAATCCAGTAATTTTATCTTTTCTATAACTACCTCACCATCAACCCCTGCATTCGCTGCTATCAGTTTTGCTGGAGCTTGCAGCGCCTGGAATCCATAAATCGACACAATTATTAGGTAGTTAAAGAGTCTAATAAATAGAATTTACAAAAGTACTGTTCATTATATGAATCACTATATTTACGCGTTTCATGGTCGGTTGGTATGGGAACGGGGTGAGATTATACCTTCCCGGTTCTTGGTTTGGGTGATTCCAATATAACTGGGAATCATAGGTCCATAAACTAAGGTATCACTCCGTTCCCTTAAGCCAAAACACACCCCATTACAGTTGTACCATCATTATCATTACCTAATTCCTATTCTATCAAACTAAACACCCCATAAAAGAAGCATAATAATAGTAATAGGTGAGACAATGGGAACATACAGATGCAATGATGCTGGCGCCACTTTCTTCATCTAGGTTTTCCAAGGACTTTTTGATGGACGGGACTTCATCCAAAAGATGAATGAAAGTAGCCCCACCACCAGGGACAATTCCCTCATCCATAGCTGCATATGTGGCGCTTTTTGCATCCTCAATTCGTAGCTTCCGATCTTCTAGTTCCGTCTCCGTATGTGCTCCAACCTATACCCATAAAATGCATTAACTAAAACCACATTTTAAGTAAGATACTTAAAGGACCCGAGAAACAAGCCTCAAAGTTGAAAGTCATTTTAACACATTATCAGTGGAATAAACTTACCCTGATAATAGCAACACCACCAGAGAGCTTAGCAATCCGTTCACTAAGCTTTTTAGAAAGATATGAACTATCTGATTCAGAAAGATCCTTCTTAATTTGTGATATTCTTGCTTGAATCTCAGCTTTCATAGATGGATCAGCAACAATAGTTGTGAAATTACTTGTTATTGTTACTTTGCGTGCGATACCAAGCTGATCAGAGGTTGCATCCAGAAGAGATAGACCCAGATCTCCAGCCAGATAATCAGCACCTGATTTCAATAGAACAATGTCAGCAGAAAGATTCCATATAATAAGATAGCAATACGTAATTGCAAAATGGTTGGGTGAATAGCAGGTCAAAATGGTAACTTTTAGTAGAGGTCCTTGACCCATATTGTTGGGTCAGAATAAAAGTATGAACTAATTGTTGGGGTATGACGAAAGTCACAAAAAGATTTTTTTTTGTGAAATTCTTTCCTTTAACTAAAGCCTTTTTCTGTAATTCTGTCCATATATTTCATATTCCACTTTTTTTTTTTTTTTTTTTGAACGGCAATTGTGGCTATATGGCCCCTAGCCCAGAAGGTGTAGCAAGCCCACACAACCAGGTTAAGTCCAGCCAAGAAGGCAATGGCACCCTTCCCTTTACACACGCAGAAGGAAACCCCTATCGCCCTAGACAAGACTTGAACTTGAGACCTTGCCTAGGAGGGTAAAACCTCCATACCGCTAGACCAGAAGGCCTTTGGTATTTCATATTCCACTTACGCCTACTCATATACGAAATACCGAACTGCAACTTTTATCAATGTCTCGGGTATTAAAAGGCAATAACTAGCTAAATCCTATGCATTGAGCAATAAATCAGAATAGAAGTGTCAAAATGAGCGGATCGGACAGTTGGGTGGTCACAAGCGGGTTTAGGTTAAATATGGTCACGTCTAGTATGGGTCAAAACAAGGCCAGCCAACCCGAGAGGTTGCCATTGTTTATAGATAATCAACACCTTAAGTTCTTAACTATGAATACTAAAACAATATTATTACCAAAATAATCTAAATCCGTGAATATAAGTATTAACAAAGTTGGCTTGCTTGCATTAGAAAAGAGAAATTAGCCAACTTTGATCCATTTGACCTGTTTCCCATATATAGCTACTAGATCTATTTGACCCGTTTGAGATAAACATAATACAAACTGACCCATTCACGTGGAGAGGTAAAAAATGACGACGTAGCAAATAATTACCTGTCATGATGGCAATATCTTGCAGTAAAGCTTTCTTTCTATCTCCAACACCAGGACATTTTACAACAGCAACCTTGAGTGTACCTTGATTTTTGTTAACTAATAACGTTTCCAGCACTGACATTGAGATATCTTCCGCAAAAATGAGCAAAGGGACACTTAGTTGAGTACTTTTTTCTAGCAAAGGAACAATCTCTTTCACACTTGATATCTTTTGATCAGTTATCAGGACTTTAGCATTTTCAAATTCCACAGATGAATTGTTCTCGTTTGTCACGAAATGAGGTGACATGTATCCTTTATCGATCTGTAGGAAAGCATTCCTGAGTAGACATTAAAATATAATAACTGAATCGTATATTATAAGATAAATATATAAAGTAGCACAATCACATAAGATGATAAAAAGGTCCAGATGTCAGGATCCTTTCAACAGTCAGCAAACTAAGCTAGTTCATGTATATTGCTCTTTCGCGTAACAATCACAACAATTTCCATTTTGGCCTCACGGAAATCACAACAATTCCTATTCGTGTAAAAAATCCAAAGTAATTATGACCATTTTACCTGATGTCATCATTGGAACTTAGAAATCCAGTTGAGATTGGTTCAAAAATTTTCCTTTTTTCTTATTATTAGTGAAAATCTTGATACACTGGACTGATATTAAACAAATTTCACAATTTACGCGCCTGGTCGCAGGACACAGGGACACAGGGTATATCAACATTTTGTATGAGCTACCTTCATTCCTTCTTCAACCATCACAGAAGTTTCACTTGATGAGGAAGATTCAATAGAAATTATCCCATCATGCCCGATCTTATCAATCGCTTCAGCAATTAAATTTCCAATAAATTCATCATTTCCGGCTGAAATGGAAGCTACGGCTGCACAGAAGAAACAAGCTTAGAGAGTCGCTTTGCGTGATTTAAAAAAGTATAAATAAATAAATAAAACTCAGTTTACCTTTGATATCATCGCTTTTTCTGACCGGAATCGCTTTACTCTTCAAAACTTTAATTAATTCTTTAACAGTCCTCTCCATTCCTTTCTTCAGAGAAATGGGATTCGCTCCAAATGCTACAGCCAATAATCCAGATTTAATCATTTCTCTTGCTAGAACAATTGCAGTGGTAGTACCGTCACCAGCTGAATCATTTGTTTTGGTTGCAACCTACAAAGAGAGAATATTTTACTATGCCCATTTCTTAGTCGAGTGTGGCCTGTGAGCATTTATGATTTAGTTAGCGTGAATACCTCTTGGATAAGCATTGCTCCTGCATTTTCAATTGAATCAGAAAGTTCAATGGCTTTAGCAATCGTGACACCATCATTGATAACTTTAAGTGATCCAGATTCAGAAAGAACAACATTTCGGCCTGTACAAACACCATAATGTTTAGGACTTTGATCTGAAAGTAATAACTTAAATTTCGTAACGGCAATAACAACAAAGCAGTATGTTTGAACATGTGCTGTTGAATGTCATTATCTTATTATTGCATTTTCATTTTTCACGTTGCAGATAATAATCAGTTTACAGTGTTAGTATAGTGAAACTGAATAGTTCTCTGGGGATCAAATAATCAGTGTTGAATAACTAAAATGCGAACAGATATGATAGAACGGATTTTATTATCTGATAACTTACACACAACTCCTAAATAATCAAAATTTGTCAGTCACTCAAACCGCTGATTATCACAATTCCGAAGTCTCACCATCAACAACTCCCCAAATACCTCCGCCAGGCGTCAGCCGATTTTACGCCCATTTTGTTACAGCTATTGATCTTATTTTTATCAGGTTTAACTGCTTGGAATAGCAGACATACACTATGTGCTCCAGTTAAAGCAACATAGTACGACAATTATCAATGATACAAACACACGTGCATTTTGCTACCAATCATAGCAGAATCAGCAAAATACGCTACTGTAACCCATTACTGATAAATTTTCGCCTACCTTGCTATACTCTTTTGTATTTTATTTCCTAAGCAAATAACGCCAGTTGTTATTCCATATCACATAATCACTTTTAACACACAATGCAACCACCCCCTAAAAACGTAACAAGTAAAAAAACTATATACCTTTGGGGCCTAGAGTAACAGAAACAGCGTCCGCCAGCTTATCAATCCCTGCAACCAAACCATCTCTACAGTCTTTATCAAAACAAACCCTCTTCGCACCCGCTTTCACCACAACCACTGTCCTCCTCCTCATCATCAAACTCTCTTTCCTTCTTAGAACCACCCCACCGCCACTTAACCCCTTCTTCCCCTACAAAAACCAACACAAATTCACACAAATGAAAAACCCACAAACTATAAGGGTTCTTTTTAAGTATACAAGAATATATAATCCAAATTAAAGATAAAGAGATAACATACATGAATTGAAGATGTTACAGGATGGAGAAAAGATGGATGAGATGATAATAGCGACGACCACATTTCGTTGCCGTTTTGTTAAAAAAATCGTCGGTAAATGGATTTAAGGAAATGAATTTTTGTTGGTGGGATTTGGGAGAGAGGTTTATAGAGGGTTTTTATTAGAAAGACAATGATAGTGTTTGGGTTAGTTTTGCTGCTTATCTTACCAGGTATTGGGGATGTTTGGTTTCTTGAATGGAATGATTATGTGGGTAATGGTGTGAAACCCATCTCTTTATGGGTTTGGAAAATCTTAATTAGTTTTGGGGCTTTGATTAGTAACGAAAGACGTATATAAACAAACTGAACGTTCAACGAACCGTTCGCCGATCGTCCGACGAAAAATTCGTTTATGTTTGTATTTTTAATAAATAAACGAACATGAACAAAAAATTTTGTCCGTTTAGTAAAATAAACGAATGTTAACAAAGGCTTCGTTCGTTCATTTACGTTCGTAAATGTTTGATTATGTCTGTTCGGTTCATTTATTTCGTTCGCTTACATTCGATTAATACTCTAAATGTTAAAAAAATAATAAACTAGATAATATTTTAAAATGTCTAATAATAATACATAATGATGATATAGATCGTCTAACGTAACAACTTTAGTTACATGGTCGTTTAGCCCGTTTACTTTTATATATCGCTGTTTACGTTCATTTATGTTCGTTCGAGTACGTTCGCTTAAGTTATATGAACGAACATAAACGAACATGAACAAGTTCAAATCTAAATAAATGAACATGAACAACAATTTTTGTTCGATTAGGCGTTCGCGTTCGTTTATTTGTTCGGCTAAAACTAAATAAACGAACATGAACACACCTTCACTCGCGTGCGTTCGGTTCGTTTACAGCCCTAATACCTTCGTTCCCATACTCTCTAATCTTTTTTATTTTTTTAGAACTGTTAGTAATTAGTGGATCGAATCATGCAATGATATTCAAGCAGTAAAATTTCTTCTTTGAACCATCGCTAGTTATATTAAAAAAATTATCCGCTTCGCCAGAGAGAACCCTTAGAAAAACCTCCCAAAAAACAACTTGGTGGCTAACAGAGCTAAGTCGGTTTATTCTATACTTTCAAATCTAACACCTCCTAAACAGTTTATTTAAACTTGTCTAGTTCTTAATCCGCTTTAATTTGAGTCAACGAATTAACAAATCGGTTTAACTTAAACCTAATCGGTTTAAAATTGATTTTTGGTTAAAAAATCTCTGTACAAACGGGTTCAAGCCAAATCGATTCATGAAACTTTTTGGTATGAAAAAAACAAACAAAATAAGAGATTGAAATGTTTGTTTTTTATTACTCTTTCCGTTCTAAAATTATTATCGCTCGACACGATTTAAAAAATACATTTATTATATTATTCTCTCTTTTACTTTTTGAAAGAATAACCATTTTACTATTAGCTAATTAATTTTTTTTTCTTTTAAATTTTATAATTCTAATTTCAAAGGGTAATATATAAACTTGATTAAACTTTTTTTTTTCTATTGTTAGTATTGAACAATTAAATTAGAAGATTTTATAAAAGAAACATGAATAATAATAATAGTAGAACAATATTAGGACTGAGGGAGTATTAACTATTGGTATCCTTTATATTATGAATTTTCATTCAAATATAAAAATGAAGCTAGTTTCATGACGAGTTTCTCCTTTTGTGACCGAGAGGTGTTTCGGTAAACAAAATGGAAAGTGTAATGATGAAACAATTGCGTACTGATCCAAACCGATCAACGGAGTAGTATTAGATATGCCATTCAAAGAGACTTAACATGATTTTTATAGAACGGCGGAAGTTCCTATTTGAATTCAGGCAAATTCTCAGAACTAATTTACTTAAGATCTTTGCAGACAAAAGCCGAAAAAAAAATCAAAAACTGAAGCTATCATGTCGGAATCAGCATAACACACGTGAATATCAAGTGTGTTTAGTGAAGTTATTGACAGAAGCAAGTTCCCTATGTAAAATTCAAAATTTCAAGCAAGAACCTCAATTGCCAAAACCCAAACACGAACCACAAAACATAACCAAAAAAAGACAATAACAAGTTGAATGTCACATGAAGATACATAAACAAAAACAAACATTTGTCAATTGACATACATCTTTGACTCTAGTGACTATCTTCTTCCTCACAGAACTTTGTATACTGTTCAGAGTCCATCAGAGAGTTTGCCTCATTGGCGTCACTCACCTCCACCTTTATGATCCAACCATTCTCATAGGGGCTCCCGTTAACCTGGAAATGTTGAAATATCTTATCAGCTAGCAAACTAATGAATTAGAATGGTAGAGTTGGCTAGAAGGACCAGTAAAGTTTGACTATCTGGGTCAAAAACTTGACTAAGACTTCCCATATTGTTCTCGTCTCATCGATACTTTTTGAAATATATGGAACTTAAATGAATCAGATAAAAATTCATCGCAGTAATTTACAGAGATAGAAACTAAATGTGCTGGATCAACAACTTCCATACTAATTATAGCATTAAATCACTAATAACTATGAGAAGTAACAAATTTGACTTTTTGGTACTGGTCAAACAAGTTCTAGGTCGCCCAATGTCTATATTAGTACATACAGCCTCATAAATTGTTTATTTCAAAAGATTAGAATTATTATAGTAATAATAATACTGTTATTGTTCGGCCGTGGTTGATCTTTTAACATATCTAGTTAGCCTTCCAAAAAAATAATATGGTTTTTGTAATCGCATGTATTGCATTAACCTACTATTTTTTAAAAAGAACTAGGCATGAGTAAATATGTTTGTGAGTTTCAATCACCCCATTTCTAGGATACTGAAAATGATCAGTTCAACACGGATCCATTTTGACCCGTTGGCGTTACCCAACCCACCCGGCTTGCAACATGTTGCAGATTACATGAATCATGTGCCAAAAATGAGCCTTAGACAGCTTACCAAGCCAGGAGAGCTAGTGAGCTCCTCATTGACTTCAACAACCTTCCCGGAAACAGGGGAGTTGATATCACTAGTGGCCTTAACACTCTCGACTGCACCAAAACTGCAACCTTGAGTTACAGCAGTTCCAATCTCTGGCAGTTCAACATATACCACATCTCCTAAGTGATCTTGGGCATGGTCTGTGATACCAACAGTGGCAGAGTTACCATTGACCTTGACCCATTCATGAGAGTCGGCATACTTCAAATCCTTCACAACTAAAGATATCGCAAAAAGTAAAAAAGTTAATTTACTACAGAGTATTCAAAAGACGACACATATGTGTAGGATGGACCATAAGGATGTAAAATAAATAATTTAGTATGTCATTTTACATTCACCCTTTTCATTATACATTTATACGGGTCGCAATCATACATTTCATCATACACTTTTACTTAACATACATGATACAACCAAACCAAATGGAACAGTATATAAATATCGGAAACCTAACTTTCATGCTTTGTGAATCCAATTCTATTTTGCCAACTTGATAACTATCCTGCCAACAAATAAACTGAAAACACAAAACTATATATCTATCCTAGTTCAAATCATTTAAATGATTATATATTGATTCTGATTCTAAACGTCAGAATAACCACGTAGGAAACTTAAATCCAAACACCGGCTAAGCAGATCAAATTCGTAATGTTTGTCAACCTAACACAAAATCACACGGATCAAATTCTAGTTTAAATATTTCAATATCAAAATCAATAAACAGGAGTAGACTATATAAACATTATAAAATTAACACCAAGTGAGGATTCATTCACAAAGAAAAATAAAAAACATATCAAATAACAGAGATCCATTAATACCAACAAGTATTTATAAAAGATGATGATCCAACATCATTTCTATATAATATATAGACAAAAATAAAGGTGACGACAAGGGTAGGTGATGTTAATTACCAGAAGCAAAACCCCTGTTGAAAGTAGTGATCTTAAGGTACGATGCAGCTTTTGTTGCCCACATTAATCTTGATCCCATCGACGCCTCTTTTTTTTTCGGTCGAATGATTCACCAACCAACAAGAACGTATTTCGATATAAAAATGTTTTGTTGGGTGTGTGAGTGTGTTGTGCACTTTCTTCACCAACTTTGTTTTTTTCTTTTTAAGTAAGGGTTGGTGGCAAATAAAAGTGTTATGTTACAACCATAAACTTTCATTAAAACTTTTATAAAATGATAATATCATTTTATTTGTAAAGGCATAAAAGAGAATTTATAAGTAAATTTGAATATGTAATAATACATGACAACTCATTTTATAAAAGTTTTGTGAAAGTTTATTTATGATTATAACATTTCTTTAAATAAAAATGATAAAAAAAAGAATAAATTACATCATTAGTCCCGAGATAGGTTGTACATTTGATCCTCAAATCTAGGGTTACACGCCTCGAGTTTCAAACGTAACGTATTTCACTCTTTCAAAGTTAAAAACGTAACCGTCGCTACTTATACATGATGTATATATTCGTAATTAAAAGGTTTGTATAATTTTTTTTCTTTAACTCCTGCTTTTTTTTGTTCATTATAAGTTCACTTCCTTATGACCGCCTAATTCTCCATACTCTTTCTATAACTATAATTTTTAAGAGTTGTGGTTGGATTACAAAATCTGTGTAAAGTTTGTCAAGATTAACGGGTAACACAATGGTTTTAACATTGTGAAGAATGAGGAAAAAAATAAAGAAATCATACGATAGAACAACTAAATAATGAATGCAAGATAATAACTTGAAATCCTATTACTTCGAGTTATATTGTATAAAACTATAAGCTAATTGTTATTTACTAGTTCTATTGTCGATTTACTAAGCTAATTTTTTTGTTGTGCTTATTTTTGTTTCAGAGTATGCACTATTACTTTGTACGTAACTTTAATATGATTATAATAGATGTGTTCTATTTTTGGTATGAATGTATCCTTCTTATCATGGTTAGTTGTAAATGAGCTTTAGGTTTTATCTTCGGCTCAAGCTTTTATTTTGTATCTTATATATGTTGTACTAGCTTAAAGACCCGTCTAACGTCGGGTATAATTTAATGAACAGGTTTTGGTAATATATGAAAATATAATAGCAAATAACATGAATTATTCGATAAGCGTTTAACTTTGTATGAACCGTCACAATAGAGTTTCATGCACTTTGCTCTTCAACCTGACCTATGTGAGAGCAAGTAAATCGAAGAAACAATGCTCATTCCGTGAATACCTAAAAGTTGAATGAAAGGGTAATTAAAAGGAAATCATGAAAAATAATTTAGATGTATTTAGAAATTACAAAATATCGATAAATCATATAGTACATATCATTAAAACCTTGTTCATAAACCTTGTAACACTTCTTTGTATACCACATTTATAACCATTTTAGATACGTTCTCATCCTAATCACAAACTACAACCTTAATCTTTTCTTGCTTATCACTCTTGAAATCGATAAACATGTGAGTTTGAAACAATTATAATAATAAACGTTTTAGCTTGTTAAGAATCACAACACCCGCATTGGCTCAGTATTTTTTCTTAAAAAAATATTTACAAAATAAGTTAATTCCCTATGTGCATGCATCATGTTTACTTTGATCTAAAAACAGAACTTCATGCCTACAAACTGATTAGTTCAAACCATCTAATGTAGTATAGATTGTTACCATATCAATTAGAGAGAAACTAACAACAGGTATAAGAACATGTTCCCTCCTATAGTACTTACATGTAAGCTTCCCTCGTTCTTCTTGTCCCACCACCACCGTCAGCATCCTTTTAACATTCGTCTTCACTACAAACCGCAACCTACAAACATTTTGGTTAAATACTTTCTCTCATCATTCAACTTTTTAGAAGGCCAATATCGCATTAATGTATTTAACTATTCATTATATTTTTCACTAGTTGCCTAAAACCACACAAAGCCATATGTAACAAAAACCCACATTTGTATTACCAAAAGGATCTCAGGTGATGGTTCAAAAGTGCTAAAGCTGGTGTTGTACAAATTATGTATTACATGTGCTATAAGTACCACACACTTAAGTATTGTACTTATATAAGCCTATAAGCTTAATCCCATGTGATGTTCTTTGTATCAACACTTGTGATAATAGCATGACAATATATTTCTCGAAAAACATACTTCTCGAAATATATCAGGGTACGTATTAATGCAAACGACACGACTTAAGATATATAATGGAACATTATTATAAAAATATAATTCTTATAGATCACATGTGACACGCTTCGACCAGTGTAGTCTTTTTTTTCATCGCATTTGTATTTCTCAACATTTTCTATTCCTTATCGAACACTACCGATTTTGACCTGTTACCTCACTTGCATATTTCATTACCTCTAGTAAAATTATATGTCATATATGAGAGCTTACAATTTTCTCTTTGTCCTCTTGCCCTAAGGGTATCCAAAAGAAAAATTGAAGTCGGTTAGCCCAGCTCATTCATGTCTTTCCAGTCCGTACTTAAAACACGACATGTTTGAGTTTGAACCCATTTTGACTGTTACCCTAGCTACCTGACCCGCCTATTGTACACCTATAATCACAATAGATCTTAATTACGAAAATAAAACCAATATACAAACACACAAGTAAGAAGAACATTCAATTAGCTCACAAACAATACCTTCATTAAAAAAAATATGTTGTAAAATGACCCTTTTGGCGCATCCCTTTTGGCGCATCTATACTATATATTGTTTTAGCGCACTAAAAATAATATGTTATTTTCTAAAATACTTTTAGATTATATTATGTTGTAGTCCTTTGAAGTATAGTTCCACGCGAACAGTTGGCAATACTACACAATACTACTACGCAGTGTATCAAACTATAAGATACTTACCACAATCTGAAACACAATATAGACACTTTTAACTTGAAAGCACTTATTTCAAATCAACAAATAGGCATGATCCAAACATAATAATTAAAAAGGCATGTAGAGACTTCATGTTTCATATCAAATCATATTCAAGCATCCAATTATATTTAATAACTATATTGAGGCCTTGCTACAACTCTTTAACTTGAAAGCATTTGATTTCAAATGTGTTGTTTTTATAACTAACAATGTTTAGATGGGGGACACTTTATAAGCATCGAAATTCATATTCATTCCACAGAGCTGCATCACATTTGCGAGAATGACTTCCAACTTACTACCATGTCAGCCATGAACCTATTGTTAAAAACATAAAAAAACCAACATATTTGATAATAAACCAAAAATGATTGATATTTACACTAACCATCCATAATTGCATTATTTAGTATTGTATAAACATTATCATTAACATGTAATAAACCATAAGTATCACCGATTTCCAAATAACATAAGGCTAAGTTCTTGGTCCACGACTATTTATAGCAAAAATTCACTAATGTGTATCCAAATAGTATAAGGTTGTGGTCCTTGCCACAAAGCGCAACCATCTAAAGAACGTGGATCCATCAGATTCTTTAATGGTAGTTGAGTAGTCAAGATGAAATTTTGATTGCCATTCTTTTACATCACATGGTTATTGAGGTGGGTATAGATACGCTTTAATAACGAAAATCTCACGTTTACGATGAGTTTTAATAATAAGCGCTTTTAGAATGTTCATTACTCGAGCCGCATACAGCCAAATGATCCATCATCCGTAAAAAATAAAGTCAACTAATTAGTACTTATTTTAATTTTCCACTTAGAAGTTAAAATTCAGGTTGAATAAATGCACTTAGAAGTTAGAATTCATAAACCTGAGAGTTGTAACAGGGCCTCAATATTGTGTGTTTAAACAAACATAGTTGACGGTAAAAATATATTCACATGCTAAAAAAAATTGCGACACCCCCCCCCCCCCCTTTGCATCCGCCTTTTATGATGTAGTCTCTATAACCTCGTAGATGCAAAACCATTTAAAAGGGTCATAAAAATTTAAATGTGATGTTATAAAGTTATGATACACCAACTTTCATAGACTTATTTTTCGGTAAAGTCTTCGGTGTATATACTCATACTGATTTATTTTTACATAAAAACTGATCGATAAATACCCTAGAGTATTATCACTCGCTTTAAGGACATGTACAGACCGTACTGACACTTTAACTAACACGATAAAAATAAAGATAAGCTAACATACCAAACTCTTTAAAAAATGTATGGATTTTTTACCCGATCTAATTAACACCATCAGGAGTCAGGACTATGATGTGCGGCTCCAACAGCATTGCTAAGACTTATAATCAAGATCCTTCGGCCCAACCAAGCTGTTATGGTTACAACAAAGTAGAAAATCCCGTAAATTAACTAACGTGTGGCCACTATGGTAACATACCTTAAGTTATGTACCTGCCTAAACATAAATCAGGGAATGTGATAATCCTGTAAATGTGAAGTAGAAAATGCCTATGTTCATGTGGCGTCGCTCTGCAAATGACTACCAACACCATTAGTTGCAAGCCTGTATCAACATCTGCATTTTATGACAGCCATAACGGATTCCATTTGTTGCACCATTAGAACTGTTTTTGAGTAAATGCAAGATGGTATTGAGAATTAGGTAAATAATTTTTCAAAGATCACATGCATAAACCCAAAACCTATTTCGAAGAACCATAAACATGTTCACATTGCAAGTTAAGCATGACAAACCATATAGCATGCATAAATCAAATAAAATAAATTAAAAATATTCTCAGTTTTCAAATTATAAAGAAATTTACCTTCATCAACAACAATGTGAGTTATACATTTTCTAACCGATATCTCTTCAGACTTCTGCATCACGAAATCCCATATAAATAAAAAAGAACAGAGATTAACTTTAAAAGTTCAAATAAAGTGCTTAGGTGAAAGACTACCTTATTAAGTGTGTCGAGAAGATGAAATATAACCATGCGCCAAGTATAAAAACCTGCACAATTAAACAAATGAACTCAAAACAAAACATAATTAAACAAAAGTGACTCATATATTAAATTTGTTCCTAATACATCAAGGAGACTTCCGTCAAAAAAAAATTCTTGTTCTGGCAAAACATAGTTAGGATCGAAACAATATATAAGTTTATATAAGTAACGTCATAAAAAAAGCTTATAAAGACATAGTTGAAACCTAAACGTAGAGATGATTTCGAACCGGAGACGATTTTAAATCGATGGAACTATTTTTTATATGCGGAATGATTTAAATTGAAACTGAAATATTGAATTTGAATTGAGAGAATTTGCAATCAATAACCAAATTTAATAGTTGACAAAAATAATAACGCGTTTGTTTTTAAAAAAATGATCAAACAGTTTTTTTAGAACATTTAAATATGGTAAGATTTTGTATTTTTAATTTTTTTAGTGCAAGGCATTTTTTTTACAAAATAAATCGTGTTTTTTTTGTAAATAGTGTTTTAATTTTTATAAATAAATAATTGATTTAAAGTTTTTTGTATTGTAAGTTTTTATTTGCGAATAATTCTTATTACAAACTTTGAACATTGGTTGTTTAAAAAATTTCTTATAAAATTTTTACATTGGGTGTTTAAAATTTACCTTTTTTCATAAACTTCCTTAAACCCCTACTTTGAATTATACGTTTTAAATATATGTTAAAACTTTCTAAAATAAAATTAATCTTTAATCTCAAACATCGTTATCAAATATTTGAGGAAAAGAAAAGTGTCTGGATTATTTCAAAATAATGGTGAAAAAATGGAAGTTTATTATGGAAATACATTGATGACAGTTTTAATGTTTTAGCTTTAGAGGTTTGTACATTTAGATTAATTAAGGAAGGTTTTTTAATGTTTCAAGCTTAATGTGCTTGTAATTTATTTTGGTTTATTAGTTAAAATAGATGTTTTGTGGAGATAATCAAGGAATCAATTACCCTTCAACATGGTAATCAGAGAAAATACAATTCTTCCCAAAAATCATCCAAAAAATAAGTTTTTGTCAACCTTCTCCGTAAAAGTTCTCTAACATTTCCACGTCTCACCTTTTATGAATTTCTTTTGCTTATTTTAAACTTTAAATCAAGAGTGGGCCTCACCTTATAATAATAACTAGTAGTAACTCTGATTTACTTTTGTCGTCATTTATGTTTAATGGCTTATGGTAGTACAAGAACGACCATCAATAACTATAAGAGAGCTGGGAGTCGTTGGCACGAGAAGTTGGTGCCAAAGCCGCCATGTAGGATTTTGGGGCTTTAGCACCATATTTATGGGGAGTGGTTGGCATGAGAAAAAGTGGTACCAAAGGGGTATACTGGGCCCACAAATACTCCCCTTTATTACTAAAAAAAGTGAAAAACCTTTGGCGTTGGCTGGTGGGGTTGGCGCGAGACCCGTTGGCGCCAAGCCGGTACGGTGCGCCAATGAAAGCTTGGTGCCAAGAGCTTAACAACCAAGGTTGGCGCCCTTGTTCCCCTTGCTCTAAGGGTACTCACAATGGGTAAAGCTATGAAAAGCTTTTTACCATGCTAAAAAGTGTTTTGCAAGTGTTTTTACCATTGTGAGAAAAGCATTTTGTAAAACTTTTTAACAAAAGCTTGGTATCCTTCAGTCTTTTAGAAAAGCTCTAGTTATTAAATAGATGATGCATTCATGGCAATAAATGCACAAGTATTTCAATAACTTGTGCATTGTAGATACTCTAATAAACCTATCCAATATTTTGTGTGGACCTCACATCATAATTTTCCACGAAATAACGAAATTCCTCAATTTCGATCACCGACTTTGACGTCCGGTTAATTTACGAATCCCATACTTAATCAAGCTTAGTTATCAACACATGTCCAACATGCGCTAATGACCCAACAGGCCGTTTTGACTCCTATGACTTACACGCGCCAAGCTTCGCAACTTGTCCAACAACCGCAAGTCTTTTACTCGGCACAACAATAGATACAATCCACCCAACAACAACTGGTATATCAAGGTCAACCCACTCCACACTCTAACAATCATAGCATTCTCCGTGTGGCTCCCGCTCTTAACCCGTCTCCGGCGACCTCCTTACCTAGTGCGTTTAGCGCCATGACATCGTAGGACCCGACTTGGCACATGAATATAGATGCTTCATCTCATTTAAATTTTAATGCAGATAATTTAAGTACCATTTTTATTAACGCTTATTTCCATATGTTCACGTTGGTGACAAAAAATCTATTCATGTCATCAACACCAGGCATAACATTAATCCTTCTATTTATCGCTTCCTTCATCTTCATAATGTCATCTTACCTCCAATATAATTAAAAACTCATTTTTATCCGTCAGTTTACTAGGGACAATGATTGTACTATAGATTTCATGCGTTTGGCTTTTCTGCGAAGGATTTCTTGACTCCGCATATCTTCCTTAGATGTGTCAGCTCGGGTATTTTCTATCTAGTTACCAAGTCGTTAACTTCCCCTACTACTTTCCTCTCAATAAGTACTTCCACGTGGCACCAACGCCTCGATCATCTGGGTGGTAAAGTGCTATGCTCCCTTATTTTCGTCAATCTATTTCATGTAATAAAGAAAAGTCTACATATATTGGTCATGTGTGCCAACTTGGAAAACATGTGAAGCCCCCTTTTCATAGTTCGGATTATTTGTTTAACATTGCTTTGATATTATTCATTCTTATTTCTTTATCATTTCTCTTACCATCTATGGATACATCCCCTTAGTTCTAAATCTGACATGTTTGATAATTTTTGCATTTTAGTAATTATGTCAAAAATCAATTTGAATGTGAAATAGAAAACTTCCAATGTGATCATCGTGGTGAGTTCTACAATAACCGACTCCACACTCTTTTTGCCAAAAATGGTATTCAAGTTAGATTATCTTGCCCAAGAACTTCCCAACAAAATTGCAAGGTGGAACGAATGATATGAACAATCAATAATATCACTTGTACTCTTTTATTTCAAGCACACCTTCCCCCTGCCTATTGGGTCGAAGCTATGCATATGGCCACCTATCTCTCAAAACTTCTACCCTCCACGGATGATATTATGGCGATTCACAATGAAATACCATTCATCTGTATTTTCAACCAACCACCCAATTACTTTCGGCCTTTCGCCAACACATGTGTTTGGTGTCTATGTTACACTCACCTTTACCCCCCCCCCCTAATAACTTTTCCTACGGGCCACTCCATGTATATTTTTACGTTATTTCACCTATCATCGTGGTTTTCAATGCCTTAACCTCGAGACAGACAAAATCATCCTCTATAGAGATGTCACTTTCGACAAAGCACAATCCCAATACAAATCTATGACACCTTCCTCGCCACCTTCTTATACCTTCCTAGATACCCCACCCTACCTTATCCTTACTTCACTTGCGTCTGAAGTTACCACCACTACCAATACATCCGCACCATTAACTCATTCAAATGCTCCACGGCCAAATCCAAGCTAGCAACCAACAAACCTTTATCCTACATCTACAACCTAAACTTTTAATCACCAAAACCCAACAACAATGACCCAAACTCACCCCAACCAACACGACCTAACTTCACCAAGCCCAAGTTTCCTCACCAACCATTCCACTAGTCACAAACCACCCAACCCACAAACCTAAACCCAAAATATTCCATTACCAACACCCATATTCGATCCACCAAATCCAGTTAATGAACCATCCTACACTCATCTTATGATCACAAGATCACAACCAGGTATTCTCAAACCTATTGATCGTTTGTCTCTAAATACTTTCTCGATCTCTCCTATTCTTAAAAATCCGTCTAAACCCTTAAAAGATCCCTAGGTGGTGTAATGCTATGTATGATGAGTATAATGCGTTGGTTAAAAATGGCACTTAATTACTTGTACCAAGGCCCGCAAGTGTTAATGTGGTTCGAGCTATGTGGTTACTTAAGTATACGTTTCATGTTGACGGGACTTTGAGCCGTTATAAGTCTCATTTGGTTGCTAACGCTAGTAGTCAACAACTTGGTGTTGATTTTGATGAGAAATTTAGCCTGATTGTCAAACCAGCCACTATTCGCACATCTCTTAGCCTTACTATGTCTCAAAAGTGGTCATTCACCAACTTGATATTAAGAATGCTTTTCTTAACGATGATTTATCCGAGACTATCTACATGCATCAGCCACTCGGTTTTGTTGATGTTAGGTTCCCTAACTATGTATGTCGTTTGTAAAGATCTTTATATTGTCTCAAACAGCCACCTTGTGCTTGCATTCAGCATTTTGCAAGTTATGCCACTCGAGTTGGATTTTCTTATAGTCTTTGCGATTCTTCGTTGCTCATAGGTTCTCAGGGTGCTTACTTGCTAATATATGTGGATGATATTATTCTCACTGCTTCCTCTCCATCTATGCTTCAACAGATTATGGACTCTTTACATGAAGAGTTTGACATGACAGATCTTGAGGCGCTTAATTATTTCTAGGCATCTATGTTGTTTGTCATTATACAAGATTTTTTGTGTCTAAGAAGAAGTATGTTCTTCAACTCCTTGAGCGTGCTCATATGGTTCACTGTAACCCTTCTCGGAGGCTAGTTGACACTGAGACTAAACTGGGTCTGGATGGTGTTCTTGTTTAGGATCCCACTTTATATTGCAACCTTGCATGATGTCTCACCTTTACTAACCCAAATTTGTCTCATGTAGTTTAGTAGATATGTCTCTATGTGCATTATCCAAGGGAACCACATTTTGTTGCTCGAACGTGTCTTGCGCTATGTTAAGGGTACATTGGATCTTGGTCTCCACTTGTATGCTTAGGCTACTGCATCTTTAGTTGGTTATACTAATACTGATTGGGCGGGACGCCCTTCTACTCACATGTATACCTCAAGTTATTGTGTATTTTTTTGGTGATAAGTAAACAACAACACACCATCTCTTGCTCGAGTGCCAAACCAGAATACTGAGTTGCTACTAACATTGTCGCTGAAACTACATGGGTTTGAAACCTTCTTCGTGAGCTACAATCTCCTCTTTTGAATGCCACTTTAGTTTAGTGTGATAACGTTAGAGTTGTTTATATGTTTTTTGACCTTGTTCAACGTCAACGAATAAAACATATTGAGATTAATATTAGTTTTGTACATGATGTGGTTAAAATTTGTCATGTTAGAGTTCTTCATGTTCCATCTCGTTTTTAGTATGCCAATATCTTCACCAAAGACCTTCCATCAGATTTGTTTGAAGACTTACGCTCCAGTTTAAGCGTTCGTCCACCTCTCGCTCAAACTGCAGCGGTATATTAGTCTGTATATATATTCTTTTAGTATGACCATAATAGGTGTGACCTATTCTTGTTATGATTATATTCTCCTTATGATGATTAGTTGTAGATGAGTTGTATGTTTTATCTTGTACTTAAACCAATGAGAATGTAATTATACATAGTCTCATCGTCCAAATCAGGTTTAAAATGCATTAAAATATCATAAAATACCTTGAAATATGCTTGTGTTTATTCATTGTGTATTTTAGGTACGAATATCATAAAAAAGACAAAAGATCATAAAGATACAAGCAAAAACGAACACGAGAATTGAAGCCGCACAAAGAACCGGACCCGAATGATGAATTTCTAAGAAAGTCCTTGAAGAATTGAAGATGTACAAGAATGGTCCCTCAACTTTGAAGAAATGACACTTTACACCCTTGTAAATCTCAAAATACAAGTTTGGTCCCTAATGTTTTTCCATTATACAAGAAAGACTCTTGAAGTTCAAGACAATGTAAAAACAAGCCCTTGTTCCTTAATTATCGACTACAAGGACTGCTTGTGTAATTATGCCAAAGATAAAAACAAAGCAAAACTGCCCTAAGTTCGTTTTGTAAAGTTTAGGAGAAATATGACAAGTGCATGAAATATGAGGGATGATAACCATGAAAAATAAACCCATTTAACCTTTCAAACCATACCAAACCCGACCCTTAACCCACCAATCCCAAAACCCAAAACCATTACCCAGCCCACTCCCTTACCGGTTTTATTTAAATAGATCAAACGGTCAACCATGTTTAAACCCAAAACACACGCTAAACACCAAATCTTTACCCCTTATGGATTAAAGCCAACTGTTTACCCCTTTCCTTTCCCCACAAACCCTAATTTTATGCTACTTAAAGACAAAGGGATATGGACCCATCTTGTGCAAATCTGCGATTGCACCCCACGCGACCACAACTACACTCTTACTTTTCCCTCTACTTTACCCATAAGCCCCCGCGTGACCTCCCCTGCCCTACAACTTTGCTAAAGAACAAAAATTGAACAGAGGATCAATGGCACAAACCCATTCTTTGACTTCCATAACTTATTCAATGGATGAGATCAACTTGGGCACAACTGTATCATCACAAGTTTGCCAGATTATCACATGGGTGATTGAAATTCATAAAGCAACGGGTCAAATAGGGGAATCAAAGAATCAAGATAGCATCTTCCAAGGGGATTATAGGCAGATCATACATTAGGGTTTTTGAGCTTTCTAAAATCATTGTAGCCTATAAAAGGAACCTTAGGATTTTATTTAAGTTTTTGTTCTCAGATTTTTGATAAAGTGTGTAATTCCTTTTCTAGTTAATGAAAAGTTGGTATCCTTTTAAAATCTGAGTTCCATTATCTTATTGGTTGTTTGAAAGTTATATTTGAATTCATGTTTCATTTTTTCTAAGTTGTTAAAGTTTGGTTTAAGTTTTCAAAAGGTTCAGAGATTAAGTAACAAAAGGCTCAAGCAGTTTGGTTTATTTGGGTAGGACCATGATCATAGCTCACTGATATTAAAATATCAAGGAGTTGTGAGTGTTCAAACTTGGGTAACCACTCTTGTGGGGTTGCTTAGTTCACTTAATATGTCTTTAAAAAGTTTTTCTGAAGTTTCTTTGTCACTTGTTTTCCTTTGCTTATATTTACTACTAACCTACTCACGGCCTTCATAAGCTACACCATAATCTAGTTCATTCCTAGCTTTTGGTTAGTTTTGAGAGGTTTGAATTTGTTTTTTTTTTTGTGTTGTGATTCATCAAAACAGGCCTCACAAGTGCTTGGCTCTTCCATTGAGCCATCAAAAAGCACTCACCATCTTTTTTATAAGTCAAAGACACCCATAATCTTGTATTCAGCTGTTGAATAAGCTTAGGGGAGCATTGCTGACCCCTATTGGATGTAAATAAGGTAGGTGCACCTTCCATCCTTCTTTTTACTTTTCTTGTTGTAAACTACATGCTAAGTGATTTTGTGAAATTGCTTTGGATCTGAGTTTTTGTTTCCTGAACCTGTTTAATAGTTCATATTAGATCTAGAGTAGTTGTTATATGGTCTTATAATAGTGTTATAAAGTGTTTTGCCTTGATAAAAATTGAAATCAAGAGTTAACACAGTGTTTGGTATGCTATAGGTTTAGGGATCCAAGCTTATGGATCTTTGGTGTCTGCTCATGTTC
This sequence comes from Glebionis coronaria, assembly GCA_025667525.1. NCBI lineage: Eukaryota > Viridiplantae > Streptophyta > Magnoliopsida > Asterales > Asteraceae > Glebionis > Glebionis coronaria. Next base: position 276,329,966 of record CM046874.1, read on the forward strand.
ACTTAGTCTAGTATAGTTGAGTTTTGCCATAAAAACCTAGGGTTTAGTTAAAACTTTTAAAGTTGCATAGTTTTGTGAGAATCTATCATTGTTCAAGTTATTGAGTTCTGTGTATTAAAATATGATGTATGCTTTGTAAAAAGATGTATGTTCATGTTTGAATGTCTGCTGTAATTTTTTGTGTTCTTTGACTGAGGTTTTGTACACAATTACTTGCTAAAAGTTTATAAATAGTCAAAACCACCAGACAGTGAATTGGGGTTGTTAATCTTGGATTTAGTTGGTAAAATTTGGTAGACATATAAGTTTAGGTGTCATCTAAGTCTGATAATAATTGGTTTTCAGTTTTGAAGCTTTTTCGTAGCTTATTGTCAAGTTGAATTTCATTAAAAAAAGGGATCACGTGCATTTGTCTCAGGAGCACTATTTTAGTTTTGCAAGATATCTGACAAAGGAATTTTGTTCCCTGTCAGATATCGACCAATAGGGCTTTGACTGTGCTTATTCTAGTTTCTTATCTGTGTGATTTGGAGCTTATTGTGGTTATTTTTTTATTGCTTTTTACTTGTTTGTGACTCCCAATAAGCCACAACTTATTAGGGTGCCTTGTGTTCCAATAATTTTTTTAGGAAAAAAGCAATGGTCTGGTTTCGATCACGGGACCCCTTGATGGGGGAGTGTAGGTGATATCAAGCGTGTCATGCTTGTTATTTGGTAAACGTTTGCATGATTTAGTACTTAACACGTAATAAAAATAGTTAAACTGTTTTAAATTTTTTTGAAAAATACTTTTTAATGTTAGAATAATATTTTTAAGGTTTACAAGTTATAAAATCTTTGTTGGGACTTTTAGTTAATTATTTTTTATTTTAGGTCTTTTATAAAAATTTAAAATTAAATAAAAAGTGCAAAAAAGGTTTGTTTATTTTTCAACCTTCCTTATATTATTTAGGATTTTTTGGTGATTTTTAATAATTTTTAGGAAAGTTTTAGTTTTTACCCTCGTTTTGCGTGAAAGCGCGTTTTTCGTTTTAGTGCATTTTTAGCGTAATCCGTCGTTTTCTTTCCATTTTCTTTTCTTCTTTCAAGCTCTTAATTAATCTAAAACATTTGAATTGACACAAAACACCTTTACCTCCTTGGAGAACGAACTCATTTGTCGGATTTTATGTTTTCCTAAACGTATTATCTAATACTTACCGTTTTTACGCCTTTTTTCTAAAGGCTATAATTTACTATCAATCAATTTTTGGCGCCGTTGTCGGAGAGGTTTGTTGTGTCCAATTTGGAAGTTTTGTTTTTATTATTAACCATAATAATATAATTATGTAATTAGAACTCTAATCACACGTATTATCGTTGTTTTATCGCTTTTGGTGAATATTATTACTATATTGTATTGCGTAGCACAATAAATTCAAAATATCTCCAAACAAGCGTGAAAACGCACCCCCATAGTTAGCGTTCCGGTAATTATTGGGTGTATCAATTTCTAACAAAAGAAAGGAAAAACAGATAAATACTTTTACGAAGCTTAATCTCGATTTGTACAAACTATAAGGTGGGTATAAGGCGGTTGTATTTCACGACCTAAAAGAAAAAGGCTCTTAAGTGCTTCGAGGCGCCTCGTTTCCTCTGCTTGCATGTGTGTACTTTGAAAGAGAAGGCTAATTAAAGGTTTGCCACCCAAAGTATGATTACATATCAATTATATTTTGATTTAAAATTAGTGAACCCTCTTAAACGTTTTGGTGTTCCGCCAATGTTTTAATGTCAACGAAGGTTTTCACTTCACGTGATTACTTTCAATCCTTGTGGTTTCTCTAATCAAGAGTTTTATTCGAGGAGATATTTTTGTAGATTTTTTATCTATGTAATTCACGAGAAAATTCCAAAAAAGTAAAAAAACAATCAAAAACACAAAAAAATGGAAAAACAAAAATACCAAAAAGAATCTTCTTTGCTACCCCCCAATTTCTACGTTATGTTTATGCTAACTCGTTCACAAGTGAAACGTAATCGTAGACGTCGTCAACGAAGGGAAGGAAACCCCAATTCCTAACAACGTTGAGAATCCTCCAATCGTCGAACCCGTTGTAGAACAAGTAGTCACCATGGCTAATCGTCGTATGATGGATTTGCTTCAAGCACTCACCGAGGGTTATGGAGAAGCGATAGTTATTCCGGATATCCTTGCGGAAAACTTCGAGATTAAGACGGGTTTGTTGTCGATGCTTCAAGCTAACCAATTTTGTGGTCACGAGAAGGACAACCTGCATAATCACGTTAGGATTTTAACCGTCTTACCGCGACTAGCAAGTTTAGATGTGCCTCATGAGGCGATTAAGATGATGTTATTTCTGTATTCTTTAGAGGAAACCGCTAAAATTTGGTTAGAGAAAGAGCCACCAAATTCTATTTTGACGTGGAAGGATCTCGTGTCCAAATTTGTGAATCTGTTTTTCCCTCCCTCTAAGCCTACGCATTTAAAAAACAAAATTTCAAAGTTTTCACAAAAACATAATGAGAGTTTTTCAATGGATTAGGATCGTTTTAAAGAAATATTTCATGAATCTCCTCACCATGGTTTCTCCGAAATACATCAAGTTGATACGTTTTACAATGGGTTAAATGATCATGAACGGGATTATCTTAATGCCACCGCGGGTGGTAATTTTTTGTGTAAAATAACCGAGTAAGCATTATCGATAATTGAAAATAGGTCTAAGGTTCACAACCCTCTTAGCGCATCGAGTGTTGCCAATATGGGTTCGTCTTCGTCGTCACCTATTATCGATGTGAATAATATAGAGTCTCATTTGGAAACAAGTTGTTCGATAGATTTTCGTCTTTGTTAAAGGATTTGAAATTTTGAGAAAATCCTGCTCCCGCTACGGTTAAAGCGGTTGAGAAAAGTTGCATGTATTGTGGTGGAGCTCATGATTACTCCGAGTGCATTAACACCGATGGTAACACTTCGAGTGGCTACGCGGCCACGGGAAATTACAACCAAAACGGTCAACTTTCTCGCTCTAATCAAATGACTCCACCGATTTTTTCACCCAATCAAAACAATCAAAGTAACAATTATCGAAAAAACAATCAAGGTGGTGGTTATAATGGAAATCAAAGGAATTACAACAAAGGAAATTATAACAATGGGAATCAAGGGAATCAAAGGAGTAACGGTCAATTGCAAAACTGTTGGGAATTAAGATTTGATGAGACAAAACCAAAGGTACTTGCAAGTACCGCTAACACAATCCAAGTACCGCTAGCACAACTAAGGACCGCTAGGAATATTCCATGTACCTTTTAGAAGTCCAAGTACATATTATGAAGATAAGAAGGAAGAATATTCTAGAGATATTCAGAAGATATTCTAGAGATATTCTGCATTCTTAGAAGATTTACTTGTTTATTCGTAGTTATCTCCTTGTAAACCTATCACCCTCTAGTATATAATGAGGGACAGGGAATTGATTTTAATCATCCAACATAGCTAAGAACTCTCATGAGAGTCTATCAGAGTTAAACACGCGTGTAATGTGTAGTTATAGTTTATGTTTTCTGTGATGAATAAAGAAAACCTTAGTAGTAACAATTGTTCATTGTGCTATTTCTGCTATGCATGTGTTAATGTTCATTGTTATATAATCTCAGAGGAGTCTTAATAACGATCACTGAATCGTACATTATGATTCAACATGTGGTATCAGAGCTTGTTGAGAAACTCTGAATAAAAAGAACTAAACCCTAAACCTTCTGCCACAAAAACTCATATCATGTCTGGTGACCATCCTCTGTTTGGAGATGAATCCAAATCCCTGAACCTATACCTCAGGAACAATCTCAAGTTGTGCAAGATGCACCTTTGGTACCACCTCCACCACTTGCACAAAGTACACAAGTTGTAGCTGCAACACTAACAACTACATCTTCTCCCCACACTCTGTCTGCTATAAAACTTCCTATTCTCAAAAGTGACAACTATGAGACATGGGCTATGCAGATGGAACAATATATGAATCACACAGATCATACTTTGTGAGAGGTCATTAAGAATGGGAATTCTCTTAAAAAGCTACACTGGTTACCAGATGGTACATGTGTTGCTTTGCCTGTTGTCACTACTGAAGATATTCAGGTTGAGATTAAAGAGAGAAAGGCATGAACTGCATTGGCTATGGCACTCACAGATGCAAAAGTTATGTGGGGTGTAATCAAACTTATATTTGGAGGAAACGATAAATCTAAAAATATGAAGAAACTGGTGCTAAAACAAGAGTTTGATAACTTCACAATTTCAAGTGCAGAAGGGATCCATAAAGGGTATGGAAGGTTTAGTAAATTTCTTATTCAGTTTGCAGTTCATGGACTAACAATTCCTAATGAATAAGCAAATCAAAAGTTCTAGAGAGGGGTTCCACCAGAATGGAAAGTGATGGCTATGCACTTCATTACAAGAGATGATTTGGATGTTACTCTATTTGATCATCTCTATAACAATCTCAGGGTATATGAGATGGATGCTAAAGGTACTGAGCCATCTAAAGAACCTACATCAAAGCCTAACTTGCCTTTTTTTCTGAATAAAGCAGCGGTACATACTTCCAAAATACCGCTAGTGGATCAAGTAGCGGTACTTACTTCCAAAGTGTTGGGAATAAATGTTCCCCCTGATATTTTGGTCAAAGTTCCCACTGCTAGTGATACTTTCCCCTGTTGTGAGAATGAAGACAGTGGGATCTATTCCCATTGTATGAAGATGAAGACCCTGCTGCATGGATAAACATGGAAGAGATATTGACGTGTTTATGTTTCAACTCTAGTATACTTTCCTTGTTTATTTCATAGTTATCTTGTATTAGGGTTCTTGTACTATAAAAGAACTCTCTAGGGTATTACATTTGACATAACTCTCTCTGTCATTTCATTTTAGCTTTAAGGTTGTAAACCCTAATACCATCAAGGGTATTCGTATATTGTCTTCAATATATTAAAGCATAAACAGTTTGTTTCATTCTTTGTTCTTGTGCTAAACATTACTTTCTGCGTCTTGTTTAGTTTACTTACTCAAGAAAAGTTTCTCTAGTAGTAGTTTGAGTTTACTCTTGCTATTACAACCCTTAATCAAGCTAGGTTTAAGATCTAAGTTTGGGATCAACAAGTGGTATCAGAGCTTGTTGAGAAACTTTGATTAAACCAAGAACAAAAATTCCTTTCACACCAAAACCAACCATGTCTATAGACACACTATCATCCACAACTAACAATGCACTCAAGCTTCCAATTCTGGATCCTGAAAATTTTGAAATGTGGGAATTCAGGATTCAACAAACTCTTAAAATGGAACACTATGCTCTATGGGAAGTCATAAAGTTTGGTGATCAATTCACTAAGATAGTGAAAGTTGCTGCTGATGGTAAAAACAAAGACAAAGAAGAGGGTGAAGGATCTAAGGCTAGTGGAAAGAAGTCTAAATCTGCTGCTGTTACAGATAAGGAGATCCAACAAAGAAGACATGATGTCAGAGCTCACAGCTCTTTGCTGTTAGCCCTAGATCGACACCAGTTAAGATTCAGAAAGCATAAGACTACTAAGGAACTCTAGGAAGCAATTGGGACTACTTTTGGAGTAAATGAAGCTACAAGAAAGAAAAAGAAAAACCAAATGATAGACCAATTTGCTTCATTCAAAGCAAAAACTGATGAAACAATTGGATCTATCTACAACATAATCCAAGATCTTGTTTCTCAACTTGAGTTCTTTAAAATAGAGGTCTCAATAGAGCAAGTCAATGCCAGATTTCTTAATAGCTTTTAGAAAGAATGGTTTGTTTACAAATCTATTTGGCAAAACAGGGATGACATTGATGACAAGAATATTGATGACATCTACAACAACGTAAAGGGGTTTGAGTCTGTTGTGAATGAAATGAAGGCTTTGGGCACAATTCCCACAAATTCAAGTGGACTAACTGGTCCACCTGCTAATATGGCCTTCATTTCACAAAATAGTGGGAACTCCAAAAGCAGCGAGATGGAATTTCCCACTGCTACTCATCAAACTACCTTTACTACTTCTCCTAGCCCAAGTCAATGACAAGGAGAAGAGAAACCTACCACCTTTAGCCTTGACACTGTGTGTGCCTTCATTGCATCACAAGGTCCAAATGGTTCTTCAATCTTGCATGATGATTTAACTCAAATCAGCAAGAAAAACTTGGAAGAAATGGACATCAAATGGAACATGGCTCTGCTCAGTATGAGAGCCAACTGATTCTACAAGAAGTATGAGAAAAAGATCACCATTGATCCTTCTGATGTTGCTGGTTTTGACAAATCAAAAGTGGAGTGCTATAACTGTGGAAAGCATGGTCATTTTGCTAGAGAGTGTAGATCTCCAAAGAAAGAGTGGAATGGCAACAACTATAGGAAGGAAAGCAAAGGTGAGGAATCAGATGCAAAGGCTATGGTAGCAATGCAAGGTATTGATGGAATAGGTTGGGACTAGAGCTTCATGACTGATAGTGTTTAAAGGAATCAAGATTTTGTTGCTGAGGAAGAAGAGAAAAAGGAGTTTGCTCTAACGGAAATGTCTACTTCAAGCTCAGACAATAAGGTATATGATGACTCTTACTGTACCAAAGGTTGTAGGAAAAATACTGAGTCATTAAATGATCAAATTAGAAAGCTAATAGTTGATTACATAAGTTCTGAAAATAATCTAGACAACTATAAACGTGCATTAGAACACTTAGAGTCTAAGATTAGAGAGTATCAACAAAGAGAAAGCAAGTATAGAGAACACAATGGCATTCTTGAAAGAGAACAGAGGGAAAAAGATGCCACTGCTGAAGAGTTAAAAACTGAACTAGTTGAATTAAAGGCTTACAAAGATAAAACTGATTTAACTCTTAAGAAGTATGAAAAGGCTACAGAAGATTTAGCCAAAGCTGCTAAAATTAGGCAATCTCCAAAAGATAAAACAGGGTTAGGTATTAAGAATCAACATGCTGAGATTCCACCTCCCCCTGCTAACATACATGGATCCCATCAAATAAAAGATCTTTCTTAGACTTGAATTCCATGTTTTGCTAAACATGAGGATATGTCCTTTGAATTAAGTATGCCTAAAGACCAGAACAAGTATGAGCCTATAGTTAAAACTAGTAAAATTAGAGACTTTAATAAAGAACAGACTGCTTTAAAACAGTGGAAAATAGATAACCCTTTTCTTTTCTCTAGAGAAGGTCTGTTTGGTAGTGACACTAGTTCTGATATAAAATCAAGAACTACCTTGTCTAGAACAAGTAGTAAATCAAGTTTGAAAACAAGTAGTCCAAAAGCTTGCAAAAATGTTTGCTAAGTATGCTGAGATGTATAGATCTGTTCCTAGAGGTAATCATAGAAACTGGAATAATCAAAAATATCTATAACTTGGCAGTGACTTTGTGAAAAATACCAAACCTTGTTTCACTTGTGGAAGTTTTAATCACATGTACCAAGACTGTAATGCAAGTATGAGGGTTGTGGCTGCAAATCCTTTAAAGGAGATGCAACCAAAAACCATTTTGTTAAATGTAGGGACAAAACCTTTTTCCCCTGCAAAATACATTCTCCCTGCTTTAAGAAATAAAGCAGCTGCTAAGTATGTTTCCCCTGCCTTAAAAAGGAAAAATGAAGCATACCCCAAACCTAGTGTAAGTATGACCAGACCAACATCTCATAACACATGTGCATCTGGCCATAGACTTTATCAATACACTTATAGAGGACAAAACAAACAATGTGTTTCCCCTGCTAAGCCTAGGGTTTCCCCTGCTAAGCCTAGGGTTTCCCTTGCTAAGCCTAGTGTTTCACCTGCTGGAAAAGTTTTTGTCTCTGCTAACATGGGAAGATTGTAAAACCCCAAATTTTGGGCTTTTAACACGTCACCGGCTTCATTATTGACCTTTATAAACAAAATCATAATATAGTAAATATTATGTATTTATTTATATTACTTTAAAACTTGACGTTTTAACCGAAGAACTACTTTTTATTATTTTAGACACATTTTATATGTATAAATTATTACTAAATATATTAATTCTAATTAATAATGACGACCCAAAATACTACGCATTAAAACTATATATAAATTTTTAAGCACAAAACATTTATACCAATTTACCAATACTTGTCATATATCAACCTAAAAATCATATATCTCATATATATATGACTACACAAGAACTAAAAGTAAACTTAAACATATGTAAGTTGTGATATGGGCTTTTCTTCCTTTTCTACACATTCTATACTAACTAAATATCTAACCTAAATACACTATCCTACAAATCTTTACTAGCCGTGTATAGATCCTACACCACATAACCTATATTTGGCTTGCTTATACCCACGTCAACCTCAAACAAATACTCCTCTTGTTAAAAATCCTCTAGTACAAATAAAATCCTAGCAAATCTAGGAAGTACTATCACAAATCTAAACCAAGATTTCTTAGATATTTCATTTAATCCTCCTCTCTCTTGTCGTGTAAAGAAATCGAACCACACACCTCACTTGGTTTTGAAATATACACGTCTATCTCAAATCTTGTAAGATTCTATACCTCCTTACTTCTTGTGTATAAACTTGAACCACATCTTCACACTTTCTATATCTCTCTCATCAAACACATGAACCATCACCTGCTTCTTTCTTTCTTCTCTGCCGAGAGTAACAAACCACCACAACTTCTTCCTTTTCTTTATAGCTTTACCACATGCAACAGCCATGAAACTTTTGTTATAGCTCATCAAGCAAGCAAAACCCTTAATTAACTTATACACTCTATGTTTCATTTCAACTCGAATATAAGACAAGGAAAGACACAACCCTTCGTTGCTCTTCCATTGTGCGTATTCGTCCTTCCTGTTCAGCAAGCCCAAGTAGCCGACAACTATTCGTTGTCCTTCTCCTCGTGAGTGAAGGGGGTGTCCACGATGCAGCCGCTTCTTATTGGTCACGAGTGTGGGCTGCAAGGCTTGTGGCAAGCTAGACCTCATTGAAGTATGCAGAACCTTGCATACGCAAGTGCCCGTCTTAAGCCACTGTGAGTTCGCGACCTTTTACATCTCTTTCCTTTCTTAGTCTATGAAACGCATGCATTTTAAGTTCTACCATATGTATGTGCTTGAAACTTGTTATAAACATAGATCTTGTGAGCTTTTCGTGCCTTCTGAAACAATTCATAAACCATGCGAGAAACCCTACTGTATCAAATTGAATTGTTAAAACAGAAAGTAAAACTAACAGTGAACTTTAAAACATATATATTTTCAGCCTAAACACTAACCTTTAGACCCCATAACGAGCCACCTAGGATCGAGTGCCCACAAGTTTTATAGGGTCGAATAATAGACGAGCTAGCTAAGAATCCATAGTAACTCGAATCACTTAAAATGGTTAAGAAACCAACTAGGAATCACTTACCGAAACAGGCCGAACATAACTTATATTAGTCGAAAAATATAAGTGTTTTATCGCGACCTTTTACGACCCACTCTTGACCCTCTAAACGACCTCGCCCCAAGTCGGGTTAAGAATGAAAGTTGTAGACGGCCATGTCGTCTACACGAGCCTATTTTTAGTTTGAACCAAAATTCTTTATCGAAACCGTTGACTAGATCGAAAGTGACTCGACAAACACTTGTCTTTTAAAGTAATTCTCGACACCAACTTCGAACATGATTTTATCCTAGCAAACAATCTCGATTTATAAAACTAGAAGCACGGGTCTCTAGACGACCCGGCTAGCTTTCCAACGATGCTTTTAGTTTGTACCATGAATCACTATTGAACTCGCTATTCAGTTTCGAAAACAAAGAACCACATAGAACTTCCCACCATTAGTTTAAATCTTGCCACCATGCCTTAGTAATAGCCACTGTTGGAAAAATGGAAAGAAATGAAGTACGTAAGTATCATAAGGAGTTTTCATTTATGAAAAATGTTCTTGTTTCCCCAACATATGACATGTTTGTTCCTTGTCCCCACAACACCAACATGTTTGGTTTTCTTAAAGGAAACATGTTTCAGATTTTAAAAACACTTTTATAATAAATATTTAATTTAATTAATTAATTATTTTTATATAATATATTTAGGATATTTGACCCATTAAATGACCCGAATAAATAAACTGGCCCGACAACAAAATATTTAATATTTCTAAATATATCCCGATTAAATGACTACACTTTTACTAAAACGCTAAACTTTCGCAATTATTAAAATCATGGATTTATTTAATAAACTCAAGCACATACTAGGGGATTATATGCATTGTATATTATTATTACATCAACGGAAACTTGAAGAACTTTTTATGAAATATTATGTTTATAAGTCTTAATTAAATAAAAATCATTTTATTTAATTCATTTAAACTATTACCATTCAACCAATGTAAATACACTTTATTAAATTAAAGGTGTACATGTTACAATAACTTACTATAAGTTTAACACTTACAACGATAACAACTTATTAAATCTGTGATCATGCATTTTCATCAACTACATTCAGATGTGTATTTTATTTGTGCATTTACTGAGACCCACTTAATTACATAGGTAATTCTACTGCTTCGTGATCATATTGTGCCAGTACATTCAGTGACATCATCACTACATCATTACTACTGTGGTGAGTTCATGGCCCCATCTTTACTGTTTTATAACTGGGGGAGAAAACATACAACACTATTTATATGCAAGCATGCACAGACAACAACAATTCATTGCCTATTGTTGCCTCATTCCCGTGGACTGTAATAGTTAATAGTGTAGCGCGAAATGTATGGATAGATCTATTCGGGTATTGACAATACCCGGACTGTCGTGATCAGCTGTCACGTGATGCTTAGGCCAAGCAGCAGGTTTATGTCATTGTCGGATTAAGGGAAACAAACATCAGGATAGACCCAATGGGCGTACTGAGAATCATGTCTAGCTTCTATTACAGGGCAGTAGGAACTACTGTAGTATTGGGCTGTGATGTCCTGCTACCTTCGTGATGCTTTGCATATTAATACTTTATTTAATTAAACTTGTGAATTCACCAACTTTATGTTGACCGACTTTTAATATGTTTTCTCAGGTAAATAAGCAGGTGCATGTGCATTGGCTTCCATCATCATCTAGGAAGCATCATATTTACCATCAGGCTGGGATATTTCTACAAACAATATTAAATGTTGATTTCAAGAGAATTTATTTAAATTGTAAAGTTAAATTCATGTAATATGTTTTAAATGATACTTTATGATCATGCTCTGTATACTATTTGCTATCGATCCACCCAAAGTAACACCCCAGTTACTATTCCGCTGCATTTGACCAACTTGGGGGTGTTACAGAAATGGTATCAGAGCGATAGTTATAGAGAACCAGATCAGAAACTTAAAAATTTTTAAATAATAAAATTTTTTAAAACTGGACTATAACTGAACATAAAAATCAGTTTAAAGAAAAAATTGATTTTTGGGGGCCCTAATAGTTAGGCATATAGCATATAGAGCATACATATTATGTGAACTAACCCTTTACGTGCCTTTCATATAACAATTGTTTAATATCTTTATGAAGCTATTTAATACTTAAGGTATTTAATACAAACATGCCATGTTAGTAGGGAGCTTTATACTAAAGATGTTCCATCTCGATATTACGTTTTGACTGGGTGGTTGGGTTTACGATTTAAAGTGTCCTCGCTCCTCAAACGTTTATAGAATGGCTTCTAAAGTATGATGGCCCGAAACAACGCATTGTAACCACAAACAACTTTTTACATAACAATCCTTAGAAATATCTAAATACAATCTAACTAAATCTTTGTAAATCTTTGAAAAATCTAACAAGATTTTATAAATCTTTGAAAATCTAACTGGTTCTGTGAATCTTGGGAAAATCTAACAAGATTTTATAAATCTTCAAAAATCTACCTAGATTTTTATCAATCTTAGAAAATCTTTGGAAAAATCTAACCATATTTTATAAATTTTTGAAATTATAACTAGATTTTATAAATCTTAGAAAATTTTGGGAAATCTAACTAGATGTTAACAAATCTTTAAAAATCTAACGAGATTTTAGCAACCTTTTGAGACTCATAACTAGATTTTGTAAATCTTTGGAAATCTAACCAACTCTTTATAAATCCTTGGAAAATATAAATGGATTACAATAAATCTTGAAAAATCTAACTAGATTTTTGTAAATCTTGAGAAACTTTATTCGAACTAACTTTTTGAAAATCTTATTTACTCTTTGGAAATCTTATTTACTCTTTGGAAATTTTATCTTTGGAGATCTAACAAAATCATTTAGTATCTAACTAAACTTAACAAATTTCATACTAAATTTTTAGCTACTATTACTAGCTAGTGGGTAAAATTACTCTCTAATTTTTTTTTAAACATTGCATAATGTTTTACCACCTTTGCATGAAATCTTTTGAGCAATCATATGCATCTCATGAGCATACATCATTTTAAATCATATGAACATGGAAACAACTGGATCACAACATTTCATTATGATTATGAGTATTTAATCATAAAGACACGGCCACATTTGTATGACTACATTTTTATGAGCATACAGACATACTATTATTCATTGAACATTTCGTATGACTGCATTTTATATGAGCATACAATCATACAATTGATCATTTTTGGGACTATTAAGTCACCTGAAACACATGAGCATATGCATACATCATTTTAGATTTTATAAAGTCTAAAACCATGATCACAAGTATTTAAGTTTACCAAGTATGTAAACTCACTACAAAATAAATATACACATACCCTCTTTATACTATAAGTAATAATACGGGTCAACGAAAGCCACCTTTTGACATTCCAACTTCACACTTATCAATTTTAATAAGTGTCATACGTTTTATACTACCAAAACTATACGTTTTATAATTACTACTTGTACTTTCACCACAAACCCTAAACCTTAACCAAAGCACCTTAGATTTGAACATCCCCTCACGGAACACAACTCACTGACTCATACACTTTGGTTTTGTAATATTTATTTTTAGATATTATATTCGTTTTGATGGTAAGCCAGCTGGGAATATTTGAGTAGGTTGGGCTATGAAATCCTTATTGAAACGAATTAGGACGCTTTTTCGTTTGAATAAAGAAATCATAGGTCACCGAACCATGAAGTTATAAATTTTTACTTTACATGGATGAGGACGCTTATGGATGTAAATAAAAATTTATAAACAAGTGGGCTTAAATATATTCGACGTGACTCATTATCGATATTATTTTTCCAGCTATGGAGTGTATTCCTTTTGACTCACAGTTCGTCCAAAATACCTTATCATTATTAAATCTTTATAAAGATTCCTGTTCATCTATCTTGGATCATAGCATTGTACTATTGATTCTCGACTTATTTTTCTTCTTCCCAACAGCAAATAAGCTTTTTGAAGCTTAATACACTTAAAAATCTCTTGTAAGACTATTAAAACATTTACAAGCCTTATCTATGCACACTGAGGCCCGATAAGGCCCATGAAACACACTTAATAGAGACAAGACTTAAAACGAACGTGCACTATTATAAACTATCAGGGACTTATGTTGCCATTTATCAAACATATTATAAGCCCTAGGATAATAAGACAAAACTCTAAAGAATAAACATGGATTTCAATGAACTTAAAAGAAGCCCTACTTGATTTAACACGGATTAAAAACCCTAGGGGTTGATTTTGCCACTTTTAAAACTAAATTTAAGCCCTAGGTTATTTTGTTTGTAAAATATTTGTGCCCTAAGGGCCACATTACAAAATTGAAGGACAACATGTGTAAATTATCAAAACATAAAAGACAAGATACCTTGTGCATTAAAATGTACTCATCGGAGGCATACGATCAATAACTACATTTTAAATATCACATGTAAGTATAAACTTGAGTTCACAACATTACACGTTCAAGAAAAAGTGTCCTCACTTGTTCCCTGAACGAGTAACTTCATCTTAAGCTTTGAGGACAAAGCTAAAATAACGTGTAAGTGCTGTAAAACCCCAAATTTTGGGCTTTTAACACGTCACCGGCTTCATTATTGACCTTTATAAACAAAATCATAATATAGTAAATATTATGTATTTACTTATATTACTTTAAAACTTGATGTTTTAACCGAAGAACTACTTTTTATTATTTTAGACACATTTTATATGTATAAATTATTACTAAATATATTAATTCTAATTAATAATGACGACCCAAAATACTACGCATTAAAACTATATATAAATTTTTAAGCACAAAACATTTATACCAATTTACCAATACTTGTCATATATCAACCTAAAAATCATATATCTCATATATATATGACTACACAAGAACTAAAAGTAAACTTAAACATATGTAAGTTGTGATATGGGCTTTTCTTCCTTTTCTACACATTCTATACTAACTAAATATCTAACCTAAATACACTATCCTACAAATCTTTACTAGCCGTGTATAGATCCTACACCACATAACCTATATTTGGCTTGCTTATACCCACGTCAACCTCAAACAAATACTCCTCTTGTTAAAAATCCTCTAGTACAAATAAAATCCTAGCAAATCTAGGAAGTACTATCACAAATCTAAACCAAGATTCTTAGATATTTCATTTAATCCTCCTCTCTCTTGTCGTGTAAAGAAATCGAACCACACACCTCACTTGGTTTTGAAATATACACGTCTATCTCAAATCTTGTAAGATTCTATACCTCCTTACTTCTTGTGTATAAACTTGAACCACATCTTCACACTTTCTATATCTCTCTCATCAAACACATGAACCATCACCTGCTTCTTTCTTTCTTCTCTGCCGAGAGTAACAAACCACCACAACTTCTTCCTTTTCTTCATAGCTTTACCACATGCAACAGCCATGAAACTTTTGTTATAGCTCATCAAGCAAGCAAAACCCTTAATTAACTTATACACTCTATGTTTCATTTCAACTCGAATTCAAGACAAGGAAAGACACAACCCTTCGTTGCTCTTCCATTGTGCGTATTCGTCCTTCCTGTTCAGCAAGCCCAAGTAGCCGACAACTATTCGTTGTCCTTCTCCTCGTGAGTGAAGGGGGTGTCCACGATGCAGCCGCTTCTTATTGGTCACGAGTGTGGGCTGCAAGGCTTGTGGCAAGCTAGACCTCATTGAAGTATGCAGAACCTTGCATACGCAAGTGCCCGTCTTAAGCCACTGTGAGTTCGCGACCTTTTACATCTCTTTCCTTTCTTAGTCTATGAAACGCATGCATTTTAAGTTCTACCATATGTATGTGCTTAAAACTTGTTATAAACATAGATCTTGTGAGCTTTTCGTGCCTTCTGAAACAATTCATAAACCATGCGAGAAACCCTACTGTATCAAATTGAATTGTTAAAACAGAAAGTAAAACTAACAGTGAACTTTAAAACATATATATTTTCAGCCTAAACACTAACCTTTAGACCCCATAACGAGCCACCTAGGATCGAGTGCCCACAAGTTTTATAGGGTCGAATAATAGACGAGCTAGCTAAGAATCCATAGTAACTCGAATCACTTAAAATGGTTAAGAAACCAACTAGGAATCACTTACCGAAACAGGCCGAACATAACTTATATTAGTCGAAAAATATAAGTGTTTTATCGCGACCTTTTACGACCCACTCTTGACCCTCTAAACGACCTCGCCCCAAGTCGGGTTAAGAATGAAAGTTGTAGACGGCCATGTCGTCTACACGAGCCTATTTTTAGTTTGAACCAAAATTCTTTATCGAAAACCGTTGACTAGATCGAAAGTGACTCGACAAACACTTGTCTTTTAAAGTAATTCTCGACACCAACTTCGAACATGATTTTATCCTAGCAAACAATCTCGATTTATAAAACTAGAAGCACGGGTCTCTAGACGACCCGGCTAGCTTTCCAACGATGCTTTTAGTTTGTACCATGAATCACTATTGAACTCGCTATTCAGTTTCGAAAACAAAGAACCACATAGAACTTCCCACCATTAGTTTAAATCTTGCCACCGTGCCTTAGTAATAGCCACTGTTGGAAAAATGGAAAGAAATGAAGTACGTAAGTATCATAAGGAGTTTTCATTTATGAAAAATGTTCTTGTTTCCCCAACATATGACATGTTTGTTCCTTGTCCCCACAACACCAACATGTTTGGTTTTCTTAAAGGAAACATGTTTCACATTTTAAAAAACACTTTTATAATAAATATTTAATTTAATTAATTAATTATTTTTATATAATATATTTAGGATATTTGACCCATTAAATGACCCGAATAAATAAACTGGCCCGACAACAAAATATTTAATATTTCTAAATATATCCCGATTAAATGACTACACTTTTACTAAAACGCTAAACTTTCGCAATTATTAAAATCATGGATTTATTTAATAAACTCAAGCACATACTAGGGGATTATATGCATTGTATATTATTATTACATCAACGGAAACTTGAAGAACTTTTTATGAAATATTATGTTTATAAGTCTTAATTAAATAAAAATCATTTTATTTAATTCATTTAAACTATTACCATTCAACCAATGTAAATACACTTTATTAAATTAAAGGTGTACATGTTACAATAACTTACTATAAGTTTAACACTTACAACGATAACAACTTATTAAATCTGTGATCATGCATTTTCATCAACTACATTCACATGTGCATTTTATTTGTGCATTTACTGAGACCCACTTAATTACATAGGTAATTCTACTACTTCGTGATCATATTGTGCCAGTACATTCAGTGACATCATCACTACATCATTACTACTGAGGTGAGTTCATGGCCCCATCTTTACTGTTTTATAACTGGGGGAGAAAACATACAACACTATTTATATGCAAGCATGCACAGACAACAACAATTCATTGCCTATTGTTGCCCCATTCCCGTGGACTGTAATAGTTAATAGTGTAGCGCGAAATGTATGGATAGATCTATTCGGGTATTGACAATACCCGGCCTGTCGTGATCAGCTGTCACGTGATGCTTAGGCCAAGCAGCAGGTTTATGTCATTGTCGGATTAAGGGAAACAAACATCAGGATAGACCCAATGGGCGTACTGAGAATCATGTCTAGCTTCTATTACAGGGCAGTAGGAACTACTGTAGTATTGGGCTGTGATGTCCTGCTACCTTCGTGATGCTTTGCATATTAATACTTTATTTAATTAAACTTGTGAATTCACCAACTTTATGTTGACCGACTTTTAACATGTTTTCTCAGGTAAATAAGCAGGTGCATGTGCATTGGCTTCCATCATCATCTAGGAAGCATCATATTTACCATCGGGCTGGGATATTTCTACAAACAATATTAAATGTTGATTTCAAGAGAATTTATTTAAATTGTAAAGTTAAATTCATGTAATATGTTTTAAATGATACTTTATGATCATGCTCTGTATACTATTTGCTATCGATCCACCCAAAGTAACACCCCAGTTACTATTCCGCTGCATTTGACCAACTTGGGGGTGTTACAAAGATTGGGGAAAGCTGTGAAAGCCTCAGCTTGTTGGGTTTAGACTCCTAAAAAGGACACTCAACCTAATGGTGTATCTCTAGCCTTTGATAAATATTCCTACATTGATACACAAGGTAGACCTAAGTCATTAATAGCTTGGGTTAAGAATATGTCTTCTTTTGCAGGTTACAAAGGAGAAAAGGAATGACAAAGCTTACTGGGACAATGGTTTCTCAAGAAACATGACTGGACATAAAGCTTATCTGTCAAACTTTGTCCCTCTACATGACAACAATGGTGTGTCATTTGGAGATGGTCAAGGAACAATAACTGGAAAAGGGACCATAGTCACAGATGGAATGACATTTGACAATGTCTACTTGGTGAGAGAACTAAAGTATAATCTATTTAGTGTGCCTCAAATAACAGACAACAAAAACTTTCTTCTTTTCACTGACACTGAGTGCTTGGTTTTGGAAAAGGAGTTTGTGTTACCACGAAATACTCCTATTGTGCTGAGAACACCAAGACAAAAGAATACGTACACCATTGACTTAAAGGGCATTGCTCTTTAAGATAACGAAACTTGTTTTATTGCCAAGGCCTCAGTTGATGAATACAAGAAATAGCATAGGAGATTAGGTCATCTAAACTTCAAGAATATGAACAAATTGGTTAAACAAAATATTGTTCATGGTCTCCCTTCAAAGACCTTCAATAATGACCATACATGTGTTGCGGAAAGCAACATAGAGCCTCTTGCAAATCCAAAATTTCTTAGTCCACCACCAAACCACTGGAGTTGCTGCACATGGATCTTTTTTTCCCTACCTATATGGCAAGAATGAACAAGAAATGGTATTGCTTGGTGGTCACAGATGATTTTTCAAGGTTCATATAGACTTTCTTTCTGTTCGAGAAAAAGGACACAACAGAGATACTCAAGAACTTCATTACTTAGATTGAACTTCAAAAGGGTATGAAAGTGGTGAAAATTAGGTCAGACAATGGTGGAGAGCTTAGAAACAAAGAGCTGGACACATTCTGCACTAGTAAAGGAAAGGGAATATAGCATAGCCAGAACTCCACAACAAAATAGAGTTGCAGAAAGAAGAAATCAAACACTTATAGAAGTTGCAGGGACTTTGTTATCTGATTCCAAGCTACCACTGATATTTTAGGCTGAAGCTGTTGGCATTGGTTGTTATGTTCAAAACAAAGCTTTGGTGGTAAAAGCTCACAATAAGACTCCATATCAGCTCTTCAATGGAAGACCCCCTTTGATTGACTTCTTCAGACCATTTGGGTGTCATTTGATGATCCTCAACAAACTTTATTATTTGGGAAAGTTCAATGAAAAGGGAGATGATGGATACTTTGTTGGGTATTCATTAACCAGCAAGGGATATAGAGTCTTCAACAAAAGACAAACCTGGTGACAGAAAACGTACATGTGGATTTCCTGGAAGATAAACCTAAAGACATACAAACATGTCCCAAATGGTTCTTTGATAGTGATATTCTTTCTAAATCTATGAACTATGTACATGTTGCTTTGGAAAATACTAACATTTTAGGTACCAAAGAACCAACTGCTTTGGAGAATCCACCTTTAAGGTACATGAATGTACCATCATGGTTCCCTGATGATGTTTCAGTACCAAAGAAAGCCAAAGAAGATGATTCCTCTCAAAAGGATGAGCAGCCCTTGAATGATCCAAAACCTGTCAATCACCCTGCTAACAATACAGCTGAAAATAGTGGGATGACTTCTAAAAGCAGTGGGATCTCAAATCCTCCTGCTAACACAAACATTCCCCCTGTTGTTGAACAAATGGTGATTTTTGATGATTATGATGCAGATAAAGGAACTCCACTTCAATCTACACCTTCTCCCTTCTCTATGCCAAACAGTGGCTCTAGAATTATAAGGCATGGACGTTCAAGTTATTCAGATCTGTACACAGCTCATCAAAATCCTTCCTTGAGCAATGTAGTATCTTTAGGGAGTTCTTTTGAAGAATTATTTCCAAACCAGGACAGTCCCATAGAACCTGATTTAGGAAACTTGGAAACAGATGTCATCATGGATATGAATCCTACCTATAGAACCAATAAAGATCATCCACAATCACAAATCATAGGTGACATTCATACTCCTAGACAAACCAGATATCAAGCTCAAAATCACAGTTTCATTGCAAATATATCAATATGAAGTTTAATCATGAAAACATGCAATGCTGTCTTTTTGCTGCCTTTCTGTCACAAGAAGAGCCAAAGAAGATCTTTTAAGCTTTGAACGATGAAAGCTGGGTTGAGGCTATGCAGAAAGAATTACTACAGTTTGATATTTAAGAGGTATGGGTTTTTGTAAATTGTCTAAGATGGGTAAGACCCATTGGGACAAAATGGGTGCTCAGAAACAAGAAGGATGAGAGAGGTATAGTGGTTAGGAACAGGGCTAGGCTGGTAGCTCAAGGGTACACACAAGAAGAATGAATTGACTATGAAGAGGTGTTTGCTCTAGTTGCTAGAATTGAGACCATTAGATTATTTTTGCCCTATGCTTCTTTCATAGATCTTGTGGTGTACCAGATGGATGTTAAAATTGCTTTTCTATATGGCACAATTGAAAAAGAGGTGTATGTGATTCAACCTCCAGGCTTTGAAAATCCAGAACATCCAGACAAGGTGTACAAGGTGAAAAAGGCTATGTATGGGCTTCATCAAGCTCCTAGGACATGGTATGGCACTTTATGTATCTCTTGGATACGGGATTTAACAAGGGCAAGATTGATCAAACACTTTTTATCAAGAAACAAAAATGTGACTTTCTTTTGGTGCAAGTCTATGTGGATGACATCATTTTTGGATCCACAAACCCTCTACTTAGAGAAGAGATTGCCAAATTAATGCAAGACAAGTTCCAAATGGGTGCTATAGGAGAACTAAATTTCTTCTTGGGGTTACAAGTTCAGCAGAGGAAAGATGGTATCTTTATCTATCAAGATAAGTATGTTGCTGAGATTGTGAAGTAGTTTAGCTTATGTGAAGGAAGGAAAGTCTCCACTCCAATGGATAAGGAGCATCCTTAGGGAAAAGAAGGAACATGGAATCCTGTTGATGTCAGAAAGTATAGATCTATGATTGGATCTCTTATGTACCTTACAGATTCAAGACCTGACATCATGTTTGATGTGTGTCTTTGTGAAAGACATCAAGTGACACCTATGGAGTGCCACTTATTTGCTGTGAAGAGAATCTTTAGGTACCTGAAGTGTCATCCTACTTTAGGACTTTGGTATCCTAAGGAATCTTCCTTTGAGCTAGTCTCCTATTCAGATAGTGACTATGCTGGTGATAACAAGGATAAGAAATCCACAAAAGGTGGATGTCAATTTTTGGGGAGCAGACTAATATCTTGGCAGTGCAAAAAGCAAACCATTACGGCTACTTCCACAACTGAAGCTGAGTATGTAGCAGCTGTTGCATACTGTGGACAAGTCCTGTGGATTCAGAATCAATTACATGATTATGGGTACAACTTTCTTAAAACCTAGATATTCATTGTAACAATAGTACATCTGCATTATCAAAAATCCTGTTCAACACACCAAAACTAAACATATTGAAATCTGACATCATCTTATAAGATATTGTTTTGAAAAAGGTTTAATTGTGCCTGAACTTGTTGATACAGAACTTAATGTGGCTGATCTTTTGACAAAACCTTTTGATATTGTGAGATTTCAGTACTTGGTAACAAGTATTGGAATGGTCAATCCCTAATAAGATGTTTGAGAGTTCTTGGTGTGCTCAGGAGTGTCCTATGTGTTGTTGTAACATAATCAGTTAGTTTTTCAACTATTTTTAGTGCCATTATTTTTGAAAATTTCCCCCCTGCTTGGGTAGTTTCCCCTGCTTGGGTTTTTCTTTTTATATATGTCATTTGTGTGTGGTTTTAGACTAACTATGTAGGAACTAGCTAGGAATGTGATGTACTTTTCTGCATGGGATTTGTGAGCATTCTATGTTTAAGGGGAGGGGTAGGTCAAACCATTAAGATCTTTGATCCTGAGGCACTGTAATATGTATCCGGCTTTTCATCTTATGCAGCTTGCTGCATAAAGTGAGATGTCTGGGTGCATGTTGCGAAGACTATTAACCATAGTACTAGAATGGTCGAGATAGAGATCTGGGTATATATATTTTCTTGGAATGACCTCGTGTAGGGTAAAATTGTATGTTGGCTCCCATCATGGGGCAACTAGTAAATGGAGGACACTTGAGTTTCAACACATCTGTCTCACACCTGTGGGATTGTGTGTTTGGGCAGTGCCATTTACTTCTTGCTTATCGAGACATAACTGTCACCCCTAGGAAAGTTTTCCCTAAAGTCTTGACTCTATTTATGAAGCTCTTGGTGAATGGAGGACACTTGAGTTCCTGTGTATCTACTTTGCACTAGCAAATGTGTGCATTTGGGCAGTGCCATTTACCTTCTGCTTATTAAAGACAAGTCATATCTTTTTGCAACTTCCCCCTGTCTATATTATGCTTCCCCTACTTATACATGTTTCCCCTGTTTTTGAAAAGTTTCTGTTGTTTGACCGTTGACCAATATGATCGTTACACTGCTTATAACCGTTGGGTCTGTTGCTATAATTTTGGTTAAGGAATATTTTAATAAATTTAGAAGATATTAAACCGTTTACTTCGGTGATTGGTTTCCTTATTTTAATTCTTTCAAATCTTTTAAGTATTTAGCAAGTTTTCCTCCTAAATTCTTCTCAAGTTGAAATATTAGTCCAATCAAATTCTTCTAATTTGCCTATAAAAACTCAATTCTCTTAACCAACAGGCTCACCATTATCAAACGATATCCCACCAAACTTTTCCTATAAGCTTTCACTAAATCCCAGAGAATTCAAATGGCGTTGAAAATTGCTGAGTACCATAACATGATTGCTTTCTTGGAGAAACCTACTGAACATGCAGTATTCCACGAGGCTATTGGCTATCTCAAGGCCAGCTATTTCAGGATAGCTTTAGTAATCAACCCTCGTATATATACCTCACACATTCAACGGTTTTGGTCTAATGCCAAGATCAAAACAGTGAATGGAGAGGTTAGAATAGAAAGCAAAGTTGATGGTCACTCCAAAGTGGTTACACTGGCCTCCATTAGAGACACACTTGTCTTGAATGATGAGGATGAAGTGATCACCCTGCATGAGGCTAAAATTTATGAAAATCTTTCTCTTTTGGCGTATAACATTGATGAAGACCAAAGATCTACATTTTTTAAAGGCCAATTTTCCCCCATTGGAATATTTGATTCACATAATCTTACAATGCCTAATCTCAAAAGCCACTGCTTTCAATGAACTTGGTAGCAATGTTTCCACTGCACTTGTGTGTTTGGCAACAAGGCGAAAGTACTGTTTTTCTCAAATGATTTTTGATAGAATGCTTAAAAATGTTAAAAGCAATGGAAACTTTTGTATGTACCCTAGATTTGTGGCACTCTTGCTAGATATGCGCCAGCATAGGCCTGTTCGACATAAACACTACTTCACAGCCACAACTCATACTCCTAAGCTTTTTACCACATTATTCCCACCCACAACAAATTTTTCTGGCCAAGAAGTTCCTTTAACCCAACCCATGATGGCTTTGATAAGAAGTTAAGCTGCTAAAAGACCCAGAGCAGCCCAATACCCACTTCTTGATCCTACTGTTTCTTCTACTGATTCCCCTGCCAATGATTCATCCCTTGTAGACCAAATTTTTGAAAGAAGAACCAAAGCCAGGTCTGCTAGGACTTCCTTGCCTAGTAGATCTTCACCTGAAGCAGAAAAGGAAGCTTACATTGATATATGATTGCGGTAAAAACACGTGTTTAGGAAAACAAGTATTAATGGTAAGTATTAAGAGAACTGATTTAGGAAAATCAAAACCCTTATGACCCTTGTGTGTGAGTTCGTTCTCGAGGAGGATTAATATTTGTGTTAAACTTGATGATATTTGAGATTAATATTGATGAAAGAAAAGGGGAAAAGAAAATGACGGATTACGGATAAAAATTACACTTAAGACGAAAAACGCGGATTCACGCAAATCTAGGTAAAATGAAAAATTACTCTAAAAATTCCCAAAAAATCACAAAAAATTCCTAAAAATATAACTAAGGTTTAAAAATGACAAAACTTCTTGAAACTTTTTAAATTAATTAATATTTAACTTTTAAATGCTAATTAAAGCCCTAAAAATTAAATAAATTAACAAAAAGCCCAAACAAAGATTTTTCACTTTGTAAACCTCAAATATATTTTAATTAAGCTAAAACCTATTTTTGCAAAATTATAAAACTATTAAATCTATTTAAAGTAATTAAAAACTAAAAATAAATATTAAAATAATATTAAAAATTCAAAATTTCTAAAAACTTGCAAACTAGTTTATTTTAACCTAATAAAACCAGAATTGAACTTGAAATGACCTAAATACCCCTATTGGGCCCTCAAATGGGCCAAAACTCAAAACAGTCCAATAAGATGGGCTTTTTGGCCCAATAAGCAAAAAGTCAACCAATTAAGCCCAAAAACTCAAGTCTGACTTAAAAATTTTAAACAAAAAACTCTAAAGGCCCAAAACTGAAAGTGAGCTTATCATAGCTTAATAAACACACAACTTATTCTTAATGGGCCAATAAGCCCATTAAGCTATAAGCTGATGCCATAAGCTGAAAATTGACACACATACTTCTCTTGGGATTATAAAGATGTTTGTAAAAAGAAATTTTGAAAAAGCACACTCAATAAGCCAGAAATAAGCCAAGTAGTTTTTCACAAAAGGACGAAATAGTCGTTTTTTAGCTGTAGACCACTTCAGGACTTGATTCAACTTGCAAAAGGTTCTAAATGACTTAACTAAGACAATTCAATCATAAAATATCCAATAAGCAAAGCCAAATAAGTTGAATCAGTTGATAAGCACTTTTGAAAAAGACAAACAAGTTCGTTTTCTAATGAAACCCTAAAACTAAAAGCTGTAAACTTCAAAACTGACTAATTAGATGAGAAAAATAAGATCTAGTACAAAACGTAAGTTGTTGAATAATGGAATAAGCTGGAATGGCTTATCAATAAGCTGACCAAGTTTTTACACTATTAGTGGGTAATTTCAGTGGGAAAGGACTTCCCACTGATGAAATGAAGAATGCTCTTTTGATCGTGATTTAGTTAATGATTTTGGACAATCAAGGCACCCCTACAACCATTGAGTTGTAGGGAGTCAAGTTTCACTTATTAAAGGCTTAAAACAAACTTGATTTAGCTCATGATGCAGATTAGGACTTTTTATCACCAAAGACATAATATTCACCTCTTAACTTCACTAATTCAGAACCAAACACAAGATTGACCTATAACACTACTCAATTGCTACAAAAACTTACACAACATGCAATACCAAACACCCTACTAAACTGATTTAAGAAAATATATCAAAGAATTTTATTTTAAACACCAATAACATATGATTTAAACACTTGATTAAGATCTATCTAATGCAATAATCAGATTACAAGCACAGATTTCCTAGCAAACAACATCCAACCAAGAATCATGTAACATGCATTTTGTAGGGAAATGAAAAAGTAAAATAGGAAGGTGATACCTCCTCCCAATGGCTTCCTATGGGAGGCAGCTAAGCTCCCCTAAGCTTGACCAACAACCAGGTCAAGCTAGGGGTATCTTGGATGAAAAGAGGTGACAACCAAGACTACAACAGTCAAGGTTGGACCTATGGTTTCAAATGACTGTTATGAAACTAACAAGAGCAAACAATCCTTAATCCTTAGTGTTCTAAGACCACAAGCTAGCTTATGGTATGAGTTAACCAAGAATTGAGGGGTTAGTACCAGTAGCATATTAAGAAAATAAGTAAAAAGGTAGACAGATTTTTCTCCAAGGATTTTAGTCCCCACAGCTTGAGCTTTCCCAAGCCCAAGGTCTCACTTCACCTTGATAACTTATATCAGGGTGATATGATCAATCTAGGGTCTAAGAACTCTCAATGCTTGAACAAGAAACCTTGGGACAAATCAGAGATTTTAAAAACACTTTTGAAACACTAAATGCATAAAACTTAAAAACAACTTTTGAAACGAATTGAAAGCATGTAAATGATAACTATAACAAGAATAATAAAAGGAACTTGGAATTCTCTTTGTCAACAATCAACACTCACTTTTCATTCATAACAAAAGTGAATTTACAAGTTGTGACCCAAAAGCAGAAAAACCAAGAACAACTTAAACTAAAACCCTAATGTGCCTTATATAGGGCATACAATGTTTCTAGAAGCAAAATGAAAACCTAAACCCTAATGCCATGAAGTTCCTAGATTGCCCTTGAATTTTGAATTCGTTTGAATTGTTCTTGGTGCATCATGTGATGCCAGCTGGTGACAAGTGATCTTGAACCCTTCATACTGATGTGTTAGGTAAGAAAAAGATATAAACCGTTGATTTGTTGTCTCTTTTTTTTGTATCTTTGCTGGTTCATGGGTCAGGGGAGGGTTGGGGAGAGCACATGGCTGATGTGGCAGCCATTCTGAAGGTGGGGTTTGGTTTAGGGGAGTGGTAATTAGCAATCTGGAGTTATGTGTGGAATATCCCTTTGGTTTGTTGATAATCAGGATTAGGGTTTATGAAGGGAGATTAGGGGTGGATTTGGGAAAAAGGGTGAATAGTATGTGTTTAGCTCGAAAAAAATATTATTAGTTAACTAAGTTTGAATGTAATTAACTAATAAAATTATCCGGTTAGTGGTTTGTGACGTGGAGGTGTTTGGTGATGTGGGGGTTTACGATTGGTAGAGGGGATGAGGTGTCAAGGTGTGATTCGTGGTTTAAGTTTACATGTCTACCAGCTTTAGTCCTCATATTTCCAAATGATTTGTATATAAGTTTTTGGCAGATTACTTGTACTTCCCTTCGTTAATGAAGTTTCCAAATTCATAATTTGGCCACAAATACTTTTGCAAAATATAATCAAGGGTATTTCTTGCCATTTCTTGATTCTTGAAGGGTTATACTTGACATATCTTGATACTTTAAGGTCTTCTCTTGTATGATTGACTTTGTGGAGGACTAAAAGTGACAAGTCTTAATTTGGTAGGGACCAATCTTGCCAATTCTTCAAAGTTGAAGGTCCTTTTTGTAACTTTGACAAACTTTAGGGACATGACTTGTAATTATGAATATACAAGAGTATAAAGTGTCATTTCTTTAGTGATGAAGGACCTTTCTTGTACATCTTCAATTCCTCAAGGACTTTTTCTTGGAAATTCAACACTTGGGTCTAGTTCATTGTGCGGCTTCGTTTCACGTGTTTGTTTTTGATTGATTCTTGTGATCTTTTGTCATTTTCTTGATATTCGTACCTAAAATACACATTGAACAAACACAAGCATATATATGGCACTTTTATGATATTTTTATCGTTTTAAGCCCGTTTTGGACGATGAGACCATGTATAAAAGCAGTCTCATCACTCCCCCATACTAAACCATTGTCGTACCCTCACGAAATGCTAGAATAAAGTATCTTAGCATCTCCAAAATTCGTTTTTATCGACTTTTATTGAAACGTAAACTTACTACACTACTACTACTTGCGTTTTAGACATAATGTATGATTTTTATCGCAAAATGGGACGTTTAGGTTCATAGAATAAGAACATTTGAGTACCTCATAGAGATAAATTCGTCGTCCTCAACTTTCGCCCAATTCCATGCTAAGCGTGTAATGAGATCATTGTCATTATAAGTTAGTAATGCTAACACTACTCATATGCCCTAATCACGCACTTAGACTCCCTTAATCCTAATTGGTATCTGTTATATTTTATTTTTGTCTTGAATGATCACGAGGATACATTTTTGACTTATGCGATAATAGAGATTACGGTCCAAAAATAGAGTCATAACGGTGTAACCAAAACCGTCGAATTAATTACCTCCCCTAATAGACAACGATGTCAAAAGATTAAGTCAACAAGTGAGATTCGATGAACACGGTTTTATAACGGTTTTGAAGATGAGACTTATTACCAAGACTTTTATATGCCCCCTAACGGATGGGCCTTATTATCATAGGTTTACCTCCACTTTTTAGGGCTTCGGTCTTGCCTTTCCTTTTATTTACCTCGCCATGAGGTGTTTATTATGACCAAAGACGTATATCCTCAACGTAAAACGTAATTTTGGATCTTTAAAGCTTCAAAGTTTAAGGCTTTCACTTTCAATTTTTGCATAGATTTTTCGGCCTTGTGAGCTTCGAATTTTTGCTTGATTTAGGTGAGTGAGCACTTATAATTATTATTGGGTGAAGCTTTCGATTATTTGGGGTGCCAATACTTCAAAACCGTGACGCTGGTGATTCTCAAATGTTTTCCCAATTTAATTACATGGAAGCTACTAGAAAAAGATAGAAACCAACAATAAAGACTAAATCGCTAGGTCAATATTTATTAGCAAAATTTATATACAAGCGAAGGGAGAATAAGAAAACAATTAGAACACATGAGTTTTTGAAAGAATACGAGTACTCTACATTTAGCATAGTAACTTATAATTAACTCTATCATTTCTCGTCCTCATTTAAGAGACTTAGCCTAATAAAAGTTAAGGAATTGAAGCTAAGTGCTCAACACGCACAGTCGAGTCAAAAATTACTCTTATTCTCGCCATCGGAAAATCTACATTCGTGTCTTAAACACTTATGAAAACACGAGAAAAAATTTAAAATTTGGCCATTTTTAGCCTTATTTGTAACAAAACGATAACAAAAAGATAAACTTTAGAAAGCGTGAAGGTTTGGCAAGGCAAGTATCTATTCACCCCCCATACTAAAGTTAAACATTGTCCTCAATGTTTCGAGTCTAAGGGTAAGATACCCTCATACTAGAGAAGAAGTCGAATGCTTAAGATCTAGCATGGAAAGGGTGGAACCATTAAATCTATAGCCGTTTATGAAGTGTGCTAAAAGACTTAAGGTTAGAACATCAAAGGATGTATCATTTGGATATCGATATATTCTTCCAAGAAAATGATCGAGTGCTCACGTAAAACGAATACAAGAGGCTTCGATTGTGAAGATGATGATCTAACTAACACAATAATAAATAAACACGAGACAAAGGTTGGAAGGGCACAAATCCCCTCACATTAACTACATTATAAAGCGATAATATGTACATGGATAAGCATGAGATCTCCCCTACGAGGCACCTCGTTTTTTATTACCGAGTCATGAGCTTGAATCGATCCCCTCAATACTAATTATCATTGGGGAAGGTGACTTGGTCGAGGTCGTCCAAAGAAGGTACTTCCCCACCAAAGTAGTGCTTAACCCTATGACCATTCACCTTGAAATTAGGACCATCATTTTGAGCTAACTCGATGGTCCTATATGGAAATACTTGGGTGATGGTGAACGGTCCGGACCAACGGGATTTCAACTTGCCGGAAAATGTTTTAAATCTCGAGTTAAAAAGCAACACTTGATCCCCAACGTTAAAAACCTGATTTTTAATTTTAGAATCATGAAACTTTTTAGTTTTCTCTTTATAAATCAATGAATTTTCATAAGCAATGTCCCTTAATTCATCTAATTCATTCAATTGCATTTTCTGGTGTTTTCCCTCGGTCTCCATGTTGTCATTACAATGCTTTAGGGCCCAATAAGCTTTGTGTTCGAGTTCAATTGGCAAGTGAAAATTCTTCCCATACACAAGCTTATAAGGAGTGCACCCAATGGGCGTCTTATGAGTGGTAAGAAAGGACCATAAAGCATCGTCGAGCTTATCTGACCAAGATTGTCGGTTCTCTCCTATCGACCTGTCCAAAATTCTTTTTAAAGCTCGGTTTAAAATCTTGAATTGCCCACACGTTTGTGGGTGATATGCCGTAGAAAGCCGATGTGTAACCCCATATTTCTTTAAAACTTTTTCAAATTGATCATTGAAAAAATGGGTTCCACGATCGCTTATGATTGCACGAGGGGTTCCAAACCGAGAGAACAATTGTTTCAAGAACTTGACTACCACACGAGCATCGTTCGTGGGCAAAGCCTTAGCTTCCACCTACTTAGATAGGTAGTCAACGTCGACAAGGATGTACTTATTACCACGGGATGATGGGAATGGCCCCATAAAATCAATGCCCCACACGCCAAAGATCTCACACACTTGGATGATATTTTGTGGCATTTCATCGTTTTGTGAGGCTTTTCCTTAACGTTGGCACGAGTCACACGACTTGATAAGTGCGTGCGCATCTCGGTAAATAGTAGGCCAAAAGAAACCGGCATCAAAGACCTTCTTCGCCGTGAGATTAGCACCATGGTGACCACCCGTGGGTCCCTCTTGACAAGCTCTAAGGATATTAGTAGCTTCGGTGCCAAACACACAACGTAGAATAATTTGATCCGCACAAGTCCGAAAGAATTAAGGGTCGTCCCAAAAGTAGAACTTGACATCACAAAAGACTTTTCGTTTTTGTTGTGTCGTCATACCCTTAATGATGAAGTTACCCGCACAGTAATTGGCGATGTCGGTAAACCATGGGGTAGAAGAATCTTCCTTGGAATTCACTACACCAAGTGTCTCAAGAGGAAATGTTACGGTGATTTCCTTTTTCTCGTACATACTTTGGTGAGGATCTTCCAATCGAGAGAGGTGATCGGTCGCAAGATTTTCGGCTCCTTTTTTGTCAAGAATGGTGACATCAAATTCTTGTAGGAGGAGAATCCAACGAAGCAATCTCGGCTTAGCATCTTGTTTAGAGAAGAAGAACTTGATGGCCGAATGATCCGTAGACACTATGCTTTTAATCAAGACGAGATAAGGTCGGAATTTCTCGAATGCATACACCACAACAAGTAATTCCTTTTCCGTTGTAGTGTATTTAAGTTGAGCCTCGGTAATCATTTTACTAGCATAGTGAATAGGTAAGAAATTCTTTGCATGATGTTGCCCCAAAACGGCCCCAATAGCGTAATCACTAGCATCACACATAAGCTCAAAGGGGAGATTCCAATTTGGAGCAACAAGAATGGGAGCTTCAGTTAGTTTCCTTTTAAGAATTTCAAAGGCTCGAACACAATCTTCGTTAAAGACGAAAGGGGCATCTTTTTCGAGAAGGTGTGTAATGGGTCGAGATATCTGTAGAAACTAGAAGGGGGGTTGAATAGTTTCTTAAAATTTACTTGTTAAAATATGGTTTCCAAAAAATCCTTTTTCAAAAAACTTAGGCTTGAGGAAATATGTGAAATCTTCTTATACACAAATATGAACAATGATAGTGTAGCTAAACTAATACTAGCAAAAATATATCCACAAAGAATAAAGAATGATAGTGTAGCTAATCTAATATTAACACAACTATATCCACAAAGAATAAAGAATAATAGTGTAGCTAATCTAATATTAACACATGTATATGCAAAAGGTAATAAGGAATGTAAAGAGTTAAGGGTAAAGAAAGATCAAACCGAACACCAAGGATTTATAGTGGTTCGGCAACGAAGCTCACTCCTCGTTCCTACTCCACTCATCGAGTACTCCTTACTCAAGAGTTCACTACACAACAAGCTCCTTATGGTGGTGAAAACCGTACACGTCGCTTAACCAATTTCTGACTCTAAGCTAAAAGTCGAGCCCTAATCGTAGCTAGGACCAATCTACACAACTATACTTAGTACATACACAACTTCCAAATAGACACAACTACTTGGATCTTCACAACTATGACACAACTACAAGTATATAAAAATTGATCTTCAATGGATCTTTGGTGCTGGACTCAACACTTCACTAGGATAGTGTTCTTCTCTTTGCACTTGGAGAGGAAGAGATGGAAGAACAAGATTCACTTCTTAAACAAGTAATAATCAAACAAATGATCAAAGATTTGAGTGATTAAAGAAGGGGTTTGAATCTGGAAATGAATGTGCAAAAGAGGTGAGGTGAAAAGCTGAGAATGGCCAACTATTTAAAGGACAAAGGAGCCAACGGCTAGTTCTGCCCGCGGTACCTTATCACAGCCCGCGGTACCTTATCGATAAGGTACCGCCTAGGCGCTAAGGTACCGCCGGACTAGACTCCGCTCCTTTTTGTCCTTTAGTGGTGGAGGTCTTATCTGGGTATAAAAATATCCTGAAAGGATATTCTTAACTGAATAAGAATATGCCATTTTCAAATTTCAAATAATTAATTTAATAAAACATTTTCTTAAAAATAAAGTTTAATAAAAACTTGTCACATTTAATAAAAAGTGAGTTTTAAGAAAAGATTAAATCACTTGATCACTTGATTAAGGTTAGTACTTGTTTATCCATACCTTAAGTGAAAATGGGTAAAATGATAAATACTTGAACTCAAGAATTCGTTTTTCGTTGTTTTCATAAATGCTTGTTTTTACATATTGTCGTAATCAAAACTAAGCGAGACCGAAAAATGCAAGTAACGTTTTTAGTCATTATTGCATTAACAATCTCCCCCTTTTTGATTCCGACAATACATAAACTCAATCACACAAAAACAAGATTTTCGAAGACGAGTTTATTCATTTCTCCCCCTTTGTCGAAGCAAAAAGGTTGCGTAATCCGGTGTTGAAGAAACGGACTTTGCAAAGACTCCCCCTTGGTGCTTACTCCCCCTAGCTTGGGGCACCGAGGAATCGAGATATGGTGACAAGCTACATAGAAGGGTTAGTTGAACAAAAGAAACAACCAACAATATATAGCAATAGGTCACAAAAAGAAAATTAAAAGAGAAGAAAACGCAAAGACAAAGATCCAAGATAGGTTACTAAAGAAACATCATACAAAGAAGTATGGAAAAAGAAACAAGCCAAAAGCATAAATCTAATCCTAGTTATTCTAGAATTCTAAGATTTTCTTGAATTTGGTGTCTTGAGGATAAGCAATCAATGCTTATATGAAAGACAAGGTAATAGCAGAGGGTGGTGGTGGTGGCTTGTTGGAGATATCATAATCAAAGTGAAGAGGAGGCTTGATTAAGAGACTCTTGATGTAGCTCGACTCCTCATAGATGTGTGCCATAGCAAGATGTTGATATTGACAAC
Organism: Glebionis coronaria; assembly: GCA_025667525.1. Taxonomy (NCBI): domain Eukaryota; kingdom Viridiplantae; phylum Streptophyta; class Magnoliopsida; order Asterales; family Asteraceae; genus Glebionis; species Glebionis coronaria. The sequence continues at coordinate 276,362,713 of CM046874.1, forward strand.
AATGACAATATGTTCCATGGTGCATGACATTATCATGAGAAGGAGGAAGAACACTAAAGGGTGGTGGTGGAAGAAAGGAAGTTCCACAATCAACATTCTTGGTAGGAGAAATGTGATTAAGAGTGTTCTTGGGTGGGTTTGGATTGAAAGCAATTGGAGAAAATGGAGGAGATTCAAGGCTTTCATTGGGAGAATAAGACATTTTGGATGTGAAGTAATGCAAAATGCTTATGGTTTAAATAGGGAAGGCTTAGGGTATTTTTGGGGTGGTCAAAGGGTTTGAAACAAAGATTCTCAAAAAGGTTGGAGCAAATCTGGAGTTTCAGACAAAAACCCGAAAAGGAAGGCCACTGTAGGCGGTTCCTTATCCATGCTGGCGGTACCTTATCAATAAGGTACTGCGGCTCACTTATGGAACCGCCTGCAGAAGCAGGGTTTGGTGTTTGGAGAAAGATTTTTCAGCAAATCTTATTTTTCTAGTCTAACTTATCATAGGGATGTGCTTAAAAGCAAAGATAGACAAAGAAAATATATGCAAACTTACCAAATAGAGATTTGACCAAAATACATGGATAAAAAAATCAATGTAGGAGGTGTGTAAGACAAGACCTTAAGTCATGACACAATGATCCTCCATGATTCAATCTTGTTCTTGCTATGTTTGAGAGAATCATACATATGAATTATGTAAGCTCTATATTAATAGCGAGAATCTATGAAAAATCGTTTTTAGATTGAATTAACAATGTCAAACGAATTTCTCAACCATTTTCGAAAGAGACTTTGAGAGTTTTGAAAAGGAGATGAGAAGATTTTTCAAAAGAATTTTAGAAGACTCAAGAACTCAAAGTGGTAATAGAAAACACACAATAAGAAAAGAATTTAAGGAAGATGTTCCATTAATCCTAGACCTAGACACAAGTAATAAAAAGGTTCCCTCTTAAGTGGCTTAGTGAAGATATCGGCTAAGTTATCCTCGGAGGGCACCTTTTCGATAGTAATGTTCCCCTTTTGAACATTATCCCTAAGGAAATGGTGTCTAATTTCTATGTGTTTGGTTCGCGAATGTTGCACGGGATTCTTGCTTAGGTCTATAGCGCCTTTATTATCGCACATGATGGGAACATCATCAAGAGAAATCCCGTAATCAACAAGCGCTTGCTTCATCCATAGAGCTTGTTGGCATGCTTTACCGGCACTCACATACTCGGCTTCCGTGGTGGATATCGCAAGAGCGGTTTGTTTCTTGGAGAACCAAGAAGTTAAACAACAACCCATGAAGGTACAAACTCCACTAGTGCTTTTCCGGTCCACATAGTCTCCCGCATGATCCGAGTCCGCGTAGACAATGGTTTCTACGCCGGTCCCTTTAGGATACCATAATCCTAAATGTATAGTGCCTTTAATGTATCGGAAGATACGCTTAACCGCTTCAAGGTGAGAGGTTTTGGGAGCCTCTTGGAAGCGAGCACAAAGGCAAACACTAAACATGATATGACTTGCCGTTAGGTACAACAAACTACCAATCATACCTCTATATTTGGTGTTGTCTACCGACTCACAATCATCATCTACGGTGAGTTTAGTATCCGAGGCCATAAGGGTCTTCATTGGTCTAGATTCTTCTAATCCAAATTTCTTTAGCATTTCATTAGCGTACTTAGATTGACTAAAGAAGATACCATCGTCCATTTGTTTAATTTGGAGTCCTAAAAAGAAGTTAAGTTCTCCCATCATACTCATTTCAAACTCATCATGCATGATTTTGGCAAAGTCATCACATAATTCTTGACAAGTTGAGCCTAATATAATGTCATCAACATATATTTGTACGATAATGAGGTGAGGACCTTTCTTCTTTGTAAAGAGTGTATTGTCTACCATACCCATGGTATACTCATGTTTAACAAGAAACGCTTTAAGTCTATCATACCAAGCTTTGGGTGCTTGTTTGAGTCCATAAAGTGCTTTCTTAAGCTTGTAAACATGGTCCGGTTTCTCAAAATCAATGAAGCCGGGAGGTTGAGCCACATATACCTCCTCATTGATCAAACCATTAAGAAATACACTCTTTACATCCATTTGTTGAAGCTTAATATCTAAGGCACAAGCGTAGGCTAAAAGGATTCTAATTGATTCTAATCTAGCTACCGGTGTATATGTCTCGTCATAATCAATCCCTTCTTGTTGATTATAGCCTTGAGCTACAAGTCTAGCCTTGTTACGAGACACAACACCATTCTCATCTAGCTTATTCCTAAATACCCATTTGGTTCCTATAATGGTAGAACTTCTAGGTGGAGGAACAAGTTCTCAAACATCATTGGCAATGAATTGATTCAATTCTTCTTGCATTGCAATGACCCAACTCTCATCCGTCAAAGCTTCTTTAACATTCTTTGGTTCAATCAAGGAGACAAAACAAAAGAAGTTGCTTTGGTTTTGGACTTGAGATCTTAGGGTCCTTTGATTTAAGTCACCAATGACATTATTGAGAGTATGATCCATAGACTCCTTAATGTTTACTTCCTTTTCAACACTAAGGTCTTCAACTCCTATTTTTCTAATCTCTTTGGCTTTAACTACTTCTAATTCATCCAAGTCATCATCAACCAATGGTGGTGTCTTGGGTGAAGGAGGGGTTTCATCAAAGGTTACGTTGAGTGATTCTTTGATAACCCCTGAGGTTCTATTTAGGACTATGCAGGCCTTACTAGTTTGGGAATAACCTAAAAGGATACCTTCGTAAGACTTTGGGTCAAACTTGGTAAGGTAGTCTTTGGTGTTGAGGATAAAGCACTTGCTTCCAAACACCTTAAAGTATTCTAATGAGGGTTTCTTACCTTTAAGAATCTCATAGGGTGTCTTTCCTAGGAAAGGTCGAATAAGAATTCAGTTGAGAATATAAGTCGATGTATCCATGGCATTGCACCAAAACTTTTGAGGCAAAGATTGCTCGTTTAACATCGTCCTACTCATCTCTTGGAGAGTCCTATTCTTTCTTTCAACTACCCCATTTGATTGTGGAGTGCGAGGAGCCGAGAAGTTATGGGTAATACCATGAGCTTCACAAAAGGCACCAAATTGCACTTCATTATCAAAATCCCTACCATGATCCGTCCTAATAGAAACAATTGAACATCCTAGTTGATTTTGAATTCTTCGACTAAAGATTTCGAAGTGATCGAAAGCTTCATTCTTAGATGCCAAAAATCTGGTCCAAGTGAATCTAGAATAGTCATCAACTATAACTAGGGTATAAAGGTTACCTCCATAACTCCGTATGGCGTAAGGTCCAAAGAGATCCATATGTAGGAGCTCTAAGCACCGAGAGGTCGAAACCAAATTCTTGGCTTTGTGACTTGAGTGAACTTGCTTTCCAACTTTGCAAGCATCACAAAAGTGACTATCAAACTTAATCTTGGGGAGGTGTCTTACCAACTCCTTAGAGACTAAAGATTGAATTAAACGCATATTAGCGTGACCTAATCTCCTATGCCAAAGAGTAGAACTATCATCTATAGTTGATGTAGTAGTTTTTATAGATATACAAGTCTTAGGAAAGACGAGTATAAACGTGGTAAGTATTAATCGACACGATTTAGGAAAACCGTGAAGACGAATAAATTCCAAGTTCGTTCTCAAAGGAGGTGTGTATATTAATGTGCCAATATATAAATAACAATGTTTGGATTAGTGACGTTTTTGGTTTAAGAGAGAAAAAAGTAAAGACGAGCTACGACTACGATTTAAACTACGACATTGACGTAAAACGCGAACGTAAATACGTAAAACGCGACAAAATTAAAAATGAAACCTAAAAATTAATTAAAAGTTAAAACTAAGTCTAAAATAATATAAATAAGAATAAAAATTCAACAAATATATTTTAAAACCTTTTATTAATTAAATATTCAATTTTTAATGCTAATTAAAGCCCAAAAATTAAATATAATTAACAAAATGCCCAAAATATTAACTTATTGAACCAATAACTAACTTATATTATTTAAAGACTAAAAAGTATTTTTCCTAAATTTTCAAAACTATTTATCTATTTTTAAATCACTAAAAACTATTTTTAAATTAAAATAATCATAAAAAATAATTAAATAATGCCAAAATTAATTTGACAATTTTAAAAATCCTAAATTACACTAATGAACAGTAGAAAATTGAAAAAGTTTGAAAAATGTAAAAATTTGCACTAAAAGACAAAACAGTTTAATAATTAAACCCTAATTAAACTAATTTAATTATAAAAAATAATTAAAAAGTGAACAGTGAAATATTTTTAAACTAAAAAGCTTAAAATAATTTTCTAAATCTAAGAAAAATTTTAAAACTAAAAAATATAAAGTTTTACTACTAAAAGACAAAAACAGAATAATTAAAAAGTAATTAAAAATGCAAATAAACCTAAAAAATACTAAATGAACAGTAAATTAAAAAGTAATTAAACAGAAAAATCAAGATTAAAATAAGAAAAATATTGAAACTTAAATCAAGTCCTAATTCCTAAATTGGTTCACTAGAGACAAAAATGTAAAACTGTGATAGTGACACTTGGCTAGTTTCTGTCTTCTAGCTTAGCAGGGGAAACTATAACACTAACAGGGGAAACCTTGTTCCCACTGTCTGTTATAAAAACGGGAACTGGGCAAGTTTTTTGGCTAAATCTTGTGATTAACTTGGATTCTTGGCAAATATTGGCACCCCCACAACCAGTTGGGTTGTGGGGAGTCACAAAGATTATAAGAACAACACGTATAACACAAAAATCACACGAAAATCCCCCTAATGCAGTTACTGTATTGGACTAGGGGGTCTGGGGTGATGTTGCTGATGCAGTTGACAAGTGAGTGGATTTCAAAGGTCAAAAACTTGCACAAAGATTCACCAAATCACACATGAACTGAATAATATCCTAAGTGGCTCTATCTTCTAGCAATAAGCAGGAATCCAAAGAAATTTATGCTAACACAGGACTTAATCTAGGTCTACTGATTTCTTAGCATGTTTTACCAATTTCTGAGCATGCAATCTGACTTATATCCTATATTACTCAAAGCTACTTACCAACTACAACTAGTACAACCTAATAGAATGTGTGAGGCTGATTTTAACTGGATCTTGTGTCACTCAAGAGTGGTTATCACCTAATCCCAAACACTCCCTTATATACTATATTGCAATGATTTTCAAACAAACTTCAAAATCTTAATCTAAATTAGACTTATCCTAACAACACATGCCTATACCAGCAGTCAACAAGTATGAGCTATATGCAAATAAACATGAAAATCTATCAAGCATACAATTTATCTATTTTCAGCAGATTTCAAGTGAGTAAAGGGGGATACCACTTTTTGACTTTGTTCAATGCCAAAAAACACACAGGCCCTATCCTCTCTCAACTACTGGAAAGAAATGCAAAAAGCCTTGAAGACGAAGTAAAGGACCCCTTTGGACTACAACAGTCCAAAGGGAAGCTATGACTGCAATAGTCAAGCTTATGGCTTCTTCTTTTTCCTGTGAAACAAAAGAGACAAAAGAGCTCACAATGAACTTGGGTTTAGGCTGGTTGTCAAGCAGCTTAAGCTCAAGCTTATTGATAGGCTGTTAGAGTCAAAACAAGAAGAAAACTGAAAGTGGATTTTTTTTTCGGACCAAAACTATAAAACTAAACTCTCCCAATGAATTAATGGAACCCAAACAAAAATAACATAAGCTTAATCTGTGTCACAATATTTAGGTGTCAGCTAATCTTGTGACCTAGCTTAATCTTATGGATCTCAAATAAATTTTGAACAAGTTTTGAACCAAAATATATTTGATAACCTATATTACTTGCAGAAAACGCAAATGATTTTATACTAGAAAAACAAGGTAACAGGAACTCAGCTTTGCATTAATTTGATAAATTTCACTAAGTTACATTTGAAAAATAAAAATAAATAATAACAAAGCTGGAACAATGGTTACTGCTATCACTAGTTCTATTTATACTACTTTATTACAAAGGTGAGGAGCAAAAATCTAAACCCTAGACGAATGCAAACTTCCATCTTTGCCCATGGATCTTCAAGTGGATATTCCATTTTGATTCTCTCTTCTAGAGGCTTCCCTTGGATAACATATGATTGAGAAGCTGTTCAAAACGATCTTGGCCATATATTTGATGTGGGGAGCACGTCAAACAATCCCACACGTTCATTGAGTCAAATAATTTGGCTGCTTGTGAATAGATAGGCTGGCAAGGGGACCAAGGTGATGTGTTGTCATTTTCTAGGCACATGGGGTGTTGTCTTCTTCCTTAATCGTCATTTGCCCCTATAATCTTGACTTAACCCTTTGTTTTGTGGGAATCGAATCTGGGTCGGGATTAGGGTTTATGTTGGATGAACTGAGGTAGTTTGATTTGTTTTAGGGGTGTTAATGATGTTTCCCTCTATTTAATTAACAATAGTTATTTAAACTTTTGAAAATTACAATTCCAGTCCCTTACTTATATGAAAACAAAGCTGCTCCATTCCCCTTGTTGTAGAAGTTTCGGATTTTGGCAGTTTCAGTCCTTGTGGTTGATTTATCTTGGAAAAGGACTTGGTTTGCAATATATTCATTCTTAACGGACTATACTTGCCCTTTATTCATAATTTTGGGACCTCTGATGTAAAATATGATTCTTCAAGGGTGTAAGGTGAATGAGTGCTAAAGTTGAGGGGCCTTTCTTGTAATTCTTCAAAATTGAGGGACCAAAGTTGACAAGTCTTCAAACTCCAAGGGTTTTTATGGAAATTCCATTCTTGGGCCCGGTTTCTTGTGCGGCTTCGTTTCCCGTGTTCGCTTTTGCTCTATTCTTGTAATCTTTTGGTGAATTCACGATATCCGTACCTGAAATACACAATAAACAAACACAAGCACATTTTTGGGTATTTTGATGATATTTTAAGCGTTTTAAGCCCGATTTGGACGATGAGACTATGTATAAATACAGTCTCATCACTCCCCCATACTAAACCATTGCCGTGTCCCCACGCAATGCTTGAATTAAGTATCATAGCACTTCCAAAATTCATTTTATGATGACTTTTATTGAAGGCATAAATTAAAATAAACTACTACACGCGTTTTAGACATAATGTAATGTTTTCATCATGAGAACGTGACTTTTAGGATCATAGAACAAGAACACGTGAATGCTTCGTTAGAAGTAATTTCGTCGTCCTCGATTTTCACCCAATTCCATGCTAAGCGTGTAACGAGATCATTGTTATTATAAGTTAGCAACACGAACACATCTCATGAGTGTTAATTACGAACCTAAACTCCCTTATTCCTAATTGGTATCTCTTATATTTTATTATGTCTTAATGATCACGAGGATACATCATTGACTTATGCGTGAATAGAGATTAAGTCTAAAAATAGAAACTTAACGGTGTAACCAAAATCATTAAATCAATAATTCATCCCAATAGACAACGATGTCAAAAAATTAAGTCAACAAGAAGGATCGATAAACACGGTTTTATAACGGTTTTGAACATGAGACTTATTACCAAGACTTTTATACGCCCCCTAATGGAAGGGCCTTATTATCTTTGGTTTACTTCCATCTTTTATTCAACTTCGCCATGAAGCTTTTATTATGACTTCGGTCTTGCCTTGCCTTTTATTATCCGCCTCATCGGTGGTTTTATTAGCCAAAGACGTATATCCTCACACTAAAGCGAATTTTGGATCTTTAAAGCTTCGAAGATTAAGGCTTGTTTCACTTTCAATTTGGGCATAGATTTTCCGGCCTTGTGAGCTTCAAATTTTTGCTTAATTTAGGTGAGCACTTGAAATCTTATTATTAGGTGAAGCTTTCGATTATTCGGGTGCCAATACTTCAAAACCGTGACGCTGGCGATACCTTAATGTTTTCCCAATTTAATTACATGGAAGCTACCAAAACAAATTAGAAACCAACAATAGTGACTAAACCGCTAAATCAATATTTATTAACAATTTATTATACAAAAGCGTTGGGAGAATAAGCTAATAATTACTACACATGAGATCGTGACGATTACGAGACTTATAAATAACTCTATCATTTCTCTTCCTCATTTAAGAGACTTAGCCTAAAAAAGTTAAGGAATCGAAGCTAAGTGCTCAACACGCACGGTCGAGTCAAAAATTACTCTCGTTCTCACCATCGGAAAACCTACATTCGTGTCTTAAACACTTATGAAAAACAAGAAAAAATTTTAAAATTTGGCCATTTTTAGCCTTATTTTGCATAAAACGATAACAAAAAGATGAATATTGGATTGCGTGGTGACGTAAGCAAGGTGAAGTATCTACTCACCCCCCCATACTAAAACTAAACATTGTCCTCAATGTTTCGAGTCTAGGGGTGTAAACACCCCCATACTAGAGACGAAGTCGAATGCTTAATCTCGAGCATGGAAAGGGTAAAACGAATAACCTAAAAGCCGTTTATGAATTATGCTAATAAGATAAACGTTAGAACATAAAAGGATATCATCGGATATCGGAATCTCCAAGGGCAACGATCGAAGCTCGAGTGCTACGTAAAACGAACACGAGAGGCTTCAATGATGACGATGAACCTAATAAATCACAATTACAAACAACCACGGAACAAAGGTTGGAAGAGCACAAGTCCCCTCGTTACGTTAACTAAGAAAGCGATAATATGTACAAGGATAAGCATGAGAATCCCCCACGAGGCACCTTGTTTTTAATAACCGAGTCAAAAGCTCGACTCGAATCCCCATAAATGTGATCATTTAGGGATAATCTTGGTATGGTCATTTTTGGTGGGACTTACATGATAAACAAGGCCCAAAAGTACATGGAGTACTTTAAAAACCCGATAAACGTATACCGGGGTCAAAGATAGCGTCCTCGTTTTCGGATGAAAGACGAAACAACGCTACTTCAACACAAACCCCAATGGGGTAGAAGAAAATAGACGAGAAGTAGAAAGGTGGGGCAATGGGTAAGGCAACACAATGAGCTACTCGAGGTAGACTCACACCAAGCAAACGAAAAGATTTTCCATTTATTGCATCGGTGGAAGACCGAGATTTCCCTTTACAAGCAATTCCGGGATCGTAAATCTCGTCCTCGGTGGAGAAATGCGAGGGAACATTTGGGGCTTCCCCCACACTAAAACCACACCAACCATCGTCAAAAGGAGTAGACGAGGTGGTAGCACTCATATAACGATGTGATGACGGAGTTAAACATGTAGAAAAATCATCTAAAACATTTTCAAAATCCTTTCCTTTTTCATCGTTTTTAAACTCTTTATGAAAACCCGATTGAATAATGTCGAAAATATTTGGCGTGTCAAATTGAAAATTAGTCGCGCTAAAAATCCTCACATTTAAGTCTTTGGCGGGAGGGGGTGGCGGATTATATAAGTTCTCAAAACGTCGATCAATAAAGAACACCGCCCCCTCGGGGTCTACATACTCGTCATCATCATGAACGTCGATCTCATCGATTTCTTCGTCATAGATAGGCTTGTCAAACCATGGTTTGTCATTCCCCTCTTTGATGATTTTAGAAACTCTCTCGAAGAGATCACGATCAAGCACGAAACCATCATTCTTTTGTGGGGATCGTTGATAAGTTAGATCCTCACGAATGTGGTAAACGTCATTCTTAAATGAGGAGTGTTTATAAGGTAACTCCTCGAGAATGGGACTTGTGTCTATGGCAAGAAAATCATCGACCTCCTTAAAGAATTCTTCATCATCACAATTGTGAAACGAAGGAGGATCGATGATATGGTCATCAACGTTCTCGAATTCATCATCAAAAATGGGATTATGATGAAAAATAGGTTCGTATACGGAATTCGAGTACGTTGTGAAAGTGTCGGCATTCTCATCATCATAAGAAATTTCTGACATGAGATCGTCCTCTTCATTTGAAGATTTATCAAAGGGTAAATCCTCGAAGATGGATGGCGGATTAGCAAGTATATGCTCGATCTCGGCAAAATCACCATCGCCATCAAAGAAAGTGTCGATGTGAGCAAGTTCTCGAGTGGATTTCTCGAGAGTCACAACCATGGACTTACAAGTCGAATGACTATGCTTAGGTGACATTTCTATGATGGGTGAGATTGCATTGGGTTGGGCCACTTCCTTAGCCTTAATGGATTTGGGGCTAGGAGTGGGAGGCACTTCAATGGGTTTAGAAGTATAGGCCTCAAAGTCATGGTCCTTCGAAGGTGGCGAAGACGAGCCCATATTGGTCTTTGTCGTGATGGCACTAACGTCGCCCTTCGGAATTGGTGGTTCACTTGTTTCGCTAAAAACATCCCAAAGTGAGTTTTCATTCATAAATTTACACATACCCTTTTGAATTAGGTACACGTATTCTTTATCATTAAAATTATCATCTTTAAAACCGTTTTTCTTAATTCTTTCAAAACATGCATCAAGCTTCATTCTTTCCGCTAAAGTAAACATTTTGAAATCATTAGAATTTGAATCATTAGGTTTTGAAACCTCGGTTTTTTCATTTTCATTAAACCCTTGGGATTTTCTAGCGAAAAAGTCTATTTTCTCATCCCCATATCTCATAGTAAGTCTCCCCTCGTGAACGTCGATTACGGTTCTAGCCGTCGATAAGAATGGTTGGCCTAAAATAATGGGACATTTAGGGTCACACTCGTAATCGGATATAACGAAATCCGCGGGAAAAACAAACTTTCCAATCCTAACATAGACATCCTCGGCTATTCCAATTGGTATTAAAGGTGTACAATTTGCAAGCTCGATTGTCATGTTCGTGGGGGTAAGCGAAGGCAATCTCATCAATTTCCAAAGAGAATGAGGCATAAGATTGATGCTAGCACCTAAATCGGCAAGGGCTATTCATCCCTCAATCTCGGAAAAATCACAAGGGAGTAGAAATTGGCCCGGATCCTTTTCCTTTCTCGGCATACGCCTTTTGGGTTTTTTAAGAAGGATCGAAGCACAAGTTTCTTCAAGGGTTACTTTGGTAAGGTTGACAAAACTCTCTTTTTGAACCGTGGATGGAATTTGAGGTACACGAGGGTGTGCACTCTTTTCCTTGGTCGCCACGTTCACCCCATCGACTTTAGAACAAGAAGACGTCTTAGAAGTCGAGGGTTGAGAGGGATAAACAACACGGAATCCTTCAAGGTTAGGGGTAATCACACGACCTTTCTCACGAGACGAGGCGGCTTTACATTGTTCTTTCGGATTAGCAACGGTGTCACTAGGTAACGAACTCGATGACGCACCCGAGGACTTGTTCATTATGGCCGAAAACATCTTTTTAATATCAATTTGCCCTTGCTCAATCTTCGTGTTTTGCAATTTCATTGTATTAGAAAAGTCATTTTTCAAAGTACCAATTTCTCCCTCTAATCGTCTCATATTAGCCTCATTCGTTTTCATGTAATTTTGAAAATCGTTTGACGAACTATTTTGATTTGAATTAAAGTTCCCTTGGTTTTGATTGTTTCTTTGAAAATTTCCTTGATTACCACTTGAAAAATTGTTACCTTGATTGTTGTTGTTTGAAAAATTCGAGTTTTGATTATTGTCTCGATTTTGCCAAGTTATATTACGACCTTGATTATAACCTCCTTGATTTTGAGTAGAAAAATTTCCTTGTTGATTATTTCCATGAAAATTGTTTCGATTTTGAAAATTGTTTCCTTGGTTATAATTGTCTTGTTGTGATGGACCCGCGTTATTTTGATTTGAAAAATTGTTGTTTCCATTTAACGCACTCACATTCGACGTTTGGCCATCCGTAGCCGCACACTCGTAATAATTATGAGGTCCACCACAAAACGTACACGAAACCTCAACCGCTTTCACCGTAGCGGGAGCGTCTTTCTTTTGCATCTCAATGAGATAAGACGTGAACACATTCGTCAACTTATCGACTTTCGCATCAACCCTCTCAATGTCGCGATTAGAACTACTAACATTGGCGACATTGGCAACACTCGGTGTGTTGCGGAGTTGGTAAACCTTGGATCGATTCCCAATAATCATTAAGGCGTCTTTCGGAGTTTTGCACAAAAAGTTGCCACCGGCGGCGGAATTCAACGAATCTTGTTCTTGAAAACTAAGACCGTTGTAAAACGTATCGATTTGGTGCAACTCGGAAAAACCATGGTGAGGACATTGCCTAAGCAATTCCTTAAAACGATCTCACGCGTCTCTAAAAGATTCATTCGGTTTTTGCTCAAATCTCGTAATTTCATTTTTGAAAAACGTTGTCTTAGACGGTGGGAAAAAATGATTAACGAATTTGGAAACGAGATCCTTCCACGTAATTATGGAATTAGGTGGCTCTTTCTCGTACCAATCCTTGGCGGAACCATCGAGCGAGTACGGAAAAAGCATAAGCTTGACGACATCGGCGTCGACGTTCTTAAACTTGCTCGTGGCTAAAAGACGATCAAAATTCCGAATATGGTCGTGAGGATTATCGGCTTCACGACCTCGAAACTTCGTAGCTTGGATCAACGAAAGCATTCCGCTCTTAATCTCAAAATTCTCCGCCTCGATAACGGGAATTACGATCGCGTCTCCATAACCCTCGGTGGGCGCTTGGAGCAATTCCATCATCGAACGATTGTCGGCCATCTCCTCTACGGTTTCTTCAACAACGATATTAGGAACGTCGGTTTCTAATTCTCGTCTACGTCGTCGATTCCTTCGATTACGATTGCGTCGATTCGAAGCTTCACTAGAATTGGAATAGTCCTTCGATCGAGTGCGCATGCACTAAGCGTAGAATGGGTGGTAGCAAAGAAGATTCTTTTTGCGGTTTTTCGATTTTTTCAATTTTTTTGGTTTTTGATTGGTTTTTTAATTTTTTTGGATTTTTAAATGTATTACGTAGACTAAAATCTACAAATCTCCCCTCGAATCGATTTCTCGATTAAAGGAGCCTCAAAGAATGAAAACGATCACGTGGAGTGAACGCCTTCGATGACTTTAGAACGTTGGTGGAACACCAAAACGTTCAAGAGGGTTTAATCTTGAAAACACAAGGAAATATAATATACGTAGTTAATACTTGGGTGGCAAACCCTCGATTAGCTCTCTTTCTCAAAACACGCACAAGCAAGCGGAGGAAACGAGACGGCGCGAAGCACTTAAGAGCCTTTTTCCTTTAGGTCGTGAAATACAACCGCCTTATACCCACCTTATAGTTTGTGTTAATTGAAATTAAGCCTCACGAAAGTATTTATCTATTTTGCCTTTAAACTTTTGCTTTGGATTCGAATACAATGATCGAGTGATGAAATCCCGAATCAAGGTTGCGTTTTCACGCTTTTGGAGTACTTGTATATTTATTGTTCTTACGTAGATACAATATAGTAATAATATATTCACAATAAAAACGAAAACCAATATATCTACAATATAGTAAAAGGTTGATTTGTGTTTAATTTAGGAAAATTAAACACGATTTATTTGGATATTATACTATAATAGAGAGAAATAACAAAAATGAGTATGTACTATATTCACGCTTTCCAAAAATGAAAAGCAAAAACGCACTACTCACACAAACACAATAGTAATAATGGCACACTAAAAACACCTCCCCGGCAGCGGCGCCAAAATGATGTAGTAGTTTTTATAGATATACAAGTCTTAGGAAAGACGAGTATAAACGTGGTAAGTATTAATCGACACGATTTAGGAAAACCGTGAAGACGAATAAATTCCAAGTTCGTTCTCGAAGGAGGTGTGTATATTAATGTGCCAATATATAAAATAACAATGTTTGGATTAGTGACGTTTTTGGTTTAAGAGAGAAAAAAGTAAAGACGAGCTACGACTACGATTTAAACTACGACGTTGACGTAAAACGCGAACGTAAATACGTAAAACGCGACAAAATTAAAAATTAAACCTAAAAATTAATTAAAAGTTAAAAATAAGTCTAAAATAATATAAATAAGAATAAAAATTCAACAAATATATTTTAAAACCTTTTATTAATTAAATATTCAATTTTTAATGCTAATTAAAGCCCACAAATTAAATATAATTAACAAAATGCCCAAAATATTAATTTATTGAACCAATAACCAACTTATATTATTTAAAGAATAAAAAGTATTTTTCCTAAATTTTCAAAACTATTTTTCTATTTTTAAATCACTAAAAACTATTTTTAAATTAAAATAATCATAAAAAATAATTAAATAATGCCAAAATTAATTTGACAATTTTAAAAATCCTAAATTACACTAATGAACAGTAGAAAATTGAAAAAGTTTGAAAAATGTAAAAATTTGCACTAAAAGACAAAATAGTTTAATAATTAAACCCTAATTAAACTAATTTAATTATAAAAAATAATTAAAAAGTGAATAGTGAAATATTTTTAAACTAAAAAGCTTAAAATAATTTTCTAAATCTAAGAAAAATTTTAAAACTGAAAAATATAAAGTTTTACCACTAAAAGACAAAAACAGAATAATTAAAAAGTAATTAAAAATGCAAATAAACCTAAAAAATACTAAATGAACAGTAACTTAAAAAGTAATTAAACAGAAAAATCAAGATTAAAATAAGAAAAATATTGAAACTTAAATCAAGTCCTAATTCCTAAATTGGTTCACTAGAGACAAAAATGTAAAACTGTGATAGTGACACTTGGCTAGTTTCTGTCTTCTACCGTAGCAGGGGAAACTTTAACACTAACAGGGGAAACCTTGTTCCCACTGTCTGTTATAAAAACGGGAACTGGGCTAGTCTTTTGGCTAAATCTTGTGATTAACTTGGATTCTTGGCAAATATTGGCACCCCCACAACCAGTTGGGTTGTGGGGAGTCACAAAGATTATAAGAACAACACGTATAACACAAAAATCACACGAAAATCCCCCTAATGCAGTTACTGTATTGGACTAGGGGGTCTGGGGTGATGTTGCTGATGCAGTTGACAAGTGAGTGGATTTCAAAGGTCAAAAACTTGCACAAAGATTCACCAAATCACACATGAACTGAATAATATCCTAAGTGGCTCTATCTTCTAGCAATAAGCAGGAATCCAAAGAAATTTATGCTAACACAGGACTTAATCTAGGTCTACTGATTTCTTAGCATGTTTTACCAATTTATGAGCCTGCAATCTGACTTATATCCTATATTACTCAAAGCTACTTACCAACTACAACTAGTACAACCTAATAGAATGTGTGAGGCTCATTTTAACTGGATCTTGTGTCACTCAAGAGTGGTTATCACCTAATCCCAAACACTCCCTTATATACTATCTTGCAATGATTTTCAAACAAACTTCAAAATCTTAATCTAAATTAGACTTATCCTAACAACACATGCCTATACCAGCAGTCAACAAGTATGAGCTATATGCAAATAAACATGAAAATCTATCAAGCATACAATTTATCTATTTTCAGCAGATTTCAAGTGAGTAAAGGGGGTTACCACTTTTTGACTTTGTTCAATGCCAAAAAACACACAGGGCCCTATCCTCTCTCAGCTACTGGAAAGAAATGCAAAAAGCCTTGAAGACGAAGTAAAGGACCCTTTTGGACTACAATAGTCCAAAGGGAAGCTATGACTGCAATAGTCAAGCTTATGGCTTCTTCTTTTTCCTGTGAAACAAAAGAGACAAAAGAGCTCACAATGAACTTGGGTTTAGGCTGGTTGTCAAGCAGCTTAAGCTCAAGCTTATTGATAGGCTGTTAGAGTCAAAACAAGAAGAAAACTGAAAGTGGATTTTTTTTTTCGGACCAAAACTATAAAACTAAACTCTCCCAATGAATTAATGGAACCCAAACAAAAATAACATAAGCTTAATCTGTGTCACAATATTTAGGTGTCAGCTAATCTTGTGACCTAGCTTAATCTTATGGATCTCAAATAAATTTTGAACAAGTTTTGAACCAAAATATATTTGATAACCTATATTACTTGCAGAAAACGCAAATGATTTTATACTAGAAAAACAAGGTAACAGGAACTCAGCTTTGCATTAATTTGATAAATTTCACTAAGTTACATTTGAAAAATAAAAAAAAATAATAACAAAGCTGGACAATGGTTACTGCTATCACTAGTTCTATTTATACTACTTTATTACAAAGGTGAGGAGCAAAAATCTAAACCCTAGACGAATGCAAACTTCCATCTTTGCCCATGGATCTTCAAGTGGATATTCCATTTTGATTCTCTCTTCTAGAGGCTTCCCTTGGATAACATGTGATTGAGCAGCTGTTCAAAACGATCTTGGCCATATATTTGATGTGGGGAGCACGTCAAACAATCCCACACGTTCATTGAGTCAAATACATTGGCTGCTTGTGAATAGATAGGCTGGCAAGGGGACCAAGGTGATGTGTTGTCATTTCCTGGGCACATGGGGTGTTGTCTTCTTCCTTAATCGTCATTTGCCCCTATAATCTTGACTTAACCCTTTGTTTTGTGGGAATCGAATCTGGGTCGGGATTAGGGTTTATGTTGGATGAACTGAGGTAGTTTGATTTGTTTTAGGGGTGTTAATGATGTTTCCCTCTATTTAATTAACAATAGTTATTTAAACTTTTGAAAATTACAATTCCAGTCCCTTACTTATATGAAAACAAAGCTGCTCCATTCCCCTTGTTGTAGAAGTTTCGGATTTTGGCAGTTTCAGTCCTTGTGGTTGATTTATCTTGGAAAAGGACTTGGTTTGCAATATACTCATTCTTAAGGGACTATACTTGCCCTTTCTTCATACTTTTGGGACCTCTGATGTAAAATATGATTCTTCAAGGGTGTAAGGTGAATGAGTGCTAAAGTTGAGGGGCCTTTCTTGTAATTCTTCAAAATTGAGGGACCAAAGTTGACAAGTCTTGAAACTCCAAGGGTTTTTATGGAAATTCCATTCTTGGGCCCGGTTTCTTGTGCGGCTTCGTTTCCCGTGTTCGTTTTTGCTCTATTCTTGTAATCTTTTGGTGAATTCACGATATCCGTACCTGAAATACACAATGAACAAACACAAGCACATTTTTGGGTATTTTGATGATATTTTAAGCGTTTTAAGCCCGATTTGGACGATGAGACTATGTATAAATACAGTCTCATCAATAGTCGCAAGACATATGTTGTCTTTTGACTTCTTATTAACCTTCATGATATAAAGCCCATGCTTTCTAACACCTTTTCCAATGACTTTTCCATCTTTTACGATTTCACTGTCATGTTCCGAAAAGATGACCTTACACTTATTATCACAAATTTGACCTATACTTAAAAGGTTAAAACCTAAGTTATCTACGTGCTCAACATTTTCAATGGTCATGGAGTCAAGAGAAACCGTACCTTTGCCAATGATATTACCACGTAGACTACTAGCGAATGTGACGTTACCTCCATCATATGCTTTGTAATGCGAGAACAAAATTCGATTACCCGTCATGTGTTTAGAACATCCACTATCCTTAATCCACTCATCGGGCTCCAAATCAATTCCCAAGCATATCTAGGTAACAATACACAAGATCAAACATTTGGTCCCCAATATCTCATGGGTCCAAAATTGTTAGTTCCAAACATCCCTTGCATTTGGTTGGGATGAATGAATGAGGTGGGGATTCCCCATGGAGAACAAAATGGAGGAGGGTAGTAGTTCATGTAACCATTTTGTTGTTTATTACTTCTCCTAGGTGTGTTTGATCTAGGTTTAGAGTTATTATTATTCTTTCTAGGTGTTGGAGTTTTACTTCTAGTTCGTGAGTTGTTTTGATTATCTCTTGTAGGCGTTGTCGTTCTACTTCTAGGCTTAGACTCATTCCGTACTCTAGGTGGAGTAGAAGATAGTCTAGATAAACTTCTATTTCCCATGAGAGGTTTACTTAACGGCTTATAGAACTTACTAATAGCATTGTCGTCAAGTATGGGTAATTGAACCTTATTAACAGTAAGATGCTTTGGTTTTTCATTTAACTTAGATTTTTCAGAAAGTTCAGAATTTTCACAAAACTCAACTTCTGGCCGCGGTACCTTATCTATGGCCGCGGTTCCATAGTGATAAGGAACCGCGCCATAAGATGTGGAACCGCGTCCAGAGGGTGTTTTCTGTGAAAACCTGACTTGTTTTGGTTCACTAGTTGAGGCTTCATTTGAGTTAAAACCTAGACCAAGTTTTTCCTTAGAATGAACTTGTTTGTTTAACATATCATCAAGAGCACTAGTACCTTTCATGAACTTTTCTAATTTAATGGAGGTGCTCTTGAGATCATCATTCTCTAATCTAAGTTTCTCACAACTTAAGCAACCTAAATCAACCTCTTTGTTTTTCTCAAGTTTAGCCAATTTCTCCCTAAGTTCATTGATCTCATTTTCAAGCTTAGTTTTGGTTGATTTTAAGGTTTTATTCTTTTCTATGAATTTAAGACTAAGTTTATGTAAGCTATCATATTTGCCTTCAAATTAAATATCACCTAAAGTGGAGCTATCGTTGCTATAATATTCGGTTTCGGAATGTACCTCTTTAGAAGTGTGAGCCATAAGACATTTCTCCTCTTTGGGGTTGTCATCATCGTCTTCACCACTATCACTCCAAGCGCCACTAACGAATGCCGTGTGGTTCTTATCACGAGCGGGCTTTGGACAATCACCAATGAAGTAATTTGGATCACCACATCTAAAGCAACTCTTATCACCTTTTTCGTTCTTGACAAACCGATTCTTTGACAATGGTTTCTTGTCATAGTTTGGTTGCCTAACGTGTTGACCTCGTCTCTTGAATAACTTCTTGAAATCTCTCACCGCCAATGCATACTCCTCGTCATCACTTTCCGAGGAACTATCATGGTCACTTTGTGCCTTCTTGGCTTTAAGTGCAAGAGATTTCCTTTCACTCTTGGTTTTTACTAATTCCGAGTCCTTCAAAATTATCATCTCATGAACCTTCAAGTTTCCTATGAGTTCATCGAGTGATAAAGTTGAGAGATCTTTCGACTCTTCAATAGCCGTGACTTTTGCTCTCCACTTTCGATGTAAGGCCCTTAGAAACTTCCTAACATTGTTCTTGCTAGAAAAACCTTCATCAAGTGCTTTTAGACTAGTAATAATGGTGTTAAACCTAGCAAATGCACTATCAATAGTTTCATCTTCTAAGATGACAAATTGTTCATATTGTTGGACAAGAAGATCGATTTTACTTTCTTTGACTTGGCTATTACCTTGGTGGGTTACTAAAAGAGTGTTCTAGATATCTTTAGCGGTTTCACACATAAAAATTCTTTCATACTCTTTCTTAGGCAAAGCATTATAAATCACCATTTTAGCCTCATTATTTTTTGAAAGTTTCTTTTTAGTATCATCATTAGCTTTGTCAAAAGCGACTAATTCTTTTGTTTTAGAAACTTCATTAAATTGAAAGGGTAAAAAATCACCATTGGTAATAACATGCCAAAGATCTAAATCTTTTGATTTCACATAAGTTTCAAATCTATTTTTCCGATAAATAAAACTATCGGTCTCAAAAAGTGGTGGTCTTGCATAGATTGCCCTTCTAGGTACTTGTTGGAATCCATAGATCGATTCAAGTTTTAAAATACAATATACTTTAAAAATTCTTGAGAAACCCGCTCTGATAACAATTGTAGAAACTAGAAGGGGGGGTTGAATAGTTTCTTAAAATTTACTTGTTAAAATATGGTTTCCAAAAAATCCTTTTTCAAAAAACTTAGGCTTGAGGAAATATGTGAAATCTTCTTATACACAAATATGAACAATGATAGTGTAGCTAAACTAATACTAACAAAAATATATCCACAAAGAATAAAGAATGATAGTGTAGCTAATCTAATATTAACACAACTATATCCACAAAGAATAAAGAATAATTGTGTAGCTAATCTAATATTAACACATGTATATGCAAAAGGTAATAAGGAATGTAAAGAGTTAAGGGTAAAGAAAGATCAAACCGAACACCAAGGATTTATAGTGGTTCGGCAACGAAGCTCACTCCTCGTTCCTACTCCACTCCTCGAGTACTCCTTACTCGAGAGTTCACTACACAACAAGCTCCTTATGGTGGAGAAAACCGTACACGTCGCTTAACCAATTTCCGACTCTAAGCTAAAAGTCGAGCCCTAATCGTAGCTAGGACCAATCTACACAACTATACTTAGTACATACACAACTTCCAAATAGACACAACTACTTGGATCTTCACAACTATGACACAACTACAAGTATATAAAAATTGATCTTCAATGGATCTTTGGTGGTGGACTCAACACTTCACTAGGATAGTGTTCTTCTCTTTGCACTTGGAGAGGAAGAGATGGAAGAACAAGATTCACTTCTTAAACAAGTAATAATCAAACAAATGATCAAATATTTGAGTGATTAAAGAAGGGGTTTGAATCTGGAAATGAATGTGCAAAAGAGGTGAGGTGAAAAGCTGAGAATGGCCAACTATTTAAAGGACAAAGGAGCCAACGGCAAGTTCTGCCCGCGGTACCTTATCACAGCCCGCGGTACCTTATCGATAAGGTACCGCCTAGGCGCTAAGGTACCACCGGACTAGACTCCGCTCCTTTTTGTGCTTTAGTGGTGGAGGTCTTATCTGGGTATAAAAATATCCTGAAAGGATATTCTTAACTGAATAAGAATATGCCATTTTCAAATTTTAAATAATTAATTTAATAAAACATTTTCTTAAAAATAAAGTTTAATAAAAACTTGTCACATTTAATAAAAAGTGAGTTTTAAGAAAAGATTAAATCACTTGATCACTTGATTAAGGTTAGTACTTGTTTATCCATACCTTAAGTGAAAATGGGTAAAATGAAAAATACTTGAACTCAAGAATTCGTTTTTCGTTGTTTTCATAAATGCTTGTTTTTACATATTGTCGTAATAAAAACTAAGCGAGACCGAAAAATGCAAGTAACGTTTTTAGTCATTATTGCATTAACAATATCTTTGAAAAATCCTTAATGAATCGACGATAAAAGCCCGCGTGGCCTAGGAAACTCCTAACCCCCTTGACGGTTTTGGGATGAGGTAATTTGGTGATGACGTCTATCTTAGATTTGTCTACCTTAATCCCCGCTTTCGAGACCTTGTGCCCTAAGACGATCCATTATTTACACATAAAATGACATTTTTCCCAATTGAGCACAAGGTTGGTTTCCTCACAACGTTTCAACATTTTATCCAAATTTCCTAAACACGAAGTGAACGAACTACCAAACACGGAAAAGTCATCCATGAAGACTTCCATCGTCTTCTCGATCATGTCATGAAAAATAGCCATCATGCACCTTTGAATGGTTACCGGTGCATTGCAAAGTCCGAATGGCATTCTACGATAAGCAAACGTTCCATATGGACACGTAAACGTAGTTTTTTCTTGATCACGAGGATCGATGGGGATTTGGAAGTAACCGAAAAAAGCATCTAAAAAGCAATAGAAATCGTTTCCCGTAAGTCGCTCCAACATTTGATCCATGAAGGGCAAGGGAAAACGGTCTTTATGAGTGGCGTCATTTAACTTACGATAGTCAATGCACACCCTCCAACCGGTCACGAGTCGAGTTGGAATTAACTCGTTTTTATCGTTTGGCACAACGATCATTCCTCCCTTTTTAGGACACAATGGATTGGGCTCACCCAAGGGCTATCGGATATAGGGTAAATCATCCCGCGTCAAGTAGTTTAAGAACTTCCTTTTTGATGATGTCGTGAATTTTGGGGTTTACCCTCTTTGACATTGAATTGCGGGTTTGTAGTCTTCCTCCATTAAAATTTTGTATGTACAAAATTTAGGGTCGATTCCCTTAATGTCAGAAAGTTTCCATGCAATTGCCCCTTTGTGAGCTTTCAAGACATCGATAAGTGCGGTTTTTTCATCATCCGAAAGATCTTTCGCAATTATAACCGGCAACTTATCGTCTCCTTCCAAGAATACGTATTCGAGGTGAGGAGAAAGATCCTTCAATTGGAGGGTTGGTGGTTCCTCGATTGAATATTTTGGTTCAATACTCATAACCTCCACCGGCGGAGGAAATGGAAAATCGTTTAGGAAATCCTTGATAATAGACAAATCCTCATCGTCGTCGAGATCTTCGTTAGAAGTTCGAGGAACATCGAATTCTTCCAAAGTAAAACCACCTCCTTCAAATGGAGTGAAAGATGGTGTCGAATTATCAAGGATTGGATCGAGCATAGTGGGACTGACACTATTTTCTTCATCAACAAAACCTAAAATTTCTTGTGAAAATTCTTCGCAAACGACATCTATTAAATCAACATGGTTCAAAGTCGCGATAGAATAAACATGAGATAGTTTGGAGTTTTGGAGTGCGTCTATAACAAGTTCCTCGTCGTTGAAGCGTAAAGTGATTTTTCGAGCATGCACATCAATGATCGCTTTCGACGTAACTAAAAATGAACGACATAAAATGAGAGGAACTTGAGGATCCGTGGGAATATCGGCTACGATAAAGTCAACCGGATAGTAAAACTTTCCCACTTTCACTAAAACGTCTTCGGCCGTTCCACATGCGGGAATTGTAGAATGATCGGCCATCTCGATAGACATTTTTGTAGGAGTAAGATTAGGAAGATTGAGCGACTAAAATATTTCAAGAGGCATCAAATTAATACTAGCACCAAGATCAGCGAAGGGGTAGCATTCTTCCATATCTTGGATACCGCGCGAAATTAAAAATTTACCGGGATCACTGACATTTTGAGGTACGCGGTTAAGAAAAACCGATGAACAACTAGAAATTTTTTGCAATTTCTCCTTACTGTTCAACATACTTTTAAATTTGGCGGCAAATCGAGGCATCATAATTAAAGCGTCGGTGAAACTTATGTTAAAATACATATCACGAAACATTTTTATGAAAAGCTCAAAGTGATAGTCGTTACGTTCTTGCAATTTTTCCTTATGACGTCTCGATAGATAAGGTAAGGGTGGTGTTGGGTGAGGCATAGGCATAGCCTTTGGAATCTCGGGTTCCAATGTTGGTAAAGGGTCGACCGTAGGTGTGGTTTGAGCGGTACTTCATGGGATTGAGATTTGCTCCTTTTCAACCACAACCTCGGGTTCTTTCTCAATTTCCTCCTCCGTTGGAGTAATTGGTTGAGGAGTCGGCTCTTTAAGGGTCTTACCACTACGTGTGGTAATCACTTTCATCTCTCCCTTCGGGTTTGATATGGTGTTTCTAGGAAGACAACCCGAAGTAGAGGCTTTGCTCATCATAATAGCTTCTAAAAGTCTATTTTCTGATTTTTCTCGTTCTTGCTTATCTTGCTCTTTTTCGGCTTTTTGATTTTGCTCCCACCTAAGTAAAGTTTGCTCAATTTTATGTTGGCCTTGTTCCATTTTTTGTTGATTTTGTTGGAGCCTAACCACATTTCCTTCCATTTTGTTACTATGAGTCTCAAACTTAGTTCTTAGGCTTATCACATCATTTTCCATGTTTGTGTACCTATCGTCATTAGCCTTAAAGTAGCTCAAAATCTCATTTGGAGTATCTTTTGAAAATGCATTTGAAAGCCCTTGATTGAAATTTTGAAAATTACGATTTTGGTTTTGATTTTGCAATTGACTACTAGTCCCTTGATTCCCATTGTTGTAATTATTACCCTTGTAATTGTTCCTTTGATTTCCTTGGTAACCACCTTGATTGTTGCGATAGTTGATAGCATTTTGATTGTTTGGTGGAAAACCCGGTGGAGTCAATTGATTAATGCAGGTAAGTTGACCGTTTTGGTTATAAGTTCCCGTGGCCACGTAGGCACTCGAAGTGTTACCACCGGCGGTAATGCACTTGGAGAAATCATGAGCTCCACCACAATAAACACAAGAAACCTCAACCGCTTTAGCCATAGCGTGAGTAGGTTGTTCACCAACTTTAAACTCTTTTAACAATCCCTTAAGCTTATCGAACAACTTGTTTGCCAAATTAGCCTCAACTTGTTGAGCGTCAATGGTAGGTGACAATGAAGGCGAAGACGAAGCCTTGTTAACACTCGGTGTGACAATCCGTCAATTTGAGGTCGATATTTTATTCTCAAGTATTATTTAAAATAATTGTTTTATTGTTATATTATGAACTCACTCACCCTTGGGAAGAAGTTGGGATTTACATCTTAAAGTGTAAAACCCGTAAAAATAAGGTCATAATTTAATTATATTTTCTCAATTATTTTGAAGTATTTTATAACGTTAAATACTATTATGCTTAACGGTTTAAGTTGGAACCGATATTGAATATTATATTTTAATATTTTGACGAGTAACAAGGACTACTAGTGATCGCGATACCGACGGATGCCAAAATTTTTATATTTTATTATCAATCGTTTCGATATTTAATACTTTTGACGATATCGTTTTAATTACATATCGAGTCATTATATTATTATTTTTCGTGTGCGTTTAAACTTTTGAAAAGTATTTTTATGAAACCCGAGTCTCGTAAATATTTCAAAATTTACAATTTACATTTTCTACCCTTTTAAACTATTTTATTTCATCTTGGACCAAAACTATCACATACTGGCAAAAACTACCCTAACCTTACACTATATATAGATTTTCCACTAGCACCATTTCATTTTAAAATCATTAAATCAAAAATCATCATC
The DNA here is from genome assembly GCA_025667525.1 of Glebionis coronaria. NCBI lineage: Eukaryota > Viridiplantae > Streptophyta > Magnoliopsida > Asterales > Asteraceae > Glebionis > Glebionis coronaria. The sequence continues at coordinate 276,387,383 of CM046874.1, forward strand.
TTCCTTCCTCTCTTTCTCTTTCGGCCGTACACCCCAAGCCCAAAAACCTTCAACATATTTTGATTTTGAGCTTGATTCAATCCAAACTAAAGCAAGACCCATTCCTAATTTTGCAAGGTGATTTTAATGATACTAATTTTTCTTACATGCATTAAGTTTTTAATTTTGATAAAAACTAGGCTTGTTAGGTGGAGATTTTGATCATGCATGTGTTACTAGTGATGATCAAGTGATGTTTATACTATGTTTTTGTTAAAAAGCTTATTTTTAATTTTTAGGTTTTTGATTTTGATGATGATACAAGTGTTAGGATTGGTTTATGATGATATTAGGATGTTAGAATGATGATAAAAATGATTGCTTTTTATCAAAAACTTAATTTTGTAAGAGATTTTAATGGTCAATTTTAGGCAGTAGGTTTGAGGCCATTTTCGGGGGTGTTACGTCTGAATATAGGTTGATATTATGGGATTATGTTGTAGAGATTTTCGAGAGCTTCGATTTGATATAAAGTAGGCCTTCCAACTCCAAACGAGGTGGAAGATACACTAGTTTGATTTTCGTGTACCGGGAGACGAGTGTTGACACAATCCGAAAATTGTTGTCGATATTTGGATGGAATATCGGGGACTATAAAATGAGTTTCAAAATGAATCAATGGCTGTTCTCAGGCTATATAGTTAATGTTTTGAGTCTATTTTTAGAATCAAGTGTTGGTTTTATAAATGGAGTTGTTTCAAATGGTCAAAATGGTTTTGTAAGTCAAGGTCGCTAAACTGTCCGAATTTTGTAATTCAAAGATGTGTCGGGCAGGGAACTTTAGAAATAAAATCTTTTGATGGGCTCATGGGAGGACTTTCTACATATAGTATGTGAGTTCCTCAGGTAGTATCATGAAATTTTGATGTGTCTAAGTATGGGAAAACAGCTTGGACATTCGGTATGTTCTGGCAGATTTTTATTAAAAGCATAGAATAATAAAATGAATGAGTAGGAGAGTATAATAGTATCACTTGTATAGTTTTCTCTCGAGCTTGTCTTGATTTTATGAGCCGAGTTTTATATTCTTATGTATGGTTTATTTCTTGAGTCTATTATTAATGAACGCACCTCATTTGATAGGTTGCGGTTCTCGTGTTTGAAAGGCATCATCTATCATCGGCGATCGTCTCATTACCACTATTGGCTAAGGTGAGTCTATAGCCTCGCTTTATACTAGTTATTAAATGATTTTAAACCCGCGAGGAGGAATACATGTTTTTATAAACTTAGAACACAAGTCTTTTATGGTATGCTTGTCCCTCTATGAATGGACCCGTGGTTGCCTTTGAATTGCATTAAGTGATTGCCTTTGTTAAAGTCTCAATTATGGACCGTTAATTAAGCTATGATGGGTTAACCGCTAGTAAAATTAATAGATCTATGGGGGAAGCCACCCCGGTTCAGTTTGTGTGGACTTGTTAGAGAAGCTTAGGCCCGACCTCAACACTGTTTGAACATATTGTATTGAGAAGTTAGGTATATGGCAATGTACCAATAATCTGGAGGTAATGACAATTAATAAATCTATCGTCTTATTAGACTGATATGTGAGTGTCTAAGGGCTCGGTTCCATGAGCTTGATGCAGTTTATGCTATATACAATTATTATTGTTGATGCAAATTATTATTCGATGCTTGTTAAGCATGCCACAAACTTATAATCTTTGCTTGTGTTCAAAATGATTACATAAACCTATGGATTTCATCGGCATTTTTGCTGATTGTTTTACTCACATGTATTTCAGGTAATCAAGAAGTGGAAGCTTGGAGGTCACTGGAATGAAGTTGTGCACTGCTTTTGTTGTTCAAACTCTTTGATTTAATTATCGTTCCATTTTTAAAAACAAACTAATATGTTGTTTTAACTTATCTTTTGGTAACGATTACTTGGGACTATGCTACTCTGATAAATGTTTTAGGAATGATAAATTTGAAACGTCTCTTTTCGAGTCATTCTTTATAAAATGTGTGTTTTTATACCATTGTTTAGCACCCAAAGATATATTCCGCTGCGTGTAAATTTGGGGGTGTTAAAGATTGGTATCAGAGCCATGAGTTATAGAGAACTAGGTCTTATTTTAAAAACATAAACTATAACTGTCAGTTTTTATTCTTCAAAGAGTCGGTGCACATGACTTCGCGTGACTTCAGGTTCAAGGTACATCTGAGATTACAATTTTAGTATGCGTTATTACGTATCCCTTATTGCAAAGTATTTATAAACAAATACTATGATCAATTTATGGATATATATTTATATCTAGGATCCCTTTATCGATATATATTTATGTCGTTAAACTTTTCGATAAAAGTTTATCATTTATTAATGATTAACTTAAATAAATACAATGAATTTTCAAGATCTTTCTGTATTTATTTTTGAAGTATTTAAATTGCTTTTATTGCAAAAATTTTATATTATGACCTTACATACCTTCATTTGCGTGTGCTATGTTCATTGTTTAACCATTTAAGATATCGATATAGATATCCAAAACGTTTTCCGGCTGTTTGTGCTTGGACGCCTTGAAACGTAGTCTCTAGACTATTGTGTAACTCAATGTGTCCTTGGAAAATACTAACCACTATCGTGTGAGTCACACATCTTGAAACATTTCTTAATATCGTGTTAAATAATATCATGGTTTTTCATACTATTTTGTTGATTTTTATCATCGTTTTACACGGCATGCGAAGATTTAATTCATTGACATTTATATGTATCGACTCCGAAGTGTATTGTTCGCTTATATCTCAGTAACGTCTTCGTCATTTTATAAATCATCATCTAGATTATGGCGCTAGATTGGAATACTATTTTAGATCTATAAACTCGTATTATCCTGTTCCATTAACCTTCCTGCTCCCGGAGTGCAACCCGTTAATGTTCCATTCTTTTCTTGTTATGTTTTGTGTTTTTGGACAATCGTGGCACCAAGGATATTTGTCTACCTTACATTTCGAAATCTAAATTATGAACGTCAATCACCGTTTGCTTCCTAAATTTCGTGTTGGATACCTTGAAGCATCTTCTGTCATTCATTATGCTATATTTTTATTTGATGCTCATTATGAGATTTATCTTTCGTTGTTGTAAAATCCACAAGATATGTGTGTATATATATATATTTTGAGTTGTTAGGAAGTGTCGAAAAATATATTTTATGTAGAAACTGCAGGGGCTGTATAAACAGGTCAAAACTTAAAAGTAAAACTTGCGTTTTTAAAATAAAATAGTCAAACCTGCACAGAATCATCAAAATGCTTTAAACTCCGAGTCTTGGAGATGTCGTTTATCAGGTCAATTAATCGGCTCATATTTAAAATTCAAATCTGATAGAAAATTCGGAACATGGGTTTTAAACGTTTCTAAGCAGTTTTGAGTTCATTTGAGATTGTAAAATTTTGACGAAAGTTATTTTACAACTAACGAATACTAGTTGCATGTGAAAATTGTTTAAAAATAGAAACATTACATGATTAGCAATTACCAGATTAATGGTGTAATTTGAAAACAAATAATATACTTTCTTAAAAGCATGTTGTGTCGAGTATCTTACATAGAATACACATGTGGATTGTTTTATTCTTTTTATATATATGACTCCTTTGTCATTCGATGTTATTTTTATTTTCTTCAAACCTACCACTGATTTGGGTTGAGTTTTGAAGTTTTTCCTTCACATTCTTCGTCGACATTCTCATCATGTGTCTCATGGCGTTTCCTTCTAAACCTTATAACCTTTCGAAACCTTATTAACTCGTGACCATTTCATTGGTTTTCCTATAAGCTACTAATTGCTACTTTTTGAAAACCGTTAGTTATTATATACGTTATCAGATGTCATCTTATAATTTTAATTGACATTTTTATTACAATTATTTCACAAATTCTTTTACTTTGATATTATGAAATAATTTTTATAACATTTAAGTTGTTGCTTAAAAATCTCGCAAATTACTTGTATCCTATAAATTTATAAAATATTTTTAAATTCCATTTTACAAATGGCATGGTTTATATATAAACATAAGAAACGTAAACTAGTTCGACGAAACTAAGCACTGCATTGCTAGTCCTAAATTATACATGGCCTGATCACCTATGTCTAATTTAGAAGGATCCATGTTAGGCTGAATAGTAGTCAACTTAAAAATCTTGATAATAATCAACTTTTTACTTGTATTTATGATAAAGATAAATAAAATGAAATAAAGTGAAAAGTGGTTTTTAAAAACCTTTATATTTCATGCAAGTAGCGCAATTTCTATGCATCCACATATGTTTTCTTACCTTCTCTTGAACGAATTACGCGCTTACGAGTACGTTTTTACTGGACGATCGTTTTTCCACTTGTTACTTCATTTTGTCTTATAACTGATTTCTTTTTACCGTTCGTCTAATTACTGACTGTTGATAAATGACTTGAAAGTCTCGATGTTTTATACTTCCTTCTCGTCCAATGTTCTTTATGCGATTTTATAGATCTTCGAAATGTCTCTGCACGTGAATAATGGATTATCACTAGAGTGATTTCCGTATATCCGGGATGACGTCCGTCACTCTCGTTTGTCTCGAAATCCACTCTTGTGAACTGTGTTTTGACTTCTCTCTTTAACGACTAACATCATTCATCTGATTTATTTTAATTACAAGTGATTATTAGGAATGTTCTTTTATTAAAATTTTTTGTATGGATCTTATTTCCGATCATGTATCGACCACCGCTAAGTTAACGAGCTGATGTTGGTGAACTACCGACCGCACTAACAAAATTGACGACATGTTTAATCTACTGTTTCTTATCGTCTTACCATCAACGCCTTTATTTATTATTCTCTTTAAGAATTCATACGACATTTGTTTCGTCCCCTTTTGTACCACTAATTTTGTACTAACTGTTGACCATTATTTCCATTCGTATTCGTTTGTTATCTTGTCACATTTTGAAACCCGAATATATCCCATATTTATTTTGAAATAATAAACACCTTTAGGTATTTTTACAACATATTATAAAATTTTCATGGAACTTTTATACATTTTTCCAATGATTTTCAATTACCGAAATAACTATCATAAGAAAAAGGTCAAATTTATACATCATATTTTGTATAACTAAAACAAATGTTTAAAATGAAATTATGCTCTATCTTTTGAAGTAATTGACTTATCATACTTTACTTTTAATGTAATGAAATTACCGGTTTAATTTATATTCCTAATAATGATTTAATTTGGAAATTATATTTTCTAATTGTAACCATCAATATGAGTTTAATTAATAAATTCATGTCATTCTTTCAAAGCTTCTTAAGACGACCAAATAAATTTTGAAACTATTTTACTTCTATTTTTAATATATCATCATTATCAAGAAAGTACCTCAACTGAGTTTTAAGGTAATACAAATCCGGGACGGATAATTGTGACAAACGTTATTTTAATGTTAATATTTAATTCATTCTTCACCCTCATTTTCCTATTATTGTGAATTATTATGTTTTACGGTTACGTGATTCGAGATCCCTCGTCGATCGTTAACCTTAAATCATTTTAGCACATCGTTTTCGTTTATGCGTTTATCAAATTCATTCTATCTCACTATGTTACTTGTATTGAAGATTATTATTTTATTCTGAGTTTAAAATAAATCTCGGGAAGTAGTGTATAAGAAGAAACGAGCCCCGGGACGGTGCTCCCTTAAGGTGGTGAGGATGTAAAACCTGTAAAAATAAGGTCATAATTTAATTATATTTTCTCAATTATTTTGAAGTATTTTATAACGTTAAATACTATTATGCTTAACGGTTTAAGTTGAAACTGATATTGAATATTATATTTTAATATTTTGACGAGTAACGAGGACTACTAGTGATCACGATACCGATGGATGCCAAATTTTTTATATTTTATTATCGATCGTTTCGATATTTAATACTTTCTACGATATCGTTTTAATTACGTATCGAGTCATTATATTATTATTTTTCGTGTGCGTTTAAACTTTTGAAAAGTATTTTTATGAAACCCGAGTCTCGTAAATATTTCAAAATTTACAATTTACATTTTCTACCCTTTTAAACTATTTTATTCCATCTTGGACCAAAACTATCACATATTGGCAAAAACTACCCTAACCTTACACTATATATAGATTTTCCACTAGCACCATTTCATTTTAAAATCATTAAATCAAAAATCATCATCTTCCTTCCTCTCTTTCTCTTTTGGTCGTACACCCCAAGCCCAAAAACCTTCAACATATTTTGATTTTGAGCTTGATTCAATCCAAACTAAAACAATACCCATTCCTAATTTTGCAAGGTGATTCTAATGATACTAATTTTTCTTACATGCATTAAGTTTTTAATTTTGATAAAAACTATGCTTGTTAGGTGGAGATTTTGATCATGCATGTGTTACTAGAGATGATCAAGTGATGTTTATACTATGTTTTTGTTAAAAAGCTTATTTTTAATTTTTGGGTTTTTGATATTGATGATGATACAAGTGTTAGGATTGGTTTATGATGATATTAGGATGTTAGAATGATGATAAAAATGATTGGTTTTGATCAAAAACTTGATTTTGTAAGAGATTTTAATGGTCAATTTTAGGCAGTAGGTTTGAGGCCATTTCCGGGGGTCTTAAGTCTGAATATAGGTTGATATTATGGGATTAGGTTGTAGAGATTTTCGAGAGCTTCGATTCGATATAAAGTAGGCCTTCTAACTCCAAACGAGGTGGAAGATACGCTAGTTTGATTTTCGTGTACCGGGAGACGAGTGTTGACACAATCCGAAAATTGTTGTCGATATTTGGATCGAATCTCGGGGACTATAAAATGAGTTTCAAAATGAGTCAATGGCTGTTCTCAGGCTCTATAGTTAGTGTTTTGAGTCTATTTTTAGAATCAAGTGTTGGTTTTATAAATGGGGTTGTTTAGAATGGTCAAAATGGTTTTGTAAGTCAAGGTCGCTAAACTGTCTGAATTTTGTAATTCAAAGATGTCTCGGACAGGGAACATTAGAAATGAAATCTTTTGATGGGCTCTTGGGAGGACTTTCTACATATAGTATGTGAGTTCCTCAGGTATTATCATGAATTTTTGATGTGTCTATATGGGAAAACAGCTTGGACATTCGGTATGTTCTGGCAAATTTTTATTAAAAGCATAGAATAATAAAATGAATGAGTAGGAGAGTATATTAGTATCACTTTTTGGGAATAAATCTATGTATATTTGTTACCCCTGCTAGTTGGTCATTCGTCCCCCTGCTAGAGTAAGTTCCCCCTGCCAAATAACAAAGGCAGGGGGATTGGTTCCCCTGCTGAAGTCAAAGGCCCTGCCGCTAGAGATAAACTTGGAATAGATTTTTACGCGTTTCTGTTACTACTCCTTAATACTTTCCAAGTTTGTTAGTAGTAATCTTGTACGTGAGTCCTTATGCCTATAAAAGGACTCACTAGGTTATCATGCAATGTGTGTCTTTCTCTATTGTCTTTCATTTCACACTTTAAGGTTTTTGTAACCCTAATACCATTATTGGGTATTCGTATATCTTTGATATATTAAAGTTCAACGTTTGTTTTAATCATTTTGTTCTTGTGCTAAACACTATATTCCGCATCTTGTTTAGTTACTTTGCCTTGCAAAGTTTCTCTAGTGTTAGATTGAATTTATTTTTTCTATCACAACCCTTAAACAAGCTATTAAGGTTTAAGATCTGAGTTTGGGATCAACAAGTGGTATTAGAGCTTGTTGAGAAAATTTGTCTAAACCAAGAACAAAACCCTCATTTCAACCATGTCTTCAGACTCTTCCTCAAACAGCAACAACCACAATAACCTCAAATTACCCATGTTGGATCCTGAAAACTTTAAACTATGGGAATTCAGAATCCAACAATACCTCAAAATGGAACACTATGTTCTCTGGGAGATCATAGAGTTTGGTGATCAATTCAACAAAATGATGGTGGTTGAAGATGGCAAGGAAGAAGAGAAAGGTGAAAGTTACAAAGGTAAGGACAAGAAGAAATCTGCTGCTCTTTGTGATAAGGAAATACTGGCCAGAAGGCATGATATCAGAGCTCATAGTTCATTGCTGTTGGCTCTACCTGATAGACATCAACTAAGATTCAGAAAGTACAAAACAGCTAAAGAACTATGGGAAGCCATAGGCACAACTTTTGGAGGAAATGAAGCCACAAAGAAGAAGAAGAATCAAATGCTTGATGATTTTGCTTCTTTCAAAGCAATTGATGATGAATCAATTGGCGCTATTTACAATAGGCTTCAAGATATGGTGGCTCAGTTGGAGTTCTTTGATATTAAAGTGACAAGAGAGCAGGTGAATACCAGGTTCCTTAACAGCCTTCAGAAGGAATGGTTTGTCTACAAAGCTATTTGGCAGAATAAGGATGACTTAGATAACAAGAACATTCATGACATTAACAATAACTTGAAAGTTTTTGAACCTGTTGTCAATGAGATGAAGCTAAAAGGAACAATTCCCACAAACTCAAGTGGATCTACTGATTCCCCCTGCTAACATGGCGTTCATATCTCAAAGCAGTGGAATCTCCAAAGGCAGTGGAATCAAAGTAGGCCCTGCTACTTATTCCCCTGCTACCAGGTCTGTATCATCTTATGATGAAGAAAGGCCTGCAATATTCAGTCTTGACACTGCTTGTGCTTTTATAGCATCCCAAGGGCCACAAGGATCTACTGTATTACACGAAGATCTGAGTCAAATCAGTAAGCAAGGACTGGACGAGATGGATATCAAGTGGAACATGGCTCTGCTTAGTATGAGAGCTAACAAGTTTTACAAGAAGTATGGGAAGAAGATCTCAATCAATCCCTCTGATGTGGCTGGGTTTGACAAAACAAAGGTTGAATGCTACAACTGTGGCAAGTAGGGTCATTTTGCTAGGGAATGCAGAGGACCTAAGACTGGGAACAGCTATAGGAAGGAAACCAGAGATGATGATTCTGGTGCTAAAGCTATGGTAGCCATGCAGGGGATAGATAGAGCATGTGGATGGGATTGGAGTGCCATGACAGAGAATGTGGAAAGAAATCAAGCATTGGTTGCTGAGGAAAAAGAGGAAGAGTTTGCTCTTATGGCCATGTTAAGTTCCAGCTCAGACAATGAGGTATATGATGATTCATATTGCACTAAAGCTTGTAGGAAAAATACTGAGTCATTGAATGATCAAATAAGAAAGATAAAAGTTGATTATACCAATTGTGACAATGACCTTGATAATTACAGACGTGCTTTAGAACAGTTAGAGTCCATCACAAGAGAGTTTAAACAAAGAGAAAGTGATTATAGAGATCACATTGTGATTCTAGAGAGAGATGCTAACGAAAATAATGATTCCATTACGGAGTTGACTGCTGAACTTGAAGTTTTTAAATCTAATAAAAAGATAGATGATGAAACTGTTGAAAAATTTGGAAAAGCTTCCCAAGACTTGACTAAAGCAGTTGAAATTGGTCAATCTCCTAGGGACAAATCAGGTTTTGGGATTAAAAATGAACATGCTACCATAGCACCACCGCCTGCCAATATTCATGCACCTTTTCCTAGAAAAGACTTGTCTTGGACTGGTCTCTCTTGTTTCCAAAAACAGGAAGATATTGAATTTGACTTGAGTGCCTACATACCTAATAGTCTTGAAACAGAAGAGCCACTAGTGAAAACTAGTATTGTTAGGGACTTTGAAAAGGAACATATTGCTTTAAAACAATGTAAAATTGATAACCCTGTTCTCTTCTCAAGAGAATGACTTTTTGGTAGTGATTCTAGTTCTAAGAGTAGTTCACCCAAATCTAAAACTAGATCAAAGTCCACCATTAAATATGCTGGTATGTATAGGTCTGTCAGAGGAAATCAAAGAAATTGGAATGACCAAAAGTCTCACCAATTAGGAGAAGACTTTGTGATAAATAAAAAGCCCTGTTTCACATGTGGCAGTTTTGATCACACTTATCAAGAATGTCAGGCACCAATGGAAGTTGTGGCTGTAAATCCTTTAAAGGATATGCAACCTAAAGCCATTCTTCTAAATGCAGGGGCAAAATCCTTTTCCCCTGCCAAGTATGTTGCCACTGCCTTGAGAAATAAGGTTACTGACAAATATTTTGTTCCTGCTCTAAGAAAGGTAAATGATGTTCATCCCAAGACCAACACTTACATGACCAACCCAACACCTCATAATGCATATAGAACTGTCCCTAGACCTTACCAACACATAAATAGAGGCCAAAACAAAAGATGGGTTCCCTCTGCTAAGCATAGGGATTCCCCTGCTAAATCCGGGGTATCCCCTGCTAGCAAAGGTTTTCCCTCTAGGAACATGGGCAGATGGAGGAAAACTGTGAAAGCCTCAGCTCGTTGGGTTTGGGTACCCAAAAGGGGTGACCAGTCTAATGGTGTATCTCTAGTTTTTGATAAGCTATCCTACATTGATACACTAGGTAGATCCAAGTCTGTAATGTCTTGGGTCCCCAAGAAAAACTAGTTTGTTTTTCCTTTTGCAGGTGACAAAGAAGACAAGGGATGATAGAGTATATTGGGATAGTGGATGCTCAAGAAGCGTGACTGGACAAAAATCTTATCTGTCTAACTTTGTGCCCCTGCATGACAATGATGGTGTTTCTTTTGGAGATGGGCATGGAACAATAACAGGAAAAGGAACTATTGTCACCAATGGGATGACCTTTGATAATGTCTACTTGGTGAAAGAACTCAAGTACAATCTGTTCAGTGTGTCACAGATGACTGATAACAAGAATTTTGTCTTGTTTACTGACACTGAATGTCTGGTGTTAGGAAAGGAGTTTGTCTTACCACCATACACTCCTATTGTACTCAGAACACCAAGACAAAAGAACATGTACACAATTGATCTCAAAGACATCTCTCTTCAAGACAGTGAAACCTGTTTCATTGCCAAAGCCTCAGTTGATGAGTGTAAGAAATGGCATAGAAGACTTGGTCATCTTAATTTTAAGAACATGAACAAACTGGTGAAATATAATCTGGTTCATGGTCTTCCTTCCAAGTCCTTTGTCAATGATCATACTTGTGCTGCTTGTTTGAAAGGGAAGCAACATAGAGCATCTTGCAAATAAAAAACAAGTATGTCCACTACCAAGCCATTGGAACTACTGCATATCGATCTTTTTGGTCCTACTTCTGTGGCAAGCATAAAGAAGAAATGGTACTGCCTAGTGATTACTGATGATTTTTCAAGGTTCACATGGACATTCTTTCTGTTTGAAAAGAGTGACACAGCTGATGTACTCATCGGGTTCATCAATCAGATTGAACTATCAAAAAGCATGAAGGTAGTGACCATGAGATCAGATAATGGTGGTGAATTCAGAAATAAAAAACTGGACAATTTCTGCATAAACAAAGGAATCAAGAGGGAATTCAGCATTGCAAGAACACCTCAACAGAATGGAGTTGCAGAAAGAAGGAATAGGACACTCATTGAAGCAGCAAGAACTATGCTGTCTGATTCCAAACTTCCAGTTATCTTTTGGGCTGAGGCTGTATCCACTGCTTGTTATGTCCAAAACAGGGCCTTGGTGGTTAAGGCACACAACAAGACCCCTTATCAACTGTTCAATGGAAGACCTCCTTTAATTGACTTCTTTAGACCAGTTGGATATCATGTGATCATCTTGAACACAATTGACAATCTAGGCAAGTTCAGTGAAAAGGGGGATGATGGATATTTTGTTGGTTATTCATTAAACAACAAAGGGTATAGGGTCTTCAACAAGAAGACAAGCAAAATAACAGAAAATCTTCATGTGGATTTTCTTGAAGACAAGCCTGAAGATGTTCAAACAGGTCCTGATTGGTTCTTTGATATAGAGGTTCTTTCAAAATCTATAAATTATGTACCTGTTGCATTGTAGAATACTAACATTTCAGGTACACAACAACTAACTGGTGTTGAGAAGCCACCATTGAGGTACATGAATGTACCCTCACTATTTCCCATTGAAGCTGCTTCAAACATAGGTGAAGAAGATGATATCCCTCAAGGAAAAGAACATACAATCTCTTCCCCTGCTAAGTCACTTTCTGAAAGCAGTGGAATGGCTGAAAGCAGTGGAATCCAGGATTCCCCTGCTAGATCAATTGCTTCCCCTGCTATCAAGGATCCAGCTGTTAATGACATCAATGATGAAGAAAGAGAATCTCCACTCATTTCCTCATCTACACCCATATCTGATGGTCCTCTTATATCCAGCAGTGGAAGCAAAATAATTAAGAGTGGAGGTCCAAGTTACTCAGAGCTACATTCAACTCATCAGCACCCATCTCTAGGTCATGCTGTATCTTTTGGAAGCTCTTTTGAGGAGTTCTTTCCCAATCAAGATAGCCCCATCAATTATGATTTGGAAGAGGATGAAATAGAAGTAATCATGCAGCCTACCTACAGAATCAATAAGGATCACCCTATCTCTCAAATCATTGGTGATCCTGAAGCCCCTAGACATACAAGGTATACAACAAAGGAGCACAGCTTCATTGCTAACATCACCATGAAGTTTAACCATGACAACATGCAGTGTTGTCTGTTTACTGCATTTTTGTCACAAGAAGAGCCAAAGAAGATTTTTCAGGCTTTAAATGATCCAAGTTGGGTTAAAGCCATGTAAGAGGAGCTCTTACAGTTTGACATTCAAGAGGTTTGGATTCTAGTAGATTGTCCAAAATGGGCAAGGCCCATTGGGACAAAGTGGGTGCTCAAGAACAAAAAGGATGAGAGGGGTATAGTTGTCAGGAACAAAGCAAGACTGGTGGCACAAGGATATACACAGGAAGAAGGCATTGACTATGAGGAAGTCTTTGCTCCAGTTGCCAGGATTGAAGCCATTAGATTATTCCTTGCTTATGCTTCATTTATGGACTTCACTGTTTTCCAAATGGATGTAAAAAGTGCCTTTTTGTATGGCACCATTGATGAAGAGGTCTATGTTATGCAACCTCCAGGGTTTGAAGACCAAGAACATCCAGACAAGGTATACAAGGTGCAAAAGGCTATGTATGGACTTCACCAAGCTCCCAGGGCCTGGTATGGAACTCTTTCTAAGTATCTATTAGATAATGGCTTCAACAGGGGGAAGATTGATCAAACCCTGTTTATCAAGAAACAAAAGGGTGACCTTCTGCTGGTACAAGTCTATGTTGATGATATCATCTTTGGGTCCATAAACTCTATGCTTAGCAAAGAGTTTTCCAAGTTGATGCAGGATAAATTCCAAATGAGTGCCATGGGAGAGCTAAACTTCTTCTTGGGGTTACAAGTTCAGCAGAGGAAAGATGGGATATTCATCTCACAAGACAAATATGTGGCTGAGATTGTGAAGAAGTTTGGCATGTCTGAGGGAAAGAAGGTGTCTACACCAATGGACAAGGATCATCCATGGGGCAAAGATGGTCCTAGAAAACTTATAGATGTCAGGAATTACAGGTCTATGATTGGGTCTCTTATGTACCTCACAGCTTCAAGACCTGACATCATGTTTGTAGTCTACTTATGTGCAAGATACCAGGTGGCACCAACAGAGTGTCATTTATTTGCTGTAAAGAGAATTTTTAGGTATCTAAAGTTCCATCCAACCTTAGGACTTCGGTATCCCAAAGAGTCACCATTTGAGCTGATATCCTACTCAGATAGTGACTATGCTGGTGACAACAATGATAGGAAGTCTACAACAGGTGGATGCCAATTTTTGGGAAGCAGACTTATATCTTGGCAATGTAAGAAGCAGACTATTATGGCCACATCAACAACTGAAGCTGAGTATGTAGCAGCTGCTGCATGCTGTGGTCAAGTACCTTGGGTTCAGAATCAACTACTTGATTATGGGTATAACTTTCTTAAAACCAAGATATTTATTGACAACAACAGCACCATTTGTATTATTAAAAACCCTGATTTTCATAGCAAGACTAAACATATTGAAATAAGACATCATTTTATCAGAGATTGTTTTGAAAAAGGACTAATTGTCCCTGAGAAAATTGATACAGAACTTAATGTTGCTGATCTTTTAACAAAAGCTTTTGAAGTGGGGAGGTTTGAGTACCTGGTTGCAGGTATTGGAATGGTTTTTCCCTAAAAATTGATGTCTATTATGTCTTGTATATCCAGGGTTGCCTTATTGCTGTTGTTGTATTAATGTTAGTCAATTTTTCCATCATTTTTCATTCCACTGCTTTTGAACAAAGATCTCCCTGCTGAGGGTTCATTCCCCTAGTAAGAGAAATTTTCTCTTTAAACCGGGTTTGTTCTTTTTAAAAGTGGTTATGTGTGGTTTTAGACTAACAATACAGAGATCCAAATGGTGCATACTACATTCATGGGTGAATCAGGTATATGCTCTATGTTTCAGGGGAGGTTAGGTCACACCTTTAGGACTGAGGGTATCCTTAGGATGCTCATATAGGTTAGGTCACACCTTTAGGACTGAGGGTATCCTTAGTATGCTCATATATGATCTTAGATCATATCCATTGGTGAGTAAGGGTTCAGGGTGATGAAGACTTGTTGCAAAGCTTGTCAGAATTCTGAAACCTTGAGGCACTGTAATGTGTACTTGTACTTCTATATCAAAACAGCTTGCTGTTTTAGGTGCAGATGTGTGGTACACATTGCCAAGACTAAACTGACCATAGGTAAGGGAAAAGGTAGGGCTGGTGACTAGGGTATGCTTATTTTCTTGGGTTGACCAGGTGCAGGGTGACTTATGTGTTAACTTTTTGTGCTTAGATCATTGCTGAATAGAGGACTCTTGAGTTTCTGTGTATCTACCTTGTGTATACAAGGATGTGCATTAGAGCAGAGCTAGTTAGCATTGGTCTCTTCATGATTAGTATAATACCCCTAGGAAAGTTCCCCCTGCTTTCACCCTTTGCTTCCCCTGCTTAAACAACATTCCCCTGTTTGACCGTTGACCGACAATACCGTTACCCTGTTCATAGCTGTTGGGCCTGCTTGCTAAAATTTTGGTTAGGGAATATTTTATTGTTTTCAAAAGACATTTAAGGCGCTTTCTTCGCTGATTGGTAATCTTTTATTTATTATTTCAAATAAATTACTTTTTTTATCAATATTTATCTTTGATATTTTTGCAATTTGAAAATTTGGTCCAATCACAGCTCTTCAGTTCGCCTATAAAAACTTAATTCCCTTCACCAGCAGGTCCATCTCTCTCCCTCGACTAAATCCCACCTAACTCTCATCATTATAAACCTTTAAAACGTTTTCAACCTTTATCATGCCTCTCAAAATTGCTGCTAATCATAATCAAATTGCTTTATTACATGATGAACCAGCAGAGTTTGTTGATGTTGTGGCTTTTCTAAAATCCTCGTATTTTAGAGTGGCCCTTCTCATCAACCCTAGGATTTACACCTCACACATTCAACAGTTTTGGTCTAAATCCATGACCAAACAGTGAATGGAGAGGTCATAATTCAAAGCACAGTAGATAGTCATCCCAAGGTGATTTCACTTGCCTCCATCAGAGACAAACTTCTTCTTGATGATGAGGATGGGATAACCAACCTACCTGAGGCTGACATCTTTGAGGGTCTTGTTAAATTGGGGTATACTCTTTCTGCTGACCAAAAATGTAAGTTTGCTAAATGTCAGTTTGCCCCACATTGGAAATATTTGATTCATACAATTTTACAATGTTTGTCACCTAAAACCACTGCTTTAAATGAATTTGGTAGTGAGATAGCTTCTGCCCTGATTTGCTTAGCAACAGGGAGGAAGTATTGTTTTTCTCAAATGATTTTCAAAGGAATGGTTAAAAATGTTTCAAGCAACTCAAAATTTTGTATGTACCCAAGGTTTATAGAACTTTTGCTGAATATGAGTGAACATGGTCCAATCACACGCAAAAACTACTTTTCAGCAACCAAGCATACCACCAAACTGTTCACCACACTTCTTGCACCATCTCCACAATTTTCTGGCAGGTCCATTCCACTCACTTCAATTATGATGAAACAAATCAGACAAGAAGAAGCCAAGACAAAAATAGCCACATACAAACCTTCTGATTCCCCTGCCAAGAAACTACCCCCTGCCAGTACTCTACCCCCTGCTGATCTACAACATGAAAGGAGAACTAAATCCAGGTTTTCCAGGTCTCCCTTGCCTGGTGAATCTTCACAAGTAGCAAAGAGGAGAGCCTCCAAAAGGTTGGAGCACACTGAGGGTTTGGCTGCCACTATTGTCTCATCCTCAAGGGGTGAACAGGATAGTGACACCATCAGTAAGTCCTCTCCCTCACTCATTGATATCCAAAAAGGGGAGAAATCCCCTTCTAGGGTTGAGACCAGCATGAAACCTATGACCATTTTGGAATTGACGAAAATGTGCATGAGCTTGAAAAAGTAGAATGCACAACTTGTACAAAATGTCAAAAAGAAAGGTCTGGTTATCAATAACCTGGAAACCAGACTTGCCACACTTGAGGGGAGGAGAAAGCCCAGGCTTATAATATCTACAGATGAGGATGCTTCCAAAGGGGAGGAAGTTCCTAATACAAAAGAGTCTACTCAGTATTATTCATATCCTGGTGGTTTATAAGGAAATATAACAAGTGCTGAGAAAGGGACTGAGAAAGGAAGTGCTGAGAAAGGAAGTGATAAGGGGAGTGCAACTAAAGTGATCGCTCAAACATTGCTAACTATGGGCAATCAAGAAGAAGCCCCTACTTCAAAAATTTCCCCTGCTATTGCTAATCCCACTGCTGTAAGTCATTCCCCTGCTAAGCCTATTACTCAAACTTTTGTTAGAAAGAATAGAAGGCAACCAGCGCAGAAGGGAATTACAATTAAAGAACCTGCACCTAAAGCCAAACCAGCACCAGCAGTGGATCCAAAAGACAAGGGAAAAGGGATCATGGTTGAACATCCCAAGAGGAAATACAAGCATAGAAATCCTGAACAGCAAAGGGCTCAAGAAGCACATGATGCACAAGTAGATCTCAAGCTACAACAAGAGGAGATTGATATGCAGGATCAGAGAATGCAAAAGATGAAGCCAAAGAAATGCTTAAGCAGGTTGAAATTATGCATAGGGAGCTGGATGAAAGGGTGCCTCATGTTCAAGAGTTTCTTGATCAATGGGAAAAGGAGTTAATAAATGCTCCTTTGGAAGACAGGTATGAATTGATTTGCCTTGTTTACAAATATCAAACTGAATATCTGGAAAGGAGGGCAGATCAAATTCAGAAAGAGAAATATTTGAAGTCTAAAAAGGGGAGACTTGAACACTACAATGTTTTGCTCAAGAGACATAAGAAGTGGAAAGATGGTGATTTCACAGACATGAGTTTTGAGGCTATAGCAAGGGCAGTCAGACCAGTTTTTAGAGAATATGATGTGGAAGACTTCATGACTATGAACTCTCCTGAGGAAGCTGAGTATCTTAGGAGGCAAAGTGAAGTGTTACAGAAAGCTAGGGAATCCAGAAAAAGAAAAGCTAAAGGAATAACTTTGGAAACTACACAAGCAGGTGTATCATCCCAAGCAGGTGCATCATCACAAGCAGGGGTATCACATCAAGCAGGTAAAAGTTTTCCAGCAACTGAGAGATCTGCACTCAATGCACAAAGGGCAGCCAAAAGACTCAAGAGAATGGAGAAAGTTGGCATAGTTATTAAGGAGTCTCAACGTCCTTCAAATGAAGAAATTGATAAACAGCTAATTGTGTAGGAAAATGATGATATCTCACCTAGTGAACATGGGAAGAAGTTTGCTTTAATAGAATATGCTGTTTATAAACATAAGGGGAGGACTTGGTGGAAGCTTACAAGAGCTGATAATACAGCACATACATTTCTAAGTCTAGATGTCATGTTTCAAACCTTGGATAGTGAGGACTTAAAAGATCTGTGGAAGATTTTGAAAAAGACATTTGCTGCAAAACCTCCTACCATGGATGGTGTGGAGAAGGATTGGGTGATCTAGGAGCGCATGCATAGGATGTATGAGCATGAGTTATTTGATCCCATATTTGATGCAGTGAATAAAGGAAATTTGTTGTATCGGAAGCTGTTTACCAATTCTGGGGTCTATGAGATAGTAATGGAAGGAGTAAGTGTTTATTTGATCAATCATCGTTATTATCCCTTCACTCAGGAGACCTTGAAGAAATTAGCACAGGCTGACTTGATTGTAGATGCTAAAACACATGTTGCTTATGATCTGGTAAGGATGATGCATAGTCAGATTTGGCCAGAAAGTTTGTAAGCACCCTCATCAACTAGTATTTATTCAGAAACTTGTCTTTAGGAGAAAGCACAAGTTTAAGGGAGGATTGTTGGGAATAAATCTATGTATATTTGTTACCCCTGCTAGTTGGTCATTCGTCCCCCTTCTAGAGTAAGTTCCCCCTGCCAAATAACAAAGGCAGGGGGATTGGTTCCCCTGCTGAAGTCAAAGGCCCTGCCGCTAGAGATAAACTTGGAATAGTTTTTTACGCGTTTCTGTTACTACTCCTTAATACTTTCCAAGTTTGTTAGTAGTAATCTTGTACGTGAGTCCTTATGCCTATAAAAGGACTCACTAGGTTATCATGCAATGTGTGTCTTTCTCTATTGTCTTTCATTTCACACTTAAAGGTTTTTGTAACCCTAATACCATTATTGGGTATTCGTATATCTTTGATATATTAAAGTTTAATGTTTGCTTTAATCATTTTGTTCTTGTGATAAACACTATATTCCGCATCTTGTTTAGTTACTTTGCCTTGCAAAGTTTCTCTAGTGTTAGATTGAATTTATTCTTTTTATCACAACCCTTAAACAAGCTATTAAGGTTTAAGATCTGAGTTTGGGATCAACATCAATTGTATCGTTTTCTCTCGAGCCTGTCTTGATTTTATGAGTCGAGTTTTATATTCTTATGTATGGTTTATTTCTCGACTCTATTATTAATGAATGCACCTCATTTGATAGGTTGCGGTTCTCGTGTTTGAAAGGCATCATCTATCATTGGCGATCGTCTCATTACCACTATTGGCTAAGGTGAGTCTATAGCCTCACTTTATACTAGTTATTAAATGATTTTAAACCCGCGAGGAGGAATACATGTTTTTATAAACTTAGAACATAAGTCTTTTATGGTATGCTTGTCCCTCTATGAATGGACCCGTGGTTGCCTTTGAATTGCATTAAGTGACTGCCTTTGTTAAAGCCTCAATTATGGACCGTTAATTAACCTATGATGGGTTAACCGCTAGTAAAGTTAATAGATCTATGGGGGAAGCCGCCCCGGTTCAGTTTGTGTGGACTTGTCACAGAAGCTTAGGCCCGACCTCCACACTGTTTGAACATATTGTATTGAGAAGTCAAGTATACGGAAATGTACCAATAATCTGGAGGTAATGACAATTAATAAATCTCTCGTCTTATTAGACTGATATGGGAGTGTCTAAGGGCTCGGTTCCATGAGCTTGATGCAGTTTATGATATATACAATTATTATTGTTGATGCAAATTATTATTCGATGCTTGTTAAGCATGCCACAAACTTATAATCTTTGCTTGTGTTCAAAATGATTACATAAACCTATGGATTTCACTCGGCATTTTTGCTGATTGTTTTACTCACATGTATTTCAGGTAATCAAGAAGTGGAAGCTTAGAGGTCACTGGAATGAAGTTGTGCACTACTTTTGTTGTTCAAACTCTTTGATTTAATTATCGTTCCATTTTTAAAACAAACTAATATGTTGTATTAACTTATCTTTTGGTAACGATTACTTGGGACTACGCTACTCTGATAAATGTTTTAGGAACGATAAATTTGAAACGTCTCTTTTCGAGTCGTTCTTTATAAACTGTGTGTTTTTATACCATTGTTTAGCACCCAAAGATATATTCCGCTGCGTGTAAATTTGGGGGTGTTAAATAAAGTAGCATCGACTACGTCTAAACCGGAAAGCTCTACGTTACGTGTTTACGTTTACATACTCCTTTTTTGGTGACTTTCTGACATTTCAGAAAATAAATTTATTCTCGAATATTATTTTGGAATTTTAATTTGTGTTGGTTCATAAACTCATAAATTTACGAGAAGAAATTAGGACTTACGTGCATACATCAGCGTCTTTTACGATTAAACCGGAAACCCTAGGTTTACGTATTTACGCTTTTGAACTCCGTTTTTGATGAGACAATTTTTATTAGAATTGTTTTGTGCCGTTGAATCATAATTTATAAAAACATTTTTCGTAAATCGACCCGAGGGCACGCAAATCAAGGAAACTAGAATCGAGGAGTACCCGTAAATTAGTGGAGATGAGAAAAGTTTACACTTGCCTCACCCCCACTATGGGTGGCAAGATAAGCACCAACACCACCTTTGGTGTCAAATTTTCATACACAACAAAGGACACTTGTCCTTAATATCTTACAAAACAACTAAACCAACAAAAACCACTAACCATGAAACAATTTCTCACTTTCTTACATGAAAAAACTCAATCTCTCTCTCTCCCTTCTCTTGTTGCCGTCCAACCTCCACCCTAAAACACCATCTTCATCAATTTTTAACCTCAAACTTTATATATAATCAACATATGTTGATCACCACTTGAAAAGATGAAGATTGGAGGTGATTATAACATGTGAAAAGGAGTTTCCAAGGAGGTTTAGGGCTGATTTCCATGAAGGTGTTCATCCATTTGAAGAACTCAAAAGTTCATTTGCCAAGGTTAAAGATTTGGTGAAAAGAACCAAGCCTTGTTCATCCAAAATCTCAACCTTTTCATCACTTTAGTGGTATAAAGATTATTTCTTCCTATCATCTTGTTATTTTGTAAATGTACTCATGTATTTTCTTCATAAATGTATATGTATATGATGATAAATGATGATCAAAATATTATGTGGGGGTTTTGTGTTAATAGATTTGGTTAAAAAGACTAAAATCAATAAACAGAAATGTTAAAATCTTGGTTAATTACATAGGCTGTATAAAACAGTAAGTATCAATATGATCACTTGGTTAAATGGCTTGGATTATTAAATATACAGATAGATATATGATTTTTACATATGTGGTGATTTGGCCACTCCATGGAATCATTAAAATGAGCAAGTTATGATCAAAATACTATTGAGGTATAAATATGTATAGTCTGTTTTGGACGAATTATTTAAAATATTTAGAAGATGATTGAGCAGTGGCTATAAGAGTTATTTGTAGCACACATCATTTAGTTTATGCTGTTTAAATTTGAGGTTCTATCTCCTTGTAGAACTCAAGATATGAAAAAATGATGGAATTGACTTTAGTAATCAGATTTGTAAATAAACTATATAGTATAAAAAGAGCACTCAAGTAAATATTATTATAAAATAAATATATAAAAGCCACTAACTAATAATAGATATTATAAAGTGAGTTTGTATATTATAATAAATAAACATGATATTTTATAAAAGTAAAACTCAAATGTTTTCTAAAACTACATACTATATATATGTTTTACGTCTTTTCGGCTAAAACCGAAAGAGTAACATTTTCGCCAAATTAAACTTAGACGGTTGGACCCGTCTAATGTAACATTTTTATAACTCATATACCGATATGTAAACACATTTGACAAGTAAAAACCGATAAACTCGAGCTTTATAACTTATGGACCATAATGGGCCAAAGTAGCCTTATTGGACCATTAGGCCCAACTAGTTGACTTAACACTAATGGACTTACTCATGGGCTTAACCCACTTGAGCCTAACATATGAGTATAGGTCTGGTATTAAAAGTATAAATGGGCTAGTATAATGAATTGAACTCTTAATGGGCTTATTGGGCCTTAATATGTAAATGGGTTAAAACTAGTATAACTAGTCTAAATGAACTAACACATAACAACTATAATGTTGTATGGGGAGATAAAATCCCACTTGATCATCATCATACTAACGATATCATCATATATACATAACCATTATTTTTATAAAGTCATTTGATAAAAGTCTAAGACCGAGTATTATTGTCTAGTTTTCCTTGACTGAAGCACGCACCGTACATCCCAATCGCCAATAACCCGCCTTTACTAATCAACGTGAGTTCATAGCCTCGCACTCTTTTAAATGTTTTATGAAATGTTTTATAAACCTGAGAGGGAGATAACATGCTAGTTTTAATAAAAATAGGACACCGGTTGTCCCAATTGTATGCTTATTGATATGGACCCGAATGATTGTATGACCCAATGAATGAAATAAAATGGATTATTATTAGTTACATTATGTCACTAAAAGTCCCATTAGCATGAATTGTGAACTACCGAGATTTGGTAGACGCTTATGCATATAATAGTACTATTTGGGTAAGATCACCCCAGTTCGCGCCGTGACGGTTGATCCCCGTCGTGCCACATTGATTGGTAAGAGAATTTATGTATGAGAAGATCTACATAAGCGTGATTATTGTGACGACACGCTGTTTTAAATGGGCAAAGGAATTACGGGCTAGCTACCTGATATATGTTATAGAAAGGTAACAATGTCATGCGGCTTATAATAATCCAATAATGAAAATACAGATGTACGAGTTGAACTATAATATATTGTCTGACTAGCAATACGGGGTCTTATTACTGATATAATGTTTGTGTTTTGGTTTTACATAACCATTTTCATATAACGGTTTTTATTAAACTCTATACAATGTTATAAAACGTATTGTATGATATTTTTGCGACATTCGTTCGTATAATTTTTTTGAAGGCAAAATCCTATCTTATGATTTACGACCAAGATTCGTATAAAAATGTCTTTGGCCTGTTTTATGGTCTACGACAAAGAATTGTACAAAATGATTTTCGGTAATGATTATATACCGGTGATATGTACTAATGGTTTTTATTAAACTCTATGGATTCACTCGGTGTTTCGCTGACTTTTAACATGTTTTATCTCATGTACTTGAAGGTAATCTCGGGAAGACGACAAGAATTTATGGCCCGCATTTAACTAAAAATTTCCATTCAATTGTTTTGTAAATTTATATGACATACAATGACCTGAGGACCTATGTAATTTGATATTCATGTATGTAAAATGCTTTATTATTAAACGACGCGATTTTTAAGCGCTGTTTATGATTTGAGTAATGTGCTATCCCGTAACACCAACGACTCTTCCGCTGATTCAAAATGTGAATATTTGGGTGTGTTATAGTTTGGTATCAGAGCTCTCGTTATAGAGAACGGAAGATTTTTAAAACCGAGGTTTTGAATAAAACATTTCAAAAACCTTTTAACTATAAATATTTTTAATAAATATTTTGAGTAAAATGTTTAAAAATCTTTTGACTATAACGGTGCCAAAGAATTCCCGAGTTACCGACAAGGCTAGACTGAGAAGTGTTATTTTAATATATATAACTTGGATTATATATATGTTGTTGTAATTTGATTACATGATTGTTTAATGATTATCTGATTATTCTAATACTTATACGAGATATTTATACGACGTAGATTGTCACAAGGAACTCTAACTCCCCTATCAAATCAATCGAAGCTATTCATGTAGGAAATCTAGCTATTCTATATCTAAACCAAGTTGTGGATGTTTATGATCCCAACAAAATGGTTGATATTTGTAGAAATATTGATATTAGTTGATTGTGATCTTGAAGAAGAATTGGCGAGATTAAATCTGATATCGATGTCATGACAATCTTTCTGTTGGGAATTATTTGTTAAGTGTCAAGTACCGTTAGTATATTCCAAGTACTGTTAGTGTTATGTAAGTACCGTTAGTGTTAACACGGTACATAGTAAGTACTGCTACTTATAAAGTAAGTACGGCTATGATGATTAGGACGAATATATCTTTGTATAAGATATGTCATAGTTATAGTTAGAGTATATCTTATGTGATATACCTAAATAGTTAGAATATTGATAATATATCGTCTGTGATAAAGTTATCTTTATAGAATATTCTAAGGTTTCTAGGGTTCCTTACTCTATAAAAGGAACATAAGTACAATGTCTTTCATGTACCTCATACATGTCGATTAATAAGAGAATCGAATAGTTAAAAGTAATTCTGTTCTTCTGTGCTTTATAAGTTAGATTCCGCATAACTTATTTGGTGTTAAGTAAGAGTGCTCAAAGTGTTTTAGTTTGATTACAAACTATTATACTAATTCTTAACAGAATATAGACCCAACAAAAGGGATCAACAAGTGGTATCAGAGCTTATTGAGAAACTCTGAAAAAGAAGAACACGAACCCATACACTCCACACATACCAAATCTCAATGTCTCAACCAGATGGTGTTAATGCTCACTTGGATGATGTTCAGAACACTGATCCTGTTCTGCCACAAGGACAACCACAAGTTGTGCATCCTGCACCAGCACAATGTAACACCCCCAAATTTATACAACTTAGTACAGCGGAAGACTAGTTGGTGTTACGGGATAGCACATTACTCACATCATAGACAACGCATAAAAATCGCGTCGTTCGATAATAAATCATTTCCATTCATAAACATCAAAGTTTCATCGGTCCCAAGTCATTACATTTCTTACAAAGTTTTACAAAGTGTTTGAATGGAAAATATTGTATAGGTGCGGGCCATGAATTCTTGTTGTCTTCCCGAGAATTACCTTCAAGTACCTGAGACAAAACATGTTAAAAGAAAAGGTCAGCGATAACGCCGAGTGAATTCATAGAGTTTAATAAATTCCATCAATATAACTTTGGTATAAAATTAGTACCAAAAATCAATTCGTACAAATCATTGTAATAGGCCGTAAAATAGCCAAAATCATTTTATACAAATCTTTGTAATAGGCCATAAAATAGCCAAAGTCATTTTATATAAATCCTTATCGAAAATCATAATATAGGCATTTGCCTTAAAAATTATTATACGAGCCAATGTCGTAAAAACACAATACAATACGTCTTATGAGGTTGTATAAAACCAAATAAAAACCGTTATATGAATATGGTTATGAAAACCAAAATACAATCATAATATCATTAGTATGACCCTGTATTGCTAGTCAGGCAATACATCGTAATTCGGAGCGTCTATTATTATTTTGTTAATTCGGATTATTATAAGCCGCATGACATTGTTACCTTACTAAACCAACAACGGGTAGCTAACCCGATACCAATTTTGCCCATCTAAAGTAGCGTGTCGTCACAAAGGTCACGCTATGGAAATCTTCTCATACATTAATTCGCTTACCAATCAATGTGGCACGACGGGGATCAACCGTCAAGGCGCGAACTGGGGTGATCGTCCCCAAATAGTACTATTAAATGCATAAGCGTCTACCAAATCCCGGTAGTTCACAATTCATGCTAATAGGACTTTTAGTGACATAACCTAACTTTAATAATCCATTTAATTTCATCTAGCGGGTCCATTAATCATTTATCGGGTCATACAATCGGGTCATTCAATCATTCGGGTCCAAAATCAATAAACAAACAATCGGGACAAATGGTGTCCAAACTTTTATAAAAACTAACATGTTATCTCCCTCGCGGGTTTATAAAGCATTTATAAAACATTTAAAAGAGTGCGAGGCTATGAACTCACGTTGATGTGGGAAGGCGGGTTATCGGCAATTCGGACGTACGGTACATGCTTCAATCACGGAAACCTAGACAAATAATACTCGTCTTAGACTCATGTCCAATGACTTTATAAAAATACCAATTATGTATACATATGATGATTATATATATATGATGATCAAGTGGGTTTACATATCCTCATTTACTCATTTTAGAGTTATGTGTTGATAACTTTTATACTAGTTTTCTCGTTTTACCTATTTACGTGTTTTAGGTCTAATAAGCCTATTATAAGTTCTTAACTTGTATTAATCCATTTTGTACTCATATTATCAGTACATACACTTTCAAGTTGGGCCCAAATGGGTTAAGTCCAATAATAAGTTTATAAGCGTTCTAGTCCATTTTTGTTGTATTATTAGTCCAATAACGTTAATTTAGTCCGTTAACGTCCGTATTCCTTATAGTTCGGGTTTTATCGGTTTTTACTTGTTATACATGTCTATATATCAGTATATAAGTTTTATAAAGTTTTCATTAGACGGGTCCAACCATCTAAGTTTTATTTAACAAAAACGTTAATTTTACGGCAATAGCCGAAAAAGTCGTAAAAATCATATTTATAGTTTTTATTACTTATAACCATTATTTCACCACCATTTATATAATTTATCCATTTGATTAACCTTTTATATATATTTATATAAATAAGTTTTATAAGTTAGTGGGTTTTTATTTTACATTTTATATATTAAAATGTGAGTGCTTATATAATAGTATTATTCTTTAATTTCCAAAAATCTGATTTTTAACTTCATCTTCACCAAAACTGCCATATCTTGAGTTCTACATGGAGATAGAAGCTCAAAGTTTTATCACATAAACTACATGATATGTGCTACATTTAACTCGTCTATAGCTACTGTTGAATCATCCTTTAAGTATTTTCTAAAAATCGTCCAAAACAGTAACTTCAGATTTATACCCTAAACTTGTTTTGATCATATCTCACTCATTACAATGATTCCATTGCATGACCAACTCTCACATGTGTACAAGACCCATAGCTTACTGTAAATGGATTCTACTTCATCATATTATCAGTTCATAACATGTTTACTTACTGTTTTATACAGCCATGTAAATTAATCAAGATTTTAACCTTGTTTCATATGGTTTTTCACCTTTTTATCCATGATTGTCAACAACAAATCCCCACATAACATTTTTATCATCATATAATCATCATAAATATATACAATAGGAAATAAAATACATGTTTACATAATCAAAATAACAAGAAGTTGAGGAGGACAATCTTTATACCACCAACTTGATGTAGGTTATGAGTTTGACATGGTTTTGGATGGAGAAACTTATGATGCACCAAGACCACCTTCATGACCACCATTCTTCATAGAAACCTTGTGGAAAATCAGCCCTAATACTCCATGGAAACTCCTCCTTTGATGTTATAACTTACACCAATCTTCATCTTTTTGGATGGAGATTAACATATGTTGATTATAACATATGTTTATGGTTAAAATTTGTATGAAAGAGGTGTTTGGATTGAGATATGGGACGGCAAAGAGAGAGTAGAGAGAGTTTTGATGGTTGTTTGCATGTTGCAAATGAAAACCATGGTTTGTGTTTGTGGTTTTGTTAGGAGAAAGCTTCAAATGGAAGCTAAAGTTGGACAAGTGTTAACTTAACTAGCAAAGTGTGGTGTGGTGATGTTGTGTGCCGTCCATAATAAGCTTGTGGGGTGGGACAATGTGTTTTGTCCCATCTCACTAGTTTACGGGTATTTCTCGATTCTAGTTTTCTCGATTTGCGTGCCCTCGGGTCGTTTTACGAAAAACGTTTTTATAAATTATGAATCAACGTCACAAAACGAATCCAATAAAAATTGTTTCATCAAAAACGGAGTTCGAAAACGTAAATACGTAATCCTAAGGTTTCTGGTTTAGTCGTAAAGGACGTTAAAATAAAATCGTAAGTCCTAATCTCTTCTCGTAAATTTGTGAGTTTATGAACCAACACAAATTTAAAATTCCAAAATAATATTTATGGACAAATTTATTTTCTCAAATGTCGGACTGTCACCAAGGACGGTGTATGTAAACGTAAGCACGTAATGTTGAATCTTCCGGTTTAGACGTAGTCGATGCTACTCCAAGACGTAAATCCAAATTTCTTCCCAAAAATAAGTGAGTTCATATTGTAACATTAAAATAATGTTTTTAAATAATATTCGAGAATAAAATATCAACCATAAATTGACGGATTGTCACAGCATTTACCCCTAAACAGGATCTTTGTCCTCAAAGATCATCTTACCTTACTACTCGCTTCTTATAGAGTTAAAGCCATGTGGGTATTTCCTCCACACTCGGTCTTTTCTCACAAGTGTAATCCATTATAATACGCGAGCTTCATCAAACATAACTACGGGAATAAGATCAGGCTAAATGTTGACTTACTTTCTCTATCCATGATGTTCACGGGTTTCTGATGAATGCAACTTTTTGCCGATCTAAGCTTTACTAAGAAGAGTTCAGATTTTCACTTGATAGATATTCCATCAAGTTCGATTTATGAAACATAATTCACGCAGTTCTTTTGAAGTCCTAGGGTAGATCCAGCTTATATGCCTTTCAATCCCAACTTTTACATCATCTCAATGGTCCCATACAACGGGGACTTATATCCCATGATTTGTCAGATCATGAATTTCATTTTTCCAAGGTTATAAATTGTGGCATAACTTCGCTACCCATTTGGCACTTCAAGATCTACATTTCATATTCATATAACCTCTTGCCCACTATCGGCAGTTAATAATCAAATCCTAATTTCAACAATTATTTCAGATCTCGCGGGTCGGGTATTTTGCAAGGATAGGTTCGCCATCATAGGAAACCTTAAACCTAAGAGACATGTCCAACTCACAATGGGTGTATGTCGGATGTCTTTATCTCAACTCTTGCTTACAGATGCTCTAATGTAGATTCTAACAAGATTCGATTTCAATCCTAATACGACGATTATCAATGATAATCTTTCCAAAGGAAAACGATTATACGGTCTATTACCAAAGGTCAATCATTCAAACATAAAACAGCACTTATATTACTCTGTATCGTTACTTTACCTCGTCCCTTCGATTTGGGATGATACATAGTACTCTCATCAAGGTTCGTTCTCAATGACTTCTGAGCAAATTTCTAGAAATTCGATGCGAAGCGAGGATCTTGATATAGATGTTCGATACAGGCACACTATGTTTACATAACTCTTTTGCATTTATCATTAACGAGAATGATATTAGCAGATTTGGTCAGTCTGTCGACGATTACCCAAATCGAATTAAATTCAGATGATGACCTTTGCAATAGCTAGACGTTTACTAATATATGAGGCGATGTCTGCCTTCATAATTGCCATCAGTATAACTTCTTCAGACAAAGATGCTTTTAGTCATAAAATGACATACATAGAATACTTATACTTACAAGATTCCAATATAACTATATCTCACAATCCTTCATATTTAGGCAACCATAAGTGGTCTTTAAAACATTTAACGTTATCGGCTTCTTAATTTTTAATGGTTCACATTAGCTGTGAAACCCTTCACTATTTATATTATCCTTTTTACAAACATTGTTTATTTTTATATCGTCCGGCAATTTATTTTGCACTTTCATTATTAAGGAACATGTCCTAACTGGTTCTTTATCTTTTCTACATAATGCGTCGGTATCTATATTCACTTCTCAAGATGATATAATTATCATGTCCACAATTCACTCAGATATTCTTTCTATATTATGCGTCAGTAATTACGTTCACTTTCTCCTGATGAAATAAATATCACAATTGTATTTATTCAAAATTCTTTCTTCATATCTTTTATGTTTAAGTTTCGTCTCAACTATCATTTTTATCAGTTTTACTCAATCTGACGTTTTAAAGCGTCGATAATTATTACAATTAATTAAATAATAATCAGTTAATTTTTTTACGAAACGTAAAAGTTTTAAATTTCTTAGTTCGACCAATTATATAAAATGTTCAAAAATAAATTTGAATTTAATTAACAAGATTTTTGGTTGATTTATCGAAAATAATTAAAATATTTAATAAGATCCGAAAATGTTCGAGAAATCTTTGGTTTATACTTTGGTCAAAGTTTTCTTAGTCGAAAAGTAAAATGTATCGTTTCAAATTTTAAGTCATGGTTTAAATGGTTTTACTCAATCCCTTTTAGGTTATCTTGAGGTATACACAAACATTTACCCCTAAACAGAAGTTTAGTTAAATGGTTTGTGTATAAGGGAATAATTCCTTAAAATCCTTTGTTAAAACATTTGTCAAAACATATTTCCATTTCTTTTTGGTAAAATCCAAAGTCATAAAAGGGCTCTTAATTTTTGAAGAGTCTATATGCATACATCTTACCATTATTAATCCAATGGTCATTTTATGTAAAGGATTAAGTTTTAAATCCCTAAGCGTTAATGGTTCTAACCTTTGAAAAGTCAAGATAGCTTCCGTTATCTATTAATCACACGGTCAAATAATATAAAGGTTTAAGTTTTTAATCACGTGTTAATTATTCAAGGTACAGGTTTTAGTTGTTCGGCCAATTCATGGCAATCTATAAATAATTATTAACTCATTATTATTCTTATATACAAACATATAGTCCTTAATGATCACAAGCATGAATTTATCAAATTACAGCCTACACACGTGATTCACCAAATTTATGAATACTACATGTGTATTAGTCAATCCAAACGACATCACGTGAATCTCATAATGTTCATTACAAGCACCGGATGTAGTGATTGGGATAGATAATCTCTTTCGCAGATGCGAAGTTGATGATAACCATGCTATGGATCCAATTTGCTAGAACCTTGTAAATGATCGAACAATTCTTCCATTTCGAGTTATGGATATCGTTTTCGATTGTCAATTTACTCAGTCACAGTAATCTAATATAAGGAAAGATAACACCATAGCTCTTCAGGATGACAGGCTTGGTATAATAAAATCTTTCTCCGACAACTTTCTCAGTTGTACGGTAATTTCTTTAATTTAGATGGTGCTGACATACAGTGCACAAGCCACAAGTGCAGCATCGGAAATATAATCAATATCAATTTCAACTTGCCTTAATGGCGAAAGTCTAGGTAATTCATCAACAAATACTTCCTAAAGTTCCAGATAACAGAAACATCTTTTAATACATCCATATTAGGTTCCTCTAG
This sequence comes from Glebionis coronaria, assembly GCA_025667525.1. Taxonomy (NCBI): domain Eukaryota; kingdom Viridiplantae; phylum Streptophyta; class Magnoliopsida; order Asterales; family Asteraceae; genus Glebionis; species Glebionis coronaria. Next base: position 276,418,351 of record CM046874.1, read on the forward strand.
ATTATAATATCTATAACTAATTCACAACCATTCGCAATATAATTTCAATTCCCAATATAGGATATCGTTATCTACCAAGAATTATTTATATCACTTTTGATAATCAACATCTTCTCTTTTTAGGGGAATTCTGCTCGAGTTCCCATCAATTAAGACAATGTCGTCATGTCATAATCAATCAATCCATTCTATTGGCACTATCAACCGTCCAGTTTCATTACCGTCGATAAGATGTGAACTTCTCAAAAGACTAATAATAATTCATAATCCTCCACAAACTTAAGGATATTAAGATACACAACCACTATTAAAAGATTAAGGTCAACACATAATCTACGCGAGATAATTTCAAATCAGATGCAGACGAAAACATTTAACGAATATGAATATATTCCATGTTTTCATAATTTGAATACGCATTCGAAAGCTCCTCGGATCGTTACCCAGGTCATTCAAATGAAATCAAATCAAAAGAAATGATAAGATCGTCGATACATCCAGTCGGGTATCAACACTCGGTAATCAAATACTTTTCCTAAAAATCTCACTACGGGAGAATTGGACAAGAAAGAATTGTCAATTGTCAACTAAGACAATTTCCACAGATGAGTAAATTCAACTCAGAAGAATAGGTGCTACAGGCACATGTGTAGGTGTCCCTAACACTATGTCCTTATTTTTCAATTCTTGCAGATCTCATAAAATTTAATCTTTCACAATCTTCAAAGAAAATGTAGTGTTTATTCATTAGTTTTATGGTGACTACTAATCAGTCTTGCATGGTTCATTCCAAATTGTATGTAGGCGCGCAACTATATACAATTTCAAGATTAACGATGCAATACTCAGTTCGTCAAAATGTCATCATCATGTTTATAATAAAAACATTTTCATGCTTAATTCTTAAATAAGAATCAAAAATATATTTACAAAGATTTTCTTTGTGATGGAAATAATTAAGTTTCCAAATCGTCTCTTAAACAACTTCATTTTGATATCAGTCACTTATAAATCTCACTTTGAATAATCCTTATTGTGATGAAAATTCAAATTTTCTCAAGGGATACTGTTTTAACTTTATAAAAACAATGTGTGATCTGCAAAAGAGTGATGGAAAGATGTTCACCAAGAACTAACTTCAATATATATCAGGAAATGAGCTTAGCCAAATAATCATGAGGTTCATGATCTCGATGGCACTCAGGAATACAAAGAGAATAATCTACAACGTAACTCAATTCGAGATGAGTACTTGTTCAATGGTTGCATCACTAATACGAGCATTAGGATGAAGCAAGAAAGGATAGATAATATCGATACGTGTAGAATTTAGCGGTCAAAGGTAGTCTTTTCATTAATCACAAACAAGTCAAAATTGTACCGTAACACATTACGCGTCACTATGTCATACAATTCTCAGAACTCATCCTACCAACTGATATCTCAGTTAAGTTAGGGATTTTTAAAAGATACCACAATGAATACTAATCTACAAGAGTCATTAGGTGTTCCACATGTCCCAGAAGATCCATCGGTCTCAATTCAGAAGAAGATTTCTTCAATTCATTTCTTGGACACTGGGCATCCTCGTTAGTGGACCATGACCTAGGAACAACCTTTAACATAAACCTACAATCAATTAAAACCTTATAATTCACTCACAGAACTTAATGACTTCCTCTTAACAATCTCATATTCCAATACAAGTTAAATTTTACTTTATTCAAGTTTCAACCAATTTTTATACTCAATTCGATATCCTACTTCATTCTCCAATACTTTAACCTTATTCTTCGGCCTTGTAAAGGCAATACAATCTCAATATAAATCAACACTTAATTTCCAATCCTATTAGCTCTTACAACAACAATTATCAAATGAGTCACTAGTATGAAATGACTCATACATTCAATTAGACTTCTCGGAAAGGTATTAGTGGCATGAGGCTTTTGGGTAATGGTTCCAATAACAGCCTCAAGTGCAACATTCACCCTTTCGATTTCAATTTAAGAATTGGATGATAACGAATCAGATGACATCTTTCTAGGTGGTAGCGTTTTGTCAAACTCCACTCTTATAAGAAAAGATCGTCAAGACATCGATATCAGATTTAATCTCGCCAATTCTTCTTCAATATCACAATCAACTAATATCTACATTTCTGCGAATATCAACCATTTGTTGGGATCATAAATACCCACAACTTGGTTTAGATCTAGGATAGCTAGAATTCCTACGAGAATAGCTTAGATTAATTTACTAGGGGAGTTAGGGTTTCTTGTGACAATCTACGTCGTATAAATACCTCGTATAAAAATAAAAAATAATCATCAAACAATCATGTAATAAAATTACATCATATATATATAATCCAAGTTATATATATATATTAAAATAACACTTCTCAGTCTTGGCCTTGTCGGTAACTCGGGAATTCTTCGGCACCGTTATAGTCAAAAGATTTTTAGACATTTTTAGAAAAATGTTTTTAGTTAAAAGATTTGGAAATGTTTTATTCAAAACCTTAGTTTTAAAAATCTTTCGTTCTCTATAACGAGAGCTCTGGTACCAAACTGTAACACCCCCAAATTTATACAACTTAGTACAACGGAAGACTAGTTGGTGTTACGGGATAGCACATTACTCACATCATAGACAACGCATAAAAATCGCGTCGTTTGATAATAAATCATTTCCATTCATAAACATCAAAGTTTCATCGGTCCCAAGTCATTACATTTCTTACAAAGTTTTACAAAGTGTTTGAATGGAAAATATTGTATAGGTGCGGGCCATGAATTCTTGTTGTCTTCCCGAGAATTACCTTCAAGTACCTGAGACAAAACATGTTAAAAGAAAAGGTCAGCGATAACGCCGAGTGAATTCATAGAGTTTAATAAATTCCATCAATATAACTTTGGTATAAAATTAGTACCAAAAATCAATTCGTACAAATCATTGTAATAGGCCGTAAAATAGCCAAAATCATTTTATACAAATCTTTGTAATAGGCCATAAAATAGCCAAAGTCATTTTATATAAATCCTTATTGAAAATCATAATATAGGCATTTGCCTTAAAAATTATTATACGAGCCAATGTCGTAAAAACACAATACAATACGTCTTATGACGTTGTATAAAACCAAATAAAAACCATTATATGAATATGGTTATGAAAACCAAAATACAATCATAATATCAATAGTATGACCCTGTATTGATAGTCAGGCAATACATCGTAATTCGGAGCGTCTATTATTATTTTGTTAATTCGGATTATTATAAGCCGCATGACATTGTTACCTTACTAAACCAACAACGGGTAGCTAACCCGATACCAATTTTGCCCATCTAAAGTAGCGTGTCGTCACAAAGGTCACGCTATGGAAATCTTCTCATACATTAATTCGCTTACCAATCAATGTGGCACGACGGGGATCAATCGTCAAGGCGCGAACTGGGGTGATCGTCCCCAAATAGTACTATTAAATGCATAAGCGTCTACCAAATCCCGGTAGTTCACAATTCATGCTAATGGGACTTTTAGTGACATAACCTAACTTTAATAATCCATTTAATTTCATCTATCGGGTCCATTAATCATTTATCGGGTCATACAATCGGGTCATTCAATCATTCGGGTCCAAAATCAATAAACAAACAATCGGGACAAATGGTGTCCAAACTTTTATAAAAACTAACATGTTATCTCCCTCGCGGGTTTATAAAGCATTTATAAAACATTTAAAAGAGTGCGAGGCTATGAACTCACGTTGATGTGGGAAGGCGGGTTATCGGCAATTCGGACGTACGGTACATGCTTCAATCACGGAAACCTAGACAAATAATACTCGTCTTAGACTCATGTTCAATGACTTTATAAAAATACCAATTATGTATACATATGATGATTATATATATATGATGATCAAGTGGGTTTACATATCCACATTTACTCATTTTAGAGTTATGTGTTGATAACTTTTATACTAGTTTTCTCGTTTTACCTATTTACGTGTTTTAGGTCTAATAAGCCTATTATAAGTTCTTAACTTGTATTAATCCTTTTTGTACTCATATTATCAGTACATACACTTTCAAGTTGGGCCCAAATGGGTTAAGTCCAATAATAAGTTTATAAGCGTTCTAGTCCATTTTTGTTGTATTATTAGTCCAATAACGTTAATTTAGTCCGTTAACGTCCGTATTCCTTATAGTTCGGGTTTTATAGGTTTTTACTTGTTATACATGTCTATATATCAGTATATAAGTTTTATAAAGTTTTCATTAGACGGGTCCAACCATCTAAGTTTTATTTAACAAAAACGTTAATTTTACGGCAATAGCCGAAAAAGTCGTAAAAATCATATTTATAGTTTTTATTACTTATAACCATTATTTCACCACCATTTATATAATTTATCCATTTGATTAACCTTTTATATATATTTATATAAATAAGTTTTATAAGTTAGTGGGTTTTTATTTTACATTTTATATATTAAAATGTGAGTGCTTATATAATAGTATTATTCTTTAATTTCCAAAAATCTGATTTTTAACTTCATCTTCACCAAAACTGCCATATCTTGAGTTCTACATGGAGATAGAAGCTCAAATGTTTATCACATAAACTACATGATATGTGCTACATTTAACTCTTCTATAGCTACTGTTGAATCATCCTTTAAGTATTTTCTAAAAATCGTCCAAAACAGTAACTTCAGATTTATACCCTAAACTTGTTTTGATCATATCTCACTCATTACAATGATTCCATTGCATGGCCAACTCTCACATGTGTACAAGACCCATAGCTTACTGTAAATGGATTCTACTTCATCATATTATCAGTTCATAACATGTTTACTTACTGTTTTATACAGCCATGTAAATTAATCAAGATTTTAACCTTGTTTCATATGGTTTTTCACCTTTTTATCCATGATTGTCAACAACAAATCCCCACATAACATTTTTATCATCATATAATCATCATAAATATATACAATAAGAAATAAAATACATGTTTACATAATCAAAATAACAAGAATTTGAGGAGGACAATCTTTATACCACCAACTTGATGTAGGTTATGAGTTTGGCATGGTTTTGGATGGAGAAACTTACGATGCACCAAGACCACCTTCATGACCACCATTCTTCATAGAAACCTTGTGGAAAATCAGCCCTAATACTCCATGGAAACTCCTCCTTTGATGTTATAACTTACACCAATCTTCATCTTTTTGGATGGAGATTAACATATGTTGATTATAACATATGTTTATGGTTAAAATTTGTATGAAAGAGGTGTTTGGATTGAGATATGGGACGACAAAGAGAGAGTAGAGAGAGTTTTGATGGTTGTTTGCATGTTGCAAATGAAAACCATGGTTTGTGTTTGTGGTTTTGTTAGAAGAAAGCTTCAAATGGAAGCTAAAGTTGGACAAGTGTTAACTTAACTAGCAAAGTGTGGTGTGGTGATGTTGTGTGCCGTCCATAATAAGCTAGTGGGGTGGGACAATGTGTTTTGTCCCATCTCACTAGTTTACGGGTATTTCTCGATTCTAGTATTCTCGATTTGCGTGCCCTCGGGTCATTTTACGAAAAACGTTTTTATAAATTATGAATCAACGTCACAAAACGAATCCAATAAAAATTGTTTCATCAAAAACGGAGTTCGAAAACATAAATACGTAATCCTAAGGTTTCCGGTTTAGTCGTAAAGGACGTTAAAATAAAATCGTAAGTCCTAATCTCTTCTCGTAAATTTGTGAGTTTATGAACCAACACAAATTTAAAATTCCAAAATAATATTTATGGACAAATTTATTTTCTCAAATGTCGGACTGTCACCAAGGACGGTGTATGTAAACGTAAACACGTAATGTTGAATCTTCCGGTTTAGACGTAGTCGATGCTACTCCAAGACGTAAATCCAAATTTCTTCCCAAAAATAAGTGAGTTCATATTGTAACATTAAAATAATGTTTTTAAATAATATTCGAGAATAAAATATCAACCATAAATTGACGGATTGTCACACACAAGGTGCTAAAGTCGTGAATGATGTAGCTACCTCTACACCAACACTTTCTCATACTCTATCTGCTGTTAAACTCCCAATTCTCAAAGGTGACAATTATGAGACTTGGTCTATGCAGATGGAACATTACTTGAATCACACAGACCATACTGTGTGGCAAGTTATCAAGAATGCGAACACACCAAAGAAGTTACACTGGTTGCCAGATGGTACATGCTATGCTCTACCTGCTGTGATTGCTGAGCAGATACAAGCAGAGATCAGAGAAAGAAAAGCCAGAACTGCCTTGGCTATTGCTCTTTCTGAAGACATTCTACCAAGCTTTCATCATTATAAAGATGCCAAAGCTATGTGAGATGCTATAAAACTTAGATTTGGAGGCAATGAAAAATCTAAGAAAATAAAGAAGATTGTTCTTAAGCAAGAATTTGATAACTTCTCAAATACCAGTATGGAGGGAATACATGGTGGATATGAAAGGTTCAGCAAGTTGCTTATTCAGTTAGCAGTTTATGGACAAGTAATCCCTAATGAAGAAGCTAATCTAAAATTCTTAAGAAGTGTTCCACTAGAGTGGAAAGCAATGGCTATGCACTTCATCACAAGAGATGATTTGGAAACAATTCCGCTCGATCATCTCTACAACAATCTTAGAGCATATGAGATGGATGTGAAAGGCACTGAAGTAAAGACAGCAACTGCTTTAAAGTCTAATTTGGCTTTTGTGTCAGATGGGAACAACGGTACTTACTTTCAAAATACCGCTAGTGGATCTAGCAGCGGTACTTACCTCACAAATACCACTGGAGGACTTACAAGTAGTACTTACCCACAAAGTATTGAAAGTAGTCCTATGATCTCTCAAAATCCACATGGAAGGTCTTCACCATTGTTTAGTGACAATGATGCCTTCTTATTCTTTGCTGGACAAGACAACATGCCAAGATTAACTCTCAATGACTTGTTCCAAATGGATGATGCTGATGTTGAAGAGATGGATCTTAAATGGCAAGCTGCTATGGTGTCAGTAAGATCTAATAGATTCTTCAAGAAGACTGGAAGAAAAATGACTGTTGATCCTAATGAGCCATTAGGATATGACAAGTCTAAAGTTGAATGCTATAACTGTGGAAGGAATGGACACTTTGCAAGAGAATGCAATAGAGATAAAGTTGAGACAAGCAATCTGAAGTCCAAGAACAGCTATAGAACCAGTCCAAGAATAACTGAAAGCTTTCCAAGAGGAAACAACAGGAGTCCTAAAGGAACCAAAGCATTGGTTACTATAGATGGAGTGGTGAATTGGGCAGAAGAGGAAGAAGAAGAAGAGCTTGGATTAATGGCTCTCTCACATGAAGATACTGAGATACACCCTTGTTCTAAAGATTGTATTCTTAAATTTAATAGTCTAAAAGTAGAACTAGAGGAACAGTATCAAAAGGTTAACACATGCACTGTAGAAGTAGAGGCTTTCAAACAGGGTGTTGTTAAACTAGAAGATAATATAGTTTTGTACAAAAAGGCTCAACAAAACTATGAAGAGAAAAGTAGGATTTTGACTCTTCAAATGAGGGAAAAAGATGTGGAAATAAAAGCTTTTGAAAGACAAGTTTTAAAAACAAATTAATAAAATGAAGCTTTAAAAACCAGTCTTTGTAAAGAGAGGGAAGTGATTAGTCATTGGCAACAATCCTCTAAGGGATTGGGAAAATTGATTAATTCACAAATGGGGTATTATGATAAAACATGCCTAGGATATATTGAGGATCAACCTGGGATAACCTTAACTAACAAGGACTTATCAAAAGGGATTTTTGATAGTTCTAGTGAGGTAGATGATACACCTGAAAATGATAGATATGCTGAAGGAATGAAGGCAGTTCCTCCACAAGTATCAGAAATTTTCATGCCCTCTTGTAATGATACTAGTATAGAGTTAGAAGAACCTAAGATTAATAATGTCTTTAACTCTAGTACTGTGTCTCAAGAAAATACTGATGTGACCAAGAATATTGTTTATCCACCTTTAATACACAACTTTGTTTCTGAGGAATCTAAGACTAGTTCTGCTCCCAAGCAGGTAAAAACTCCTAGCAAGATATTGGAAAACAATGAAAAACATACTAAAACCAAAAGGGCTGGGCTAGGTTTTGAAAAAGTAAAGTCAAAACAACCTTTTGGGTCTTCTTTAAGAAGAAAAGGATGTTATGTTTGTGGTAGTCTAAGTCATTTTATAAAAGACTGTAAATTACATGAAGATAAAATTGTGAAACAGAAGGCTACACAAAGGGTCATGAAAATCAGTAATGTGAAAAATGCACAGGATAATAGGAAACATAAATTTAAAGATGACAAACCTAAGTTTGATCACACAAGGGTAGTTAAACAGGTTAAAAATAATCCTACCAAAAGTTTTGTTCCTAGGGCAGTACTTATGAAGCAAGGACTTGTATCCTTAAAGTCTGGTAAACCAAGTACCGGCAAGCCTAAATCTACAAGTACTGCTAGACCAAACTCAAGTACTGTTGGTTTAAAGTCTATAAAACCAATGTTCTCCAAGACTTCTAAGAAAGTTTTTGAAAAAGTTAAAACACCTAGAAGCAAGGACAAGAACAAACCAGTACAAATGTGGGTTCCTAAAAGAGATATACCATGTGTTAAAGCAAGTACCGCTAAAGCAGTACTTAAGTCAAAGAAGTCAAAGCACATAGAGTCACCCTATGAATTTGACTACATAAATCAAACCATGAAGTATAAGAGTAAAAGTAGCATTACTGGGAATGCTTCAGTACAAACTCTTAAATGTGTAGGTCCCACAAGATCCGAGCCAAATGTGGCTTGGGTCCCTGTTAAAAACTAGTAAGTTTTATTTGTGTACAGGGGCATCTCATTGATAAATTAAAAGATAAAGGAATTGTAGATAGTGGATGCTCAAGACACATGATAGTGAACAAAGATTTTCTTGCTGAATTTGAAGAATTTAGAGGAGGTCCAGTAGCCTTTGGGGGTAGCAAAGGTAGAATCACTGGCAAAGGGAAAATCAACACAGGAAAGTTGGAATTTGAAGATGTTTTCTTTGTAAAAGAATTGAATGAGTTCAATCTCTTTTCTGTATCAAAAATGTGTGATAAGAAGAACAAGGTGCTATTCACAGACAAAGACTGATTGGTGTTGTCCAAAGACTTTGAGATGTCCAAGGAATCTCAAATACTGCTTAAAGTACCCAGGCAAGAAAATATGTACACCTTTAATCTTCATACTATTACTCCAACATGTGGTATTACATGCTTATTGGCTAAGGCTTCTTTAGATGAGTCAAACTTATGGCATAGAAGGTTAGGTCATGTGAATTTCAAGAATATTAATAGATTGGTAAAAAGGAATTTGGTTAGAGGTTTACCTAAAAAATCTTTTCAAACTGATTTCACATGTGCTGCTTGTCAAAAAGGAAAACAACATAGAGCCTCTTGTAAGACCAAGACTGTAAACACTGTGACAAAACCTTTGCATCTCTTACATATGGATTTATTTGGTCCAGTTTCTATCAGAAGCATTAGCCATAAGACCTTTTGTCTAGTCATAACTGATGATTATAGTAGATTCAGTTGGGTTTTCTTTTTAGCTCTTAAAAGTGAAACAAGTGAATTACTAAAGGACTTTATCACTTTAGTTGAAAAGCATTTTACTAAACAAGTTTTAATCATTAGGACTGATAATGGAACAGAATTTAAGAATGCTGATTTTGATGAATTCTGTAGGTCTAAAGGAATTAAGAGGCAATTTAGTAATACTAGAACTCCACAACAGAATGGAGTAGCTGAAAGGAAGAATGGGACATTAATTGAGGCTGCTAGAACTATGCTGGCTGATTCACTTTTGCCAAATACCTTTTGGCAGAAGCAATCAATACTGCATGTTATGTGTTAAATAGAGTCCTAGTAACTAAGCCTCAAAACAAAACACCTTATGAACTCTTGACTAATGTAAAGCCTAACATAAGTCATTTAAAACCTTTTGGGTGTCATGTGTCCATACTAAATACCCTTGATTATTTGGGAAAGTTTGATGGAAAGTCTGATCCATGATATCTTGTAGGATATTCATTGCAAAGTAAAGCATATAGGGTTTGCAATTTGGCAACTAAAAAGATTGAAGAAAATGCTCATGTCAATTTCTTAGAAAATAAACTGAAGAAATGTAAATCTTGCTTATGTTTTAGAGAGAGAAAGAGATAGAGAGATGGTGGATTACACACAATTCTAGAGAGAGAAACTTATATTTTCTATGTGAAAAATGAATAACCACACACCCTCTCCATCTAGGGAGAGGGTTTATATACCCAAGCCCATGAGATGGGCTTGGGTTTACATTAGGCCGCCGACCCATACATTTCATGGGCTCGGTTTTGGGCTTTGTTTAATAAATGTAAATAACTAAACTACGAGCTATAACATGGACTATTGTTGGAGTGACCGATCCTTTCTAATACGTAAAACGTATTTCCAACAATCTCCCCCTAAGGGAGGTCACTCCAAACAAGGGCGTTACCCAAGTTACAATGATAAAATAAACCTAGCATACTATGCTTGTCTTGAGCTCGTAGTCTTCGTCTTTCTTTTCTTTTTCTTTTCTGGTGAACATGCTGATGTGATCATTGATATCAATCTTGAGAACTAATCTCTTGCCTTGATCTTGTGCGTCCATCACTTGTGATCTTCGCCTCTTCGTGACTTCATGTCCCCCATACTTATACCTTCGTAATTCTTGAAAGCTTCAGAGTTCGATACAGCAGAAGACTTGACTTTTTGGCTTTCTAGAACTAGATGAAATATTAAGTGCATAAAGTATAAGCATGCAGGGACGACTTCTTCTTGGATTCCGCAACGCCACCGTCTTCAAATGCCGCAACATAAGTAGACACGAACGAAATGGCTTTGAACATTTCATTCTAATTCGGTAGAATTTTACCTCCGGTCGGTGAAGACCGTTGGACGATATAAAATATCGTACTTGTGGCAGGTAGATTTAATTAAAAATCTCCTTGACAAGATTTCGCGGGTAAACCCGTTCTCTTTACTCGACCGTCCAAAGCTGACTGCGAACGTAAAGAGTGAATCATTTGGATAAAATTATCCGCATGATTGAAGTTGTCAATTCTGATTCCTAGAACAAGTTTGATTCAGTAAAGAATCACACCATCGTTGCTTTCCAGTTGTCACGAGCTTGATTCGTATAGAATCTTGCAAGTTACCTACCAAGTGCTGTTTGAGGTTAACACTAGAAGGATTTCCACCCATCACTGTGAACACTGAGGTATCACTCTGAGTGTTCTGGAAAGATCAATAAGATATTGCGTAGAGGCCTGGAACGTGTTTAAATTCAGTTAAGAATTAAACCACTGTTGCTTTCCAGTTATCACAAGTTTGATTCATAAAGAATCGCACAAGTCACCTACCATGAGCTTTTTGATATTCGCTCAAGAAGGATTTCCATCTTCATTGTAAATACTTTCGTATTACTCGGATGTTCAGGCAAGATCATGAAGATTTTGTGTAAGACTCTTAAAATCTTTCTTACTTTTCACAGTGTGTGAAGAAGTAAGGAAATATGGAAGTGTGTCCTAATGAGATATTTGATGATCTCAAATGGCTCTAGACTCGATCGTGCATTTTGGATTTTAGTGATCGGAGGCTGGAGAGGAGTGTCACCTTTTCAATACCAATTTATTCGGAGTGAATAAATCAATAGATAATGTGTAGTCTCCGTGTGATTAAAACAAATACCTTTTGAGAGATATCTGAGTTAGCTGGGATGGGTTGTGCATTGCATCACTGGGTCCGTGATGTCTATCTTCAATATCAAGCATCATTAAAATGATCTCAATAACATATGTGTTGACCCGGTTTCTGCCTAAAGTTGTAAGGAGGGCTTCTTTCTTTACACCCTTTATCTTTACAATTCTTTTTCATTCTTCAACCCCTTCAATGCTTACCAATACGTCATAACTAGCACCTTGTTGTGATTGTTCCAGTGCTAACTTAAGTACTTGGTCGGCATTCAGCTACGTTCACAATCTTTCTCCAACTTTCCTAAGGACTACTATTTCTAGCTATGGAATGTCCTTGGGAAGATTCCTCCGGTTCTGGAAGAATCATAGGACTTAACCTATCCTACCATCCTTATGTCACCATAATCTTCATCGTCGTGAAATAAATGGGTTTTGGGTAAGTATATGTCACCATGAAAATCCATTTTGATATGCCAATCCGTTTTGCTCCCCCTTAACATATGCCATGATATTCGAAAACATTTCGTATATGTCGGGATGAGCCAGCACATTAAGTCAAACCATTTGTGATAATATCCCATATTAAATCACATTTTCTCCCCCATATTAAAGATATTAACCCAATCGATGTTTTTAATATCAATTGATTTAATGAAGTTTTAACAAAGGTTTTGGGAAGAAAAATGCAAGTCCATTTTATCTTCATGATATCAAACGTATGAGATATGATACCGATTTGTAACATGATCACATATTCACCATATTAGAAAAGAATTGACAAGGTTGGACCTGATAGATGAGAACATCATATGAGAAGATCAAATGGTTCTTGTCAGCATATGTTGGTCGCCTCGTCACGTCTGAAGTCATCTTTCGACACCACGTGTACGATTGGTATTGTTGTCTTGACACCAACTTGTGAACTTGGCACTTTCGGCATCGAAGATTCTGAGTGCTTGACAATTGCTCCCCCTCAATTGTTGACCCGTGTTCTATTGAAAGAGCTGTAGTCGTCGGTTGAGTAGTCGCATCGTCGAGTATGTAGACACCAATTGTAGATTTCTATGGTTGTAGAGATGATAACTTCATAAAAACAAGACTTCTCTTGTTTTAACAAATAAATGCACTGAGGCGTACATAGATTTGTGTTAGACCAAGTTATAAAGTAAACTTGATCCCTTACAAGGTTTTAAAGCAAACCTTGCCTGAGAAAATGAATTCCCGTTGTGAGCCAAAGCTTTCATAAGAAATACTTGACTTTAATATGAAAATCGGGTTGCAGTCTGAAATAACTACAAGCCATAAGGGCATGTTTTATGAAATATTTACAACTTTTGTACGAACTCTATTTATGGCGCCGTGTCAATATTAATCTACATTTCTAAGGCCGTAAATATTATCGTACCAAAAGACATGCCTTTGAAAAATGAAGTAAAAATATTTTTGAATTTTTCTAGATTTTTCAATTTTTATGGTTTTTTTATATGGTTTTATATTTTTGTATTTTGCTTTTGTGGATAACAATATAAACAATATATACAAATGATCACCAAGGATACGGAGAATAGTTTTACCACCACTATTCTTTCACTTCATCTGCCAGTTCCTTTAGAGTCTCAGGCGAGAAGGTTCTCATTCCGAGCTTGTCGGCCAAAAATTCAATTCGAGCGCGATCTAAAGCCTTCGTGAAAATATCCGCCAATTGATACTCAGATCGGACAAAGTAAAGCTCGATTACTCCATTTTCCACTTGCTCCTTGATGAAATGGTAGCGAATGTCAATATGCTTCGACCGGGAGAATTGAACATTGTTGCAGCATAAGGCAATTGCACTTTTGTTGTCGCAGTACATCGGAATTTTGTTGAAACCTAGACCATAGTCGGTTAATTGCGATCTCATCCAAAGAATTTGAGCACAACAACCGGACATAGCTATGTATTCTGCTTCCGTACTTGAAATTGCAGCGCTTTTCTGCCTTTTCGATGCCTAACTGATTAGTCGATCTCCTAGTAGTTGCAAAGTTCCACTCGTGCTACGCCGTGTATCTTGACAACCCGCGTGATCCGCATCTGCGTATGCCATAAGTGCAATTGAAGAGTCCTTCGAATACCAAAGTCCCCGATTAATGGTTCCTTTAAGATATCGAAAGATCCGTTTCACAGTGGCCAAGTGTAACTCAGTAGGTCGAGTTTGATACCGAGCACACATACATATAGCAAACTGAAGATCATGTCGACTAGCTGTGATATACAGAAGAGTACCGATCATTCCACGATAAAGTGTCGGATCAACGGCAACTCCATGTGGATCTGCATCAAGCTTAGTTCGTTCCACCATTGGAGTATCCACGGGATCACAAGATTCCATCTTATATTTCTTAAGCGATTCAAAGGCATACTTGGATTGATTGATAAAGATTCCTCTAGGACTTTGAGATATCTGAAGACCTAGGAAGAATGATACCTTGCCCATCATTGACATCTTAAACTTGGAAGACATGAGTGTCCCAAACTCGTCGGATAAGGTTTCGGTCGAGGCTGCAAATATAATATCATCAACATATATTTGTACCATAATCATATCTTTACCTCGTTTTTGAATGAACAGCGTGGGATCCACCTTGCCTTTAGCGAAGCCTTGCGTAATGAGGAATTGTGACAGTAGATCATACCATGCGCGAGGAGCTTGCTTCAACCCATAGAGAGCCTTCTTAAGCTTGTACACATGATTAGGATATTTAGGATTCACAAAACCATCCGGCTGTTGAACATAGACCTCTTCCTTGATTTCACCATTAAGAAATGTCGTCTTCACATCCATCTGATAGACGATCATATTCATATGGGCTGCATAAGCGAGGAATAGTCTAATAGCTTCCAAACGGGCAACAGGTGCAAAGGATTCCATAAAGTCGATGCCTAATAATTGCTTGTATCCACGAGCTACTAGACGAGCTTTGTTCTTCAATATTCCGCCTAACTCATCGAGTTTCACCTTGTAAACCCATTTCAAAGTGAGTAACTGCACTTGATCCGGGCATGGGACAAGTTCCCAAACTTCAAGACGTATGAATTCGTTAAGTTCTTCTTGCATAGCTTCTATCCAACAAGATTGAGTAAAAGCTTGTTGCCATGTCTGAGGTTCAACTTCAGTGAGAAAAGCATCAAAATGAAAAAACATTGCATTTTCTTGTAACTGACTTCGTTTGGTTACCGGACGATTGGGGTCACCAATAATAGAATCTATAGGATGATCCTTTGTCCACTTGCTGTCATGTTCACGAATCCATGGATTGGAGTAAACTGTTGAAGGAGCTTCCTCTGAGGTGGACGACCCGGCTTGATTAGGGTCGGGAATTGGTACACCAAAGAATGGAAGTTCACGCACTTGAGCGAATTCCAAATCGTGATCATCATCATCCTCTTCATCATCAATAGGCATGACATGGGTAGTTGAAGCAGGTGTTGGTTGAGAATTACTTGTTGATGGTATATCTAGACCAATTGTAGGTGCAGACGTATCTGATTGTGCAACGGTTGCTGGAGCGACAACTTCGGTTATCGGAGCTATTACCTCAGGTACTGGAGCAACAATACTTGGAGGAGTAAAGAATTCATCAAAGAACGGTTGAAACAACGTATCCCATTCCTTCCTAGTAGGTGGTGTAAATGATGATGAAGTAGGGTTGTTTGGGACAAGACCAGACCTAATATTACTGGGTCCCATTTCATGAAGTGCGGGTTCAGAGCTGCTTTGCTCAGAAGCCATTGCTGTCAGCTCATCAAAATCAACATTCATAGTTTCGAGGATCTTGCGAGAGTTACGGTTGTAGATTCCGTATGCCTTCTTTGCGGGTGCGTAACCAATGAAAATACCAATATCAGCCTTTGGTTGAAGTTTTCCCAAATTGTCACCATTATTATTTGGATAGCAAAGAGAACCAAATACATGAAGATATGATAAATCTGGTACTTTTCCATGGAGAAGCTCATAAGGTGTTTTACCATGGCGTTTACGAATTAGTGACCGGTTTTGGGTGTACACTGCTGTAGATACTGCTTCTGCCCATAAAAACAATGGAGCCTTTGCGTAAATTAACATCGTTCGAGCAACTTCCATAAGTGTGCGGTTTCGCCTTTCAACGACACCGTTTTGTTGTGGAGTGCGTGCAACGGATGTTTCATGAGATATGCCAACTTCTTCATAATAATCACGCAAGATTTGATTCACAAATTCGGTTCCATTATATGTACGAATGCGTCAGACAGTAGTGTTGAGACGCACTTGAATCATCTTGAGAAATCCAATGATGAATTTGGGTGCCTCATTTTTTGTTTTAAGAAAATTCACCCATGTAAACCGAGAGTAATCATCGACAATGACGAGGATGTACTTTTTACCACTAAGACTTTCAACACGCATTGGCCCACAAAGATCCATATGCAACAGATAAAGTTTCTCTTGGTTGGTGTCTTCAATCTTGGGTTTGTATGATTTCTTAGTGCTTTTCCCCATTGTACACGCAGAACACAAATGATCCTTGTGAAATAAAAGTTTAGGAAGACCACGAACAAGTTCGTTTTTCGCCAAATGATTAATAGCGTCAAAGTTAAGATGAGATAACCGTCGATGCCATAACCATGACTTAGTCTTCGATGCTTTGGAGAGAAGACATACGGGAGAAGCGGCCATCATGTCTTGTAGAGACAAAGTATACAAATTATTCCCTCGAGTACCTTTCAATAAATCAACCCCTTCCAAATTAGGAATGAAGCAGGTATGCTCTCGAAAAGCGACTTCTAGGTTTGCATCACAAAATTGTCCCACAGAAAATAAGTTATGACCGAGACCTTCCACGTAATACACTCTCGAAATTATAACATTCCCAATATGATATTCACCATAACCCATTATCTTTGCAATATGATCATTTCCAAATCTAACCGTACCATGAAACTTGCTGACGAAATTTCTGAGCTGAGAGTGATCTCCGGTCATATGCTTGGAGAAACCAGAGTCCAAATACCAGAGAACAATTTGGACCACCTGTTTTCAATAACAACAGTAGACAATGCATTGGAAACTATTGGTTCCTTAGTGTTAGCAGATACAGATATAAGATTATCAGAATTGCTAACATGTTTGTGACCCTTAGATTTCCTGCGTTTTCTAATGTGAGTTTTAGCACTAACAGGTTTTACAGTTCCAACTTTCTTAGGTTTTGGATTATCCGTGGGCACTACAGTGGGAGTAGACCTATTTAAAGGACACTTGTTTCCTACAGTAGTGTCGGTGTTCCTAGTTAATGGACACGCTTGTGTTTTGGTAGCTTTGGTACTCCTAGTTAAAGGGCACGCTTTCTTCGCTGTAGTGGGAGTGATCCTAGTCAAAGGGCACATATTTCCTACTATAGTGAAAGTTCTACCAGTGGGGAGCCACATCCAACCAACTTGGGTTAACACTTTCCCAGTCGGTTTCCATTCTAATCCATTTTTTCGGGCATACAATCTCATTCACATGGTCAATAAGGCAAGAATAATGACGACTAGAAAACATACATTCATTGCAATTCCAACATTTCAAATTAGAATTCACACTAGGCTTAGAACGCTGCACAACCGTAGAGCCTTTAGGTTTAGCTACATGATTCTTTTTATTCAAAACAGAAATAACATTCCTAGGATGGGCTTCTACTTTCTTCTTCACTTTACTACTAGATGGGGGCAAGATCCTATCATTCTTCTTGTTTCTCTTAAGCTTAGATCTTTGAGCCTTAGTAGTGGTGCTTACTCCTGTAGAAGGCAACACGGGAATATTAAAGGCTGGTTTTGATTCCGCCTTATCTTTAGTGACCAAAGTTTAAGATGGTTTAGTCCTAGGGCCCTTATTAAATGGTGTGACGGCTATAAGGTTCCTTTTGATTGCACTAGAGGACGATGCTGAGACAGTGGCTGCGTTATCCACAACATTCTTACCTTTTAGGGTACGAAGTGTTTCCTTTAACTCAGCCAAGGCCAGATTTTTATCACAAATTTGTTCCCTCAAATCAGATATTTCCACCGACTTTCAATTCAATTATTCAATCAACGACTGATTTTGTGCAGTGGTATTAACACATGCGGGCTTTACTGAATCGAAGAGTCGTGTATTTTTCTGTTTTAAGTTATCAACTTTGGACAAAATCTTGGAAACTCGATTATCTAGATCAAGTTTAAAATTCTCAGCGGCCTCAAGTACGTTCACACAGTTAAGCTCCTTAGATTTCTCTATTTCTATCGGCAAAGATTTAGCAACTTTGTCACTTGGCTGACGCTGTTTTGATTGTAAATTCAATCGAAAATTCTTTTCAAATTTTGCATCATCGATATTAACACCTTCGAATGACGTTTCAAATATTTCTTGAATAAATTGTTGCTTGCATTCAAGCGAAATACAATGTGTTTGAATCTCATCAAAACGTTTTGAAAGCGAAGAATATGAATCGTGAAGCTTTAAAAATTCAGCGTCAGATTCGTGACAAGTACTATCTACCACATTATCCACAGATTCAACATTATGCACAATAGAATCATTATCAACACTTTTATTCACACAGACGGAAACTATATCATGAGACATCACTTGCTTCAGAAGCTGATCATTTTGGCGTGAAACCCGTTCTATTTCAAGTAATCTATTTTCATAAGCATCATCCATTTCATTGAAAACACATCTAGCTTCTTCTATTTCCAAAAGCAAATCTTGATCAAGATTACTAAGACAAGCCTTAACATTCTTTACAAACGGAACAATTTCATCTCGAAACGCAGCTCTAGTGTGCTCAAAGTTCCATTCACCTTCCGTTATGGCCGAAGCCGTCGTACGTTCCAAAATGACCTTGTCAAAATCGGCTAAGTGTTGGTGTACCGCGTTTAAGTTAACGGACACCTTACTTACCGGTGGAACTAACTTCGTTAAATCCGTTTTGACAAGTGTAGGAGACGTACTAGGAGGGTTTTCATTTGACAAACTTTGGGGCACAAGAACTGTCAATTCAGCTAGTTCCTTTTGTAAGCGAATGCGGGTCTTTTTAGACAATTGATCTTTGTTATACTGATCATAATCAATCGTATGGAATTTTGAAAGCATTTTAGAATGAGTTTCATCCGCAAGTGACTATGTCTCCTCAGAACTACGAACAAAAGGTGCTTCTTTCGATTTGCCAATTAGGGTCATATCATAAAGACACGGAATATTCTGAGCTTGTTTTGCATAACCGGGATTAGGTGGTAAATCTTGAAGACGTTTAAGTTCGAGTTCTTTAAATGATTTAGTTAAAAGATGAACCTTTTCTGTGGAAGCGTATTGTTTTAAAAGCTATTGTTCCTTGAATTTAAGAAGTTTGGTAGCATTAATTTCTGATTCAACCTTTTTAGACTCGAGAGTTTCGAAATCCATTTTAAGTTTCTGAAAATCATTGACAACTGACTCTTTTGCTTTTAATTCATTGGAAAGATTAGCTTTTAATGATTCTGTTTCTTTCAAGTGTTCAATCTTTTCAAAACGAAATTGGTCAAATTCAGAACATGTTATTTTCTCTGCTTGAGGGACCATTTCAAAAGTTTTGACCTTTTCTTTATGCAACGCAAGCTCACCAGTTAGGGTGGAATTTGTATTTACGGATTGTCTGAGGGCCATATGCATTTGATCAATAATATGTTTAGGCACCATGACCAAATCATGTTGAGCATAAGATTCCATACCTGTCGTAGCATTTGGTTGAGGTTCACTCAAATGTGTAGGATTGGGTACCACATCATTTGAGTTACTAGTCCCCGAATGCTGTTCGAGGTTGTCATTTTCATGCCCAACTTGATGTTGGTTATCATCAATATTATTAGATGTGGTTGGTACCTCACTGACGACATCATAACCGTAGTTAGAGAGATTAGCAACGAGAGCAGCATGGGCAGAGTGAATGTCATCACAATCCGAATCATATGCGTCAAGATCATCTGCTTGATAAGCTGCATTAGAAGTGGAAACGACTGCAATGCCTTCAGTATCTGCTGCCCCTGGGTCTGCAAGAAATGCTAACTCCTCTGAATCCAAAATCTTCCCCTTAGACTGAGCATCAACCAAATACATCTTCTCACGAAACCATGCATCATCCCTCCTCCTTTTCGGCTGAGTGCATTCCCTAGCCATATGACCTTGTTCTCGACAATTATAGCAAGTCACAACCTTTTTAGGACCAATGGGGCTTCCATTTCCATTAGCTTGAGAATTCACAGCTTGACCAGTCACAATCCTTGTAGGTGATCCATATGAATTTTGCCTTCCCTGAATAGGTTGCACTGTTACTTGACCATCTTGAACAGTAGCTTGTTGTCGAGGATTTGAAGAGGTGCGGAGCTGATTGTTTGTTGGTGGAAATCCTCTAGTTGCAACAAGTTTTGACAAGTAGGCAGTGAGATGGCTTAGTACATCAGCTGGCGTATCATTTGGAGTAAAGACCGTTGCTTGGATTGGCGGAAGTTCATTAGAGTAGAAAGCTTGTATTGGTTGTGCTTCTATTGGAAAATATCCTTGCTGAGAAGTATAGCCCATTGGAGAAGTGTTGGCTTGTGATGGTGATGTCTGATATGGTGGTTGCTGTGGAAAAGATTGTTGATGAACACTTTGTTGATATGCTTGCTGTGGCATCATTAGTGGTTGATAAGATGGTTGCTGTGGTTGCTGATAGTTGTGTGGTGGTGTCTGCTGCAAGTATGATGGTTGCTGATAAGTATAAGCCATGTTTTGTTGAGAAGCATACATTGCAAGTGGATCATGAACTTGAGGTGTAGACAACCGAGCCTCGATCACATGGCATTCGTGTTGTTGAAGAAAACCTTGAAGTTGATCCACATTGGTGTTATGCAAGTCCTTAGCCAATTTAACATCCGTCACGTATTTTTTCCATTATGGAGGAAGAGTGTTCAAATACTTGGTGTTCAATTGAAAGGTAGGAATTGCCATGCCATAGATATTAAGCTCATTCAACAATAGGGTAAATCTCAGATAGTAATCATTGAGAGTCTCCCCTGGCACATAGGCAAACTTATCAAAAGTATCATAAAGCTTACACTCTCGTTCTTGTTTAGTTAACGAGGTGCCTTGCATTAGAACCCGAATTCTATCCCATAACTCTTTGGCAACTTTATGTTTTCTGACGAGTTTGTAGACATCTGGAGGAAGGGCTTGGAGAATGATGTTTGTAGCATACTTATCACATTTGTTTTGAATCTTCATATCTCCAGTCAGCTCACCCGTTGTGCGAGGACGAGTAGTCGTACCTTCCGTCACTGTACCATAATCTAATGGTCCATTGAGCACCGATGCCCAAATGAGATGTCCATTCTCTTTGTTCAACATGTAAAGTTCCATTCGGGAAGTCCAATCCTCGTACATAGACTTCTCCAACATTGGTGGACGATTGTCCGTACCCGAGAGGATGGACTTATCCGTAAGAAGTGTGTACTCCATTTCAATACGTTAAGATTTACAAAGTTTATCGAACAATGAAATAAGGTTAAGTGTGTTTGTGTTGAAGTAGAGAAACAATGTTAAAATCCGCTAAAATATGTTCTCGATAAACCAAAAATTCCAAGTCAAAATTACACACGATTCAAAATTTTTTAAGGAATAATTTTTGGATTGTCGGAATGTTGCTGGTATCGGAATGTCTAGATCGGAATGTCCAGATTGGAATGTCACTATCGGAAAGTCCAGATCGGAATGTCACACTATCTGAATGTCCAGATCGGAATGTCACTATCGGAATGTCCAGATCGCAATGCAAGTTGTCGGAATGTTCAGATCGCAAAGCTCTGTCGGAATGCTCAGATCGCAAAGTTCTGTCAAAATGCTCAGATCGCAAAGTGCTGCCAGAATATTCAGATCGGAATATGGCTGACACAATTTAGGCAGAGTAACGACTTAAAACTTCCTTATAACCGTCGGAATCCCAGATCGCAAAGAACGATCGGAATATCCAGATCGTAATAAATATCGAAATCCAAGTATCGCAAAGTATAACCAGTCACTTTCCGATGGTGATGGTTATTGCGATGGAAACCCTTTTCACTTGTACTTTCCAATGGTGATGTTGCTTGAAATTCGGAATGAAGAAA
Source organism: Glebionis coronaria (assembly GCA_025667525.1). Classification (NCBI taxonomy): domain Eukaryota; kingdom Viridiplantae; phylum Streptophyta; class Magnoliopsida; order Asterales; family Asteraceae; genus Glebionis; species Glebionis coronaria. The sequence continues at coordinate 276,440,345 of CM046874.1, forward strand.
ACAAGAACTTTTTGAACTTTTGATCCAAGAAAGATTGTGTTTTAACCAAAATCAAGACACCAAAAACACTACAACACTACTGAATACGTTATGCTTCTTGAAATCACGATCAAACACAAAAAAATTTGATGATTCGGCAATATGAACTCAAAAAGCCATGAAATGCTTATAAGAACATACGCAACACTAAAACAAACCTATATTTCATCCCATGCTCTTAATACCATTTGAAGAAATGTAAATCTTGCTTATGTTTTAGAGAGAGAAAGAGATAGAGAGATGGTGGATTACACACAATTCTAGAGAGAGAAACTTATATTTTCTATGTGAAAAATGAATAACCACACACCCTCTCCATCTAAGGAGAGGGTTTATATACCCAAGCCCATGAGATGGGCTTGGGTTTACATTAGGCCGCTGGCCCATACATTTCATGGGCTCGGTTTTGGGCTTTGTTTAATAAATGTAAATAACTAAACTACGAGCTATAACATGGACTATTGTTGGAGTGACCGATCCTTTCTTATATGTAAAACGTATTTCCAACATAAACCCAATGTTCTAGGAATAGGTTATGCTTGGATGTTTGATTTAGATTATCTAACCAACTCCATGGATTATTACTCTTTGCAAAAGGATTGTCAAACTAACAATGCAGGTGAGGAGTCAAGTGCAACTACTGTAGGTACTCAAGAAGATGTTTCTTCATCAGATGAAGATGTTCATATCTATGTGCCAAACATGCCTACTGTTACTCCCATGTCTACAACTCCTAAGAAGCAAACCATGCCATCAAATGATGATCAAGCCTCCCAGGAGCTTCAGAGGCTTCAATATCAAGAAAAGAATGCTACATCTGCTAATAAGCATTCAGGAGAAGAGTCTTTTGAGTCACAACACTCAGCAGTACATACTATACCTAGCGATACTTCATCTGCAAGTACTGCTAAGTCAAAATCTGCTAAATCTGCTGACTCACTAGAAGAGATTTTACAAGCATTAGACGATGAAGACTTATATGTCAGTCCAGCTGAAGGAATCTTCTCCAAAGCTTCCTATGATGAGCAGGGTGCAATAACTGATTTCAACAATTTGGAAACTGAAATTCCAGTCAGTTCTATTCCCACTCATAAAGTCAACAAAAACCATCCTGCTACACAGATTATTGGTGATCCAAAATCTGTTGTACAAACCAGAAGACAACTACAAACCAATATTGAAACTCATGCACTAGTGAGTTATGTCAAACAACAACAGAGGACAAATCATGAAGATACTCAACATTGTTTGTTTGCCTGTTTCTTATCTCAAGTAAAGCTCAAAAATATCTCTCAGGCTCTTGATGAAGAAAGTTGGGTGGATGCCATGCAAGAAGAATTAACACAATATGAGCTACAAAAGGTTTGGATTCTTTTGGATCTTCCCTCAGGTAAAAGAGTTATTGGTACAAGATGGGTCTTCAGGAACAAGAAGGATGAAAGAGGGGTTGTTGTGAGGAACAAGGCAAGACTTGTTACTCAAGGCTATAGACAGGAAGAAGGGATAGACTATGATGAGGTTTTTGCACCAGTGGCAAGGATAGAAGCCATTAGGTTATTTTTGGCCTTTGCATCATATATGGGATTTATAGTCTATCAAATGGATGTGAAAAGTGCCTTTCTATATGGTACTATTTCAGAGGAGGTATATGTCTCACAACCTCCAGGTTTTGTAGATCCTAAATTTCCCAATAGAGTCTACAAAGTTATCAAAGCACTTTATGGTCTGCATCAAGCTCCAAGGGCCTGGTATGCAACTTTATCCAACTTTCTGCTAGAACATGGATATAGGAGAGGGACCATTGACAAAACTCTGTTCATCAAGAAAAATGCCAAAGACATCATTATAGTTCAAGTCTATGTTGATGACATCATTTTTGGTTCTACCAAGAAGACATGATGTGAAGAGTTTGAAGCTTTGATGAAAGGAAGATTTCAAATGAGTTCTATGGGAGAATTAACTTTCTTTTTGGGACTACAAGTCAAACAAAGGAAAGATGGAATGTTTATCAGCCAAGATAAATATGTTGCTGAAATCTTAAAGAAATTTTTATGTATGGATACAAGGAGTACAAGCACACCTTTTGAAGCCAAGAAATCTTTATCGAAAGATGAACATGGAGAAGATGTTGACATTCATCTCTATAGGTCAATGATTGGTTCATTGATGTACCTTACTGCTTCAAGACCAGATATAATGTTTGCTGTGTGTGCCTGTTCAAGATTCCAAGTTCTTCCAAAGGTGTCACATCTTTATGCTGTGAAGAAGATTTTTAAATATCTTAAAAGTCAACCTAATTTAGGATTATGGTATCCTAGAGATTCCACCTTTGAATTGGAAGCTTACTCAGATAGTGATTATGGTGGAGCAAATCATGATAGGAAATCCACAACAGGAGGTTGTCAATTCCTAGGCAGAAGACTCATATCATGGCAGTGTAAGAAGCAAACCATTGTTGCTATTTCTACAATTGAAGCTGAATATGTAGCTGCTACTCATTGCTATGGACAAGTACTTTGGATTCAAAATCAATTATTGGACTATGGGTTCAATTTCATGAACACCAAGATTTACATTGATAATGAAAGTACTATATGCATTGTCAAGAATCCAGTATTTCACTCCAAGACTAAGCATATTGAAATAAGACATCACTTTATAAGAGATGCTTATGACAAAAATCTTATTCAAGTCTTGAAGATTCATAGAGACAACAATGTAGCTGATTTGTTGACCAAGGCATTTGATGCAAAGAGATTCGAATTCCTGGTAACACACATTGGTATGCTCAACCAATAAAATGATGCATATGTTGAGGGGAGGTAATAGTTGTACAAGTTTTATATAAATTTTATTGTAAAGTCTATGTTTTGTGTTTTTGATGTTATTGCAGGTTTATAGAAAAAGATAAAAGAGGTTACATGTCTAGTGGAAAGCATGAACTGGTCAAAATTGTGAGGTACCGTTGTCACTCTAAGTACCGCTAGCACAAAACCAAGTACCACTTATGTTCCATGTACCGCTACATGTCCGTTGTACCGTTAAGGGTCTCTTTTGTAAATTTGGCGGTTTCTTCGTGCTTGGGTTTGTTATTTACTTAAATACTTACCCCAATTATACAATTGATTCACCTAAGCTTTTATTTTTCTCTCTTGATTCTATAACCTTCTCTCTAATCTTTCGATTATCAAAAATACTAATGGTTGCTTTACAAGTAATCTCTACGCATAATTTGGTTGCGAATCTTGCTACGAATGATGACTCTCTTGGTTTCCATGAGATGCTTGGTTTCCTTTCTCGAAGTCATATTCGTTTCGCACTCACTTTAAGTCCAGTTGTCTCTATACCCATTGTTGAACAATTTTGGGATACTGCTGTGTTAGGTACTCGTTTTGATCAACCTTGCATTAAGGCTAGGGTTAATCACATGAATATATATGTCACTGAAGTACTGCTACGAGCAAGTTTGAGACTTAATGATGCAAATGGACTTAGTATGCTTAATAATACAGAGATTCATGATGGCCTTGCAGCCATGGGCTATGGGGGTGGTAGGGAAAGTCTTACTTTCTTTAAAGCATTATTTTCACCTCAATGGAAATTGCTTGTTCATGCTATTATTCACTGTTTAAGTTCAAAAAGTACATCTTTTGATCAAATACCTGCTGCATTGGCATCTGCTGGTAACAGGGTTTTTATTTTTCAAAATTAATTTTTGAAGGCATGACTAGGAATTTGGAGGGGACTAAGAAGTTTTTAATGTATCCTAGATTCATTCAGGCTTTAGTTAGTGACCAAATACCTAACCTACCAGCATTAACTGATACATGGGATGTTCCTTCATTCACAAAGAGAACTTTCTCTTTCTTGACCAAACAAGGCAATGCCTTTACAGGAACAGTAACACCATTGTTTGCTCATATGTTAGCCCAACCTGCCAATCAAGAAGTTGAGGAACCTAGCAATGCTAGTGCTTCTCAGCAAACTCCTTCTCACTAGAGCTCCCACTCTCTAGAAGATTCACAATCTTGTTCTCACAATGTTGGTATTCCACCAAACACTGATGAGATGATCCACACACCTGCTGCTTCTATTGCTGCTAGTGGTTCACCACAAGCACAAGCACCAGAGGTGGTGGATGTTACAAATTTAACTGCTTTGTGTACAAGTTTGTCCCAACAGGTACAAGTGCTGCAGAAAGATAAGCTTGTTCAAGACAAGAAAATTGATGAATTAGAAGCTAGCCTACTCAAGTTAAGGAACAAAGTGTCATCTTGGATGAGGCAATATAGATCTGTTCAGACATCTGCAATCAGGAAGCAAAGGTTCAGGAACCTCAAGAAAAGGCAACTGAATGCAACCAAACAGGGGAGGAATAATGAAGAACAGGGAAGGAATAATGAAGAACAACCACCTTCTTCTGATAATCAAACAAGGATCTCTGGAAATGACATCAATTTTGAATTGGATAAAGATGTCATGGGGACTTTTAAAGATGGAACTGGTTTAGAGACTGGTGTGGATGGACCTTCAGATATGGAGATTCAACAAGACCCACAACGTACTCCAGAGGAACCACAATTTCAAGAACAAGTTCAAGAACAAGTTCAAGAAAAGTTGGTAAATCAACCAGAGGAGCCACAAGTTGCAGAAACATTGGCAACTCAGCCATAACCACCAGTTCAATCACCACCTCAAGCTTATTGGAGTGCTTTCTATGAGAAGTTGGAGGAAATTTCTAATCAGTTTCATGATCCATCACCACAAAGCAATAAGTCAGAAAAGACTGAAGAAGTGCAAGTTGATATGATGGCTTCTATGGAAGATAAAGTATCTGGGGATACACAAGTGATTGAAGAAAAAAGTGTGTCTAATACTGGTGAAGTCAACTTTGTTGAAGATCCAAGTACTGCTAAGCCGAATGCAAGTACTGCTGACATTGTTGAAGACCCAAGTACTGCTAAGCCAAATGCAAGTACTGCTAAGCCAATTGCAAGTACCGCTGGTGATCATCCTTCACTAGAAAGTCAAATTTCATTTGGGAAAATGAGACTTTAGCTCAATTGCTGCTTGATCTAAAGAAGAGTTTAGTTGAGAAGACTAAACAAGCAGAAGTGGAGAAAAAGACACAAAAAGAAGTTCTTGCCACAAAGGATCAAATTCAAGGTAAGAAAGTTCAAGCTTCACACCCTACAAAAGGTATAGTCATTCAACAGCTAGCTAATGAAGAAGTAGCTGCCAAGCTGAAGAAGAAGCTACCTAAGATTAATCCAAAGGATAAGGGGAAGAAACAGTTATTGTCAGAATCTAAAGATGAAAGTGATTCAGATGATGATATAAACAAAGTCATGTACAGATTTAATCAAATAGACCATGATGAGGAATTTGCTTATAGAATGCAAGCACAAATTCGTGAAGATGAATTGTAGGAAGAACTTGCAGCAAAGCAAAATTTGTTAGAAGCTAAAAGGATACAACAAGAATGGAACATACAAGAGTATGACAGGATTCAAGTTGAGATACATGCAAGTGAGCTTCTTGCAGACTCATTGATAGCTGAAAAAAAGATGCATATGATGAAGAAGAGAAATCAAGATTGATTGATGATTTGGTAAGGGAGCAACAAAGATTCTTTGCTGAAAAGAGAAGGAAAGAAAGGATTAAGCCTCTAACTACTATGCAGATTAGAAATCAAATGATGAACTTTCTAAAGAAAGTAAAAGGATTTACTCATATTCAGCTGGTCAAGAAATTTTTTGAAGAAATCAAAACTTTGTATGAGCAAAGTAAGAGGACTGAATTGAATTTTGTTGAGATTGGATCTGAAGAAGACAAGAAAGCTGTTGAAGAATTCAAGAAACGTCTACAACAACAAAGACAATTTGGTAGTACTCCTAGAATTGAGCCAAGTACTGCTGAACCTACAAGTACATCTCCACCTATCAAAACCACTTATGTGAGGAAGAATATAAAGGAGAAAGTAAGTTCAAGGGAGGAAGAGACTGCTCAAAGGATGAATGCAGGAGTTGAAACTCAAGGAATTGCTCAGATTGAAAATGTACAAGCAGTACATACACAATCAACAGTGCATACAACAGTACATACTGAGGAAACGGTACATACAAGCTTGGAAGAGGGTTCAACAGAACTTGAAGGAATTTCCAAGAGTGTTAAAAGGAAAAGATCAACAAAGCTAAAGAAGAAAGCTAAGAGAGCTAAAACTACAACAAAAGATAGTGATGATGATGAGAGCTTAAGGAAGTACTTGAAGATTGTGAACTTTGAAGATCAATGTTTTGATACAGTGATTTTTAGAAAAAGAGTATCCATTGTTAAGTGGATTTACTCTACAGATCAAGGACTAGAAGCTCATGGAATTCAAAGATCTGATGGCACAAAAAGGATATTCAGACTTTTGGAAGATATCCTTCACATTCTTGACAGACAAGATATCCAAGATCTTGTAAGGTTAGTTGAAGAAGCCAGTGCAGGTAAAACTGAAGTATCACTATTATATAGGGAATTTCTCTTTATGTATGAGCCACACAAATGTGATCAAGAAATGTTGAAGGAATTAGAGAATCAGGTTCATAGTTACTGGAAATATTACAGGTCATGTGGATTGCATATTTTGGATGTAGATGATGTTATATATTATATGCTGCAAGAGAAGACTTATCCCTTCAAAAGAAGATTGTTGGAAAGGATGTTAGAACAACAATTGGAAGTTACAGAGGAGTCTGCTGATGATTTGGAGTTGATTAGAATGGTTAAACAACAAATCAAGGATTTGAAAGATGAGGAAGAAGCTGAGAAAGAATCTTAAGTGTTTGACTTTTAGTCACACCTCATAAATGGTTCTCAGTTCACCATGTCTAACACACATAAGAACTGGCTAGTCCATAAGCAAACGGTTTGTGGTAAAGACTTATCAAATCCGTTGAAAGCTGATAGTTTGCTAAAAATTATATGGTTCTAACTCACCTTGTTTCGAGACAAAGAGTTGGCTAGTCCTAGACAAACGATACTAGGTAAAGACTTCATCAAATCCGTTGATGGTTGACAATTTACCAAAAATTGTAAGGTTTTCATTACACCTTATTCTTTGTGAATAAAGTATTGGCTATTCCAGAGTGTACGGCTAACTGGTAAAGAATTTATCAAATCCGTTGATAGCTGGTGATTTGCTAAGAATCATGAAGCCAATACAGATTGGTGTTTGTTGTTAACTGTTTTATTTCAGGTATGAAGATTGTAGGCAAAGAAGTATTAAAAGATATAATACTTAGAAAGTTTTGTTATCATCAAACCAAGAAGAAGATTTATGATCAAGAGTTCAAGGACTAAACTCAAGAAGACAAAAACTGATGCTGCAAAGATGAATGAATGTTTAGAAGATACAAGAAGATCATAGTTTGAAGACAAAGATGATGCTCATAATGTTTGAATATTGTCTTATCAGAAGAAGATCTACATTTGAAGTGTTTGGCTACATTCAGTTGGATACAAATACAAATTACCAAGTTCAATCCAAGGATGAAGGAAAGACTAAAGACATGTATTTTTAATACATCTAGTACAAGAGAAACAAGAAGACAACAAGTTATCATTTCTTGTTTAAGGGAGGATTGTTGGGAATTAATTGTTAAGTGTCAAGTACCGTTAGTATATTCCAAGTAATGTTAGTGTTATGTAAGTACCGTTAGTGTTAACGCAATACATAGTAAGTACTGCTACTTATAAAGTAAGTACTGCTATGATGATTAGGACGAATATATCTTTGTATAAGATATTTCATAGTTATAGTTAGAGTATATCTTATGTGATATACCTAAATAGTCAGAATATTGATAACATATCGTCTGTGATATAGTTATCTTTATAGAATATTCTAAGGTTTCTAGGGTTCCTTACTCTATAAAAGGAACATAGGTACAATGTCTTTCATGTACCTCATACAAGTCGATTAATAAGAGAATCGAATAGTTAAAAGTAATTCTGTTCTTCTGTGCTTTATAAGTTAGATTCCGCATAACTTATTTGGTGTTAAGTAAGAGTGCTCATAGTGTTTTAGTTTGATTACAAACTATTATACTAATTCTTAACAGCATATAGATCCAACCAAAGGGATCAACACTTTCCTTATAGAGTGGAGTTTGACAAAACCTTACCACCTAGAAAGGTGTCATCTGATTCGGTGTCACCCAATTCTCAAATTGAAACCGAAAAGGTAAATGTTGCACCTGAGGCTGTCATTGGAACCATTACCCAAAAGCATCATGCTACTAGTATCTTTCCGAGCAGTCTAATTGAATGTGTGAGTCATTTCATACTAGTGACTCATTTGATAACTATTGTTGAAAGAGCTATAGGATTGGAAATTAAGTGTTGTTCATATCGAGCTTTTATTGCCCTTTCAAGGTCTAAGAATAAGGTTGAAAGTATTGGATAATGAGGTAGGATGTCGCATTAAGTATAAGTTGATTGAAACTTGAATAACTCGTATGGAATACGAGATCGTTAAGAGGAAGTCGTTAAGTCCTGTGATTGAATTATACGGTTTTAAATGATTTTTGGTTCATGTTAAGGGTTGTTCCTAGGCCATTGTCCAATAAAGAGGATACCTAGTGTCCAAGAAATAAATTGAAGAAATCTTCTTCTGAATTGGGACCGATGGATCTTCCGGGACAGGTGGAACCCCTAATGACTATTGTAGATTAGTATTCATTGTAGTACCTTTTAAAATCCCTAACTTAACTGAGACATTAGTTGGTAGGATGAGTCCTTGGAATTGTATGACATGGCGACACGTAATGTGTTACGGTACAATTTCGACTTGTTTGTGATTAATGAGAAGACTACCTTTGATTGCTAAATCCTACATGTATCGGTGTTATCTATCTTTTCTTGCTTCTTCCTAATGTTCGCATTAGTGATGAAACCATTGAACAAGTACTCATTTCGGATAAAGTTGCATTGTAGATTCTTCTCTTTTTATTCCTGAGTGCCATATAGGTCATGAACCTCATGATTATTTGGCTAAGTTCATTTCTTATCATATTGTAATTAGTTCTGGGTGAACAACTCTTCATCACACCTTTTCCAGATCACTCATTGTTTTTATAAATAATACAATACCATCTGGGGAAAATATGAAATTCTTATTTTCATGAGTTATTTAAATTGGTACCATTAAGAAATTACCATCGAAATAAGAGTTTTTATTAAACCTCTTGTAAATGAAATGCTTTCATAGTGATGAACATTTCGGTAAAATCATTTTTTTTAATTTTATAATTAAACATGAATATATATTTTAAACATGATGACAAAATTTTGACGAACTGAGTATTGCATCGTTGATCCTAAAATTGTATATAGTTGCGCGCCTACGTACAATTTGGAAGGGACCATGCAAGGCTGATTAGTAGTCACCATGAAATTGTTAATAAACACTACATTCTCTTTGAAATTGTGAAAGATTAAATTTTATGAGATCTGCAAGAAGTGCAAAAATAGGGACAAATTGTTAGAGACACCTACATATGTGCCCGTACCATCTATTTTTCTGAATTGAATTTACTCATCTGTGGATATTGTCTTATTTGACAATTGATATCCCCTTCTTGTCCAATTCTCTCATGGTGAAATTCTTTGGAAAATTTTCTAATTACCGAGTGTTGATACCCGACTGGGTGTATCGACGTTCCTATCGTTATTTTTGATTAGATTCAATTTGAATGACATGGGTAACGATCCGAGGTGCTTTCGGATGCGTACTCAATTCATGAAAACATGGGATATATTCATATTTGTTAATATTTTCGTCTCTATCTGATTTGAAATTTTCTCGCGTAAATCATGCGTTGACCTTACTCTTTTAATGTTAGTTATGTCTCCATATATCCTTGATTTGTGAAGGATTACGAGTTATTCTTAGCCTTTTGAGAAATTCTCATCTTATCAACGGTAATAGAACTAGAAAGTTGGTAATGCCATTAGGATGGATTGGTTGATTATGACATGATGACATTGTCTTAATTGATGGGAACCCGAGTAGAAATCCCCTAAACGATAAGATGTTGATTATCAAAGGTGATCTAAATAATTCCCGATGGGAAATCGTGTCCTGCATTTAGGCTTGAAATTATACCGTGAATGGTTATGAATTAGTTATAGATCTTATAAGCTAGAAAGAACCTAAAGTAAATTTATTAAAAGATGTTCCTGTTATTTGAAACTTTCTGAGGTATTTGCTAATGAATCACCTAGACTTCCGCCAATAAGGCAAGTTGAATTTGGTATTGATTATATTCCCGGTGCTGCACCTGTGACATGTGCACTATACTTCAGCACCATCTGAATCAAAAGAGTTACCGTACAACTGAGAGAGTTGTCGGAGAAAGCTTTTATTCTACCGAGCTCGTCATCATGAAGAGCTATGGTGTTATCATCCCTTATATTTATTAATTACCGCGAACTAAGTAAATTGACGATCAAAATTTATATCCATTACCCAAGATGGAAGATTTGTTTGATCATTTACAAGGTTCTAGAGAGTATTCAAAAATTTGATCCATGGCATGGTTATCATCAAATTCGCGTCCGCGAAAAAGATTATTTATTCCAATCACTACATCCAGAACTCGTAATGAACATTATGAGTTTCATGTTATGTCATTTGGATTGACCAATGCACATGTAGCATCCATAAATTTGGTAAATCATGTGTGTAGGCTGTAATTTGATAAATTCATGCTTGTGATCATTAAGCACCATCTGTTTGTTTCTAAGAATAAGAAGGAGTTAGTAATCATTTGTAGACTGCCCTGCGTTGGCCCAGAAGTGAAAACCTGTACCTTGAGTATTCATCATGTGATTTAAGGCTTGATTCTTTACATTATTTGACCGTGTGATTAATGGTAATGGAATCTATATTGACTCTTCAAAGATTAGAGCCATTAAGGCTTTGAGTTATACCAAAAAGAAAGTGCAAAAAAAAATATTGTTTTGACAGATATTTTATCAAAGGATTATTACGGAATTATTCCCTCATACCCAGATCATTTAACTAAACCCCCTTAGGACTAAATGGTTGTGTATACTTCTATACAACCTAAGAGGAATTGAGGAAACCATATAACTTATGACTTGGAATTTGGAGCGGCAGTTTTTGCTCTTCATCTAAGAAAATTTTGACCAAAGTTTAAACAAAGATCTTTCTAACATTTTTGGATCTTGTTAATTATTTTTGATAAATCAACGAAGATCGTGTTAACTAAATTCAAAATTTATTTTTAACACTTTCCTATAATTGGACTTGAGAAATTTAAAAATTTTTACGTTTACGTTTTTAATAAACTAAAATATTTATTATTTAATTACTTGTAATATTTACCGACGTTTTAAACATCGGACTGGGCAAAACTAATAAAGATAATAGTTGAGACGAAACTAAAACTTAGAAAATATGAATAAAGAATTTCTGAGTGATTGTGATCATGATATTTAGTTTATAATGTAGTTGCTGACGCATTATGTAGAAAGGATAAAGAACCAATGAGGACGTGTTCCTTAGTAATGACTGTGCGTAACAAATTGCCCGAGCAATTTAGAAATAACTGATGCTTGTAAAAAGGATAAAATGGATAATTAAGGGTTTCGTGACTAATGAGAACCACTATAAATAGGAGCCGATGGCATTAAATGTTTAAAAGGTCGCTTGTGGTTACCTAAATATGGAGGATTTCAAGATTTAGTCATGTTGGAATCTCATAAGTTCAAGTATTTTATTCATGCCAATTCTGATAAAATGTATCGTATCTTTAGAAGTTGTACTGATGGCCAAATATGAAAGCAGACATCGCAACATACGTTGGCAAATGTCTAACTTTAGCGAAGGTCAAGGCTGAACACCAAAATCCATCAGGATTGCTTCTACAACTTATAATTCCTGTTTGGACGTTGGATAGAATCACCATGGATTTTATCACAAATCTTCCAAGGTCATCATCTGAATTTGATTCGATTTGGGTCATCGTCGACAGACAGACCAAATATGCTAATATCATTCCCGTTAATGATAGGTTCTCGATGAAGAAATTGACTCTTTTGAATTTAAAGGAGTTGTGTAAACATAGTATGCCTGTATCAATCATCTCTATCAAGATCCTCGCTTCGCATCAAATTTCTGGAGATTCCTTCAGAAGTCATTGGGAATGAATCTTGATGAGAGTACTGCTTACCACCCCCAATCGAAGGGACAAGGTGAAGTAACGATACAAACACTAGAAGTCTTGTTTTATGCTTGTATGATTGACCTTTGGTAATGAACAGGGTAATCGCTTTCCTTTGGAGAGATTATCATTGATAATTATTGCATTAGGATCGAGAACGAATCTTGCGAGAATCTATATAAAGAAAAGTTTAAGAGCATCTGTATGCAGGAGTTGGGATGGAAATACCCGACTCGCGAGACCTGAAATGATTTTAGAAATTAGGATCTGATTATTGACTGCCAGTTATGGGTAGGAGGTTTCGTGAATATGAAACGTGGATCTTGAAGTGCAGGATGGGTAGCAAAGCCATGCCGAGAATTTTTTTTTATCATGGAAAGATGAATGTATGATCTGAAGGATCGTGGGAATTTGAGTCCCTGTTGTATGGGACCATTGAGATAATGTAAAGAATTGGACCGAAAGGCATATAAGCTGGATCTACCCCAGAACTTCAAGGGCTGCATGAATTATGTTCCATATATCGAACTTGATAAAATGTCTATCAAGTGAAAATCTGATTACTTCTTAATGAAGTTTGGGTCGGCAAAAAGTTGCATTTCCTCAAAAACCCATGGACATCATGGAGAGAGAAAGTGAGTCAACTTAAGCACGATCGTATTCCCATTGTTATGTTGATGTAAACTCGCATATTGTAATGAATTACACTTGAGAGAAAAGACCGAATGTGGAGGAAATTCCCACATGTCTTTGACTCTATAAAAAGCTAGTAGTAAGATAAATTGATCTTTGAGGACAAAGATCCTCTTTAGGGGTAACTGCTGTGACAATCCGTCAATTTGAGGTCGATATTTTATTCTCAAGTATTATTTAAAATCATTATTTTATTGTTATTATGAACTCACTCACCCTTGGGAAGAAATTGGGATTTACATCTTAAAGTAGCATCGACTACGTCTAAACCGGAAAGCTCTACGTTACGTGTTTACGTTTACATACTCCGTTTTTTGTGACAGTCCGACATTTCAGAAAATAAATTTATTCTCGAATATTATTTTGGAATTTTAATTTGTGTTGGTTCATAAACTCACAAATTTACGAGAAGAAATTAGGACTTACGTGCATAAATCAGCGTCTTTTACGATTAAACCGGAAATCCTCGGTTTACGTATTTACGCTTTTGAACTCCGTTTTTGATGATACAATTTTTATTAGAATCTTTTTGTGCCATAGAATCATAATTTATAAAAACATTTTTCATAAATTGACCCGAGGGCACGCAAACAAGGAAACTAGAAACGAGGAGTACCCGTAAATTAGTGGAGATGAGACAAGTTTACACTTGCCTCACCCCCACTATGGGCAGAAAGATAAGCACCAACACTACCTTTGGTGTCAAATTTTCATACACAACAAAGGACACTTGCCTTAATATCTTACAAAACAACTAAACAAACAAAAACCACTAACCATGAAACCATTTCTCACTTTCTTACATGCAAAAACTCAATCTCTCTCTCTATCCCTTCTCTTGTTGCCATCCAACCTCCACCCTAAAACACCATCTTCATCAATTTTTAACCTCAAACTTTATCTATAATCAACATATGTTGATCACCACTTGAAAAGATGAAGATTGGAGGTGATTATAACATGTGAAAAGGAGTTTCCAAGGAGGTTTAGGGCTGATTTCCATGAAGGTGTTCATCCATTTGAAGAACTCAAAAGTTCATTTGCCAAGATTAAAGATTTGGTGACCAGAACCAAGCCTTGTTCATCCAAAATCTCAACCTTTTCATCACTTTGATGGTCTACAGATTATTTCTTCCTATCATCTTGTTATTTGTTAAATATACTCATGTATTTTCTTCATAAATGTATATATGATGATAAATGATGATCAAAATATTATGTGGGGATTTTGTGTTAATAGATTTGGTTAAAAAGACTAAAATCAACAAATATAAATGTTAAAATCTTGGTTAATTACATAGGCTGTATAAAACAGTAAGTATCAATATGATTGATAGGTGTGAAAACACCCATCCTTTTACCACTTAATTATAATAATAACCAAGCCAAAACGTGTATTTTATGTCGTAAATGTCGGAATTATGCGTGGTTTGTGTTTTTATTGTGTTTTAGGACCAAAAGATGAAAAAGGAAGAAAACACGGGCTTTCACGGGCTTTTATCGAAGAAAACGAGAAAAGACGAAGTCAAAAGATCAAGAGTGCAAAAAGAACGGAAGTCCAAGGCCTATTCTGATGATTTATCGAAGAAAAAGTCTAAAGACGGAAGTTTAATGAAGTCGAAGAACCAAGTCCAATTAAAGAAGAAAATTATAAGACGAGTTCAAATTATATCGACAAATCCCGAGACGACGTCGAAAAAGACAAAGAATTTAAATCGAGTCGAGAACAAGAAGAAAGAAGGAAGAAAGCATCATTTTTTACTCCTCCTATAAATACCCTCCTAATGTGTCATTAGGAGGTGGTTAGAAAATTAGGAGTAGATTAGTTTTAGGATTAGGAGTAGCTTAATACTTTCTCTCTCTAGTTTTTCTTAATGTTTTTCAAGATTTTTCATTAATCTTGTATTAGATCTTAATCTTAATCTTAATCAAGCTTTTCAATTAATCATTCTCATTCTTCCTTTCTTTATTATTAATTTTGTGTTGATTTAGATGATCATGTAGTTGCTTAATCTTGATGTTTATTGATTATTTGATGCGCTTGGTTGATTATGTTTATTGATTTTTAAGTGTTTGATTTTTATAGCTTATAATGTTTTAGTGCTTATTGTGTTAATTTTCTTTTTTTTAATTAAGTGCTTATTAGTTAATTTTTATAAAAAGTTATTTTTAAATATTTTTATTATTTAGTTTTTTTAAAAGTTTTTAAATTTTGGCTTATTAGCTTTTTCTAAAAATCAATTTGGTTAAGTTTTTAGATAAGTGCTTATTAGTTAATTTTATAAAAAGTTGATTTTTAATTTCTAGATTTATTAGTATTTTTCAAGTTTTTGATTTGTGGTTAAATTAGTTTTTCTTAAAAATGTTTTAGATTAAGTTTTGGTTAATTGCTTATTTGATTTGTGCTTATTTTTGGCTTATTTCGTGATTTTTTATGTTACTGTATTTGTTTTCAAGTTTTTCGGATTAGGGTTAATTTTTCTGAAATTGTCATTTCTCTGAATTTGTTCTTTTTTTCTGAATTCGTCATTTCTCTGAAATTGTTCTTTTTTCCGAAATTATTCTTTTTTCTGAAATTAGTCATTTTTCCGAAAAACAATTATTCCGAAAAAGTTTATTCCGAAGAAATTTCTGAAAAAGTCATATTCCGAAGAAGTTAATTTTTCTGAAAATACTGTTTTTCCGAGATAACAACTATTCCGAAGAAATGCAAATTTCTGAAAAGTCCTGTAGCTTTTTTTTTCGAAGAAAGCTATATTCCGAAATTTCTTCCGAAATTTACTGTAGCAAGCTAAACAAATTGTCGTGTATGTGCGCTTGCTTACTTTCGTTTGGCACCAAAAGGAGCAGCTAGGCTGGCTGCTTCCAGCTAGCTGCCTGCTAGCTTGTTTATTTATTAGTATTGTTCCGTAATTGTTTAGTTTTATCTGAAAGTTGTTCCGATTTTATTTCTGAAAGTTACGTATTTTTATTTGAATTTTTCGTCGATTTTTAGTATTAATATTTTTTCCAAAAGTTTAAGTTTTTTCTTTTATTTAGTACCCGCTTTAGGTTTTGCCTCGTTTAGCTTTAAAGTACCATTTTAGTTTTATTCTCTCCTTTTTCATTTAGTAAACTTTATTTTCGAGTCGATAGTTAATTTCGTTTTTTAGATTTATTTTTATTAAATGTTTTGCTTTAATTCACGTTTTATTATTTATATTGTTTTGTTTTATTAGTTAATTGCTTTTAACTTATTGTTATTATTTTGCGCTTTTACCTTTTAAGTAGAAATTGAAACCAAACTTCCTTTTTTATTCACCAAAAATGACTGAGTCACACTTTGAACCGGAAATCAATTCGAATTGAATCGAGACGAACGAATTTTCATACTTGGCCAAAAGCTTGTATTAAATGGCGCCGTTGCCGGTTCTTTTGTGAAGATTAACGGTTTTTTGTGAGAGACGCGTTGGCTTTTGGGATCCGTTCACTCGTTAACGTTATTTTTCGTGTCAAAAATTTTCAAAAATCCCAAAAACATTTGAAAAATCATAAAAAGCATTTCTTTTTCAAAGTTTTGCAACAAAAATATTCCTCTTTATCCTCTATTTTGTTTAATTCTTTTTCTCAACCCCTCTAAATTTTTAATTCTTCATGGATTCGTCTTGCGTACGGTGTGGGAGACCATGGCATGATTTTCAAACATGTAAATGGTGTACTTGTGAGCGGTGCGGTTCTGATATCGACAATACCCAATTTGGATTTTGTCCATTTTGTAATTCAACAAATTCGTACTTCTCCTCTTACAATAATTTCTCACCATCTCCCGTCTATGACGATCCTTATCCTCAAAATGCACCGGATTTTTCTCCATCCCCGTGGTGCTATAAGTGTGGGGGTCCTCACGAAAGTTTTCACTGTCCAACGGGGGATCAAAATTACTATAATTATACCCCTTCCAGTTTTGACCAACCCCTACAATACCCAATTGATCATCAGCCTCGTCACGGGATGAGTTACCAAGAACCGATTGACGATCTTGCTCACGCTTTTCAAGAACAAACGAAAGAGCTCTTACACACGATGCAAACTTATATGGAGTTAATGTCTAAGCAACGGGAGCAGACGAGTACTCATATCCCCGAGCTTATTATCGGCCCTGTAGATAATGAGGAGAGTGATGACGATATTGAGGTGATTTTCGACGAGGAGGAATTTCTAAAGCAACGCACGACTTCTCACATTCCTCCTTCGTCTATTGCTATCACACCCGAGGAGCCCGTTGGCTCTCTCATAATGGAGGATGAGCATCTTGACATTATTTCGGCAACAAAATCGGACGAATTCCTAAAGTCTAGTGTCGAGGACCTTGTCGTCATCCAAAGTGAGCCCGAGGGTATTCCTGAAAATTTGTGTGATATACCGACTTTTGCGAAGCTTAAGGACGAGGTCGCTCCGCTAGTCAATGATCACATACTCACAAATCCACATGCGATAATTGATTCTCCCAACACGAGTTCAACATGTGGTGAATATGATGATTTCATCTTTGAGCCCGAGATTGAGGAAATTATCGACCGAGAGCTAGCTCTTTTACCTCCACTTCCACCTACGAGTGAGGACGATTTTTCCAATATCGAGGCCGAACTTGATGAGTTGGAACGTCTTATTTTTCATAATAATGACGCACCAACTCACATGCCCAAACATCCAATTCTCGAGGAGTTACCTAATCAACACTCCTCTAATGAGAATTACGTTTACCACATTCGTGAGGATTTAACTTATCAACAATCCCCACAAATGAATGATGGTTTCGTACTTGATCGTGATCTTTTCAACCGAGTTTCTACAGTCCTTATCTACAATGAAATCGAAAAGATCAACGTTCATGAGGATGAATGCTTTGACCCAAGAGGTGACATGGACCATTCTATGATTGATAACCTTACGGCTTTGCCGCTGTCTGAGTCTCAGTTGTCTTTGGGGGATGACAATTTGCTTACTTTACCCACCCCACATCCCGTGGATCATGACCTCACATACTTCTCGTATGTTGAGCATACTTTTATCCCATTCAAGACTTATCCCCCTGCCTCTCCTTCATTGATGTCCTCCTGGAATGAGGACAAGGTCTTTGATCCCGGTATTACATTCGAGGTTTCCCCATGGACCATTTAATTCGGGGTCGAGTCAGGCTCGTGACTCGGTTAACAAAAACAAGCGCTTTTTGGGAGGCAACCCAATTATCTATCCTTTTATTTCGTTTTTCTAATAAGTGTAGGGGGGACCCTAGTATGTGTTTGTTGTTTTCTTTCTTATTATGTGCAGGGATTCGAGCTTTCAAAGATCCATTCTTAATGACTTTTGCCGACCCGTGATTCCGTGTACCCGTCTTCCTGGTTCTATCCTAAACTCTTTTGATTCTCTATTTTATATTTTTCAATATTAAAATAGGAATCACTTTAGTTGTCTCTTCCTTAGAAAGATTTAAACAACGTACACAATGTCCTAAGTGTAGGGGAGTTTACTCTCACATGCTTAAACGTTGAGGACAATGTTTATATTAAGTGTAGGGGGACTTCTATCGAAGTTAAGTGGGCTTTTCCTTGTATTTGTCCTCATTTTAACCGGAAAATTGTTTTTTCGACATTTTCCAAAATTTTTAATCTATTTTGGCCTAGTAGTATAGTTGTATTTTCCTTTGTTATTGTTATTTTATTTCGTTGCTAGAATTAATTTTTAATAAAGTGGTTTTAAATTTTTCAAAGTCGTGAATATTTTGACTCAACCCGAGTTTACTTATCTAAGTTTACTCTAGCTAGTATCCTTAACGTGTTTAAGTCAAGTTTTGCTAGGCTTTTATATAGGGAACTTTAAAACGCGAAAGTCTTAACTCTCACGGGTTAAGAACAAGAACTTTTCGCAAGCTCCTATAATTGATCCTAGAGAGTCATTTATCAAGGGAACTTTAAAATGCGATTTCTAAACTTGAAAAAGTCGAAGAATTTGCAAGATCCTATAGATGACTCAAAAACCTAAAACTTTGATTTAATTGGCTAAGCATCCACGAGTCTCATTCCTTGAGATTTTAAATTGTGGATAACGAGAGATGATAGAGTCAATTATAAGTTTGGTATTCTTTCGTGAATTTATGTGAGTTGATTATAAGCCTATTCTCCCATCGCTTGCTAATAAATTTATCTGCAATAAATAAGGTTGTACGAATTGAAAAGTTACTTAGCTTCTAGCCCAAGATCGTTTAAAAGTTGCTCGATATTAATTAGAGTTCATAGCCAAGGCATAACTTATTGAAACGGGATGCGAAGATTGGCAAGTCCGAAAAGGTCCTAACAAGACATGAGGTCTACATTTTGTTGCTAAAGATCCAAAAGTGATGTGAAGAATCATTTATCAAAAATCAATATGAAGGATCAAGACACACGACGAAAAGCAAATACTCCCGTAAAGATCATGGAGAAGTCTATCCGAAAAGATCCTAACAAGGTATGAGGATAAATAGATCCAAGTCCTAAAAGGAGGCGGATCGTTGTATATCAAAGTCCAAAATAAAGATTGAAGAAAAATGAAGAAGTCGTGGTCCAAGTATGAAGAATCTCTCAAAACTTCAAGTGAAGAAATTCCTATTATGAAGAGAAGACAATTATTTCATGAACGTCTCTCAAGATTTGAAGTATGAAGTCACTGCCAAATATCGGTCCGAGAAAGGTCTCAAATCGTGAAGCGAGTTATGCCAAGATATGAACTTTATGAGGTCCCGAGAAGCAGTTTTAAAAGATTTTGTCCTCTAGCTAACTATTGATTAAATCGTCCCACTTTATTTTCGGCCTAAATAAACTATCGAAATAAGTCAACAATGCATCCTCGTGATCATTCAAGACAATAATAAAATATAATAGATACAACTAGGAATAAGGGAGTCTAAGTGAATAATTGGCCCACATGAGTTTGTGTAAGTTTGCTAACTTATAATAACAATGATCTCGTTTATAAGCTTGGTATGGGGAACGTGAAACTTGAGGATGATAAAAATTCATGACGGCCAAAACCCCAAGATAAGTTTTTGATCTTTTTACTTGTTTTCTTCCTTTAAATATTTTGTCTCTTTAATAAAGGCCAATGTAGATTGATTGTGGTGGAAAATGTAAAACTTGCTTTGTAACTAATGCATTGCATGAGGGCATTGCAATGGTCAAGTGTAGGGGATTTGATAGGTGTGAAAACACCCATCCTTTTACCACTTAATTATAATAATAACCAAGCCAAAACGTGTATTTTATGTCGTAAATGTCGGAATTATGCGTGGTTTGTGTTTTTATTGTGTTTTAGGACCAAAAGATGAAAAAGGAAGAAAACACGGGCTTTCACGGGCTTTTATCGAAGAAAAAGAGAAAAGACGAAGTCAAAAGATCAAGAGTGCAAAAAGAACGGAAGTCCAAGGCCTATTCTGAAGATTTATCGAAGAAAAAGTCTAAAGACGGAAGTTTAATGAAGTCGAAGAACCAAGTCTAATTAAAGAAGAAAATTATAAGACGAGTTCAAATTATATCGACAAATCCCGAGACGACTTCGAAAAAGACAGAGAATTTAAATCGAGTCGAGAACAAGAAGAAAGAAGGAAGAAAGCATCATTTTTTACTCCTCCTATAAATACCCTCCTAATGTGTCATTAGGAGGTGGTTAGAAAATTAGGATTAGATTAGTTTCAGGATTAGGAGTAGCTTAATACTTTCTCTCTCTAGTTTTTCTTAATGTTTTTCAAGCTTTTTCATTAATCTTGTATTAGATCTTAATCTTAATCTTAATCAAGCTTTTCAATTAATCATTCTCATTCTTCCTTTCTTCATTATTAATCTTGTGTTGATTTAGATGATCATGTAGTTGCTTAATCTTGATGTTTATTGATTATTTGATGCGTTTGGTTGATTATGTTTATTGGTTTTTAAGTGTTTGGTTTTTATAGCTTATAGTGTTTTAGTGTTTATTGTGTTAATTTTCTTATTTTCAATTAAGTGCTTATTAGTTAATTTTTATAAAAAGTTGTTTTTAAATATTTTTATTATTTAGTGTTTTTAAAAGTTTTTAAATTTTGGCTTATTAGCTTTTTCTAAAAATCAATTTGGTTAAGTTTTTAGATAAGTGCTTATTAGCTAATTTTATAAAAAGTTGATTTTTAATTTTTAGATTTATTAGTATTTTTCAAGTTTTTGATTTGTGGTTAAATTAGTTTTTCTTAAAAATGTTTTAGATTAAGTTTTGGTTAATTGCTTATTTGATTTGTGCTTAT
Organism: Glebionis coronaria; assembly: GCA_025667525.1. Classification (NCBI taxonomy): domain Eukaryota; kingdom Viridiplantae; phylum Streptophyta; class Magnoliopsida; order Asterales; family Asteraceae; genus Glebionis; species Glebionis coronaria. The sequence continues at coordinate 276,461,600 of CM046874.1, forward strand.
TTTTTGCTTATTTCATGATTTTTTATGTTACTGTATTTGTTTTCAAGTTTTTCGGATTAGGGTTAATTTTTCTGAAATTGTCATTTCTCTGAATTTGTTCTTTTTTTCTGAATTCGTCATTTCTCTGAAATTATTCTTTTTTCCGAAATTATTCTTTTTTCCGAAATTAGTCATTTTTCCGAAAAACAATTATTCCGAAAAAGTTTATTCCGAACAAATTTCTGAAAAAGTCATATTCCGAAGTAGTTAATTTTTCTGAAAATACTATTTTTCCGAGATAACAACTATTCCGATTCCGAAGAAATGCAAATTTCTGAAAAGTCCTGTAGCTTTTTTTCCGAAGAAAGCTATATTCCGAAATTTCTTCCGAAATTTACTGTAGCAAGCTAAACAAATTGTCGTGTATGTGCGATTGCTTACTTTCGTTTGGCGCCAAAAGGAGCAGCTAGGCTGGCTGCTTCCAGCTAGCTGCCTGCTAGCTTGTTTATTTATTAGTATTGTTCCGTAATTGTTTGTTATCTTAAAGTTGTTCCGATTTTATTTCTGAAAGTTACGTATTTTTAGTTGAATTTTTCATCGATTTTTAGTATTAATATTTTTTCCAAAAGTTTAAGTTTTATCTTTTATTTAGTACCCGCTTTAGGTTTTGCCTCGTTTAGCTTTAAAATACCATTTTAGTTTTATTCTCGAATTTTTCATTTAGTAAACTTTATTTTCGAGTCGATAGTTAATTTTGTTTTTTAGATTTATTTTTATTAATTGTTTTGCTTTAATTCACGTTTTATTATTTATATTGTTTTGTTTTTATTAGTTAATTGCTTTTAGCTTATTGTTATTATTTTGCGCTTTTACCTTTTAAGTAGAAATTGAAAACCAAACTTCCTTTTTTATTCACCAAAAACGACTGAGTCACACTTTGAACCGGAAATCAATTCGAATTGAATCGAGACGAACAAATTTTCATACTTAGCCAAAAGCTTGTATTAATGATCACTTGGTTAAATGGCTTGGATTATTAACTTTACAGATAGATATATGATTTTTACATGTGGTGAGTTGGCCACTCCATGGAATATTTAAAATGAGCAAGTTATGATAGAAATACTATTGAGGTACAAATCTGTATAGTCTGTTTTGGACGAATTATTTAAAATACTTAGAGGATGATTGAGCAGTGGCTATAAGATAGTTATTTGTAGCACACATCATGTAGTTTATTCTGTTTAAATTTGGGGTTCTATCTCCTTGTAGAACTCCATATATGGCAAAAATGGTGGAATTGAATTTAGTAATCGGATTTGTAAATAAAATATATAGTATAAAAAGAGCACTCAAGTAAATATTATTATAAAATAAATATATAAAAGCCACTAACTAATAATAAATATTATAAAGTGAGTTTGTATACTATAATAAATAAACATGATATTTTATAAAAGTAAAACTCAAATATTTTCATAAACTACAAACTATATATATGTTTTACGTCTTTTTGGCTAAAACCGAAAAAGTAACGTTTTCACCAAATAAAACTTAGACGGTCGGACCCGTCTAAGTAACATTTTTATAACTCATATACTGATATGTAAACACATTTGACAAGTAAAACCAATAAACCCGAGCTTTATAACTTGTGGACCATAATGGGCCAAAGTAGCCTTATTGGACCATTAGGCCCAACTAGTTGACTTAACACTAATTGACTTACTCATGGGCTTAACCCACTTGGGCCCAACATATGAGTATAGTCCTGGTATTAAAAGTATAAATGGGCTGATATAATGAATTGAACTCTTAATGGGCTTATTGGGCCTTAATATGTAAATGGGTTAAAACTAGTATAACTAGTCTAAATGAACTAACACATAACAACTATAATGTTGTATGAGGAGATAAAATCCCACTTGATCATCATCATACTTATGATATCATCATATATACATAACCATTATTTTTATAAAGTCATTTGACAAAAGTCTAAGACCGAGTATTATTGTCTAGGTTTCCTTGATTGAAGCACGCACCGTACATCCCAATCGCCGATAACCCGCCTTTCCTAATCAACGTGAGTTCATAGCCTCGCATTCTTTTAAATGTTTTATGAAATGTTTTATAAACCCACGAGGGAGATAACATGCTAGTTTTAATAGAAATAGGACACCAGTTGTCCCGATTGTATGCTTATTGATATGGACCCGAATGATTATATGACCCAATGAATGAAATGAAATGGATTATTATTAATTAAGTTATGTCACTAAAAGTCCCATTAGCATGAATTGTGAACTATCGGGATTTGGTAGACGCTTATGCATATAATAGTACTATTTGGAGAAGATCACCCCAGTTCGCGCTGTGACGGTTGATCCCCGTCGTGCCACATTTATTAGTAAGCGAGTTTATGTATGAGAAGATCTATATAAGCGTGATTATTGTGACGACACGCTGTTTTAAATGGGCAAAGGAATTACGGGTTAGCTACCCGATATATGTTATAGAAAGGTAACAATGTCATGCGGCTTATAATAATCCAATAATGAAAATAATGATGTACGAGTTGAATTATAATATATTGCCTGACTAGAAATACGGGGTCTTATTACTGATATTATGTTCGTGTTTTGGTTTTACATAACCAGTTTCATATAATGGTTTTTATTAAACTCTATATAACATTATAAAACGTATTGTATGATATTTTTGCGGCAACGGTTCGTATAATGGTTTTGAAGACAAAAGCCTATCTTATGATTTACGACCAAGATTCGTATAAAAATGTATTTGGCCTATTTTATGGTCAACGACAAAGAATTGTACAAAATGATTTTGGTAATGATTATATACCGGTGATATGTATTAATGGTTTTTATTAAACTCTATGGATTCACTCGGCGTTTCACTGACTTTTAACATGTTTTATCTCAGGTACTTGAAGGTAATTCTCGGGAAGACGACAAGAATTTATGGCCCGCATTTAACTAAAAAATTCCATTCAATTGTTTTGTAAATTTTTATGACATACAATGACCTGAGGACCTATGTAATTTGATATTCATGTATAGAAAATGCTTTATTATTAAACGACGCGATTTTTAAGCGTTGTCTATGATTTGAGTAATGTGCTATCCCGTAACACCAATGACTCTTCCGCTGATTCAAAATGTGAATATTTGGGGGTGTTACACTCGGTGTGTTACGAGGGTTATAAACTTTAGACCTATTTTCAATGATTGTCGATGCTTCTTCGACCGTTTTACACAAAAAAATTACCACCCGCGGCGGCATTAAGATAATCTCGTTCATGATCGTTCAATCCATTGTAAAACGTGTCGATTTGATGTAAGTCGGAAAAACCGTGATGAGCACATTCATGCAACATTTCCTTAAACCTATTCCAAGCCGTTGAAAAACTCTCATTATATTGTTGTGAAAACTTTGAAATCTCGTTTTTCAAATGCGTAGTCTTAGAGGGAGGAAAAAATTGGTTCACGAACTTTGAAACGAGATCCTTCCACGTCAATATAGAATTGGGTGGCTCTTTCTCTAACCAAATTTTAGCGGGCCCCGCTATGGAATACGGAAAAAGCATCATCTTAATTGAGTCATTCGAGACATCCTTAAACTTGCAAGTCGATGTAAGACGGTTGAAATGGCGAATGTGGTTATGAGGGTTGTCCTTTTCGTCACCATGAAACTTGTTAGCTTGGATCATGGACAAAAAATCCGTCTTAACCTCAAAATTCTCCTCAAGGATAACGGGAATCACAATCACTTCTCCATAACCCTCGGTGGGTGCTTGAAGTAACTCCATCATAGTACGTTTTGGTCAATGGAAGTCAATTGATCTCGAAAACAGAGAAGAAAGCAGCATCCCGTCTCCCATTTGAGAATAGCGTAGGTGAGAGAGGTTCTACCCGATACAACTGGCTATCCCCTTCCCCTCTATCGCCTTAGCCATGGTGACTTCTTGTGCTACAATGGGTTCGACAATGGGAGATTCTTCACTAGAAGGACTTTGGTTTCCTTCCTTTTGACGACGTTTACGTGCACGTTTTGCTTTAGAGCGAGTTTTCATAAACGTAACGTACAACGTGGGGGTGAGCACAGAAGATTCTTTTTGGTGTTTTTACGTTTTTCAATTTTTTTTGTGCTTTTGATTGTTTTTACTTTTTTTTTTAGATTTTTCTTGTGAATTACATAGACTCAAATCTACAAATCTCTCCTCGAATCAATTTCTCGATTAAAGGAGCCTCAAGGAATGAAAACGATCACGTTGAGTGAATGCCTTCGATGACTTTCGAACGTTGGTGGAACACCAAAACGTTCAAGAGGGTTTAATCTTTGAAACCAAGCAAATATATATGATACGTAGATAATACTTTGGTCGGCAAACCCTCGATTAGCCCTTTTTCTCAAAACACGCACAAGCAAACGGGGGAAACGAGGCGGCGCGAAGCACTTAAGAGCCTTTTTCCCTTAGGTCGTGAAATACAACCGCCTTATACCCACCTTATAGTTTGTGTTAATCAAAATTAAGCCTCTCGAAAGTAATTATCTATTTTGCCTTTTTCTTTTTCTTTAGATTCGAATACAATAATTGAGTGAGATATTGTGAATTTATTGTGATACGTAATACAATATAGTAATAATATTCACAAAAAACGAAAACCGATAATACGTATGATTAGAGTGCTAATCACACAATTACTATTTATGGATAATATAAAAAACAAAATTTGTTCAAATTTAAACACACACGCCTTCCTGGCAGCGGCGCCAAAATAATTGAGGTAAAAACACGTGTTTGGGAAACAACGTATTAATGGTAAGTATTAAGAGAATTGATTTAGGAAAATCAAAACCCTTATGACCCTTGTGTGTGAGTTCGTTCTCGAGGAGGATTAATGTGTGTTAAACTTGATGATATTTGAGATGAATATTGATGAAAGAAAAAGGGGAAAAGAAAATGACGGATTACGGATAAAAATTACACTAAGACGAAAAACGCAGATTCACGCAAATCTAGGTAAAATGAAAAATTACTCTAAAAATTCCCAAAAGTTCATAAAAAATTACTAAAAATATAACTAAGGTTTAAAAATGACAAAAACTTCTTGAAACTTTTTAAATTAATTAATATTTAACTTTTAAACGCCTATTAAAGCCCTAAAAATTAAATAAATTAACAAAAAGCCCAAACAAACATTTTTCACTCTGTAAACCTCAAAAATATTTTAATTAAGCTAAAAGCTATTTTTGCCAATTTATAAAACTATTAAATCTATTTAAAATAATTAAAAACTAAAAATAAATATTAAAATAATATCAAAAATTCAAAATTTCTAAAAAATTCTAAAAACTTGCAAACTATTTTATTTTAACCTAATAAAACCAGAATTGAACATGAAATGACCTAAATACTCCAATTGGGCCCTCAAATGGGCCAAAACTCAATACGGTCCAATAAGATTGGCTTTTTGGCCCAATAAGCAAAAAGTCAACCAATTAAGCACAAAAACTCCAGCCTGACTTAAAATTTGATTTTAAACAAAAAACTCTAAAGGCCCAAAAGCTGGAAGTGAGCTTATCACAACTTAATAAACACACAACTTATTCTTAATGGGCCAATAAGCCCATTAAGCTACAAGCTAATGCCATAAGATGAAAATTGACACACATCATTCTCTTGGGATTATAAAAATGTTTGTAAAATTTTTAAAAAAAAAGCACAATCAATAAGCCAGAAATAAGCCAAGTAGTTTTTCACAAAAGGACAAAATAGTCGTTTATTTAGCTATAGACCACTTCAGGACTTGATTCGACTTGAAAAAGGTTCAAAATGACTTAACTAAGACAATTCAATCATAAAATATCCAATAAGCAAAGCTAAATAAGCTGAATCAGTTGATAAGCACTTATGAAAAAGACAAACAAGTGCGTTTTCTAATGAAACCCTAAAACTAAAAGCTGTAAACTTCAAAACTGACTAACTAGATGAGAAAAATAAGATCAATTACAAAAAGTAAGTTGTTGGACAATGGAATAAGCTGGAATGGCTTATCAATAAGCTGACCAAGTTTTTACACTATCAGTAGGAAAGGAGTTCCCACTAATGAAATGAAGAATGCTCTTTTGAGCTTGATTCAATTAATGATTTTGGACAATCAAGGCACCCCTACAACCATTAAGTTGTAGGGAGTCACAAACAAGAAAGAAAAGCACAAATCAATAAGCCAATAGATACGGATAAATCAAAACATGCCTAGGTATGCAAAGAACTAGGTCTGATGGTTTCTATCTGATGTAGTTGATAAAAATGGTGAACTTTGAGCTATGAAATCTAACAATTTAGTAGACAAAAATCCAAATTTAAAGCATACAATCTTAGTTTAACACAATAATTGACTGATGACCAAGTTTCACTTCTTAAAGACTTAAAACAAACTTGTTTTAGCTCTTGATGCAGATTAGGACTTTTTATCACCAAAGATGTAATTTTCAGCACTAAACTTCACCAATTCAGAACCAAACACAAGATTGACCTATAACATTACTCAGTTGCTACCAAAATTTACACAACATGCACTGCCAAACAGCCTATTAAACAAATTTAAGAAAAATTATCAAAGACTTTTATTTTAAACACCAATAACATATGATTTAAACACTTGATTAAGATCTATCTAATGATATAATAGATTATAAGCACAGATTTCCTAGCAAACAACATACAACCAAGAATCATGTAACATGCATTTTTTCCAAGGAAATGAAAAAGAAATATAGGAAGGTGATACCTCCTCCCAATGGCTTCCTATGGGAGGTAGCTAAGCTCCCCTAAGCTTAACCAACAACTAGGTTAAGCTAGGGGTATCTTAGATGAAAAGAGTTGACAACCAAGACTACAACAGTCAAGGTTGGACCTATGGTTTGAAATGCCTGTTATGATACAAACAAGAGCAAACAATCCTTAATCCTTAGTGTTCTAACACCACAAGCTAGCTTATGGTATGAGTTAACCAAGAATTGAGGGGTTAGTACCAGTAGCAGATTAAGCAAATAAGTAAAAAGGTAGACAGATTTTTCTCCAAGGATTTTAGTCACCACAACTCGAGCTTTCCCAAGCCCAAGGTCTCACTTCATCTTGATAACTTCTTATCAGGGTGATATGATCAATCTAGGGTCTAAGAACTCTCAATGCTTGAACAAGAAACCTTGGGACAAATCAGAGATTTTGAAAACACTTTTGAAACACCAAATGCATAAAACTTAAAAACAACTTTGGAAACGAATTGAAAGCAGGTAAATGATAACTATAACAAGAATAATAATAGGAACATGGAATTATCTTTGTCACATCAACACTCACTTTTCATTCATAACAAAAGTAGATTTACAAGTTATGACCCAAAAGCAGAAAAACCAAGAACAGCTTAAACTAAAACCCTGATGTGCCTTATATAGGGCATACAATGTTTCTAGAAGCAAAATGAAAACCTAAACCCTAATGCCATGAAGTTCCTAGATTGCCCTTGAATTTTGAATTTGTTTGACTTGTTCTTGGTGCATCATGTGATGCCAGCTGGTGACAAGTGATCTTGAACCCTTCATACTGATGTGTTGAGCAAGAAAAAGATATAAACCGTTGATTTGCTATCTCTTGTTTTTTTATTTTTGCTGGTTCATGGGTCAGGGGAGGGTTGGGGAGACCACATGGCTGATGTGGCAGCCATTCTGAAGGTGGGGTTTGGTTTAGGGGAGTGGTAATTAGCAATCTGGAGTTATGTGTGAAATATCCCTTTGGTTTGTTGATAATCAGGATTAGGGTTTATGAAAGGGAGATTAGGGGTGGATTTTGGGAAGAGGGTGAATAGTATGTGTTTAGCGCGATAAAATATTATTAGTTAACTAAGTTTGAATGTAATTACCTAATAAAATTATCCGGTTAGTGGTTTGTGACGTGGAGGTGTTTGGTGATGTGGGGGTTTATGATTGGTGGAGGGGATGAGGTGTCAAGGTGTGAGTGGTGGTTTAAGTTTACATGTCTGCCAGCTTTAGTCCTCATATTTCCAAATGATTTGTATATAAGTTTTTGGCATATTACTTGTACTTCCCTAAGTTAATGATGTTTCCAAAATTCATAATCTGGCCACATATACTTTTGCAAAATATAATCAAGGGTATTTCTTGCCATTTCTTGATTCTTGAAGGGCTATATGATAGGTGTGTAAACACCCATCCTTTTACCACTTAATTCTGGCTAAAAAACGAGACCAAAACACGTATTTAATATCATTTGTTTGGAATTATGCGTGTTTTTTGTGTTTATTGTGCTTTCAGAGCCAACCGGATGAATATTGGAGAAAACATGGGATTGCACGGGTTTTACTGAAGAAAAGGACTCAAGATAAAGTCTATTGTCCAAGAGATGCAAAAGATTTGAAGTCACTGGGCCTATTCGAAGATTTATCGAAGAAAAGGACCAAAGATGGAAGATTTACACAAGTCGAAGAAACTCAAGTCTATTAAACGAAGAAATTAAAAGACGAGTTGAATTTAATCGACGACAAATCCCGAATCAAAATAAAAAACGTCAACTTTTCTGAAAAGACGAGAAGACAAGAAGAACGGGAGAAAGCCCACTCACCAACCAAGGGAAACACATATAAATAGTCCACCCCTCACACTTTCCTTCCAGTTAGTTTTTAGTTTTCTTTTTCCCCACTTTTCTCCCTTTTAGTTCGTATCATCACCAACACCACTAGGGTGTTTGGTGATCTTGATCTTTGATTTTTAATCTTGTAATTTTCATCTTTGTTTGATCTTGTTAAAACATTAATCATCAATACAAGTTCTTGTTTAATCTTTCCATTTCATCTTGTTCATCATCATCTTTCTCTTCAAGTTCTTAAGTTTTTATTTTATTTGATTTGATCTTCAAAAGTTGTTGGGATTTGTGTTTTTGTTAATGGGATTTGTAGTTTATGGTTAGTAGATGCTTTGTGATTAGTTTATTTAAGTTTTTGGTGAAAAACTTGGTGATTTTTGGATAAAAATTGGTTTCCTTGTTCTTCGGTATAGTTACTGTATCTGGGTTTCCCAGACTTCCGGATGAACACCAAAGTTCCGGATGAACATGTTTTGAAAAGTTCCGATTGAGTTGTCATTTAAAAGTTCCGAATCAGGTGAAAACTTCCGAACGAACTGAAAGTTCCGGATGAACCTAATCTTCCGAATGAACTGAAGTTCCGGATGAACAGTAAGTTCCGAATGAATGCATGTTTTTATGTTCCGAATGAATGTGTTTTAAAAAAAGTTCCGAGTGAGTTTTTCCCCTCAAAAGTTCCGAATCAGTAGAAAGTTCCGAATGAGTCTAAATGTTCCGGATGAAGTAAAACTTCCGAATGAACCAATCTTCCGAATGAAGACTTCCGGATCAACAAGTTCCGAACGAAGTTCCGGGTGAACATCCGAACCAAACTTCCGAAGAAAGTTCCGAGTGAAGGATTTCTAAAAGTTCCAAATGAAGACTTCCGGGTGAAAAGTTCCGGATCAAAAGTTCCGAATCAAGGTTTAAACTTCCGAATCAGTTTCTTCTGGGTAGTTCTACTGTTTCCTTACTGTTTCTGTTTTCTTACTGTTTCTTTACTGTTTCTTAATTTCACACTTATATTTTAACTGTAACTTTAACTTTACTTTTAATTTTACTTTTAATTTTAATTCAAGTTTTTATTAATTGTCATTAAATTAATTGTCTTTTATATAAGTTTTCATTTTAAGTACATTTTAACATTTAGTATATTAAAAATCCAAACCTTTTTTAGTAACCAAGAACAATCATTCCACTTAAGGCCGAGATCAATTCGAGAGGATATCGAGAGTAAAATTGAACCCATACAAAAACCCTGTATCAAATGGCACCGCTGCCGGCTCTTCTCGTTAAGATCAAAAGTTTTTTGTGAGAACTTGGATTTTGGGATCCGTTCCCCGTGAACGTTACCTTTTCATAAAATTTTTCAAAAAATCCAAAAATATAAAATTTTCAAAAATACAAAAAATTTAAAAAACATAAAAACCAAAAATATTTTTGCTTTGTTTTTCTTTTGTTAGTTCTTTTGCAGGTGTATGCGCACTCGATCCACGTCTTATCAAGAGCCCGAGCCTCTCGATCACTTAGACATGGCCGGTGTACAAAACAACAACAACATACCACCTCCAAACAATAATAATAACAACAACAACCCGCCTTTTAACAACATGAAAAATAACAACAACAATGATCCCCTTCCGGATAATCGCCCGATGATTGAATTGCTGCAAGCTCATGTAGATGGCAACACGGACCCAATTGTCATACCTCCAATTGCCGCCAACAACTTTGAGCTAAAATCAGGCTTTATCCAGATGGTCTCCGCTCAACCATTCTTGGGACGTACCATTGATGATCCACACGACCACATCAAGAGATTCTTGCAACTCACCAACACGGTCAAATTCAATGGTGTTCCACAAGAGGTTATAAGGTTACAACTTTTTCCCTTTTCTTTAGAGGGACAAGCCCGACATTGGCTTGCTAAGGAACCGCCACAGAGTATTCTCTCGTGGACGGATTTGGAAACAAAGTTTATCAATTACTTTTTCCCACCCTCTCGTACTACCGCTTTGCGGAATGAAATCATAAATTTTGAACAAAAGTACGATGAGTCGTTTAGTGAATCTTGGGATCGTTTCAAATATCTTTTAAGAAAATGCCCACAACATGGTTTTACCAAAGTACATCAAATCAATACTTTTTACAATGGTTTAAGCATGAGTGACCAAGATTCACTGAACAGTGCCTCGGGGGGTAATCTATTGGCTAAGACTTCCAATGCTGCTTGGGATATCATTGAGAATAAATCTCGTGTGCAAACCAAGAGTGTTCGGACCAATGTCGCTAGTGCTAGCACTAGTGACAGCGACAAGCGATTGGACAAAATCACTACGCTTCTTGAATCGCTTGTCACCCACACCGTCAGCAACAACAACAGTAACAACGCTAAAAACGCCCAAGTTAACGCTGTCAGCCAACCTTGTGAGATATGCGGTGGTCCTCACTCTTACACCACTTGTACTGCCACCCAAGACTACCCTGCTGAGAATGTGAATGCAGCATATGGCACCTATCCTCAACCTGCTTATCAAGCTAGACCTCAAGGTGACCGTAATTTGCTTAGCTACCGTTCCAACAATTATCTTTCCCCACCTGGTTTTCCTCCCACCAACCCAAACCAACAACAAAACCTCAATCATCCTACTCAACAACAACAACAGCCTCGACAACCATACATCCCTCCTCACAAGCAGCAACAACCACCTCAACGTAACAACCAAGCTTACCAACAACCTGCTTATCAACCACCCGCATACAATGCTCCTCCAAACCAACCCACTGCATTACACCAAGAGGTTGCAACCTACATGAGGACCAATGATGTGATCGTCGAAAATCTCCAACAGGAAGTGCGAAACTTGAAAGCAGACTTGGTCAAGCAAGGAAACGATTTGAGAGCCGACATGAGAAATACGTTGGATAGCCAAACTAATGACTTGAGGAACATGATGGCTAGTTTCTTCCAAGGTAATCAACCCTCTTCTTCGGGTACTCTTCCGAGTAACACCGTGGCGAATCCAAGAGGGGGGATGAAAGCAATCACTACTCGAAGTGGCAAAGGTACCAAGGAACCCGAGCTTCCTATACCTCCACCGGTGGTTGTGACTAAGGAGAACGAGTCACCTGCTCCTATTCCTCCTTCTTCTCCTTCCCCAATTTCTCCACCTCTTCCTTCTACCCCTCCTCCACCCAAGGATGTGAGTGATCCTATTCTTCCAAAGCCTTCCTCTTCTTCCAATATACCTTATCCATCTAGGTTGAGGAAAGAGAAGCTCAAAAGCAAGGATGATATTCAGGTTTCGAATTTTCTTAAGATGTTCAAACAACTGAATTTCAATATCTCCTTCGCTGAGGCTCTCGCTCACATGCCTAAATATGCGAAAATGTTTAAAGATCTTCTGAGCGACAAGGAAAAGCTCCTCGATATTGCCAACACCCAACTTAATGAGAATTGCTCTGCAGTGCTCTTAAGGAAATTACCAACCAAGCTTGGTGATCCGGGTCGTTTTCTTATCCCTTGCAATTTCCCGGGAGTAGAGAATTGCATGGCCCTAGCCGATCTAGGTGCCAGTATCAATCTAATTCCTTTAAGCGTTTGGAAGCAATTATCTCTCCCAGAGCTAGTCCCCACTAAAATGACTTTGGAATTGGCTAACCGTACGGTTGCTTATCCAGTGGGGATAGCCGAAGACGTCATTGTAGGAGTTGAAAAATTCACCTTTCCTGCTGATTTTGTTGTCGTCGACTACGAGATGGACCCCCGTGTGCCACTAATTGTTGGTCGTCCATTCCTGAGGACCGGTCGCACTCTCATCGATGTTGAAGCCGGTGAGCTTATCATGAGAGTGGGTGACGATAAAGTAGTCTTCAACATGGAAAGTTGTCTAAACAACCTTATTCCAACGAGAGTGTTAATTGTATTGACGTTCTGGATGAGGCTTGTGAAGCACACTTTATTGATGCTTGCAAAAGTATTCCTTCCTCTCTTCCCAATGTTGAGACCGTGTCCTCTATTGATTCATCGTTGTCTCTATTTGGAGATAGTGATTTATTTTGGAACAATCTTGAAGACACCATGGGAGATGTGAATTTAGCTAGTAATGATTCTCATATCGATGGGGATGAAGACATGAATTTCTTTGACAATCTTCTCAACGAAGAAAATCCTTCTCCTCCATCTCCCACGGTCATTGCTATCGATACTCCGACTTTGAATACGCCTCCCGTCGAAAATCCTCCGGATTTAGAACTTAAGGAGTTGCCGCCCCATCTCGAGTATGTATTCCTCGAAGAAAAGAAGAAGTCACCAGTCATCATTGCTAAGGACCTGAAGGAAGACGAAAAAGCCCGACTTATCACCGTGTTGAAAGATCATAAGAAGGCTATTGCTTGGAAGATTTCTGATATTCGTGGAATTGATCCTCACTTCTGCACACACAAAATTCTCATGGAGGACGACTTTAAGCCCACAATTCAAAGCCAACGAAGGGTGAATCCAAAAATACATGAAGTCATCAAAACAGAGGTTATCAAACTTCTTGATGCGGTTATGATTTACCCTATTTCGGATTCCCCATGGGTTAGTCCAATCCATTGTGTGCCCAATAAGGGCGGAATAACCGTTGTTCCCAATGAACACAACGAGTTGATTTCCACCCGTCTCGTCACTGGGTGGAGAGTTTGTATAGACTACCGCAAACTCAATGATGCCACGAGAAAGGATCATTTCCCTCTACCTTTTATGGACCAAATGCTTGAACGTTTAGCGGGTAATGAATATTACTGCTTTCTTGATGGTTTCTCGGGTTATTTCCAAATTCCCATCGATCCCCAAGATCAAGAGAAGACAACATTCACTTGTCCCTATGGCACATTTGCTTACAAAAGAATGCCTTTTGGCTTATGTAATGCGCCTGGGACTTTCCAAAGGTGCATGTTAGCTATCTTCCATGACATGGTTGAACAAACCATGGAAGTCTTCATGGATGATTTCTCGGTCTTTGGGGATTCCTTCTCTTCTTGCCTTGCCAATTTGAAACGTATGCTCAAGCGGTGCGAAGACACTCGCCTTGTTCTAAATTGGGAAAAATGCCATTTTATGGTAAAAGAAGGCATCGTGCTGGGACACAAGATTTCCAAAGCCGGTCTTGAAGTAGACTGTGCTAAAGTCGATGTTATCGCCAAGTTGCCTCCACCTTCAACCGTGAAGGGTGTGAGAAGTTTTCTGGGTCATGCGGACTTCTACCGTCGATTCATAAAGGATTTTTCTCAAATCGCTCGCCCGATGACCCACCTCTTGGAAAAAAGATACTCCTTTTATCTTTTCCCTAGAGTGCCTTGAAGCCTTCGACTCACTTAAGGATAAGCTTACTAAGGCACCCGTCTTGGTTACCCCTAATTGGGAGCTACCCTTTGAGTTGATGTGCGATGCTAGTGATTTTGCTATTGGAGCGGTTCTGGGACAAAGAGTGAACAAACACTTCCAACCAATCCATTACGCTAGCAAGACAATGACGGGGGCACAATTGCATTATACGACAACCGAAAAAGAGCTTTTAGCTGTTGTCTATGCTTTTGAAAAATTCCGCCCTATCTTGTCCTTTCCACCACAATCGTTTACACCGATCATTCCGCGCTGAAGTACTTGTTGACAAAGCAAGATTCCAAACCAAGACTTCTTCGCTGGGTTTTGCTGCTCCAAGAATTTAAAATCGAAATTCGCGATAAAAAAGGAGCTGAAAATTTAGCCGCGGATCATCTTAGCCGACTTGAGGATCCTTACCAAGGGGAGCATCCTAACAAAGAAATCAATGATTCTTTTCCCTTGGAGACCTTAATGTCTATAAACTCGAAGTCTAATGAAACCCCGTGGTTTGCGGACTTTGCAAACTACTTGGCGGGTGGAATTCTCAAGGAAGGGTTGACGTCCCAACAAAAGAAAAAGTTCTTCACCGACATCAAGACTTACTTTTGGGACGACCCTTACCTATTCAAACAATGTGCCGACCTGATTATCCGCCGATGTGTTGATGGACCGGCAGCGTCAGAAATCCTTGATGCTTGCCACAAAGGACCCACCGGTGGTCACTTTGGTCCCAACTACACAGCCAAAAAAGTGTTTGATTCGGGATTTTATTGGCCCTCCATATATCGTGACGCTCACGATATGGTTAAACGATGTGATGTTTGCCAAAAACAAGGCACGATCACACATAAAGACGAGATGCCTCAGAATTTCATTCAAGAGTGTGAAATCTTTGATGTTTGGGGTATCGACTTTATGGGGCCATTCCCTTCTTCTAAAGGAAACAAATACATCCTTGTAGCCGTTGACTACGTTTCTAAGTGGGTTGAAGCCAAAGCTTTACCTACTAATGACGCAAGGGTGGTTTGTAACTTTTTAAAAGCTCTTTTCGCTAGATTCGGTGTGCCTCGCGCCATTATTAGTGATCGTGGGACTCATTTTTGCAATGACCAATTCGCAAGAGTCATGGCTAAGTACAGTATAAATCATCGTCTTTCCACAGCCTACCACCCACAAACTAATGGCCAGGCTGAAATATCCAACCGAGGACTTAAGCGAATTCTTGAAAGAACCGTGGGAGAGCATCATGCCTCATGGGCTGATAAACTCGATGATGCTTTGTGGGCTTTCCGTACTGCTTACAAGACCCCGATCGGCTGTACGCCTTATCGTCTTGTGTACGGGAAAGCGTGCCACCTCCCCATTGAGTTGGAGCACAAGGCTTATTGGGCCTTGAAGTGGGCTAATTTTGATATTAACAAAGCCGGTGACCTACGTAAGATCCAACTCAATGAGCTCAATGAACTCCGTAATGAGGCTTATGAAAATTATTTGATCTATAAGGAAAGAACTAAGCTCATTCACGACTCCAAGATCAAAAACCGAGAGTTCCATGTTGGAGACAAAGTTTTACTCTTTAACTCTCGGTTGAAAATCTTCTCGGGAAAGCTCAAATCTCGTTGGTCCGGCCCATTCACCATTGCCCAAATTTTTCCATATGGTACTCTCGAGCTCGCTCAACCTAATGGACCTAATTTTAAGGTGAATGGCCAACGAGTGAAGTTGTACTTTGGTGAGGACACCTCTCAGGAGGTGATTCCATCCCTCACCACATTCCCCATGAACTAATTTTGGGTCGAGTTAGGCTCGTGACTCGGTTATAAAAAACAAGCGCTCCTCGGGAGGCAGCCCGAGTATCTATCCTTTTATGTTCTAACCCCCTAAGTGTAGGGGAGCCTCTATAGAGTGTTTGTCTTTGTGTGGTGATGTGATTACAAGGATTCGTGCACTCTTGGAAACTGTGAAGAACCGTGCTCCTGTGTTATCCGAAATCCGGTTCTATCGTGATTCAATTTTCTTCATACTCACATTTGAAATTGATCACTTTAGTCATCTCTTCCTTAACTTGAGTTAACCAACGTGCACAATGTCATTAGTGTAGGGGAGACTTTTCCCACATGCTTAAACATTGAGGACAATGTTTATCTTAAGTGTAGGGGGGACTTCTATCGAAGTTTTAAGTGGACTTTTCCATGAAAATGCCTTCATTTAACAAGAAAATCCTATTTTTCCACATTTTTCAAATTTTTTAGTAACTTTGGCCATTTAGTCGTAATTTTTAAATTTTTATCATTGCTTTCATATGTATATATCCAGCAATTAAGTCAAATTTTAATAAAGTGGTGTAGCTAGTTTAGAAATCTTTGACATATTAGGCCCGTTGCGTTTATTTTGACTCAACCCGAATAGACTTATCCAAGTTTATTCTAGCTAGTATCCTTAACCATGTAGACCTTAATTGGTTTATTAGGCTAAGTATCCACGAGTCTCATTACTTGAGATTTTAAATTGTGGAGGACGAGAAATGATAGAGTCAATTATAAGTCGGTATTCTTGCACAAGCTCACTTGGTGTTATTATTTGCCTATTCTCCCATCACTTGCTAATAATTTATCTGCAATAAGTAAGGTCGTACGATTTGAAAGGTTACTTAGCTTCTAGCCCAAGATCGTTTAAAAGTTGCTCGGTAATGATAAGAGTTCATAGCCAAGGCATAACTTATGAAGCGGGGCGCGAAGATTGGCGAGTCCGAAAAGGCCCTAACAAGGCATGAGGATTCCATTTTATTGCTGAAGATCCAAAGTGATGTGAAAAGCATTATTCCTAAAGTCAATATGAAGGATCAAGACTCACGACGAAAAGCAATCAACTCCCATAAAGATCATGGAGAAGTCTATCCAAAAAGACCCTAACAAGGTATGAGGATAAATAGATCCAAGTCCGAAAAGGAGGCGGATCGTTGTATCTCAAAATCCCAATTAGAGATTGAAGAAATAATCATGAAGTCGTGGTCAACAAAGTTGGAGTACCCCTCAAAAGTCTCCAATTGAAGAAACTCTATTACGATGAGAAGACCATTATCTCAAGAACGTCTCTCAAGATATGAAGTATGAAGTACATGCCAAATATCGGCCCGAGAAAGGTCTCAAATCGCGAACCAAGTTATGCCAAGATATGAACTTTTTGATATCCCGAGAAGCAGTTTTAAGAGATTTTGTCCTTTAGCTAACTATTGATCAAATCGTCCTACTTTGCTTTCAGCCTATATAAACTATCGAAATAAGTCTAAAAATGCATCTTCATGATCATTCTAAGACAAAAATAAAATATAAGAGATACACCTAGGAATAAGGGAGTTTAAGCATATAATTAAGCCATGTGTGTAAGTGTTTGAATTGCTAACTTATAATAACAATGATCTCGTTTTAAGCTTAGTTTGGGGAACGTGAAACTTGAGGGTGATAAATCTTCGCAGCACCAAAGCCCTAATGTAAGTCCTTGATCTCTTTGCAAGTTATTTCCATGTAGCTATTTTCAAGTGAAAATGGTTTTTCTATCCTTTTGAGTTTTAATTTCTTTTAGTATCTTAATTTTTGTTTAGTAGTATTTGAATAAGGCCAAGGTTGATTAATTATGAGAAAAATGTAAAATTGCTTTATCACTAAGCATTGCATGAGGGCATGGCAATGGTTAAGTGTAGGGGATTTGATAGGTGTGTAAACACCCATCCTTTTACCACTTAATTCTGGCTAAAACGAGACCAAAACACGTATTTAATATCATTTGTTTGGAATTATGCGTGTTTTTTGTGTTTATTGTGCTTTCAGAGCCAACCGGATGAATATTGGAGAAAACATGGGATTGCACGGGTTTTACTGAAGAAAAGGACTCAAGATAAAGTCTATTGTCCAAGAGATGCAAAAGATTTGAAGTCACTGGGCCTATTCGAAGATTTATCGAAGAAAAGGACCAAAGATGGAAGATTTACACAAGTCGAAAAACTCTAGTGTATTAAACGAAGAAATTAAAAGACGAGTTGAATTTAATCGACGACAAATCCCGAATCAGAATCGAAAACGTCAACTTTTCTGAAAAGACGAGAAGACAAGAAGAACGGGAGAAAGCCCACTCACCAACCAAGGGAAACACCTATAAATAGTCCACCCCTCACACTTTCCTTCCAGTTAGTTTTTAGTTTTCTTTTTCCCCACTTTTCTCCCTTTTAGTTCGTATCATCACCAACACCACTAGGGTGTTTGGTGATCTTGATCTTTGATTTTTAATCTTGTAATTTTCATCTTTGTTTGATCTTGTTAAAACATTAATCATCAATACAAGTTCTTGTTTAATCTTTCCATTTCATCTTGTTCATCATCATCTTTCTCTTCAAGTTCTTAAGTTTTTATTTTATTTGATTTAATCTTCAAAAGTTGTTGGGATTTGTGTTTTTGTTAATGGGATTTGTAGTTTATGGTTAGTAGATGCTTTGTGATTAGTTTATTTAAGTTTTTGGTGAAAAACTTGGTGATTTTTGGATAAAAATTGGTTTCCTTGTTCTTCGGTATAGTTACTGTATCTGGGTTTCCCAGACTTCCGGATGAACACCAAAGTTCCGGATGAACATGTTTTGAAAAGTTCCGATTGAGTTGTCATTTAAAAGTTCCGAATCAGGTGAAAACTTCCGAACGAACTGAAAGTTCCGGATGAACCTAATCTTCCGAATGAACTGAAGTTCCGGATGAACAGTAAGTTCCGAATGAATGCATGTTTTTAAGTTCCGAATGAATGTGTTTTAAAAAAAAGTTCCGAGTGAGTTTTTCCCCTCAAAAGTTCCGAATCAGTAGAAAGTTCCGAATGAGTCTAAATGTTCCGGATGAAGTAAAACTTCCGAATGAACCAATCTTCCGAATGAAGACTTCCGGATCAACAAGTTCCGAACGAAGTTCCGGGTGAACTTCCGAACCAAACTTCCGAAGAAAGTTCCGAGTGAAGGATTTCTAAAAGTTCCGAATGAAGACTTCCGGGTGAAAAGTTCCGGATCAAAAGTTCCGAATCAAGGTTTAAACTTCCGAATCAGTTTCTTCTGGGTAGTTTTACTGTTTCCTTACTGTTTCTGTTTTCTTACTGTTTCTTTACTGTTTCTTAATTTCACACTTATATTTTAACTGTAACTTTAACTTTACTTTCAATTTTACTTTTAATTTTAATTCAAGTTTTTATTAATTGTCATTAAATTAATTGTCTTTGATATAAGTTTTCATTTTAAGATTTTAACATTTAGTATATTAAAAATCCAAACCTTTTTTAGTAACCAAGAACAATCATTCCACTTAAGGCCGAGATC
The DNA here is from genome assembly GCA_025667525.1 of Glebionis coronaria. Classification (NCBI taxonomy): domain Eukaryota; kingdom Viridiplantae; phylum Streptophyta; class Magnoliopsida; order Asterales; family Asteraceae; genus Glebionis; species Glebionis coronaria. The sequence goes on from CM046874.1 coordinate 276,480,962, forward strand.
AATTCGAGAGGATATCGAGAGTAAAATTGAACCCATACAAAAACCCTGTATCACTATACTTGACATATCTTGATACTTTAAGGTCTTCTCTTGTATGATTGACTTTGTGGAGGACTAAAAGTGACAAGTCTTCATTTTGTAGGGACCAATCTTGCCAATTCTTCAAAGTTGAAGGTCCTTTTTGTAACTTTGACAAACTTTAGGGACCTAACTTGTAATTATGAATATACAAGGGTATAAAGTGTCATTTCTTCAATGATGATGGACCTTTATTGTACATCTTCAATTCTTTAAGGACTTTTTCTTGGAAATTCAACACTTGGGTCCGGTTCATTGTGCGGCTTTGATGAGATGGCATTTATACATGATCTCATCGTTCTTTTCGGGCTTTAAATGCATAAAAATGTCATAAAATACCATATATATGCTTGTGTTTGTTTACTTGTGTATTTTAGGTATGGATATCGTGAAAAAGACAAAAGGTCACAAGATACAAGGAAAAACGGACACGAGAAACGAAGCCGTACAAAGAACCGGGCCCTAATTCATGGAATATTCAACAAATACCCTTGAAGACTTGAAGACATACAAGATTGATCCTCATTTTTTGAAGAAATGACACTTAAAACCCTTGTATATTGATAATTACAAGTTTGGTCCTTTAAGTTTGTCAAAATTACACAAAAGGTCCTTCAACTTTGAAGAAATGGCAAGTTTAGTCCCTCAACTATTCAACATTGTTAATTATGGTCCCTCATGATGCCAAAGATACATTGAAGACCTTTGAAGATCAAGAATGTCCAAAATCAGCCCTTGAAATATCTCAAAATGTCAAAAACAACCCTTGTTAACCTTTTGGAAAAGTATTGTGCCGAAACTGCAAAAGTGTGAAACTATTTAACAAAGGGAATAGAGTTTTGTTGCTGAAAAACGTTTTATACCTATTCTGCCAAAATACAAGGACCAAATGTGTGCTATTGAAACATTCAAACATGAAATTGCGCCAAACACTTTCCATCCCACCAAAAACGGATCAAACACACTACTATTCACTTTTACCCACCCAGAATTACCTCACTTAAAAAAAAGGGTAATTTGAAATTACCTTGACACACGTTTGATTCACACACTCTAAATCCCATCGCAACCTCAAAACCCTCACTCCCACTCACAATGGACCCCACCCCTAAATACCCGTTCACCTATCATGTGACTACTTGCCCTCCAAGTCATGCCACGTGTCAAGATCAACAGCTGAGAGCCTTTGCTTCACCCCAAAGCTAAAATGAACGTTTGGGATCACTTTGGACAACTCATCAACAACAAACTGCCTCAAGTGCTTAAGGGCATTTTAGAGAATTCACTTCTAGGGTTTGTGAATAGTGTAGCCTGGCATTTGCCTATAAAAGGAGACCTCAACTTGTGAGAGTCCCTTTGTTCCAGTCTTTTCCTTTAAAACATTTAATTCCTTTTTGAAATTTATAAAAGTTGGTATTTTGAGAAAATTGTAATTCCTTTTTATGTTTTTGAAAGTTGGTGTTGTTTAAAGGTGATTCTGAGTTCCATTGATTGTTATAAGTGTGCTTGAATCATTTGGTTCAAGGACGTTTATGTTTGGTAAGTTTTTCAAGTTTGGAAAAGCTTGAAAAGAGGTTTCTGATTTTGATATTTTTGTTGTACTAACCCTTAGCCATAAGCTATAAGCTCTTACAAGCTTGTTGACACCAAGCTTGTGAAGGGATTAGAGCCCTTGGTTGAGTTGTTTGCTGCTTGTGTTGAAGAAATCAAGTCCTTGAGGTTCTACATTGAACCATCAACCAAGGCAGTCTTGCATCTCCTTTGTTAAAGTACCTTGGTCTTGTTCTAGTTGTTGAACAAGGTCCAAGGAGCATAGCTGGCCTTCCTAGGATGTTGTGGAAGGCAGGTATAACCTCTTGTTAAGATTCCTCTCAAAAATCATATGTTACTGCCTGTTTTGTATTTTGGTATATGATTTGGTGTTCTTGTGTTTGTGCTTTGTGTTTTATGGTTGTAATCTGTTAGTTGTCATCTAGTGTAGCTATTTGATCATTAAAATCAATAGGTTGTGTTTAAAAATCAGAAGTTTGTTTGAAAAGTGGTTGATTAAGGGTTGTTTAGGATTACTGGTTCATAAGGCCTTGTGGCCTTGAGCCTTTGGTTCTTAGGGTTTGGGTGGTCTAAACAAGTCCTAATATACAAGTTTTAGTCATTGGTTAAGTTTCTGAAAGATTGGAAAAGGGATTTGAAGTTTTGCAAAAATCTGATAAAAGTGGTTTTGGAATTGGTCAAACACATCAGATCCAATAACTTCTTTGTTACTTGGATCTAAGGTCTGAAATCAGGTTTGGGAATAGTTTGGGTGATAAGCTATCTATTGGTTATCTGGTTGTTGAATTTGGTTGCTTATTGTGATTTTTATAGCTTATCAAAGTTGGCTGAAGTGGTCATTTGCATCAGCAAAGTGACCACCTCATTTTGTGCTTGCAATTGTTATCCTAGTGTATGCCTTGCGATTTTGCTGCTTGGAACTTGTTTATGTGCTGCTTGTGAGTGGATTTTGCTATTTTGTGTGCTTTGAATCTGGCTTATAAGCTAACTGGCTTATTAAGCCCTTATTGCCAAAATTTGCCATCAAAAGGTCAACTGACCTCTTGATTCACAAGGCCTCCTCCTTGAGTCCTTCACAAAAATTGCTTATAACAAGCCCTTAGACCATTTCTGATCATTTGGTGAACTTTGGAGTACTTTGACTTTTGGTCAAATAAGCACAAATTGGCTTATTTTTGAGAACTGCTTATTGGCACATGCAACAACTTGGCTTTTGTAATCGAAATCATTTTTCTTAGCTTAATATCAAATCTGGAAGGTTACAAGTCTTTTGGTTAAGCTTTTGCTAGAAAACTAGCTTATTTGGCTTTTTCAGCCAGCTTATTGGTTCTTATAGCTTATTCTACTTGGCTTTTTGTGATTTTCTTGATTGATAATTCTTAGTTAAGCTATTTGTGAGCTTTTGCAACAAACTAGAGCTTCTGAGGTGCCCTAAATCTCAAACCCGACTATTTTGTCTTTTAGTGAATTTTTACTTTGCTTATTTCTGGCTTATTGAGTGTGCTTTTTCAAAATTTCGTTTTACAGATCTCATAAGCATCCCAAAAGAAGTTTGTGTGTCAAATTAGAGCTTATGGCATTAGCTTATTGCTTAATGGGCTAAAAGGCCCAATAAGAATAAGCTGTTTGCTTATTAAGCTGTGATAAGCTCACATTCAGCTTTTGGGCCTTTAGAGTTTTGTTCTTAGAATTAAATTTTGACTCAGATAGGGGTTTTCCAAGTCAATTGGGCCAAGTTTGACTTTTTGGGCCCAAAAGCCCATTTGGTTTGACTGTTTTTGGTTTTGGCCCATTTGAGGGCCCAATAGGGGTATTCTGGTAATTTCACTTTGATTTTCTGGTATTTAGGTTAAAATAAACTAGTTTGCAAGTTTTTAGAATTTTTTATAATTTTTGGATTAATAATATTATTTTAATATTATATTATTATTATTTTTTAAATTTCACATTTTCCAACTTATTACATTTTTCTTAGGTTTAATACATTAAAATAAGAATTTAGCAACTTTTAGAATAATTTTATCACTTTTAGATTAATTTTTATAATTATTTTAAGTTTTAATAGTTTTTAAATCATTTTAAATAGTTTTTATTAGTTTAAAAATTTCTAAAAATAGTTTTTAATCTTTTTAGGTCATTTTAGAGGTTTACCAGTTGAAAAATCTTTATTTGGGCTTTCTGATAATTTATTTGATTTTTAGGGCTTTAATTAGCATTTAAAAATTGAATATTTAATTATTTAAAAGGTTTGAAAAAGTTTTGATCATTGGTAAACTCTTAGTTTATTAATTTTGATTTTTGGTGAATTTTTGGTAATTTTTAGAATTAATTTTTAATTTTGTAGTTTTTACGGTTTTACGTTTTATCATTCTAGTAGTAATTTTCACGTCTTCGTCATATTCTTTTCTCATCCCCTTCTAAACCAAATATTAATCTCAAATCATTTATATCTTAGTCACACACATATACCTCCTTGGGAAACGAACTTCATAAGGGTCATTAGTGCTTGATTTTCCTAAATCATCACTCGATACTTTCCCTATTTACCCTCCTTTTCCTAAAGGTATGGTAAAACACTACAATCATTTTGGCGCCGCTGCCGGGGAGGTGTGTCGTGATTAATTTGCATTGTTGTTTTTAATATTAACCATATATAGTATTAGTATTAGTAGAAATCTACTAATACGTATTATCGGTTTTCTTGGTTTTTCTTCTGAAAATATTATTACTATATTGTATTAAGTATCACAACAAATAAACAATATCTCCAAAAGTGTGAAAACACAACCTTGATTCGGGATTTCATCACTCGATCATTGTATTCAAATCTCAAACAAAAAGAAAAAGGCAAAAATAGATAAATACTTTCGTGAAGCTCGATTTTGAAAAATACGAACTATAAGGTGGGTATAAGGCGGGTATTATAAAATATACCCTAAGGAAAAAGGCTCTTAAGTGCTTCGCGCCGCCTCGTTTCCCCGCTTGCTTGTGAGTATTTTGAGATTGAAGGCTAATCGAGGGTTTTGCCGCCCAAAGTATTATTACGTATAATATATTTGCTTGGTTTCTTTGTGATTAAAACCTCTTGAACAATTTGGTTTTCACCAAAGTTCTAAAGTCATTCGAAGGCGTTCACTCCACGTGATCGTTTTCATTCCTTTGAGGCTTCTTTAATCAAAAGTTTGATTCGAGGAGAGATTTTGTAGATTGTTGTCTACGAAGATATACCAAAATCCAAAAAAATTAAATATAATAAAAAACACAAAAAAATAATTGAAAATCCACAAAACAACCAAAAGGAATCTTCTTTGCTCACCTCCCATTCTTCGTGAAGTTTATGATCACTCGTAATCAAGCAAAACGAGCTCGTAGACGTCTTCAAAAGCAAGCCAATCAAGAGACGTTGATTGAGGAACAACCTCCAATTGTTGAACCTATTGTAGAACAAGAAGTCGTCATGGCTAATCGTACTATGATGGAGTTGCTACAAGCACCCACCGAGGGTTTTGGAGAGGCTATTGTGATTCCCGTAATCCTTGCGGAGAATTTCGAGATTAAGACGGGTTTAATGTCGATGTTGCAAGCAAATAAGTTTAGAGGTCATGAGAAAGACAACCCGCACTATCACATTAGGAATTTTAATCGTCTCACCGCCACTAGCAAGTTTAAGGATGTTCCACATGACGCCATTAAGATGATGTTGTTTCCATACTCGTTAGATGAACCCGCAAAAATTTGGCTTGAGAAAGAACCGCCAAATTCGATTTTGACATGGGGTGATCTCGTTTCTAAGTTTGTAAACAAGTTTTTTCCACCATCTAAAACAACACATTTGAAAAATGAGATCTCACAATTTGTGCAAAGAAATAATGAAAGTTTTTCAATGGCATGGGAATGCTTTAAAGAAATGTTACATGAATGTCCACACCATGATTTTACGGAATTGCATCAAGTTGATACCTTTTATAATGGGCTTAATGATCATGAACGAGATTATTTGAATGCCGCCGCGGGTGGTAATTTTTTGTGCAAGACGACAAATGAGGCTTTACAAATCATCGAGAATAGATCTAAGGTTTATAGCCCTCGTAACAAACCGAGTGTTGCCAATTTGGGTTCGTCATCATCGTCATCGTCTCGTAGCATTAATGCCTTACATGATGAAGCTAATGAGGAAAATCGGTTTTTTGATAGATTTGCTAATCTTATGTCCGATTGGAAAGCTCAAGAAGCTTCGAATTCCGATTCGGTTAAAGCGGTTGCTAAGAGTTGTTTGTCGTGTGGTGGAGCTCATGATCTTTCCGAGTGCATTACCGCGGATGGTAACACTTCGAGTGCTTATTTAGCAACGGGAACTTACAACCAAAACGGCCAAGGTTCCCGCCCAAATCAAGCTCCACCAAACCAAAATGCTAATAACTATCGAAATAACAACCAAAGTGGGAATTACCAAGGCAATTCACGCAACTACAACAAATGGAATTATCAAAATGGGAATGGACAAGTCACTAATCAAAACCAAAACCGTGATTTTCAAAACACTACACAAGGTTTTCAAAATGCTTACACTAAAAATTTGCAAGGAGAATTTTTGGATTATGCTAAAGCAAATGATGCTAAATTTGATAACATGTAACGTGAGATGATTAGCTTAAGATCCGAGTTGAAAAACGAGCTTAAAAATGAACTTGCTAATGAACTTAAAACTCATGCAAATAAAATGGAAGGAAATGTCCAACGTCTTCAACAAAATCAACAAAATATGGAATTAGGACAACATGAGATTAAGCAAGAGTTATTAAAAGCGGATGCTAGGCAATCAAAATTTGAGGACCGAATGGCTAAGATGTTTGAAGCAATCATGTGTAAACCCTCTTCCTCGGGTGGTCTTCCTAGTGATACCATTGGAAACCCGAAGGGAGAAATGAAGGTTATTACTACACGAAGTGGTAAAACTTTCAAGGAACCAATCTCTCGTCCAAGTACTTCTACGGAGAAGGAAATCGAGAAAGAACCCGAGTTGATGTTCGAAAAGGAGCACATTACAATCCCACGAAGTACCGCTCAAACCACACCTACGGTTGAACCAATACCAATTGTGGAACCCGAGTTTCCAAGGCCGTTGCCTAATGACCAACCCACACCACCTTTACCCTACCCTTCGAGACGAAACAAAGAGAAATTGCAAGAACGTAACAAACAACAAATCGAGCTTTTTATAAAAATGTTTCAACAAGTGCATTTTGATGCAAGCTTAGCCGACGCGTTGTTATATATGCCTCGTTTCGCTTCCACTTTTAAAAGTATGATGAGCGATAAGGAAAAGCTTTCAAAGCTTGCTAATTGTTCTTCGGTTTATCTTAACCGCATACCGGAAAAAGTTGGTGATCCCAGAAAGTTTCTCATTCCTTGTGACATACAAGATATGAAAGAATGCCTCGCCTTGGCCGATCTTGGTGCGAGCATTAATTTGATGCCATTTTCCATTTGGAAATCGCTTTCGCTTCCGGCTCTTATTCCTTCGAACATGTCTATCGAGATGGCCGATCATTCTACGATTTTAGCATGTGGAGTAGCCGAAGATGTTTTCGTGAAAGTGGGGAAGTTCTACTATCCCGTTGATTTTATAGTAGTTGACATCCCCGCGGATCCTCAAGTTCCTCTAATTTTAGGTCGTTCATTTTTAGACACTTCGAGATCGCTTATCGATGTTCATGCAAGAACTATCACTTTGAGATTCAACGAAGAGGAACTTGTTATAAACGCTACTCAAAACTCGAAACCTTCTCATGTTTATTCAGTCGCTACCATCAATCACATTGACATCGTTGATGTGGTTTGCGATGAGTTTTCACAAGAAGTGTTAGGTTTTTCCGATAGCTCGTCAAGTGGCAATCCCACTATTTTGGATCCGATTCTTGCTAATTCCACACCGAATCTCACTCCATTCCAAGGAGGCGATCTCACTTCAAATGAAATCGACAATGAAGATGAGGTGTTGATTAGTGATGATACTTCTATTCTACCATTTCTTCCGCCGATGGAAGTTATGAGTGTTAAACCAAAATCTTCAATTGAGGAACCACCTATCCTTGAATTGAAAGATCTTCCTTCTCACCTTGAATACGCATTCTTGGAAGGTGATGACAAGTTGCCGGTTATTATTGCAAAACGTCTTGCTAATGATGAAAAAACCGAGCTCTTGAAAGTTCTTAAGGCTCATAAAGGGGAAATTGCGTGGAAAATATCCGACATTAAGGGTATTGACCCAAAATATTGTAATCACAAGATTTTAATGGAGGAGGACTACAAACCTGCAATTCAAAGTCAAAGAAGGGTGAATCCCAAAATTCACGATGTCATTAAAAAGGAGGTCCTTAAACTCCTTGACGCGGGAATGATTTATCCTATATCCGATAGCCCATGGGTGAGCCCAATCCATTGTGTCCCTAAAAAGGGAGGAATGACCGTTGTGCCTAATGAAAACAACGAGTTAATTCCCACTCGTGTTGTGACCGGTTGGAGGGTGTGTATTGACTACCGAAAGTTAAATGACGCCACTCGTAAAGACCACTTTCCTTTGCCCTTCATGGACCAAATGTTGGAGCGACTAGCGGGAAATGAATTCTATTGCTTTTTAGATGGTTTTTCCGGTTACTTTCAAATCACTATCGACCCTCATGATCAAGAGAAGACTACGTTTACGTGTCCTTATGGAATGTTCGCTTATCGTAGGATGCCTTTCGGACTTTGTAATGCACCGGGTACGTTTCAACGGTGTATGATGGCGATTTTTCACGATATGATCGAGAAGTCGATGGAAGTGTTTATGGATGACTTCTCGGTGTTTGGCAATTCGTTCACGTCATGTTTATCTAATCTCGATCAAATGTTAAAACGTTGTGAAGAAACCAATCTTGTGCTTAATTGGGAAAAATGTCATTTTATGTGTAAACAAGGAATCGTTTTAGGACATAAGGTGTCGAAAGCAGGGATTGAGGTCGATAAAGCCAAGGTAGACGTCATCGCCAAGTTACCTCATCCCAAAACCGTCAAGGGAGTTAGGAGTTTCCTAGGCCACGCGGGCTTTTATCGTCGTTTCATCAAGGACTTTTCGAAAATCTCTCGACCTATGACACACCTTCTCGAGAAGGATGCTCCTTTTAACTTCAATGAGGATTGTGTTAGAGCTTTCGAAACTCTCAAAAGGAAACTTACCGAAGCTCCCATTCTTGTTGCTCCTAATTGGGAATTACCCTTTGAAATCATGTGCGATGCAAGTGATTATGCTATAGGGGCCGTCTTAGGGAAACGTTATGACAAACATTTCCGTCCTATACATTATGCTAGTAAGACGATGATCGAGGCTCAATTAAAGTACACCACAACGGAAAAGGAATTCCTTGCCGTGGTCTATGCTTTTGAGAAATTCCGACCTTATCTCGTCTTGACTAAAAGCATCTTGTATACCGACCATTCGGCTATCAAGTATCTCTTAGCTAATCAAGATGCTAAGCCGAGATTGCTTCGTTGGATGCTCCTCCTCCAAGAATTTGATGTCACCGTGCTTGACAAAAAAGGAGCCGAGGATCTAGCGGCCGATCATCTCTCTCGTCTAGAAGATCCTCACAAAGATGTTTTCGAGAACAAGGAAATCACCGAAACATTTCCTCTCGAGACTCTCGGTGTAGTGAATTCTAAAGACACCACCCCATGGTTTGCCGACATTGCAAATTACCATGCGGGCAATTTCATAATCAAGGGTATGACGACACAACAAAAACGAAAATTCTTTCGTGACGTCAAGTTCTATTTTTGGGACGACCCTTATCTCTTTCGGGTTTGTGCGGATCAACTCGTTCGACGTTGTGTTTTTGGTGCCGAAGCTTCTAATATCCTTAGAGCTTGTCACAAGGGACCCACGGGTGGTCACCACGGTGCTAATCTCACGGCTAAGAAAGTGTTCGATGCTGGCTTCTTTTGGCCTTCTATCTATCGTGATGCACACGCACTTGTGAAGTCGTGTGATTCGTGTCAACGTCAAGGAAAAACGTCTCAACGTGATGAAATGCCGCAAAACATAATTCAAGTGTGTGAGATTTTCGACATATGGGGAATAGACTTTATGGGGCCGTTCCCATCGTCTCATGGCAACAAATATATCCTCATCGCGGTGGACTACCTTTCTAAGTGGGTGGAAGCTAAGGATTTGCCTACTAATGATGCTCGTGTGGTAGTAAAGTTTTTGAAGCAATTATTCTCTCGGTTCGGAACCCCTCGTGCTATGATAAGCGATCGTGGAACCCATTTTTGTAATGACCAATTCGAAAAGGTTCTAAAGAAATATGGAGTTACTCATCGTCTTTCTACGGCTTATCACCCGCAAACGAGTGGGCAAGTCTAGGTTTCGAACCGAGCTTTGAAGAGGATTTTAGAGAGGTCAATTGGAGAAAACCGTGCTTCATGGTCCGACAAACTCGATGACGCTTTATGGGCCTTTAGAACCGCTTATAAGACACCTATTGGTTGCACTCCTTATAAGTTAGTCTATGGGAAGAATTGTCATTTGCCCATTGAGTTGGAGCACAAGGCATATTGGGCCCTTAAGCATGCAAACTTTGACTTGAAGACCGCGGGAGATCACCGGAAAATGCAATTGAATGAATTGGATGAATTAAGAGATAATGCTTATGAAAATTCATTAATTTTTAAAGAAAAGACTAAAAAGTTTCATGATTCAAAGATTAAAAACCGGGTTTTTAACGTTGGTGATCAAGTGTTGCTTTTTAACTCTCGACTTAAGATATTTTCCGGGAAATTGAAATCTCGTTTGTCGGGTCCGTTAACCATTACACAAGTGTTTCCGTATGGGACCATTGAGCTAGCTCAAGATGATGGTCCTAATTTCAAGGTGAATGGACATAGGCTTAAGCACTACTTTGGTGGGGAAATTCCTTCAATGGTTGCCCTCGACCAAGTCACTTTCCCCAATGATAATTAGCATTGAGGGGATCGAGTCGAGCTCATGACTCGGTAATCAAAAACGAGGTGCCTCGTGGGGGAGATCCCATGCTTATCTTTATGCTTACTATTCACTAATAAGGGGACTTGTACCCTTTCAACTCGTTGTCTCGTGGTTGTTTGTGAATGTGTTATCTAGATCATCATCATCATCTATGATTGAAGACTCTCGTGTTCATTTACATGAGCCTCCATCGTTTGCTTGAAGAAGTTTTTCACGAATCCATGACATATCCTTTATTGTTCTAACAATTATCTTTTAGCATACTTTATAAACGGCTTTAGATATATTGTTGATCACCCTTTCCATGCTAGATCCTAAGCATTCGACTCTTCGTCTCTAGTATGGGGGTGCTCCACCCTTAGACTCGAAACATTGAGGACAATGTTTGCTTTTAGGTTGGGGGGGTGAATAGGTACTTGCTTTGCTACGCCCTCACGCTTTCCAACGTTCAATATTTTGTTTTGCTAATAAGGCTAAAAATGGCCAAATTTTAAAAATTTTCTTAGTTTTCATAAGTGTTTTTAAGACACGAATGTATATTTTCCGTTGGGTAGAATAAGAGTTAATTTTTGACTTGATGGGCGTTTGGGCCATTTACATTCCTTAACCCGCTCAATTCAAGTTTTGCTAGACTTTTATATAGGGAGCTTTAAAATGCGAAAGTCTTAACTCATTCGGGTTAAGAACAAGAACTTTTCTCAAGTTCCTATAATTGATCCTAGAAAGTCACTTATCAAGGGAACTATAAAATGCATTCTCTAAACTTGAAAAAGTCCAAGAAAGTGCAAGATCCTATAGGTGGCTTGAAAACCCAAAACTTTGATTTGATATAGTCTTAATGAAAGCTAATCCAAGTTTGGCTTAATTATGACTTGCATGGCTAAGTATTCACGAGTCTCTTTAATTAGAGGTCTTTATATAGTGAAGAACGAGAAATGATAGAGTTAGACAAGTGATCATGCTAAACATAGAACATGAAAGTGTTCTTTCAAAAACTCATATGTTTTTAATTGTGGCTTTTTCTTCCCATAAGATCAATGCATTAGGAATAAATCATAATTGTAATAAGTAAGGTCGTACGATTTGAAAGGTTACTTAGCCTCTAGCGCAAGATCGTTTAAAAGTTGCTCGGGGTTGAATAGAGTTCATAGCCAAGGCATAACTTATTGAAGCGGGACGCGAAGATTGGCGATTATCCAAAAAGGCCCTAACAAGGCATGAGGAGCTCTATTTTTGCTAAAGATCCAAGATGATGTGAAGTATCATTATTCCTAAATCAATATGAAGGATCGAGACACACGACGAAAAGCAATTACTCCCCTAAAGATCATGGAGAAAGTCTATCCAAAAAGACCCTTACAAGGTATGAGGATAAATATATCCAAGTCCGAAAAGGAGGCGGATCGTTGTATATTAAAATCCAAAGTAAAGATTGAAGAAAAATGATGAAGTCGTGGTCCAAATATGAAGAATCTCTTAAAAACGTCAAGTGAAGAAATTCCAAATATATGAAGAGAAGACCATAATTTCGAGAACGTCTTCCCAAGATTTGAAGTATGAAGTACATGCCAAATATCGGTCCGATAAAGGTCTCAAATCGTGAAACGAGTTATGCCAAGATATGAACTTAAGGAGATACACGAGAAGCCGTTTTAAAAGATTTTGTCCTTCGACTAACTATCGATAAAATCGTGCTACTTTGCTTTCGGACTAATAACTACTCAAATAAAGTCAATATTAATCACTTGTGATCCATGACAAATAGATAAAAAATTCTAGTAACCCATTTTCTTTTATAATAACTAGGATTGCGGGGAGAAAAAGTATTACACAATTTGGACGTATGAGTAGTGTTAGCATTATGACTTGTACCAACAATGATCTCGTTTTTGCACTTAGCATGGAATGTATGACAATCAAGAATGACGAAGTTTACTCTAAGGGACATTTACTTGTTTCTATTCTTTGACCCTAAAAGTCACATTTGTAATGAAAATCATACATTATGTCTTTACACATCTTCGTAGTATGTTGCAAGTCTTTTACTCTTCAATAAAGGTTAATAAAATTGAACTTTGGTGATGCTTAGATACTTTATTCTAGCATTGCGTGAGGGCACGACAATGGCTTAGTATGGGGGAGTGATGAGATGGCATTTATACATGATCTCATCGTTCTTTTCGGGCTTTAAATGCATAAAAATGTCATAAAATACCATATATATGCTTGTGTTTGTATACTTGTGTATTTTAGGTATGGATATCGTGAAAAAGACAAAAGATCACAAGATACAAGGAAAAACGGACACGAGAAACGAAGCCGTACAAAGAACCGGGCCCTAATTCATGGAATATTCAACAAATACCCTTGAAGACTTGAAGACATACAAGATTTGATCCTCATTTATTGAAGAAATGACACTTAAAACCCTTGTATATTGATAATTACAAGTTTGGTCCTTTAAGTTTGTCAAAATTACACAAAAGGTCCTTCAACTTTGAAGAAATGGCAAGTTTAGTCCCTCAACTATTCAACATTGTCAATTATGGTCCCTCATGATGCCAAAGATACATTGAAGACCTTTGAAGATCAAGAATGTCCAAAATCAGCCCTTGAAATATCTCAAAATGTCAAAAACAACCCTTGTTAACCTTTTGGAAAAGTATTGTGCCAAAACTGTCAAAGTGTGAAACTATTTAACAAAGGGAATAGAGTTTTGTTGCTGAAAAACGTTTTATACCTATTCTGCCAAAATACAAGGACCAAATGTGTGCTATTGAAACATTCAAACATGAAATTGCGCCAAACACTTTCCATCCCACCAAAAACGGATCAAACACACTACTATTCACTTTTACCCACCCAGAATTACCTCACTTAAAACAAAGGGTAAATTGAAATTACCTTGACACACGTTTGATTCACACACTCTAAATCCTATCCCAACCTCAAAACCCTCACTCCCACTCACAATGGACCCCACCCCCAAATACCCGTTCACCTATCATGTGACTACTTGCCCTCCAAGTCATGCCACGTGTCAAGATCAACAGCTGAGAGCCTTTGCTTCACCCCAAAGCTAAAATGAACGTTTGGGATCACTTTGGACAGCTCATCAACAACAAACTGCCTCAAGTGCTTAAGGGCATTTTATAGAATTCACTTCTAGGGTTTGTGAATACTGTAGCCTGGCATTTGCCTATAAAAGGAGACCTCAACTTGTGAGAGTCCCTTTGTTCCAGTCTTTGCCTTTAAAACTTGTAATTCCTTTTTGAAATTTTTAAAAGTTGGTATTTTGAGAAAATTGTAATTCCTTTTTATGTTTTTGAAAGTTGGTGTTGTTTAAAGGTGATTCTGAGTTCCATTGATTGTTATAAGCGTGCTTGAATCATTTGGTTCAAGGACGTTTATGTTTGGTAAGTTTTTCAAGTTTGGAAAAGCTTAAAAAGAGGTTTCTGATTTTGATATTTTTGTTGTACTAACCCTTAGCCATAAGCTATAAGCTTTTACAAGCTTGTTGACACCAAGCTTGTGAAGGGACTAGAGCCCTTGGTTGAGTTGTTTGCTGCTTGTGTTGAAGAAATCAAGTCCTTGAGGTTCTACTTTGAACCATCAACCAAGGCAGTCTTGCATCTCCTTTGTTGAAGTACCTTGGTCTTGTTCTAGTTGTTGAACAAGGTCCAAGGAGCATAGCTGGCCTTCCTAGGATGTTGTGGAAGGCAGGTATAACCTCTTGTTAAGATTCCTCTCAAAAATCATATGTTACTGCCTGTTTTGCATTTTTGGTATACGATTTGGTGTTCTTGTGTTTGTGCTTTGTGTTTTATGGTTGTAATCTATGAGTTGTCACCTAGTGTAGCTATTTGATCATTAAAATCAATAGGTTGTGTTTAAAAATCAGAAGTTTGTTTGAAAAGTGGCTGATTAAGGGTTGTTTGGGATTACTGGTTCATAAGGCCTTGTGGCCTTGAGCCCTTGGTTCTTAGGGTTTGGGTGGTCTAAACAAGTCCTAATATACAAGTTTTAGTCATTGGTTAAGTTTCTGAAAGATTGGAAAAGGGATTTGAAGTTTTGCAAAAATCTGATAAAAGTGGTTTTGGAATTGGTCAAACACATCATATCCAATAACTTCTTTGTTACTTGGATCTAAGGTCTGAAATCAGGTTTGGGAATATTTTGGGTGATAAGCTATCTATTGGTTATCTGGTTGTTGAATTTGGTGGCTTATTGTGATTTTTATAGCTTATCAAAGTTGGCTGAAGTGGTCATTTGCATCAGCAAAGTGACCACCTCATTTTGTGCTTGCAATTGTTATCCTAGTGTATGCCTTGTGATTTTGCTGCTTGGAACTTGTTTATGTGCTGCTTGTGAGTGGATTTTGCTATTTGGTGTGCTTTGAATCTGGCTTATAAGCTAACTGGCTTATTAAGCCCTTATTGCTAAAATTTGCCATCAAAAGGTCAACTGACCTCTTGATTCACAAGGCCTCCTCCTTGAGTCCTTCAAAAAAATTGCTTATAACAAGCCCTTAGACCATTTCTGATCATTTGGTGAACTTTGGAGTACTTTGACTTTTGGTCAAATAAGAACAAATTGGCTTATTTTTGAGAACTGCTTATTGGCACATGCAACAACTTGGCTTTTGAATAGAAATCATTTTTCTTAGCTTAATATCAAATCTAGAAGGTTACAAGTCTTTTGGTTAAGCTTTTGCTAGAAAACTAGCTTATTTGGCTTTTTCAGCCAGCTTATTGGTTCTTATAGCTTATTCTACTTGGCTTTTTGTGATTTTATTGATTGATTATTCTTAGTTAAGCTATTTGTGAGCTTTTGCAACAAACTAGAGCTTCTGAGGTGCCCTAAATCTCAAACCCAACTATTTTGTCTTTTAGTGAATTTTTAATTTGCTTATTTCTGGCTTATTGAGTGTGCTTTTTCAAAATTTCTTTTTACAGATCTCATAAGCATCCCAAAAGAAGGTTGTGTGTCAAATTAGAGCTTATGGCATTAGCTTATTTCTTAATGGGCTAAAAGGCCCAATAAGAATAAGCTGTTTGCTTATTAAGCTGTGATAAGCTCACATTCAGCCTTTGGGCCTTTAGAGTTTTGTTCTTAGAATTAAATTTTGAGTCAGATAGGGCTTTTCCAAGTCAATTGGGCCAAGTTTGACTTTTTGGGCCCAAAAGCCCATTTGGTTTGACTGTTTTTGGTTTTGGCCCATTTGAGGGCCCAATAGGGGTATTCTGGTAATTTCACTTTGATTTTCTGATTATTTAGGTTAAAATAAACTAGTTTGCAAGTTTTTAGAATTTTTTATAATTTTTAGATTAATAATATTATTTTAATATTATTTTATTATTATTTTTTAAATTTCACATTTTCCAACTTTTTACATTTTTCTTAGGTTTAATACATTAAAATAGGAATTTAGCAACTTTTAGAATAATTTTATCACTATTAGATTAATTTTTATAATTATTTTAAGTTTTAATAGTTTTTAAATCATTTTAAATAGTTTTTATTAGTTTAAAAATTTCTAAAAATAGTTTTTAATCTTTTTAGGTCATTTTAGAGGTTTACCAATTGAAAAATCTTTATTTGGGCTTTCTGATAATTTATTTGATTTTTAGGGCTTTAATTAGCATTTAAAAATTGAATATTTAATTATTTAAAAGGTTTGAAAAAGTTTTGATCATTGGTAAACTCTTAGTTTATTAATTTTGATTTTTGGTGAATTTTTGGTATTTTTAGAATTAATTTTTAATTTTGTAGTTTTTACGGTTTTACGTTTTATCATTCTAGTTGTAATTTTCTCGTCATATTCTTTTCTCATCCCCTTCTAAACCAAATATTAATCTCAAATCATTTACATCTTAGTCACACACATATACCTCCTTGGGAAACGAACTTCATAAGGGTCATTAGTGCTTGATTTTCCTAAATCATCACTCGATACTTTCCCTATTTACCCTCCTTTTCCTAAAGGTGTGGTAAAACACTACAATCAAGCTTTGTTTCCCGTGTTCGTTTTTGATTGATTCTTGTGATCTTTTGTCATTTTCTCGATATCCGTACCTAAAATACACATTGAACAAACACAAGCATATATATGGCACTTTTTATGATATTTTTATCGTTTTAAGCCCGTTTTGGACGACGAGACCATGTATAAAAGCAGTCTCATCAGTATGGAAACCTTTCGGGGGGGGGGGGGGGGAGGGTGCCACTACTGCCTCACACTCAATGGGTGAGCAGGACAGTGACACCATATCTAAGTCCTATTCCCCACTCAATGATACCTTATTAAGGGAGCAATCATCAAATAGGGTTGAGAGCAGTATGGAACCTTTATCTTTATCTGAATTGACGGCTTTGTGTATGAGCTTGCAAAAGCAGAATACACAACTTGTACAAATTGTCACACTGCAAGGCCTAGTAATTTCAGCCCTAGATTCTAGGCTTGTTAAGCTTGAGGGGAGGAGACACCCACAGTTGCTTATTTCCACTGATGAGGATGCTTCCAAAGGGATAAAGTTCCAAGACACATTCCAAGTACAGGTGAAACAGGTGGAACGGAGTGGTTTGATTACCCAGGCTCACAAAAACTTGGAGGAAGTGGATAGAAGGGGAGTGATAACGGGAGTGCTACAAAGGATATCGCGGAGACACTTGTACATCTTAAAGGAACAGAAGCCCTTGCTACAACAGATCCCGCTGCAAGCACAAATGTTCCCCCTGTTATTGTAAGTCCCCCTGCTGCAACTTATTTTCCCCCTGCTAGTGTTGTCTCCACTTCTCCAGCTAGTGTGGCTACCACAAAGGCTACACCTACTCAGACATTCACAAGGCATAGGAGACAACTAACACAAAAGGGTATTGTCATTGGAAAGCCTGCTCCAAAAACCACACCTGTAGTTGATCCAAAAGATAAACGGAAAGGTATTCTGATTGAACAACCAAAGAAGAAGCAGAAGTTCAAGTCAATTAAGGAATTGATGGCAATAGCTGAAAGTGATGCTATTCTGGTCAAGCAAATGATGGAGGAAGAACAACAAGAGGAACATGAAAGAGTTAGAAGAAGAGAAGAAGAGGCTCAACTGGATGTCTATAAGATAACCTTCTCTGATGATGAGCTAGTATATATAAATCATAGGGAAGTAGAAAGGGAGATTGAAATCATGCTCAGAGAACTAGATGAAAACATGCTAAAGATTGTAGAGTTCTTGGAGAAATGGAAAGAGTAGATTCATACTGAGTCTTTGGAGATGAGGTACAGTCTTGTACACATGACTCTTAAACATCAGAGGGATGTGAAGGAGATTAGGGAAATGAAGATAAAGAAATACAAATATCTGAATTCTGAAGTTGGAAAGAAGGCACACTACAAGGTTATGCTGAAAAGATATAAAAGGTACAAAGATGCAGACTTCTCAGGTATGACTTTTACAGACATAGAAAGAGAGGCTCTTCCTGTGATTAGACAGAACAGTGTAGACGACTTTCTGGAAATGGGCTCAGCAGAAGAAGTTGAGTATATAAAAAGAAGAGATGAAATGATGAAGAAAGAAACAACAGAAAAAGGAAGGCAGAGGCTACAACAGGTGGAAGTGGTACAACATGTGGAACTTCTTCTCAGGTTGTCTTAGAGAAACAAAGAACAATCAAAAGAATGAAAAGAATATAGAAGCTTGGGGTAGTTACAAAAGAAGATCAAGGTCCAACCACTGAAGAAATTAATAGAAGACTGGTTCTTGAAGAATCCGATAACTTTGTGCCTGAAACATTAAGAATGAAGTTTCCTATAGTCAAATATGAAGTGTTTCAGGAAAAGGGATGAGCTGGTGGAAATTAACAAGGTCTGATGATACTGCTCAAACATTTCATTAGTTGAACAAAATGTTTCAGACACTTGAAAGAGAAGATTTTGATGACTTGTGGAGGGTTTTGAAAGCTAAATTTGGAAGTAATCCTCCTACTCCATGGTCTGCTATTGAGAAAGACTGGGTAATGTGGGAGAACATGAAGAGGATGTTTGAGCCTGAAGAAGGTGATTTAGCTTTCAATCATCAAGATGGTGCTACTATGTTACATTGGAGGTTTTTTACTTCCTCTGGTGTATATGAATTGGTTATGACAGGCTTCATTGCCTATCTGCTTTGTAATAGATACTATCCACTTTCACAGGAGACCTTGAAGAAGATGGTAAATACTAATCTTGTAAAACCCGTATATAAATACCATGAACAGTACACCACGTAAACATACGAACTAATTAAAA
Source organism: Glebionis coronaria (assembly GCA_025667525.1). Lineage (NCBI taxonomy): Eukaryota > Viridiplantae > Streptophyta > Magnoliopsida > Asterales > Asteraceae > Glebionis > Glebionis coronaria. The sequence continues at coordinate 276,499,894 of CM046874.1, forward strand.
CATTCCATTTATGTTATGAACACGTGTCACGAATATTAATCACGAGAAACTATGTATGTTATTATGCACGATAAATAATTATTACGTATAATAATTATAACACGAATATTAAAAACACGAACTAACACGAATAATAAATATAAATGAACACGAATAATATTAAACATAAACAAAGCCCGGTTAGACCCTTGTTGGGCTTTGTGTCCGCGACAACCAAAGAAGGAGGGGCCCAGACCCATTTTAGAAATAACTAATGAAAAACTAAAACACGGAGTTTTCATTATACAGAGTTTTAAAAAAAATTAGAAAACCCTAGCCCCCATTTTTGTTTTAGCCACGGCACACAAGGAGAAAGAAGGAGAGGGCGTTTTTGATTCTTGATCTTGGGTATGTACGTGTTTGTGTTCGTGTTCCAAACCTCTTTTCAATCACGTGTTCAGTATATTCATAAACCTTCATCTTTTTAATTCTTTTCATTTAATTATGTTCTTATGGTTTGATCTTCAAAAACAAATGATAAAACATGTTATGGGTTTAATAAAAGAAGAGTAAGTGTTCAGTTGGTTTGGTTTGTGGTTTGGCAGCCTCAACCGAGAGTCGTACGACTCTCGGTGTTCCCTTTTGATCACAGCCGAGACCCCCTCATGGGGCTTGGTGTGTGTTTTGTGGTTCTTATGGTGTGTGTTTCAAATCTTGCGTGATTATTATGAAGAAGTTAACATATCTCATGAAACATCCGTTGCACACACTCCACAACAAAACGGTGTCGTTGAAAGGCAAAATCGCACACTTATGGGATGCTGCTCGAACGATGTTAATTCATGCAAAGGCTCCATTGTTTTTATGGGCAGAAGCAGTATCTACAGCAGTGTATACCCATAACCGGTCACTAATTCGTAAACGCCATGGTAAAACACCTTATGAGCTTCTCCATGGAAAAGTACCAGATTTATCATATCTTCATGTATTTGGTTCTCTTTGCTATCCAAATAATGATGGTGACAATTTGGGAAAACTTCAACCAAAGGCTGATATTGGTATTTTCATTGGTTACGCACCCAAAAAAAGGCATACCGAATCTATAACCGTAACTCTCGCAAGATCCTCGAAACTATGAATGTTGATTTTGTTGAGCTGACAACAATGGCTTCTGAGCAAAGCAGCTCTGAACCCGCACTTCATGAAATGGGACCCAGTAACATCAGCTATTGTCTTGTCCCAAACAACCCCACCTCATAATCATTTATACCACCCACTAGGAATGAATAGGATACATTGTTTCAACCGTTCTTTGATGAATTCTTTACTCCTCCAAGTATTGTTGCTCCAGAACCTGAGGAAATAGCTCCGGTAACCGAAGTTGTCACTCCAGCAACCGAAGCACAATCTGATACGTCTGCACCTACAATTGGTCAAGATATACCATCAACTAGTAATTCTCAACCAACACCCGAATCAACTACCCATGTCATGCCTATTGATGATGAAGAGGATGATGATGATCACGATTTGGAATTCGCTCAAATGCGTGAACTTCCATTCTTTGGTGTACCTATTCCCAACTCTAATCAAGCCGGGTCGTCCACCTCAGAGGAAGCTCCTTCTACAGTCTACTCCAGTCCACAGATTCGTGAACATGACAGCAAGTGGACAAAGGATCATCCTATATATTCTATTATTGGTGATCCTAATCGTCCGGTATCCACACGAAGTCAGCTACAAGAAAATGCAATGTTTTGTCATTTTGATGCTTTTCTCACTGAAGTTGAACCTAAGACATGGCAAGAAGCTTTTACTCAATCCTGTTGGATAGAAGCTATGCAAGAAGAACTTAATGAATTTATACGTCTTGAAGTATAGGAACTTGTCCCATGCCCGGATCAGGTGCAGTTACTCACTTTGAAATGGGTTTACATGGTAAAACTCGATGAGTTAGGCGGAATATTGAAGAACAAAGCTCGACTAGTAGCTCGTGGATACAATCAATTATTGGGCATCGACTTTATGGAATCCTTTGCACCTGATGTCCGTTTGGAAGCTATTAGACTATTCCTCGCTTATGCAGCCCACATGAATATGATCGTCTATAAGATGGATGTGAAGACGGCATTTCTTAATGGTGAAATCAAGGAAGAGGTCTATGTTCAACAGTCGGATGGTTTTGTGAATCCTAATTATCCAAATCATGTGTACAAGCTTAAGAAGGCTCTCTATGGGTTGAAGCAAGCTTCACGCGCATGGTATGATCTATTGTCACAATTCCTCATTACACAAGGCTTCACTAAAGGCAAGGTGGATCCCACGCTGTTCATTCAGAAACGAGGTAAAGATATGATTATGGTACAAATATATGTTGATGATATTATATTTGCAGCCTCGACCCAAACCTTATCCGACGAATTTGGGAAACTCATGTCTTCCAAGTTTAAGATGTCAATGATGGGCAAGGTATCATTCCTCTTAGGACTTCAGATATCTCAGAGTCCCAGAGGCATCTTTATCAATCAACCCAAGTATGCGCTTGAATCCTTAAGAAATATAAGATGGAATCTTGTGATCCCGTGGATACTCTAATGGTGGAACGAACTAAGCTTCACAGCTAGTCGACATGATCTTCAGTTTGCTATATGTATGTGTGCTCGGTATGAAACTAGGCCTATTGAGTTACACTTAGCTACTGTTAAACGGATCTTTCGGTATCTTAAAGGAACCATTAATCGGGGACTTTGGTATTCGAAGGACTCTTCGATTGCACTCATGGCATATGCAGATGCGAATCACGCGGGTTGTCAAGATACAAGGCGTAGCACGAGTGGAACATTGCAACTACTAGGAGATCGATTAATCAGTTGGGCATCGAAAAGGCAGAAAAGTGCTGCAATTTCAAGTATGGAAGCAGAATACATAGCTGTGTTTGGTTGTTGTGCTCAAGTTCTTTAGATGTGATCGCAATTAACCGACTATGGTCTAGGTTTCAACAAAATTCCGATGTACTGTGACAACAAGAGTGCAATTGCCTTATGCTGTAACAACGTTCAATTCTCCCGGTCAAAGCACATTGACATTTGATACCACTTCATCAAGGAGCAAGTGGAAAAGGGAGTAATCGAGCTTTACTTTGTCCGATCTGAGTATCAATTGGCGGATATTTTCACGAAGGCTTTAGATCGCGCTCGAATGGAATTTTTGGCCGACAAGCTAGGAATGAGAACTTTCTCGCCTGAGACTCTAAAGGAACTGGCAGATGAAGCGAAAGAATAGTGGTGGTAAACTATTCTCCTTATCGTTGGTGATCATTCGTATATATTGTTTATATTTTTATCCACAAAAGCAAAATACTAAAATATAAAACAATATAAAAACCATAAAAATTGAAAATTCTATAAAAATCCTATAAAAATCCAAAAATATTTTTACTTTATTTTTCAAAGGCATGTCTTTTGGTACGATAATTTTTACGGCCTTAGAAATGTTGATTAATATTGACACGGCGCCATAAATAGAGTTCGTACAAAAGTTGTAAATATTTCATAAAACATGCCTATATGGCTTGTCGTTATTTTTGACTGCAACCCGGTTTTCACATTAAAGTCAAGTATTTCTTATGAAAGCTTTGGCTCTCAACGGGAATTAATTTTCTCGGGCAAGGTTTACTTTAAAACCTTGTAAGGGATCAAGTTTACTTTATAACTTGGTCTAACACAAATCTATGTACGCTTCAGTGCATTTATTGGTTAAAACAAGAGAAGTCTTGTTTTTTATGAAGCTATCATCTCTACAACCATAGCAATCTCAAATTGGTATCTACATACTCGACGATACAACTACTCAAACGACGACTGCAGCTCTTTCAATAGAACACGGGTCAACAATTGAGGGGGAGCAATTGTCAAGCATTCAGAATCTTCGATGCTGAAAGTGCCAAGTTCACTAACTGGTGTCAAGACAAAAATACCAATCGTACATGTGGTGTCAAGAGATGACTTCAGACGTGACGAGGCGATCAACATATGCTGACAAGAACCATTTGATCTTATCATATGATGTTCTCATCAATCAGGTCCAACCTTGTCAATTTTTTTTCTAATATGGTGAATATGTGATCATGTTACAAATCGGTATCATATCTCATACATGTGGTATCATGAAGATAAAACGGACTTGCATTTTTCTTCCCAAAACCTTTGTTAAAAACTTCATTAAATCAATTGATATTAAAAACATCGATTGGGTTAATTTTTTTAATATGGGGGAGAAAATGTGATTTAATATGGGAAATGATCAAAAATGGTTCGACTTAACATGATGGCTCATCCCAACATGTGCAAAATGTTTTCAAATATCATGGCATATGTTAAGGGGAGCAAAACGGATTTGCACATAAAAAATGGACTTCATGGTGATTTATACTTACCCACAACCCATTTATTTCACGACGATGAAGATTGTGGTGTCATAAGGATGGTAGGATATGTTAAGTCCAATGATTCTTCTAGAACTAGAGGAATCTTCCTAAGGACATTCCATAGCTAGAAATAGTAGTCCTTAGGAAAGTTGGAGAAAGTTTATGAATGTAGCTGAATGCCGACCAAGTACTTAAGTTAGCACTGGAACAATCACAACAAGGTCCTAGTTATGACGTATTGGTAAGCATTGAAGGGGTTGAAGAATGAAAAAGAATTGTAAAGATAAAGGGTGTAAAGAAAGAAGCCCTCCTTACAATCTTAGGCAGTAACCGGGTCAACACAGATGCTATTGAGTTCATTTTAATGATGCTCGATATTGAAGATAGACATCATGGACCCAGTGATGCAATGCACAACCCATTCCAGCTAACTCAGATATCTCTCAAAAGATATTTGTTTTAATCACACGGAGACAACACATTATCAGTCGATTTATTCACTCCGAATAAATTGGTATTGAAATGGTGGCACTCCTCTCCAGCCTCCGATCACTAAAATCCAAAATGCACGATCGAGTCTAGAGCCATTTGAGATCATCACATATCTCATTAGGACACACTTTCATATTTCCTTGCTTCTTCACACACTGTGAAAAGTAAGAAAGACCTTAAGAGTCCTACGCAAAATCTTCATGATCTTGCCTGAACATCTAAGTAATACGAAAGTATTTACAATGAAGATGGAAATCCTTCTTGAGCGAATATCAAAAATCTCATGGTAGGTGACTTGTGCGATTCTTTATGAATCAAACTTGTGATAACTGGAAAGCAATAGTGGTTTAATTCTTAGCTGAACTTAAACACGTTCCAGGCCTCTACGCAATCTCTAAGCGATCTTGCCAGAACACTCAGAGTGATACCTTAGTGTTCACAGTGATGAGTGGAAATCCTTCTAGTGTTAACCTCAAACAGCACTTGGTAGGTAACTTGCAAGATTCAATATGAATCAAGCTCGTGACAACTGGAAAGCAACGATGGTGCGATTCTTTAATGAATCAAACTTGTTCCAGGAATCAGAATTGACGACTTCAATCATGCGGATAATTTAATCTAAATGATTCACTCTTTACGTTCGCAGTCAGCTTTGGACGGTCGAGTAAAGAGAACGGGTTTACCCGCGTAATCTTGTCAAGGAGATTCTTAATTAAATCTACCTGCCACAAGTACGATATTTTATATCGTCCAACGGTCTTCACCGACCGGAGGTAAAATGCTACCGAATTAGAATGAAATGTTCAAAGCCATTTCGTTCGTGTCTACTTATGTTGCGGAATTTGAAGACGGTGGCGTGCGGAATCCGAGAAGAAGTCATCCCTGCATGCTTATACTTTTCGCACTTAATACTTCAACAAATTCAAGAAAGCCTAAAAGTTAAGCCTTCTGCTGTATCAAACTCTAAAGCTTTCAAGAATTACAAAGGTATAAGTATGTGGGCATGATGTCACGAGGAGGCGAAGATCAAAGTGATGGATGTACAAGATCAAGGTAAGAGATTAATGCTAAAGATCGATATCAAAGATCACATCAACATGTTCGCCAGAAAAGAAAAAGAAAAGAAAGACGAAGACTACGAGCTCAAGACAAGCATAGTATGCTAGGTTTATTTTATTATTGTAACTAGGGTAACACCCTTGTTTAGAGTGACCTCCCTTAGGGGGAGATTGTTGGAAATACGTTTTTACGTATTTAGGAAGATTTGGTCACTCCGAGAATATATTAAGTAGTAGCTCGTAGTCTAGATATCTTTATTAAACAAACAAGGCCAAACCTAGCCTACAACATGTGTAGGCCGGCCCAATATTGTAAGCCCAAGCCCATCACAAGGCTTGGGTATATAAACCCTCTCCTTAGAAGGAGAGGGTGATGGTATTCATAATTTACACATAGTAATCTTTTATTTCTCTCTCTAGAAGTGTGTGAACTCCATCATCTCTCTATCTCTTTCTCTCTCTAAAACATAAGCAAGATTTACATATCCTATAGAAACCAAGGCATCCCAGTGGGTACCTTGGTCTGACGGTAGGAATGAAGGACACGCAGGAGGAACCACCGGCTTAACCCGGTGGGAACTTGATACACGGATTTTACCTAATAAGAAAATTATCGTTCTAGTCGTCTAATCGAATTAATCTGGTTTAACTATGTGACTCTGCTGTCTTTGGTGGAACAAAAGTGTGTCGTTGTAGTATTTAAAATAAAAGTGCAAAACAATTAAAGTAAATGAACGTTAAAGTAAAAGGGCGTTAAAATAAATCTAAGTCTAATTAAAATAAAGGGTTTAATATTTAAAACTTAGAAAAGTAAAAGCGTGACGAGAATTAAAGTTAGTCAAAGTATAAAAACGTTCAATTGAAAATTAAACAAGTTAAAATATGAAAACCTCCCTAATCGGAATATATTACGATCAGACTCACCATCGGAATGTACACAAACCTCTCAATTGGAATGTTGATCGGAACCTTAGATCGGAATACCCTGTCACTTATTCAGATCGGAATATCCAGACAAACCCTTTGATCGGAATGAATACTACCTCTTGATCGGAATGTCACCTATCGGAATATGGTCCAGATCGAAATGTCGCTTAGGAAAATTGGGCAGCACTTCGACTAAGTAAGCCTCAGGAGCCGTCGGAATGTGCGATCGCAATCCAGATCGGAATGAGGGTTATGGTACTCTATCGCAATCCCGGATCGGAATGCAAACCTTTGTTCCAATTCTGTCACTATCGGAAAGTGGAGAAAGCACCCCGTCGCAATGTGGAGAACCCTTATTTTCCGATGGATAGCAAATTCGTAATAAGCACACGAACTAAATAAGCTAATTCTAATAATCAGTAACCAAAAACTTGAAGAAACTGGAAAAGGAAGATATAATAAACAACAAAGTTAAAACCTTTCAAATTTATAAGACGAAAATAAATAAAATGGATTAAAAGGTAAAACTTTTAAGAACACTTTGAAAACACTTAAGTTAGATACCAAATAAGCACATAAGATTGTCAAACTTATGGCTTATTTCGTATGGAAACTTAAAGGGAAAAGAAAAGATGAAACTTTTAATCAAATAAGCAAATGGATTAAGCAAACCTTGCTTAATCCGAAATTTAAACAAACTAAAAAGAAGAAAAGTAGAATGAGATTGATAAAAAGAACTTGATAAAAGAAAAGTAAACATTAAAGACACGAATTTAAATAGCACGAATTAAAAACTTACTTGGAATTAAAAGGGTAATTAAGGTGCAAGACAAGTATTTAAAATGACATGAAAAGTAAATTGCAAGAAAAATAAAATGGAAGAGCTAATTGTCACACTTAGCCAACAAAAACTAATGAAATGAAAATGAAGGCTATTTATAGGGGATTAGGGAGATGGTTAGAGGAAGCTTCCTCCCCTCCTTCCTTTCTTCTTAATTGCACCATTAAGTCCTTCCCTTCTTAATCTTTTGTCAATCTTGGACTTTAATGACTTATGGCTCGGGAATTCTTTAAACTCGTCTTTTAATTCTTCAATAAATAAGACTCGAGTTTTTCGGCTTTTGGTAAACTTCCTTCTTTTGACTTTTTCTTCGATAAATCTTCAGAATTGGTCTTGGACTTCCGTTCTTTTTGCACTCTTGACTTCTCAACTTCATCTTTCGTCTTTTTCTTCGATAAAAGCCCGTGAATGCCCGTGTTTTCTCCACTTTTCACCTTTTCGTCCTAAATCACAACAAAAACACAAACCACGCATAATTTCGACATAAAAGACATAACATACACGTTTTGGCTCGGTTATTATTGTAATTAAGTGGTAAAAAGGATGGGTGTTTACACACCTATCAAATCCCCTACACTTGACCATTGCAATGTCCTCATGCAATGCATTAGTTACAAAGCACGTTTACATTTTTCATCAGAATCAATCCACATTGGCCTTTATTAAAGAGATAGAAAACTATAAACATTCAAAGTAAAGAAATCAAAAAGCATACATTGGGTTTTGGAAATGTCATAAATAATCATCATCCTCAAGTTTTTACTTTCTCCAAACCAAGCTTAAAAACGAGATCATTGTTATTATAAGTTAGTAAACTAACACGAACTCATGTGGGCCAATTATTCACTTAGACTCCCTTATTCCTAGGTGTATCTCTTATATTTTATTGTTGTCTTGAATGATCACGAGGATGCATTTTTGACTTATTTCGATAGTTTATTAGGCTGAAAATAAAGTGAACGATTTAATCAATAGTTAGCTAAAGGATAAAATCTTTTAAAACTGCTTCTCGGGACCTCATAAAGTTCATATCTTGGCATAACTCGCTTCGCGATTTGAGACCTTTCTCGGACCGATATTTGGCAGCGACTTCATACTTCAAACCTTGAGAGACGTTCATGAAATTATGGTCTTCTCTTCATAATGGAATTTCTTCACTTGAAGTTTTGAGAGATTCATACTTGGACCACGACTTCTTCATTTTACTCCAATCTTTATTTTGGACTTTGATATACAACGATCCGCCTCCTTTTATGACTTGGATCTATTTATCCTCATACCTTGCTAGGGTCTTTTCGGATACACTTCTCCATGACTTTTGGGGAGTTTTTGCTTTTCGTCGTGTGTCTCGATCCTTCATATTGATTTTCGATAAATGATTCTTCACATCACTTTTGGATCTTTAGCAACAAAATATAGCCCTCATGCCTTGTTAGGACCTTTTTGGACTCGCCAATCTTCACATCCCGTTTCAATAAGTTATGCCTTGGCTATGAACTCTAATCCATACCGAGCAACTTTTAAACAATCTTGGGCTAGAAGCTAAGTAACTTTTCAAATCGTACAACCTTATTTATTGCAGACACATTTATTAACAAGCGATGGGAGAATAGGCTTATAATTAACTCACATAAATTCACGAAAGAATACCAAACTTATAATTGACTCTATCATCTCTCGTTCTCCACAATTTAAAATCTCAAGGAATGAGACTCGTGGATGCTTAGCCTATTAAATCAAAGCTTTGGGTTTTCGAGTCGCCTATAGGATCTTGCAAATTCTTAGACTTTTTCAAGTTTAGAAATCACATTTTAAAGTTCCCTTGATAAACGACTCTCTAGGATCAATTATAGGAACTTGCGAAAAGTTCTTGTTCTTAACCCGTGAGAGTTAAGACTTTCGCGTTTTAAAGCTCCCTAAATAAAAGCCTAGCAAAACTTGACTTAAACACGTTAAGGATACTAGCTAGAGTAAACTTAGATAACTAAAATCGGGTTGAGCCAAAAGATTCACAACGTTTGAAAATTAAAACCACTTTATTAAAAATTTATTCTAACAAAAAAAGAAAATAACTATACAAGGGGAAAAACTAATAGGCCAAAATAGATCAAAAATTTTGAAAAATGTCGAAAAATTGATTTTCCGGTTAAAATGAAGACAAATACAAGGAAAAGGCCACTTAACTTCGATAGAAGTCCCCCTTACACTTAACATAAACATTGTCCTCAATGTTTAAGCATGTGGGAGTAAACTCCCCTACACTTAGGACATTGTGCACTTTGTTTAAATCTCGCTAAGGAAGAGACCACTAAAGAGATTCCTATTTTAATATTAGAAAATATAAAATAGTGAATCGAAAAGAGTTTAGGATAGAACCGGGAAGAAGGGAACACGGAATCACGGGTCGTCAAGAATCATCAAGAGTGGATCATTGAGCTCGAATCCCTGATTAAGAGAGGAGAGGAAATAGCAAACACCAACGGGTCTCCCCTACACTTAGGATAAAGAAAGCAAAAAGATAGATGCATGGGTTGCCTCCCAAGAAGCGCTTGATTTTTGTTTACCGAGTCGTGAGCCTGACTCGACCTTGATCATCATAGGAAGAAGCATAAAACATATCCACCAGGATCAAAGACATAGTTTTCGTCCATAAAATAGCACAAGCTTAAGGCGAACAAGGCAAGCCAAAGAAGAATAGGCAAGGTTCCCTTAAGTAGTGGTGGAGCACGGTGGTAGCAAGTATGGTGAGGTGCAAGCATGTCTTCAATAGTTCCCAAGATTTTTCCTTTTATTTCATCAGGTGGATACTGATATGGCTTCAAAATATCAATACCGGGGTCGAACACCTTTTCCTTTAGGGGAAAATAGCACTCTGGCTCAGCAGAATGGGAAGAAGATCCGCGAAGAAGCACAACCTCGTCCTCAGAAGGGGGACAAAGAGGTGTTAAATCATATGTGCTGCGGAGATTGGTGTCGACTGGTTTTTTCTCCTTTGAAAGAATGTTCTTCAAATCCAAAGTAGGATCAAGATGATAATCTTCAAAATCATAAGGAGGAGCATCACTCTCATGTGGGAAGTAAGTGTTGAGAAATTCAGAGAAGTCTTCCTCAAATGAGTAATCGTCCAAAGTAGGATCGAGTGATGGCGGAGGATCTTCATCATGTGAAGAATCGCTCGAAAGAGTATCGGCCTCATCAAAATCATCATATGTGGGCAGCTCGGGATACTCAGAAGTAAGGTCATCATAATCATCCGAATCTGAGCTAGAATCATCATCGTAAGCATCAAAGATCGGTGGAGAATCATAAATGGGAGAAGGTTCCAAATTGGAGAGAGAATCATCCACATTATCTTGAAAAAGTGGATTATCAATGCAAGAGTCGAATAGAGGATTGTTGTAGACGACAAATCATCAAGCACATTAATCATATTCACTGATTCTCGGCCTCCAAAGGATTTGCTTGTAAGCGTCCCCATTTTGAAAACTTGTGAATTATTCCCGACTCTTAAGATTAACTCACCTTCGACAACATCGACAAGAGCTCGTCCGGTTCTCAAGAATGGCCGACCAAGTATTAAAGGAATACAAGGGTCCATTTCATAATCAACAACCACAAAATCGACCGAGAAAGTAAATGTGCCAACTTTAATGAACACATCTTCGGCAATACCAATTGGGTAAGCGAGAGTGCGATTTGCAAGTTCAAGAGTCATCTTTGTTGGAGTAAGGTCGGGTAATGATAGTGTTTTCCAAACACTCAAAGGCATAAGATTAATACTGGCCCCGAGATCAGCAAGGGCAGTAAATTCTTCAGTTTTGTTGAAAACGCAAGGCAACACAAAACGACCGGGATCTCCAAGCTTTTCTGGAAGTTCTTTAAGAATAACTGTAGAGCAGTTTTCATTTAAGCGCGTGTTGGCGAGCTCAATCAGCTTCTCCTTCTTGTTAAGCAATTCCTTAAATGCTTTAACAAATTTGGGCATGTGGACAAGTGCTTCAAGAAAGCTAATGTTGAAGTTCATTTGAGAGATCATCTTCACATAGCGTGACACTTCAGATTCATCCTTGGTTAGCATTTTGGTCTTGCCTAAACGAGAGGGATAAGGGATATTGGGTTTGGGTGGTGAAGGTGCAGGTGTAGTAGGTAAAGGTTGAGATGTTGAAGGGTCCTTCCTGGAAACATCGTCATGACGAGGTGGAGACGGTAATGGTGCACTAATACTAGGTGTAGGAGGAGGAGGGATAAATGGTGGTGGAGGAGGTGTAGATGATGGGGGCGGGATCGGTGGATCGACAATGGTAATTCCACTACGCGTAGTAATAGCACTCACATTTGCTCGCGGATTGGTGACGGTGTTTGAGGGTAGAGAACTCGAAGAAGAAGGTTGAGCGGCGGGCAAGAAACTAGCAAGCATATTCTTTAAATCATTCGTTTGATTGCTGAAAGAGGATTGAATATTATCTCGAAGCTCAGATCTTATCTCATTTCCTTGCTTGGTAATATCTCCTTTAAGGTTGATAATTTGACTTTGCAGATTCTTGATTTGCTCACCTTGGGTTCTCATGATGGCTTCAACATCGGGGTTAATGGGTGGGGCTTGTTGAGCGGGTGGGTGATAAGGATTAGAAGCTCGAGGTGGGATTTGGTTTCTTCTATTGTAGTTGTCGGCGGGGTTTTGGTTTTGAGGAGAAAAACCGGGTGAAAGGTAGTTGTTGGACCGGTAACTCAGCAAATTTCTATCCCCTTGAGGTCGAGCTTGGTAATTTTCCGGTGAATAATTACCATAAGCTGCATACACATTTTCCGGATTTCCTTGTGTAGAAGAACAATCGGTGTATGAGTGAGGACTGCCGCATGTTTCACAAGAAGGTGCAACCGCTTTAACTTGTTGTTGTTGTTGGTTTGAAGCGAGAAGCATGATACTTTTGCTCATTTCAGTCATCATGTGGGTGAGTTCGGTCATATCAGGGTTTGCTGAGGTAGAAGAGACATTGACTCTCGGGTTGTTCCTTGAAGAAGCGGAGGAATCCCAGTTTTTGTGGTGAGTAGTCATGTTCTCAATAAGTTCTCTACACTCCTCGGGTCTCCTTTTCATAAATGTGCCACCGGCGGCTGCATTAATCGTATCAGGATCTCGAAAAGTCAAACCGTTGTAGAAAGTATCAATTAAGGTGACGGGAAGCATGTTGTGGTTTGGACAACGATCAATCAAGACATTATATCTTTCCCAAGCATCAAAAAGAGATTCATCGGGGTCTTGCATGAAACCGCTGATTTGATTACGAATGCTCGTGACCATGGATGGTGGAAAGTAGCGCGACAAAAAGCGTTGAGTCATGTCATCCCAAGTGTGAATAGAATTCTTCGGGAGACGATCAAACCATTTCTCGGCATGATGCGATAAAGTATGTGGAAAGAGTTGTAGGCGGAGAACATCCATTGTGGCACCGGGCAACTTCATGCTTTGGGTGATTGTAATGAACTTGTCGAGGTGTTTGTTGGCATCATCATCAGGCAATCCACGGAAAGAATTTGTTTGCACTTGCTGAATCATGTGTTGCTTCAACGAAAACTCAGGAGCCGTGATTTGCATCGGCGCAATCGGTCCTCCTCGTCCAAACATGGTAGGTTGACAAAGCTCCTCCATTGTCCGAAGATCGGGCTGTGGAAGAAATTGTTGTTATTGTTGAGGTGCGGTGGATTATTGTTGTTGTTAACACCTGACATACTTAAATCTTCTCGAGTCTCGGGCTCTTGATAATTAGAAGATCTAGTACGCATACACCTATAAAGACAAAAGAAAACAATACCAAACACAAAAACAATATATATACACAATAAAAATAAAATCTTTTTGGATTTTTGAAATTTTTAATTTTTAATTTTTTTTAATTTTTTTTTTTGGATTTTTAACAATTTTTAATTTTTTATGGTTTTTTTTTAAATTTTTTATGCAAGAAAATAACGTTCACAAGTAAACGGATCCCAAAAAGCAACGCGTCTCTCACAGAAAACCGTTAATCTTTACGAAAAGAGCCGGCAGCGGCGCCATTTGATACACGGATTTTACCTAATAAGAAAATTATCGTTCTAGTGGTCTAATCGAATTGATCTGGTTTAACTATGTGACTCTGCTGTCTTTGGTGGAACAAAAGTGTGTCGTTGTAGTATTTAAAATAAAAGTGCAAAACAATTAAAGTAAATGAACGTTAAAGTAAAAGGGCGTTAAACTAAATCTAAGTCTAATTAAAATAAAGGGTGTAATATTTAAAACTTAGAAAAGTAAAAGCGTGACGAGAATTAAAGTTAGTCAAAGTATAAAAATGTGCAATTGAAAATTAAACAAGTTAAAATATGAAAACCTCCCTAATCGGAATATATTCCGATCAGACTCACCATCGGAATGTACACAAACCTCTCAATTGGAATGTTGATCGGAACCTTAGATCGGAATACCCTGTCACTTATTCAGATCGGAATATCCAAACAAACCCTTTGATCGGAATGAATACTACCTCTTGATCGGAATGTCACCTATCAGAATATGGTCCAGATCGAAATGTCGCTTAGGAAAATTGGGCAGCACTTCGACTAAGTAAGCCTCAGGAGCCGTCGGAATGTGCGATCGCAATGTGCGATCGCAATCCAGATCGGAATGAGGGTTATGGTACTCTATCGCAATCCCGGATCGGAATGCAAACCTTTGTTCCAATTCTGTCACTATCGGAAAGTGGAGAATGCACCCCGTCGCAATGTGGAGAACCCTTATTTTCCGATGGATAGAAAATTCGTAATAAGCACACGAACTAAATAAGCTAATTCTAATAAGCAGTAACCAAAAACTTGAAGAAACTGGAAAAGGAAGATATAATAAACAACAAAGTTAAAACCTTTCAAATTTAAAAGACGAAAATAAATAAAATGGATTTAAAAAAGGTAAAACTTTTAAGAACACTTTGAAAACACTTAACTTAGATACCAAATAAGCACATAAGATTGTCAAACTTATGGCTTATTTCGTATGCAAACTTAATGGGAAAAGAAAAGATGAAACTTTTAATCAAATAAGCAAATGGATTAAGCAAACCTTGCTTAATCCGAAATTTAAACAAACTAAAAAGAAGAAAAGTAGAATGAGATTGATAAAAAGAACTTGATAAAAGAAAAGTAAAGATTAAAGACACGAATTTAAATAGCACGAATTAAAAACTTACTTGGAATTAAAAGGGTAATTAAGGTGCAAGACAAGTATTTAAAATGACATGAAAAGTAAAGTGCAAGAAAAATAAAATGGAAGAGCTAATTGTCACACTTAGCCAACAACAACTAATGAAATGAAAATGAAGGCTATTTATAGGGGATTAGGGAGATGGTTAGATGAAGCTTCCTCCCCTCCTTCCTTTCTTCTTAATTGCACCATTAGTTCCTTCCCTTCTTAATCTTTTGTCAATCTTGGACTTTAATGACTTATGGCTCGGGAATTCTTTAAACTCGTCTTTTAATTCTTCAATAAATAAGACTCGAGTTCTTCGGCTTTTGGTAAACTTCCGTCTTTTGACTTTTTCTTCGATAAATCTTCAGAATTGGACTTGGACTTCCGTTCTTTTTGCACAACCTTCTTGACTTCTCAACTTCATTTTTCGTCTTTTTCTTCGATAAAAGCCCGTGAATGCCCGTGTTTTCTCCACTTTTCACCTTTTCGTCCTAAATCACAACAAAAACACAAACCACGCATAATTCCGACATAAAAGACATAAAATACACGTTTTGGCTCGGTTATTATTGTAATTAAGTGGTAAAAAGGATGGGTGTTTACACACCTATCAGAACTTTTGTCTCGGTAGGGGGAAGCCATGACGCATAAGCAACTATGACTGCGTAGCCACTGGCCGCCACCACAACCGCGACTGTTGGTGGTGGTTAGTGTTCAAGATTTGTTGTCTCGGGTTTCGGGCTCGGGATATTTTTGTCACATTATTTTATAAGTTAAATTAAATTAATTTTCATGTTTAATAAATTAATTTAATTTAGAACCATGACTTAGGTTCATTATTTAATTTAAATAGCAAATGAAGTCTAGCTCAGTTGGATGGATGCATTTGGTTATAGTCTCCATGTGGGGGACGTCAGGGGTTCGACTCCTGTCATTCCCCATGTGGGGGATTTTCCTAGAATTGGAAGCCGGGTTTGAATCCTATCGCAATGCCTTGAAGCCCCTTAATGGGAAACTGGATGGCTAGCATGGGGGTTGATATTCTTTTCGTGAGATGATTCGAACTCGGGTAGAGAGACTTGGTGCCTCGATGGCACGCAAGATACTCCGCTGCACCAAACTGCCGGTTAAAAAAAATTAATAATTTAAATAATACATGTTTTAACCTAAGTATATTTTATTTCAGATTAAAGTTTATTAATTAATTATTTTAATTAGACTACATTAAATAATAATTAATTAATAATCCATGACTTAGGTTATTTTTATTGAAGTAATAAAACATGTATAACCTAAGTATTATATTAGACTTAATTTAACTAAACCATGACTTAATTAAATTGTATAACCTATGGTTATTAATTGAACCATGATATGTTATTAATTAATAAAACATGTACTTTCATTATTAATTAATAATTAGATATAACCTATAGTATTTAATTAATAAACTATGCTATTAATTTCATGACTTATAACTTTTTACCAGTAAACACTAGCTTATATTATTAGCTTATAAATCCAGCTTATTTCTATTTATAGAAACTTTCTATTTCAGGAAACTTACTATTTTTGAAAACTTTCTATTTTCAGAAACTGATCTGTTTTTGGAAACTTTCTATTTTTGGAAACCTGCTATTTTTAGAAAGTTATTATTATTACACTATAAGTATAATAATACAAGAATAAAAGATAATACATAATCAGAAGACATGTAATACATGAATAATACAGTATATCATTTAAAACAGTAAAATAAGACAAGAACATATAAAATGAGTTAAGAACATACAAGAACCAGTAACACACTCAGTAATCAGACAACTCATACATGTCCTTTATTATGTAGCACTAGTGAGGTCGGAGTAGGACTTTTCATCCTTTCATCTTTCCTTGTTCACTGGACATAAGGTACGGATATTCCGTCCTTCAGTATGGACATTCTCTTTCCTTATTAGGATTCCCCGTTGGCAGCCAACTGTTTTTCCCAAGTAATTGTTTTATATGTTTTGATTTGCTTATGTTTAGTTTTAAATGCCTAAGCCATATACATGCATGCCATGTCATCTAGTTATGGAGGTACCATAACCATAACACTAGAGGCACAAGTGTTATGACTTCCCCATGGCTGAGTGATTGCCCGTGGCGTCCCTTTTCAGTTTTGGCCATTTATTTATATTATCATGTGGGGCGTATGGGTGCATCCTAGTTACATGTTTTACAGGATTTTTATGGTAAATGTGGTGTGTGCCTTGCATCCTTCACAAGGAGTTAATCCCTCCTACCCAGACTAATTTAATTAGAGGCATCCCCTCTAATTGCATGATGAGGTCACCCCTCCAAGTATTCATGCACGGTGGAACCTCATGACCTATATGGGCTATTGGCTAATTAAATACAGTTTTCATATAAAAACATAAGTCTTTTCAAACTATAAAACCACTTTTATGAACATGTTCTAGGTTATCTAGGACTTTTACAATTCCGCTGCTATTAGTCTTATTATGCTTATGTCACTTCATGTTATGCTATGTATCCGTTCACTGGGCGTTTTACTCAACCGTTTTCCTTTTCATGTTCCTAAACGGCAGGTACTCAGGGACGTTCTAGGACATTGAGAGTATGTGCATACGGATGGAAGCTCTCTAGCCTTCATTACTTTATGCATTTTCATAGATTACTTTACTTCATTTCTTTTGGACATTGTTTAGTCCTTTCCTTTCAGTACTTATATTCATGTGTGTGAGCTTATGTTTGGACCACCGATATTTGTTTCCGGTATTTCCTTTTATGGTCATTTAATGTTTTAGACATTTACCTTGCATGTTTTGATGACACGCCATAATTATCCCGTGATATTCCATTTATCAAAATGGGGTGTTACAATTATGGTATCAGAGCTAAGGTTTCGACATGTAGGCTCTAAGAACATGACTTGTGATTAGTGGATAATCACCATGGTCTTCCTAAAACTGACAGTTTGTTTTCATGCATTTGTTTCATGTATTATTGTTGCAGGAATTTTGACTAAGTAATGGTTGGTACAGGACTGGCCATATTTAGTCGCATGTGCTTTTACTCGAATCATTTTTGTTTTGATGAACCGACCCACAGGCGTTCATCCTCGTCATGTCAATTTTTTTGGTGGACCGACCCATAGGCGTTCACCAAACTCATGTCATTTTTAGTTGGCTATGCCTTCATACACTGTTTTCATGCATTAATTTTTTTTTCATGTTTATATTATGTCTAATCAGAATAATCATTGCATTTTGTTTTATACTTTGAGATGGTTCTCACACGTGAACAAGAACAAATGAATGCAGCAGTCCAAGCTACTATTCAAGCTCTGCTTCCTCAAGTTAGGAATGAGATTTGGGCCGAGGTGCAAGCCAACCACAATCAGCACCCTCACCAGAATTAAAATCCTCCTCTTCCACCTCCAGTTACCCTGATCACATGGCTGGAGAGGTTCAATAAGCAGCGTCCGAAATCATTCGAGCAGACGAACAGCCCAGCTGAGGCAGAGAGCTAGATCGCTCACATTGAGAAGATTTTTGATGCTACGGGATGCGACCCTGTTTTGGACAAGTTCGAGGGAAACGTGCTTGCATGGTGGAAGGCACTTAAGCAGTCGAATGGAGCGATGATTAGGTCACTAGCTTGACTTGGGCACAGTTTAAGGTAAGGCTGAGCATGGTAGACCTAAAACCGACCCAGACCAGAAAATCGGACCGAACCGAACCGGACCGTACAATTTCGGTCCGGTCCTCGGTCCGGGGTTTTGGACAAATTTGGTCCTCGGTCCGGTCGGTCCGGTCCGATCTGGTTCGGTCTTACAAAATATCTTGTAAATTTTGCCTAATAGGACCGGACCGGACCGGACCGGACCGAGGACTGATCCGGACCGGACCGACCCGGACCGGACAGACCTATTTCGATCCGGCGTTTCGGACCATTTCGGTCCTCGGTCTGGTCCGGTCTTGGTCGGTCCGGTCCGGTCCTGGACCGATGCTCAGCCCTAGTTTAAGGAGTTGGTTCTGGGGCAGTTCTTCCCGAAAGCTGAGCAGGATAAGCTCAAGAGGGAGTATCATGGCATTAGGCAAAGAGCGGGGCAAAATGGCACTGAATTCATGCAGAGGTTCCTTCGACTGGCTGGATTCCTTGGCGTAGCAGCCGGGACTGCAGAGGACCAAGCGTATCACTTTTGCTGGGCTCTTCGTACTTCTGTTGCCAACAATCTGGTGTGTACTACGTTCAACACTATGGCACAGGTGGCAGATGCAGCTCGTAAGTTGGAGATGCTGGAAGAGAAGGATGAGTTTGGAGAGGCAGAAAGACCTGATAAGAGGTATATCTTCGTCATCAACGGTGATCATTTCATTTAATTCAGTACTGTTCATTTATATCATTTTCTATACAATTGCATCTTTCAGGCAGAAGACTAGGGACCGGTCCCAACCAGCCACTCAGCAGCAGAACCAGCCTAAAGGAAACGGTCAGACTCAGGGCCGTTCTGCATCGGATAGGCGTGGTGGTAGTGATAATTACCGTAACAACGCCAACAACTTCAATAGCAGCAGGTCCCTAAATTACTCATTTCCATGTTATGTTACTTTATGATCCATAAATTCTGACACTTCACCATCTATTACCAGGAACACTGGAAATGGACGGGATCAGGACCGCAGAGGTTCATAGCCCAATCGTGCAGCTACATCTGGTATTACAATAAATTTTCTTCATAGTCCTGTTTGTACATGATAATCATGTCTCACGTATAGTTTTTGAAACAGGCTCCCAAGCAGCTAGGACACCTATTTAAGGGTACACTCACCCAGTTTTCACCACGTGCAGCCGTAGACACCCAGGGCCGTGTCGCCGTGCTAGCGATGCTTGCTTCAAGTGTGGCCAGCCAGGCCATCGCATGAAGGATTTGTAAAACCTACAGTTTTCAGGTTTTTACTATAAAATCATTGTACACGTCACCTCATGATATATATATATATATATATATATATATATATATATATATATATATATATATATATATATAGTGTAACTTTCTTTTCAGAACCAGTTTTAACGTCAGAACTATCAGAACTCTCTATAAACCATTAGATTATTTATTTAATGGCTAAGATCAATTGTGTCAGTAGTGTAACTAATTAAAAGTTGAGCCATAACTTGTAAATCTGAAAGGGTAACTTGGGTATTTAATATTTATCCTAAAAAAGTGGTAGCAACCCATTTATTAACTTTGCATTTATCATCTGTAATGTAACCCTACAAACCGCCACCATAAAACTCATTCGCTGCGTCTCTCCCTAATTCCATTAATCAGCAACAAAAAAAGTCTACCATTTTTTTGTCTTTCTTGACATTAATTGTCAACATCACTCCATCTCTTTTACTTTGTTTTTACGCTCCATCATCTTGCCAAATCGATATTAATACTGGGCCTCATCATGATTTAATAAGGTTAGTTTTTTATGTTAATGTGATTTAAATTATCATAGCTGTTTTTTTAGCTGGATTTTTTATTTGACTAACGTAAAAATGAATTAACGTAAACGAAAATGAATTAACGTAAAAATGGATGTTTTTTTAGTTGGATTTAAAGTATAAGTTCTTTTCGAATGTAAACAAGGTTAGAATATGTCGTTTATGTTAATGTGATCTAAATATGAATTAGGCCTTTATTTCATGTTTTAAAAGTTATATTATTCTAGATATAGTATGGATCTGATGTTTTTATAAATTTATAATGCTTATTAGATGATGTGCCTTGCCGGGATCTTACCATGAGTTTGGTCTTCATTTTTGTTTATGTTTAGACTAGTCAATTATGAGGGTATGCCAAGCAATTACGTTGACGGATGGATTTTTTTTGTAATTTATATATTCATTTGGTGATTATGCAATTTTGTGAGTTAAGTGTAGTGTCTATTTGCTACGGTATTTTTTATTTGGATAGATGTGTTTATTCTTCATCTGCAGATTCCTATGAAATTTAAAAAAATATTTTTAATAGTATTAGTGTTTGGATACTATTTGTTTTAGTTATTAATTTTTTTAATTTGTGTATTTATTTACTGTGCAGATAGACATCCGTAGTTGTAACAAGGTGGGCAAGTATGTTATACCAAGACGGTGCATGCATGTTTAGAAAATTTTGATGAAAAACGAGTACATATACATTTTTGACCGTGTGCATATATGTTCTTGGAATGCGTGCATATATGTTTCGAAGATTTTGATGAATACGAGAACTACATATATGCGAGAAGTACATGTATGTTTTTGGAGGCGGACATCTATGTTTTTGGAGGCGGACATGTATGTTTTTGGAGACGGACATGTATGTTTTTTGAAGCGGACATGTATGTTTTTTGGAGGCGGACACGTATGTTTTTTGAGGCGGACATGTATGTTTTTTGAGGCGAACATGTATGGTTTTAGAAGAATGCATGTATGTTTTGAGAATGCCTACACACATGTTTGAAAGAGAGACTGAAAATACATATTTTTTCACGCATTAAATATTAGTGCATATGTATTTTTGGTATTATTAATAATTTCTATTTTAATGGATATTAAATGTGTATGTTTTTAGTTTGATATAATTTGCAGTATCCAAAAAAATATATGTGCACACGTGACAACTCTAACGAAAAATATGTATGTTTATAGAAAAATTCAAAAAATTATAAAGTACAAAAACATGTATGTTTATACATGTAAAAGGTTTTTTTTTCAAAACACTAATGTTTTTGAATTTTGAAAAATAAAAGAATTTAAAAAGCAAAAGAAAAAAATTATTAAAAAAACAAATTTCGAAAAAAAATAAAAATAAAATTCGAAAATTAAGAAAAAAAACTTATTTTTATTTCGGGAAAAATAAAGAAATTAAGAAATTAATTAAAAAACTAATTACAAACAAAATTATATTTTAGGTTTTCCTATTATGCCCTTTTGATTTAAATGAAATTCTTTAATAATACTAATTCTTATTGGCTGATTATGGTTCTGATAGTTCTGTCACTTAAAATGGTTCTGAAAAGAAAGCACCCCCTATATATATATATATATATATATATATATATATATATATATATATATATATATATATATATATATATATATATATATATATATATATATATATATATATATATATATATATATATATATATATATATATATATATATATATATATATATATATATATATATATATATATATTATATATAGGTATAATTATGATTTGAAATCACAGTTTTAATCCCAGTCATATCCCAGTCACATCTTTTAGCCAATAGTATTTCATAATTTCCTAGAAAATCTCCAAATACCACGAAATTACAATTTGAAATCGCAATTTGTTTAAAATCGTGTTTTGGAAACGCAGTTTTGAAAATTGCATATTAAATCGCGTTTTTTAGGTCTGGACCGGTCCGATTCATGTCTGGGCCGATTCGGTTCTGGACAGGTCCAGTTCAAATCTTGGCCGCGCCGGGTCTGGACCGGTTCAAGTCATATGCCCAGCATGATTTTAAGGGGTTTATGAGATTCGAACTCATGACCTTTTTCTTATTTGTTTTGGTATTTTCCAAATAAGCTATTGTATTGTTTTTGTTTTATATTGTTAAACCCCTATATTTATTATCCGATTTTGTCATTAATATGATAATACCAATTTTTTGTATTTTGTATATGCGTATGATATATTCTTCAAATCACCCCTATATCTTTTCTTAAATTATAGTTTTAAAATTAATTCTAGATTCATATTTCATAATAAACCCTAATATATTCATCTCTATCTTAAAACCACGCACTGATCTATCATCCCGAAATCTCAAAACCATAATAATAGGTTTTGTATATATAATCTTTTTTTAGCCTAATAGTTATCATGTTCATTCATTTGATTGTGCTGGTTAATTTGATAATACACATGATGGATGCTAAGGTATGTCACTTTTTAATATTTATCTTATATATGATTTATTTATATAATATTTTCACACGTTCACACGCTAAGCACATGGAGATGGTAGCATCATTTGAATTGTTAGAAACTGTCTCCGACTCTATTCAGGTGATCCACTAACATTCTGGTCTACAATAATAGGTATGATGATTTCGGTAAAAGAATGATAAATGGCCAGTCACTTTGTGCTATGAAGTTAGCTTCTTTACCAGGTCTGTGCATGCCTTACTTTCAGTTGTTCATAAACTCACAGAATTTGCAATTAAGTTCTTAAAGTCAACTCATGGTTATTATTTAATTGTTTGTAATTTGAGTTGAAAGTTTATCTATGAGGTTCTGTAATATCGAATTGATTATGTTTTTGTTACAGTTCTGGGATTTTTTATGAAGCATCACCTCCCCGCAACTTTGAGTCGGGTCTACTTTTTGCAGCAAAGTTGGGTTCTGATTTTCAAAAAATAGGCAGTATGTTAAGATTTACGGCCTCGGCTTGCTTATGCGTTGCATTACACCTCTAATGACATGCTTTGTGACGCCTTGGTTAACATTGTTTGATTATGTAGTGTTCTCTAACTTTATGTGTCCATTGTAGGCACTGCTGAAACTATTACATGGTTTTCGGATTGTGTTTGGGTGAAATCAGGCCGTAACTTGGTGTGGCAGCACGACATTGTGCTTGCAACCATGTGGGGTCACACCCTACTCTGATTCTACGCCGTAGGAACCATGCGTTTTTACAGTTTAAAGTGGCATAATTAATTTCCAATTCTGCTAACAAAAGTCTGACTGACCCGAATTACCCTTCTTTTTTTACCCGTAGGGAACACCACTGCCACTAGCAGAGTTATTGGATTTTGTTAGCTTGACTGACCCGATTAGTGGCAGCCTATAAATGTGGTAGCAGCCGACCCTAAAGGGAAAGCGCCCGCTCTTGAAGATGTGGTGGGAACCAATTCGTCTCAAGGTTTCTGCTTGAATCCATTACTGTTTTCTCATCCTTCTTTATTCTTAGGTTATATGTGACATGTTTATCAAACCACACAAGCTGGCCTAGGCCAATCTACCTATGTAGGTATTGGTGATTGACTTTTATTAAATATTTCTTGGATGCAGTGATCTCAAACGGACTTAGCAAGCAACTCTGCATTTAAAGATATCCTCAACTTTCTAGCATTGGTTGCACAATCGAATCCAGTAATGCTATGGCACATATGGAGGGTGATAGAGATCGCAAGTGTAACACAATCTTCCTCAGGTAAATTGAAAAGTTCCATGACTACACTTCCAATCAAAAATGCACGTCTCATTTCTATTATAGGGACCTGTCTTGCAATTGAAAGCTGCAATTCATCAGAATATAATTCTACGTGTTGTGCATTATGTGGCTCGGGCTCAAATCAAGGGTGCAACAACTCAGATTTGTAATGGGAAGGACCATCCGTATGTACAAACAGGAAAGTAATGACCAGGGTGTGAATTTACTTGATGGTCCTTCCCATTAAGTAATGAAAATCTTAATTCATCTCAAGCGTCCAATACTAATGTTTAGTCCAGTTCTCAACAGGTTTGTTCTCCCTTACCTGCTACCCTTAACGCTAATCCTTGGTACACATACTTTTCTTTTTCTTTTTATTATTCTTCTTTTTTACTGTTACGTTGAGTTTATGTGAAAGTTTACCTCCTTTTAGTTTTTTTATTTCAGGTGAAAATACTAAAGTGTTGATTTTCTATTTTATCATCTTAAACGTTATACTTTTATCATTTATGTTTATTCGTGTCTATTTGGCTGTAGTCAGGATGAGGCGCAGACGGGTCCGAAAGTAGAACGAATGGCTTAGTAATCCTTTGGGTAATGGCTGTTATAGCCTCACGATAGAGCTCTTCAAGGATACGAGTCTCACACAGTGCTACTTGAAGGCTGTGAGGTTGAAAAGTAGCTGGATCAGTTAAACTCCACCTGGTATGTTTCTCGATGAATATATCAACAAGAGTGGCGCATAGAGATTCTAGGCATAACGAGTAATATAATTCAGTGACTTCATCAGAGTGGGTGGGAGATTCTTTGACGGTGTCGTCTACATTATCTGACTCGACATATATAACGTCTGGTAATATATAAGGTTTGGAGATAAAATCACTACGTGTTTAACTTTTCCTAATGATTCCTTTCTCTGAAAGAATATTAGATTCTGAGCTTGACTTCCCTTATGTTACTGATCTTGTCGTAGAAGCAACAATGGCCAACATATCTGCAATAGTTATGCAAGGATTTAACCAAGGATTAAAGGTACGTGTGGAATATTTTTATAATGAATCCAACTCACCCTTTTTATCTGACCCATGTCTTAGAGAATGGGTTAAGTACTCCAGTAATCCCATCATAAGCCTACCTGAGGGGATTGAACCTGGCGAGTTCAAAGACCCAACCACCAATTGGCTTGCAGAAGATGGAAAATGGAGAACTATTGTTGGGAGCCAGAAAGATAAGACATGTATTGCGTTTTTGTTAGTGTTTTATTATAAGATTCTTATTTACGCAGAATTCTTTAGTATTTTTACCAACAGTAGTATTATCCTTTGCTGTGAATCAAGCTATTGCATACATGTCTAAAAAAGGTGTGCCATATGTATTCCTTTTATGTTATCGAATAAAATACCAGTTGCATATGCAAAGATATAGAATACGACATAATTCTCATGTCTGGAAAGCCGGGCACCCCAGCCAAGCAGCACTAGAAGATCTTCTTTAACATAATACACACATAAAAGCATTGGGCAACACCCTTCAGGTGTATTCATTCTGCAAATTCAGTAAATGCTTTCTTTTTTAACTTCTAAAATCAAGGGTAAGCCTTTCCTTATGCCTTTTACAACTGTCATTGTTAATTCGTATGGATAGAGTTTGTTACTGTCACGTACATGCATTTTCACTATGTTATTTCCCTGAGTTTAGGAAGTCAACCATACTTCTCTCAGAATACAACAACTGCATCTCTTATTTTTTTAAAAAGATAATCGATTTTTTGTTATAGGATCAGTTTATGGAATGAGTTTAGCTAGAAACGAGGAGAAACTACAAGTCACTTATGTTGTTGCTGGTGTGATTTCAGAGGAGGCATTATCATCAATGAAGACGATTCACTCTCTTATGTAGCAAAGGAAAAAATGGTGAAGGGTGTTTGGAATATGAATTTTGAACGATCATCGGTTAGAAAATGAATTGTATAAGAAAGTGTTTTGATGTGGTCCTGTTGATTAAACTTGGAAAGTTATGAACTGTACACCGCCAGTTATTATTTTATTTTCAGTTTTGCACCTGCTTTTTCATCCAATGATTTATGTGTTATTTGTTTGTGACCGATGCTGGAAATGAGATATTCTCTTTCAGTCATGTAACGATGTGGTAGATGGTCACATTTCAGCTTTAGGTAAAGGTCAACTAGGCGAAAGATACCTTCTTACCGACCAAAAGTCATCCTTCATGAAAGTATTTGATATATCTGCGTCTATTACCAACACAAAAAAGCCTTGGTTTAACATTCCTTTGTTCATGATCAACATTTATGGCTGGTTATCCGTGTTGGTCTCCAGAATAACCGGGAAACTTCCACTAATCAGCCCCCAGTATGTCCATTTCCATGCTATAATTTTAAGAATACAGGTCACAGAAAATAACGAGTCAAAATGGGGATTTCCTCACGTATGCAAACGGGTGGGTCAGGCTGATGTGACAACCCTTTTTGTCTACAACAGTATCTTTTAGCGTTATGTATAATAATATCTTTATTCTTTAGTTAGATCTACTTAAAAATACACTTATTGTAATCAGTAATATATTTGAAATAAATTGAGGCGGGCGATTTACGCATTTAATATACTTTGGATCACTTTTGTCATCTTTGACCTGTTTTACCCACGTGACACATTTTTGCCTTTTGGTTATGATTGACATTCATTAGAAAGATTTACGCTATTACACATTTAATTATACTTTGGATCACTTTGCCATCTTTGACCCGTTTTACCCACTTGACACATTTAAGATATGATAGGATGAACAATACTGATTTAAGATATGTCACTTATTTTCTTGAAGTCCCGATGCTAAGAACAGTTGTCCTCTTAAAATGAACATGGCATGATTGGGAATAGCACGGTACTATTTTGGTACCGTACCGACATCGTTTTTGAGATACCGTTTTTTTGCCGTCAAAATATGTAGTCCCGATCTGGGAACCAAAAGATATATCGGTACCGGTACCCGTACCGGTACCGGGTTCAAGAAACCTGTACTACATCGAAACAAGTACTGTTTGAATAATAGATAATCTCAAATTTGTCTCATAGTCATTTAACATCATGGTTCTTTTTTATCTATGAACGAAAATATAGTAACCATCTTAAAATCGTTTTACTGTTCTTTCTTTATTTGTTAACGAAAATATAGTAACCATCTGTTTTAAGATGTAAAATCAATCTTACTTTTGTTATGTTTGATCTCATAAAGCCTTGAAATAATCAATGGATTTTTTTAGTTCCTTACGATGCTATTAGTATGAATTTTTTTTGGTTATTGGACTTGGTCAACCTTTACGCTCTCTTCTCGAGTTTTTTTAAAGGAAGGAAACTGGAAGGAAAGGGAAATTGAAAAAAATGGTGTTTTTAAGTTTTTTTAAGAAGGAAGGATAGGGGACGGGAAGGAGGAAGGAAGGAAAGGTGTGGGCTTTTTAGTGCATATCTGTTCCGTCCATTTTTGGGGGATTGTGAAGGAAAATGGGTTGGGCTTTATAAAATTACTTTTATATCCTCATTATTTGTGCACACCTTATATATTTGAAGCAGGGTTTCAGCATTACACAATAACAACCGGTGTCTCTTTTTCAATCATCAGGTTACTATTAGATTGCAAGTGTTATGTGTCCTTAGTTTTGTATTTGATATTTCAAGTGTTATTATGTCCTTGGTTGTGTTTCTGATATTGTAGTACTATTGTATTCCACATGTTTTTTGTTTGATATTGCAAGTGTTATTGTATCCTTACTGATGTGTCTGATATTGTACTATTCTATGATTACCACCAAATTTGGTGTTTCTTCTAGCTGGACGAAAGAGGAAAGTGACACCTAACTAACTTATACTAATGTTGTTTGAGTTGTGTAAAGACCACTTTGAAGGTCTTGTTGGACGAAAGAGACCATCTTTGCGAATAGTAACTGTAATTGCAGTATACTATAGACAAAAAGTACATGATTTTGAGGTTATATTAGTAAATTTGTATTTTCTATACCTTTTCTTTTCTATTCAAAAATAAAACTCAAGAACACATATTGCATTAACCATTTTCTTCATAATGCCATCCCTACTTTGCCCTTCCCACCCTATTCCCTTCCCTTCTTTAAAATTTAGACTCGAGAACAGAGCGTTATATAATTCGGAGAGGAGGAGGCATGAAATGAAATGAACTTGGGAAAGAGGACATGATATAGAAAGACGTGTACACCAAGTAATATTATTAGAAAATTATAATAATAATTACGGATACAAACCAACAATATAAATACAAATAAAAAAGTTACTCGTATAATATAAACAGAGGCGGCTTAAGGGGTGTCCAAGCGGTGCCATCGTACCGGGCCTCCACTTGAAAGGGTCTTATTTTTTTACGATTATATATAGATACATTATATGATAAAACATGTATGAGTAATGAGATTCAAGTTTAAATAAAAAATTTCTTTTTACTTAGAAGTGTAAACGGGCCTCTTAATTTTTATTGCGCCTAGGGCCTCCGACAACAATGGACCGGCCGTGAATATAAATATAAATATCCTCATATATATGTTTGTTTGATAATGATAATTCATTAACAAGAACATTGCTACACATCAAGGCAATAGGACGCCATCTAGATTGTAACAATGTCAAAGAGATCCAGTGACTTTCCTGAACTATCAAGGTGTTCCTTGACATAAGCAAGACAAATATCCATTTAAGATAAAAGATAAGAGGAACTTTTCATGGCGAGCCTGTTTTTGGCCTAAAATTTTATATTCGAGGTGATCTTGGTAGCTTTGGTACCAAGCTTCACATGCAAATTTTTACCTTGAAGCTTAATCAGCAATAGCTGGATGCTTCTTTTTAGATGATGTTCAGGGGGAACTAAGAGACATGATGTTCGGTAAAAGAAAGTTGATGGTAATAAGATTAGAGATATAATGAGGAAAAATAACTAAACATATCTATTTATTTGAGGAAACATTCCATATTTCCTGTGTGCAACAATAACCTCACATGGCA
Organism: Glebionis coronaria; assembly: GCA_025667525.1. Classification (NCBI taxonomy): domain Eukaryota; kingdom Viridiplantae; phylum Streptophyta; class Magnoliopsida; order Asterales; family Asteraceae; genus Glebionis; species Glebionis coronaria. The sequence goes on from CM046874.1 coordinate 276,529,127, forward strand.
AGAAACTGGACTAAAAAAACGATGAGGTACGTTCGGGTTTTTGTTAATGGACATTAAAAAACTTTAAACATAAAAAATTACTTTGGACATTGAAACATTAACAGTTTTTTTATGTAAATTCGGATTGAATTTAAAATTAATTTTTTTAATATAAATTCAACTTATTTAAGCGTAAAATATAACTAAAATATACTAAACGTTAAATTACAAATTCAAGAACTAAAAACGCACAAACCATAAACCCTCTGAAAAAACAAAAAAAGCGACTCTGCCCGTTGGGCGGGTTACGACGCTAGTATATATATATATATATATATATATATATATATATATATATATATATATATATATATATATATATATATATATATATATATATATATATTCACCCTTGCATGAAAATTTTGTACAATCATATGCATCATACATGAGCATACATCATTTAAGCTCTAGAGCTTTGAGCATTTTATCATATCTGGGGACAGTTGAAACATTTGATCAACAAGAACTTTCAATAATACATTATGATTGTGAATATTCAATCATGGCATCACAAGAACAACATGTATGACTATATTTTATGAGCATACAAACATACTACACTTCATTAAACATTTAGTATGACTAAATCTTTATGAGCATACAGAATCTACAAACAATCATTTTGGGACTATTAAGTCACCTGTAAACACATGACCATATTCATGCATCATTTTAGTGTTATGAAAACCTAAAAGCATGATCACAATTAATAACGTTTATCTAGTTTCACATTACTACAAAATATATATATACTGTATATTTTATACACACTTTAAGTGTTACTACAATCATCAAGAGCTATTGCCACAATATAATTTTGTATCTAACAAAATTTTTAACAATTTATTTAAGTGTCTCATACTTTATATAAATAAAACTATACATTTATTTATTTATGATTATACTTTCACCAAAAACCCTAAAACTTAACAAAATCGACTTGGACTCGAACCTACACTCACACTACACTACCTAGACTCCTGATAACTATACCAAATCACTATACTTGAACCTAAAACTACCCTAGACAACCTATTCTAGCTGAATACTACATAAAACCCACTTACACTAACTTAATACCTTACAAACTTACACTAGACACCACTTGACATGTACAACACTTCCTCATTAAAACTAACACTATACATTGCATCATACTTGTCCTCTTGACCATGTTAGGCGACGACTAGGAAGCAAAAAGAAGAGGCAAGTGTAATTTCTTAGCAATTAAACCTTGTACAAACAAATCTCCCAACTAGATCATCATAGTACAACGTAGGATTACCAAATCTTGATCCTCCTATCTCTTTGGACGTGTATACAAGCCGAACCACACACATCTCCCAAGTTGGAGTATAAGCTTAACATTCACATCCTCAAACCTCACTTACAACACACCATTTTCGGATATCATAACACCTAAACACAAAACATATATTCCCTACATCATTTACTACACGAATCTTGGTCTAAAAAACATTTAGTGCAAGTCCTCACTCGAATCTTGGTGGTCAAGGCAAACAAGACCATCCTAGGTCACGGTTAAGGAAGGCTAGACGTGTAGATCCATATAGTATCCTAGTTAGTCTCATTCATTCATCATCATCCTCACTAAACAAGTATATCATCCTCCAATCCATATTCCTTCCATTTTCATTCATATATACTTCATAAACATGCAAATCCACGTAACATATTTGGATACCTATGATAACACGTGATAAGATGAACATGCATACGTGTAATTTGCTACAACTTGAGCCAAAAATACACTAGAAGCCCACAGTTTGATTTTTCTCTCATGATTAACATGCAAAAATCTTAGATCTATGGAAACTAGTTAGAAAACCTTGCTTTAAAACCCTAGATAAACTAGATCTAACAAGCTATATATGTACACAAAAATATAAGCCCATAGGTCTCGACTTATTTTTGAAACCGGGTACAAAACATTTGCTTAATAAGCAATTAGCTTAAGTTGATACTTAGGGTTAGATGATTTCCTAAAATAAGCTTAGAAGCCTAAATAAGCCACGTTTATAAGCTCCTAAGCCAAATAAGCCACGAACCCAAAAAGCCATAATCCTATTATACGGCTTATTTATATAAGCGGAATTTTAGTAAGCCCAATAAGGCCCAAGTAGTTAATTGGATTATTTAGGAGCGCTTACCTAACTTGTACTAGTACTAAACAAGCCCAAGTGTGAGCCCATTACAACTCAAAACCCAAACCGGTCCATTAATGGGCCTAACGAGCCCATTTACTATTTGGAGACTTTTCGTGCCATATTTGCCAAATGGTGAAAGTATTAGTCAAAATAGTAACATATAAAACATATATATTAAATTCGTGACTTTTGAAAAGTAAAAGGACTAAAACTGCCAATTTCAAAAGTATAAGGTGGTGTTTTGTGTTAACTGAGACTTTAAAAAACCACAAGGACCATATGTGTCATTATTCAATCTTATAACAAGCCCTAGATTACTTCCTTGTGTCTTATAACTATTTCGAGACTAGGAGGACTAGTTTTGCCATGTTACAAACTATAACCGAGCCTTAGGGACTCGGTTTGTCAAGTACCCAAAGTTATTAAACCCTAGGGACTAATTTTGCCACTCTTCGAAACTATTGTGAGCCCTAGGGGTGTTTTGGAAAATAAATGTAACAGACAAGGACTAACGATGAAATACATTTAACGAACGAAACCCTAGGGGTTATTTTGGAAACTATTATCTTTACAAGGACTAATGCGTAATTTAAATTAATTAAAAACATTAATAAAATTGTTTTGTAAATAAATTAAATTAAGTATTTTAACTATTTAAATTAAATAAATAATAAGAGTTTACTTACGACATTGGTATAACGAACAAACTATATTAGTGTATTCGAAACTCTAAGGAAATTTGGTGAGACGTATTACTTTTTTACAATCACTTAATTAAATAAAAATCTATTTATTTCATTTATTACACTTTTATCGTACGAACAATTTAAATACATTTTTAAAAACTAAAAATATATTATTATCGGTAACTTACTATAAGTTTAACGCTTAAATAAGAGTAACAACTTATTAATTAGTGATCATGCATTTTCATCAGTTACATTTATATGTGCATTTTTACTGTGCATATACTGAGTCATATACATTACTTAGGTAATTTTACTGCTCCGTGATCATACCATATCAGCATACCCAGTGACATTCTACCACTACTTTATCATTGAGATGAGTTCATGGCCCCATCTTTTACTGCTTTATAACTGGGGAAGAAAATATACTAAATTACTGTATATGCAAACACTTACAGACAACAACATATTACTGCCTATTGTTCGCCCCATGTATTCCCGTGGAATGTAATAGTTAATAGTGTAGCGCGAAATGTTATAAATAGATCGATTTGGGTATTGACAACACCTGGCCTGCGTGACTTGCTATCACGAAACGCTTAGGCTAAGCAACATGTTTATTTCATTGTCGGACTGAGGGTCTCTCATCAGCATGATCCAGATAGGCACCTAAGAAACATTGTCTAGCATCTATTACAGGGCAATAGGAACTACTATAGTAGGAAGCTTGGTTCTCTACTATCTTCGTGGTGTTTTGCATATCAGTACATTTACTTTATAACTAAACCTGTGAATTCACCAACTTCGTGTTGACCCCCACATTTTACTTTTTATGTTTTCTCATGAAAGTAAGCAGGTGCATGCATTGGATTCCAGCATCATAGGGAACACTCATGTTTACCATCAGGTTGGGATATTTCTACAAATATTAATAAATGTGTTTTCAAGACAATTTACTTAATTTGCACAATTAAATTCATGGACATATGATGATCATTGCTCTATATACTGTGTGCTATCGATCCGCCAAAAAGTAACACCCCTCGTACTGTTCCGCTGCATTTGACCATTTGGGGGTGTTACAGAAATGGTATCAGAACGCATAGTTATAAAGAACCAGATCTAAACTTAAAATTTTTAAATACTAAAAATTTATAACTGGACTATAACTGAATTTAAAAATCAGCTGGTTTACAAAAAAAATTGATTTTTAGGGAACCCTTATTGTTAGGGATACACATATAGAGCATACATATTGTGTGAACTAACTGTGCATTGATATATAGTTTCTGCTATATGATCACCTAAGTACCTACGTAATTTTGATTACACTACCACATGCATACATAAGCATCGCATATGCATCTTTCGAAAACTTTTTGAATTGTGTAAGCTAATACTTACTCAACTTTGAAATGCTATTATTTCCAGATTATCATGACGTCACCGACTATCGTGACTACCTTTGACGCTCTCATGACTCCTGCTGCTACACCCGTATCACCGACGTCAGTACTACACAGACTTGAGTCAGATGCAGAGTCTGGAGATCACCTGACAGACGGAGTGATCGTGCTATCAGATTCTCCCTCTTCAGCATCACCAGTTGTACCTGCTTCCCCACCTAGGGAAGTAGAGCAAGTAGTACCTACTCTACCACCGCTACCACCACTATCTACACTCCATACCTACCCCACCAGAGCTTTTCCACCTCGTAAGAGGAGGCACACCTCTACTCCTGTCTCCATATTCGAGATAGGGGAGGGATCAGAAGCCGGCTAGGCAACACACGACACTGTTCAGGCGCAACTAGATGCGCTGACTGCTAGGTAGACACAGGATACTAATATTATCCATGCCTTGCTAAGCGCGGACCATCAGGGACGCGCTTTACTTCAGGAGAGACTTGACACTCTCTACTGGTCAGTTGTTGCTGAGTCACTGGCTGCCCAGGGTTCATGGAAGACTGTCTAGAACACCCTACAATGGCTACTTGAGGAGAACTCTTATCTCTGCCATCGCTTGTCAGCTCTTGAGGGTCATCAGTACGAGACCCACACTGCCGTCTTGACCCTGGAGGAGACCTTCAGGATCTTCTTCGACTTGGCTGAGGTTCGTCATCAGGGGACGACTGTAGAGATAGATTATCTGAGGAGTGCAGACACCGCTCGTCGGATTCAGGTTTTGGAGGCTCTCAGACTTACCAGAGAGACTAGAGACGCCATGATCGTGTTGCAGGATGATCAGGCACCTATACCACCAGCTGCACCAGCCGCACCAGCAGGCAGCCACTCTAGTGTAGCTTAGATATCTTGTATATCATGCCAAGCATTGAGTTGCATCTCAGCTCGCATGATTTAGGACTTTTGTATTATATCTTATTTTTCAGTTGTATCCTTAGCACCTAACCATAGTAGGTAGGTTATCTTTTGTTGTACTAATAACATTTGTACCACTATTTCAGACAGGCATGATGTATCCCTGTCTTAGATCGGTTGTGTTAGCCTTAAAATATTGAGTCAAACAAGAATGTTCAGTCATAGGTTTTTATTGTAACATTTATTAGAACGTTGTAATAGTTAGTTAAAATAGTCGTGACATTACGGGCTTGATGGCTAGCTTAAAAGGGCCTCTTTTAATGTACTAAGCATTTATTCAAGCCCGACCCCAAACAAATATAGTCCAATAGAAAGCCCGCATGTGGGTGGCCTATATAAGCACCCTCCTAGCATGTTAGGAGGGTTGGTGATTTTATTTTTCTTAATCTAATCTCACATAGTTAATCATCTCTCTCTACTTTCTCTTTCTAGAAATCATCTATCTTTCTTCTTTAATTCATAAAATCAACCATGGTGAAGTGATAAAACATGGGAACAACATTTGGTCTCAATCGCCACGGGGTAGATTAGTGATTGGTTGTTGTTATTGATTTGATTTGTGTGATTTAATCTGAAATCATCACGAATTGAATTTTTTTAGTGTTTTTCGGGCTCTATATCTTGATATAAATCACCTACATAGTTGTGGTAGGGATTTAGGTTAGTTATTGTGGTTAAAATCACAAGATTTTGGGGCGTTTGGATTGATTTTGGGATACGGTTTGAAGAAAGTTGGTTCGTCTCGATTTAAGATTGCCAATGAAAACTTTCGGAAAAGGCTTTTAAACATAGTACGAAATTCATTTTTGTGGAATTCTTCCGAAAGTCTTAACTTCCGCAAGAGGGTTTATAGATTGTTCCGAAAGTAACAAAGGGTCCGAAACTTAAAACCTCCGAAACTACACTTCTCCGAAACTCAAAAATATTTCTCAGAAAGTTGTTCTTTTTCCGAAAGGAAGGTTTTCTCCAAAAGTTTTCTCCGAAAGTCACATAAGTGTTCCGAAAGTTTCACAGAGTTACAAAAGTATTTTCTCCGAAAGTAAAGTGTTCCGAAAGTTTCACAGAGTTAAGGAAGTTTTCTCTGAAAGTCACATAAGTGTTCCGAAAGTTTCACAGAGTTACGAAAGTACTTTCTCCGAAAGTTTCGCAGAGTTACGAAAGTATTTTCTCCGAAAGTCAAGTGTTCTGAAAGTTTCAAAGAGTTACAAAAGTATCTTTCTTCCGAAAGTAACAAGGGGTCCGAAAGTTCAGAATTCTTGTTTCTCCGAAACCCAAACTTCCTCCGAAAATTGTTTCTCCGGAACCCAAACTTCCTCCGAATCTTGTTTCTCCGAAACCCAAACTTCCTCCGAAACTTGTTTCTCCGAAACCCAAACTTCCTCCGAAACTTAAAATTCTCTGAAACCCAAGCTTTCTCCGAAACCTAAGTTTTCTCCGAAACTCAAAAATTTACTTCGAAAGTGAAGATTATTACGAAACTGAAGTTTATTCTGAACTTGATTTAGGGGATTTTAACATTTTTCATCGACAACAACAATCACAACACATCTACTTAAGATCCTTTTCACTTCAACAATTTCAAGTTTTTTTTCAACATGGATTCTACTCAAGAGTATCGAGTCACAAACAACAACATCATGGTGGCGGATAACAAAGAGAGACCACCAATGTTTGTGACTGGTCGATATGCACAATGGCAATCACGATTTCTTCGATATCTCGACACTAAAACCAATGGTGATGTTCTTCGACGTTGCATCAAAGAAGGACCCTATACTCTAATTACAATAACCATTCCTGCATTTCTAGCAACCGACTCGGCGACCGGTTCCGATGAGCAAACAATTGAGGAAAAATATGAGAACACTTCGAAAAAGAAACGTGCTTGGATTGATGCAGAGAAAGAAGCAATCTATTTGATTCTCAGTGGGATTGGGGATGATATTTACTCAACGGTTGATGCGTGCTCTACTACAAAAGAAATGTGGTTTGCCATTGAACGCTTGCAACAAGGAAAACCACTTAACAAGCAAGATGTAAAAACTAACTTGTTCTGGAACTTTGGCAAGTTTACTTCTTTGGATGGGGAATAAATTGATTCATATTACTCAAGGTTCTACAAGATGATGAATGACATGACAAGAAAGAATTTGCAAGTCTCCACCATGCAAGTCAATGTGCAAGTTCTACAGCAACTTCAACCAGAGTGGACACGGTTTGTAACTTTGGTGAAACAACAGAGTAAGTTAGACGAGGTCAACTATCACACGCACTTTGACATTTTGAAGCAATTTCAGAATGAGGCGAATGAACTTCAAGCTGAAAGGATAGCAAAGACTGCAAATCCACTTGCTTTGGTGTCTGCCACTTAACACGTCCAAGATCATCGCTCTCGTGCTCCAAAGTCATACTCCACTACATCCTACTCACCAAGATACTCCACTACATCCTCCTCACCAAGATACTCCACTTCATCTAAGTCTTCAGCTCCCACAAGATCATGAGAGAAAGAACCAAGAGCACCATCACCATCACCTGAGCCATCATCTGAAGAGGACACTGATGAAGAACTAGCTCAGAAGGATAAGGAGATGAAACAACAAATTTCTTTCATTATGAAGACCTACAAGAAAATCTTCAAACCCGCCAACAACAATCTTCGAACATCATCTAATACAAGGAACCAATATGTTGAGAGTCCTCGAAGGTATGACACACGCCAACATGAAAATTTTTGATGTGTCGTGGATAGTATAGTGATAATTAAGATACGTTATAGGGTAAATTAGTAAATTACCTTTAGGAAAAAGTAATAGACTAAAATTACCAAAGACGGATTCAATTAATGGGTGAACCAAGTTCGTTGTACACGAAGATCGAGTGAATTTGAGACGTTTTGATTCGATTTGGACAACTGATTTGAATGGGTTTTTGGTTTTTAAAACTAAAATTAATCCTACCAATTAAAATCCTAAGTGCAAGAATCGTTAACCCGAATTATTTTAATCTAAAAGCAATTATTTAAGAATAAAGCTATTTAAAAATCCTATTTAAAATAAACTATTTAATTAAAATACTTTTCAGAATCTAAAATCTATTTAGACTAACTTAACAATTATTTTAAATCTAAAATTTAATTAAATCTATTTAAAAGTAAATTTCTATTTATAAAACTATTTTTATTTAAAACTAATTTAATTAAAATTTAATTACTTTGAAAACTAATTTTTTTATAACTAATTTACTTTCTAAAACTAATAAAATATTTTTGATTTTGTTTTTATTTATTTATTATTTTAAACTTTAAAAAAAATAGTTTAAAAAAAACATTATGATATAACTTTTAATTAATGAAAACTAAGTAATAATTTGGAACTTAAAATCTGACAGAAAGAACATTTAAGTTATATTTAATATTAAGACTGAATTAAAACAAAAAACTTAAGCTAGTAGAGATGGTAAAGACGTTGGGTCCTGAGCAAGGGGTCTCGAGTTCGGGCCCAGTGAGTGACAAAATTTATATTATTTATATATTTTTTACTTATTGTAAATCTACACGAATTCTAAATTGTAAACAACAGTAATATATTTTTACTCAATACTATTAAAAATAAAATTACTCACAACATAAAAACAACATTCAACAAATACCCAAACTTATGGAAGCTCTAATGCAGCCATACAAAACACAGTAACAAGAATTGCAATAACAGCAACTAAGGATTAAATTCCTAGACAGATACTACAAACCAATTAACTGTAATTAATAAAAAAATCAAAATCAAAATCAAGTAATGAACAAAGAACAATCTAAACAGCTCTAAATCGAGATAAATGGCAGCAATATCAAATCAACAATATGTCATCACAAAAATCTAGTAAGCAGCAGTCGAAAACAATAGGCATGTAGATTCACAACACTATGAAGCACTACAGCAGAATGATGACAAATACCAGTGACTCGATAATAAATCAAATAGTGGCAACAGGAACGAATACACCCACAACAACATTACAAGTCGAAATATCAGCAGCAAACATATCACAAATTCTTCAGTTTATCAGAATTAACTCCATTGGATAGAACAAATTTATCCTAATAAAACTTAAACGGCGATCTAGTTTCAGCACCCAACCACTTAGAATGAATACAAAAACCTCAGTGACAAAGTTAGAGAAGATGCATAGAATCTTATTACACTCTAGATGATTTAATAACAATATAGAAAAAATGAATTTCTACAAAGCCAAGATCTAACAATTATTAATTTATATTACCAAACCTCGATAGCTAGATTTAAAAATACAAGAACACTACTCAACAATAACAATCATTGCATTCTACTAAAACAGGCATTATAATAACTAACATGAGATTCATCACAGCAAATACATAATTAAACAGTAACAAGCATCACTAGAACAGAAACATATACTAATACGACAACCACAAGTTAAACTCAACATGTATAATTCTTAACAAATTTATGAGAACAAGGCAACTTGTCAGATGCATAACATATCTAAACAGAAACTTCCAAATCCTAAAATCGCAAAAAGCATAGTAGATTCATACAGTAAAAGCAATTCAGATAAACATAAACTATAAATTAACTCTAAACAGGAAATTCTAAAAAATGTAGAAAAATTAAAATGGAATTAACCATTTTTTATGAATCCTTTGTTGTAGAAGGTGAGCGCTGAGCTCCCTTAAAACCAAGATAACAACACCATCACGAACGATCCTCCAAAATCAACATCAAGAACTGAAACATAACTCGAACCCCATATTATCTTCGAACCACCGAATCGACTCGATCTAACAATAATTCTAATCTAACCAGTGGGCTAGACTTTATTCCCAATCTCTAATATAAAATCACTCACATAAACTATTAAGGGAGTTTATATGAATGATTGATACGAATAATATCAATTTATAATTTCAGAAAATTAAAGGTAATGTAAACAGGAACAGTAAAACGGAAAGAAGAGATCAAATCTGAAATTCACTTTTATTAATTCATAAAAAATATTACAATACTTTTAAAATAAAAATACAATTTCCTAAAACTAAATTAACATTATTCAACCTAAAGTAAAGAAAGGGATACAGATTACAGATTAAGAGGGGGTATTTATAGCTAAACCAGGGGGTTGGGTTGTTGAGGAGAAATCATCCTGAGCCGTAGATGAGGGGTCTTTTTTTTCTCTTTCTTGTGAGTTACTATCCAAGGGTTGATAATCGCCTATCCTCACACGGATTGCCAACCTGGCACTCCCTTGTGCTTGTTGTGTTTCTTGGATGCTGAGGTGTCCACAAGTGATTGGAGGAGTGATGGATGATCAGTTTTCATAGCCAATCACAAGCTGCCACGAAATTGATACCTTCCACTTCTTCCTTCCGAAATTATGGGGGATTTAATTCCCTTTGTGTGAATCACACGTGGGAAACAAAAGCCCTAATTTATATTAACTTTTGGGTAATTTGTGAATAGTGATTAGGGTTAGGGTAACAGTGTTTTTACAGGTTTATTTGGGGGTTGTAAAGTGAGAGAGATGAGAGGCTACTTTGGTAGTATCGAAATAAACAAAATGTGTAAGTGGTTGTGAATGAAGACGTGTGAAGCTTTAATATGTTTGACCCAAAAAAACGTTTATAATAAACTTTGCAAAACTTCATTCGTCACATTTTCATTCCTTGTGAAAAGATTTGGGCTTGAAGCCCAGTTTGCACACATCCGTCCCATTTATTTGACTTGGTCATGGGCCAATGATCCAATGTAGTTAAGTAAACTTGTAATATGGGCTAGTGATGGGCTTTTTCCAAACAGTAAACTTTCATGAACTTTAAATGGGCTTTTTAAGCCCATTTTCCAAAATGTGGGACCCACTTGTCGTCAAACTTGATAAATCCGTAAATAAAACGACTTGTTATTGGCTTTGTTGATCTTTTTCTTCAAACTCGTGTCGTTTTCGCCGGTTTTAGCGATCTTCGGTACCTACACACATGAAACGACAAACAAACGAATACAAGGCCATATTTAAACATTTACTGCATTTATTCATCGTTTTTAGATAATATTGATATTAGTAAAATCACTCATATCAAACTCCCCCTTGCTAAGCAATTGCCGTGTCCTCACGCAATGATAAATTTAAACATTAACTACACCATTATTCAACTTTTGACATTTTAATTTTGCAAAGACATAATGTATTGCTTTCATTATTTGAAAAATAACTTTTAGGATCAAAAAACTCAAATAGATTCATCGTCCTCGACTTTTCACTTTTCCATGCCAAGTGCAAAAGTAAGATCATTGTCAAACATAAGCCCCAAAATTAAATCAACTCATACAAGTAATTTGTGTTAAACTCAATCTCCTATTATTCCTAATTGTATCTCTAGATTTTATTTGTCATTCAACCAAAGGCTCATTTGACTTTATTTGATATTTATTAGTCCAAAAATGAAGGCAAGAACGGTGTAAACTTAACACTCAAAACCTAACCTCGACTTCGAAAACCGTTGTCACTAAAGAAAGCCCACATCAAGGATAACTTAACACGATTTGAGGGATAAATCCCGGACCCGAAATTTGGCGAATAGGACTACTTAAAAGCAACAATAAAAACCTCCAAAGTCAATTATGACTTTATTAATTGAGTTAGCAACAACTACATCATAACACCTTGCGGCTCTTAAAGATGCAATTGTGATCCTTATTTAAAATCCACACCCGAAGGCTCCTTGGACAAAAACAAGGTAATTGACATCACCATCCCACCTTATGGCTCATGATAATGAAGAAATTATTATTCAACACGTCCCCTTGCCATACACCCTAAGGCTCTTATAACAAGGTTAGTGCTACATGACTCCCACCCGAAGGCTCCTAGAGAACATGTTTTAATTTATTCTTCTTATTAATATGATATGTATAGTAATCCAAATTTCCGCAATCCCATGATCAAAAGTCCATGACGCTGACACCCTTAATGTGTTCTCTCTTTAATTACAAGGGAAGAAAAAGAAGGAGTTACGAGTTAAGATATCAAGCCTAAACCGCTAAAAACTTCATTTATTAAGCAGTTATTATTAAAGTGTGAAAAGTAAATACGAGGAGATTAAATCAAACACAAAAATACTTGCACAAAGAAGAGTTAATTTTGGAAACTTATGATTGAACTCTATCATCTCTTGTTCTCCATATTGTAAAATTCCAAAAATGTGAAATCAATGGATACTTAGCCTATTAAATCAAAGTTTTGGGTTTTCAAGTCATCTATAGGATCTTGCATCTTCTTATACTTTTTCAAGTTTTAGAATTTGCGTTTTAAAGTTCCCTTGATAAACGACTTTCTAGTATCAATTATAGGAACTTGCGAAAAGTTCTTGTTCTTAACCCGTATGAATTAAGACTTTCACATTTTAAAGCTCCCTATATAAAAGCCTAGCAAAACTTAATTCAAATACGTTAAGGAAAAGCTAAGGTAAAAACCGAGTCGAGTCAAAAACTATTTTTATTTTCACCAACGGAAAGCCTACATTCGTGTCAAAAGCACTTATTTTATTTATTAGAACTTAAAAATAACACTAAAAATTTAAAATTTTATTGAAAAATGAGAAAAAGATTACGTTTAGACACCACAAAAGCAATAGCAAGCGATTATATCGATTGACTCCCCCATGCTAAAACCAAACATTGTCCTCAATGTTTCTTAGCTCAAGAGTAACACCCCCTTGCTAAGACACGAAGAGTCTAATGCAAAATCCTAACATGGAAAGAGCACACAAATCTATAAGCCGTTTATTAATTATGCCTCAAGATAAAACGTTAGTCGATAAAAATCAAAGGAGAAATAGTGTGCCCCTTTTTGGCATTCAAAGAATGGAAGATCAAGTGGACCGGCGAAAACCGAACACGAGAGTCTTCAAAGATTAGGGTCAATCCTAACATTCACAACACAACAAAACACGAGCACGAGCTTGAAAGATCAAGCCTTATTAGTGTTAGAAAATAGATAGAAGATATAATGTATGGGACTCCCCCACAAGGCACCTCGTTTTTGTTCACCGAGTCATGAGATCGACTCGATCCCCACATTTATTGGTCCTTAGGGAAAGTGGTGAAAACCGGCATATTGAAATAAAATCCAACATAAAGCACGATGCCGGGGTCAAAGATCTCATCCTCGTTGTCGGATGACAACCGAAAGGATGAAACTCCAACACATATCTCTAAAAAGAGATAGTAGTCACAAATTATGGAATGAATATAGCATGCTCCCCGAGATAAAGTCGCAACAAGATTATCGAAAAATCTTTCAATTATTGCATCGGTGAAAGGCCGAGATTTCCCTAAATCAATGATTCCGGGGTCGAATACCTCGTCCTCGCGAGAGAAAGGAATAGACAACACGGTGTCGTCCCCCCATGCTAATCCAAGATCATATAAAGCACATGATAATGGTGTGGTAAAAGTTTCATCCATAGTGGAATCAACATTCTTAGCTTTAAAGACCATTTCACCCTTAGAAATGTGATCAATTGGGTCATGGTACTCAATATGAGACACATGAAAAACCCGCACATTAAGGTCAAAGTGGGTGGGAGGGGGACTTGGGACAAAATTATCTTCAAGTAAATTCTCTAAAAAGAGAGTGTACCCCTCCGGGTCAATTTCATCAACACCCGGTGGTATCGAATCATTAGAAGCAAGAAAAGTGTCAATTTCCTCCATAAGCGGATCACTATCCTCAATGGGAATAGGAGATGGAGAGAAAGACTTGGGATTAGGCTTAGAATTCAAAGCCTCGATCCTAGAAATGAGAAGATAGACGTTTGATAATTTCTCACGAAGAATCACGTCTTCCACATCTAAATGAGTAAGTTCATCGGTGAACTTCTCAAGGATCGGAATAGTCAAATCAACCTCATTTCCTGGTGGAAATGGGTCTAAAGGAGCAAGTTCAAAGGTGAACCTCTCAAAAACCGGATCACTATCATCCTCATTTCCCGGTGGAAATGGGTGAAGAAGAGTAGGTTCATCGGTAAACCCCTCAAAATCCGAGTCGTGAATGTCATCTTTATAAGAAAGTTCATCGGAGAACTCCTCATTAGAAAATTCACTAGAAGTCGAATCATTCTCAAAATCTTCATTTCCATCACAATTTTCATCATTAGAATTGGAGAAAATTTCAAAGTGATTGGAAGAAGGAGAGTCATCACAATGTGGCAAATCACATGTTTCATTGGAAATACCATCGAACTCTCTTGGGTTTTGGACAAGGATTTCAACACTAGACTTTATTACTTCGTCTGATTCCGTGTCCGGAATAGTGCTAATATGCTCGTCCCCCATGCTTAGAGAATTTTCGGGTTCCACGGTGGAAGAATCATGAATAGGAGTAATGATGTCATGAGATGGAGTGACATCAAAGAAATCCTCATCATCTAGGATGGGTGAATCCTCGGGCTCCATAGCCGGCAAGATATGAAAAGGAAGTACAATTGCACTAGACGAAGGATGTAGAGCAATAAGATCTCGCAAAGAAATAGCACTATCCTCGTCATCGTCAATAAGAAGAGAACGCTCGAGTTCACGAGTGGTAAGATATTTTGCTTCCTCTTGAGCTTGTTCTTTCTTTCGAATTTCAATGCTTAAACCATTATAATCTTGCGAAAGTTGTCTAATCCTAAGTTCACAATCTCGTTTAAATCCCTCATCAATTATTTCTCCATGAAATCGTCGACTTCCCAAATTATTAGTTATATCATTAATCTCTTGATTAATTTGTCTCTTTTCAAGCAACATATCTTCAATGCTTCTTTCAACAACTTCAACATTTCTTTGATTCGTTATTTGTTGGAACATTGTTTCAAGTCGTTCAATATCGAAAGAATATTGTGGAGATTGGTCAAAACTGGAAGGAATCGAATTATAGCAAGGACTAGGCTCATAAAAACTTTGATCCATCGGTTGACAATTAAAGCTCTCGTGAGGACCTCCACAATACTTACAACAAAGATATTGTTGTGATAAACTCGGTAAATCTTGTGGATAACAATTATCATTAAAGATTTGATTGTAGCTCAGTTCTTGCTCGTAATTAAGCGAGAATCGATGCGAACAATTAATTCCTAAATGAGAATTATTTCCACAAAACTCACACGAGGTTGTCTCGTATGTGGGGTGTGGAGGTGGGTAAAAATCGAGAGAATTATTCGAAAAATTCGGATTTCCACATGAAGTAATTTCATTACAAGAAGGACAAAATCCAACTCGTATATCGTGACGTTAGTCATTTCCACAACGCTCACACGTACACCACCGACATGGTGAAAGACCATATAACGGTTCTCCACACCCTACATAATCGACGAAGGAATTCATGGAAGAATTAAAATTTAGAGGGTGAGGAGAAAAAGAATTAAACATGATAGAGGATTAAGAAGATTATTTTTGGTATTTTCATAAATCAATCAAAACTTTTCGAGGACGGAAATGGTCTTCAAATCAACGATCAACAAATCTCCACAAAGACGAATCGTACACAAGATCCCCGGCAGCGGTGCCAAAATTTTTGATGTGGCGTGGATAGTATAGTGATAATTAAGATACGTTATAGGGTAAATTAGTAAATTACCTTTAGGAAAAAGTAATAGACTAAAATTACCAAAGACGGATTCAATTAAACACGTGGGTGAACCAAGTTCGTTGTACACGAAGATCGAGTAAATTTGAGACGTTTTGATTCGATTTGGACAATTGATTTGAATGGGTTTTCGGTTTTTAAAACTAAAATTAATCCTACCAATTAAAATCCTAAGTGCAAGAATCGTTAACCCGAATTATTTTAATCTAAGAGCAATTATTTAAGAATAAAGCTATTTAAAAATCCTATTTAAAATAAACTATTTAATTAAAATACTTTTCAAAATCTAAAAATCTATTTAGACTAACTTAACAATTATTTTAAATCTAAAATTTAATTAAATCTATTTAAAAGTAAATTTCTATTTATAAAACTATTTTTATTTAAAACTAATTTAATTAAAATTTAATTACTTTGAAAACTAATTTTTTAATAACTAATTTACTTTCTAAAACTAATAAAACATTTTTTATTTTGTTTTTATTTATTTATTATTTTAAACTTTAAAAAAAATAATTAAAAAAAACATTATGATATAACTTTTAATTAATGAAAACTAAGTAATAATTTGGAACTTAAAATCTGACAGAAAGAACATTTAAGCTCTATTTAATATTAAGACTGAATTAAAACAAAAAACTTAAGCTAGTAGAGACGGTAAAGACGTTGGGTGTAAAACCCGCTTTAAAGGTCCACGAACATTAATTACGAACAATCACAGTTTTAATTTAAACGTTACGTAACTATTATTCAGATAATAAAATAACAGTATAAATTCAGATATTACGCAAATATTAATTACTCAGGAAATAAATAAGTCACATCATAATATATACACGAGGATTAAGATTACGAACACGAAGCAATGTTTAAAAATCTACGAATATTAAAATACGCAGTCTCAGCTTTTATTAAATAATACAAATTAATTATTCAGAAAATAATAAGTTAATGTCAGAAAGATTACGTAAATATTATACGTAAGTATTTATTCAGAAAATATAGAGATTACAAAATCTCGATCACGAACACGAGCACGGACATTTAAATTATTAATCGAAGCAAATGAGAAGTTATTTTAAACTTAAAAAAAAATGAAAGTTATATAAGAAAAAGGGCCTTATGGCCGGTTTGTTTTAAAAAAAAAAGAGAATGGGGTTGGCCCGTTTGGATTGTATATTGAAGAAACGGGGGTTTCCCATTTGGCTCAGACAGCGAAAGAAAAAAAAAAGAATAACAGAGATTAGGGTTTTGTTCTGCCGACACAAGAGACAAAAAAAAAGAAAAAGAAAAAGAAGGATGGCCGGCGGCTGGAACAACACAGGGAAGCTAGAACACAAATTTTCGTCATTTAAATTATATTGTGTATTTACACATCAACTTTAATCACGACAAAGGTAATCATCTCCTTTTCTTTTCTTTTAATTCGTGAATTCCATGGGTAAAATAAGAACACATAGAGATTAGGGTTAATCATGTGTAATTATTAAAACAGTGGGGAGGGTTTCGATGTCTTACACAAAAACCGAGAGCATAGAGCTCTCGGTGGGGTTTTGATCTTCACAGCCGAGACCACCAGGGGTCTCGGTGGTCTCTTTTGTTGCCCAACCTCGAGCCGCAAGCCCATCAGGGGTGTTCAGTTTGAAAAAGAAACAAACAGGGTGTGTTTGGTGGTTTTCTGAAAACATAGCGACAGCGGGGCGTTTGGGATTAACTGACTAAGGGTGCGTTTGGGACTGCAGTTCCAGCAAGGGTGTGTTTGGGACTGCAGGTTCCTGCAGGGGTGTTTGGGACTGTGACCAGTGGAAACCTTAACAAAAGCAGTGGGAAAGTAAATCAAACGGGGGGAAACTAAGACTAGCAGTGGGAACTTTTATAAACCAAGCAGTGGGAACTTTTACAATGAAAGCAGTGGGAACATAACAAAAAGCAGTGGGAATATATTAATATACGAGGAATTACTTTAGTTAATTAAATCTTTTTATAAATAAGTTGTATTAAATAAGTTTAATTAATTGTTTTGTGTTATTACTTAATTAGTAACATAAAATTAATTCTTTTATTTACTTTAAACATGTGATTTGTTGTAATGATTTATTTCAAGAAAACTAAATTGGAAAATCCTTCTATTTTAGGAAACTTTCTGTTTACAACAAGGTACTATTTATAGTAATATCAGAGTTATTAGAACACAGTATAATACACAGCAACCATAAATAGGTATATACTAATCAGTAGACATTTAAAGATCAGTCGAGTTATTAGAAATACACCAGATACGCAGATTGATCAGATTATACATAAACAGTAGTACAAGAATAAAATAAATTAAACTAAGAGTAGATGAAAATCGATAATGGTAAACAATAATCGGTTAACTTAATTTCCGTCCATTATTTGGTAGTATCCGTGAAGTCAGATTCGATCCGTCAGCTTTTAGTCTTATTTCAGTACTGGACACGAGGTACGGATTTTCCGTCCTTTTAGTAAGGACTTCCTTTCTATGCATGATTAGGATTCCCCGTATGCAGCCAAATGTTTTCCCCAGTATATGTTTAAACTTATCAGTAATCATGTTAAGAATTAAATAAATTGCCTGAGCCTTATATACAAGCATGAGTAGTTTATGTACTAGTTACGGAGGTACCGTAACCACGGCACTAGAGGCACCGGTGTCGTGACTCACATGCAGGAGAGTGATATCCTGCATCGTCCCACTCAGCTCAGCTTGGCCATTTTATCAGTATTATTAGTGGGGCGTATGGATGCATCCTAGGCTACAGTTTACAGTTTAGCAGGTGAATGTGGTGTGTGCTCTACATCCTTCACATTGGAGTTGATCCCTCCACCCAACACAGTTATTTAGAGGTAACCCCTCTATAGCATGACGAGGTCACCCCTCCAGTTATTCATGCAACGTTGTTACAACACATGACCTATATACGCTCTGGCAATTAAATTACAGTAAATGCATGTTTTCAGATTTTAACAGATAACTGTTCAGCTTTATTAATTATAATTCAGGCTTTACAGATTATATACAGATTTCCGCTGCAACTTTACTTATCAGTCTTACAGCTCCAGTATTTTAACATCTGTTTCATTTTAGTAATTCCCTATCATGCTTTATATCCGTTCACTGAGCGTTATGCTCAGCCGTAGTTCCTTTCATTTTCTAACGGCAGGTACACCAGGATGCTTTTAGGATTCTAAGAGCACGTGCATTTGGGATGGAAGCTATCCAGACTTCTTATTTTATGCACTTACATTATTCTGCTTATTTGGACATTGTTTAGTCCTTTCATTCAGTATTTTATTTTTCATGTTTTGAGCTTAGGTTGGATTACCGATGTTTGATTCCGGTATTTCCGTTATGGTCATTTAATGTTTTAGTACATTTACCTTATGCTTTGATGGCACGCCATAAATACACGTAACGGTCCACTTATCCAAGTGGGGTGTTACAATTATGGTATCAGAGCGCAAGGTTCGACCTGTAGGCTCTAAAACTTGACCTGTGACTAGTGGGTAGTCACCAGGAACTTCCCAGATTTTGGCGTTGTTATCTTTCATGTTTCTCATGGATTATTCAGTCAGTTTTCTTCATTTATCAGTCAGTTTTCTTAAAGTTTTGACTAAGCAAAAGGTTGGTATATAACTAGCCATACTTAGTCGCATGTGCTTTTTAGCGAGTTATCGTTTTGGTGAACTGACCATAGGCGTTCACCCTTGCCCGTTCGGATTTTCGTATAGATGAACTGATCATGGGCGCTTATCCTTACTCATGTCAGATTCATGTTTTCAGTCCAATATTACGTGGTGAACCAGCCCATATACGTTCACCAATGTTCAAATCAAATTTCATGATTTTCAGTCAAATGTTGTTTTGTGAACCGATCCATAGTTGTTCACATTTGTCATATCATGACATTCTATAAATTTTGACAAGTATGGATTAGACTACAGCCATCCATATTTAATATCAGATTATAAATTTCTATACATGACAGTTCTCAGAAAATTTTGACCAGTATGGATCGAACCAGAATAGCCCATACTTAGTCTCATGTTTTCTTCTTTGGATTCTGAGGATTGAACCATAGCTATCCACATCAGTTGATGTTAAACCTCAGTTGATTATTCTCCTATGTTATTTGTATCAATCAAGTTTATACTATCACGAGAATGTCGTTTTCATGCTGACTAAGTTCATGTCTCCTTATGAGGATTATGTTTTCAGCAAGGTGATAGTGTTTTCACCCAAAAATACAGAAGGATTACAGTATCATCCTATTTCATGATAAATCATGTTCTGGTTTTCATCAATCATGTCTTTATACTGAACATTGATGAAACTCCGTTTAATCATACTTTTCAGCCTCTATACAACCAGCATTAAGTCCATGCAGAAATTTTCAGCCCATCATAGTAACTGTTTCAGTTCAGTTGCTAACCAGTAAATCAAATTATTTTCCGTTGATTATATCAGACAAGCGACACCAGTATCGATCACCCCATAAAATTTCCACCAGCTCCACGTACAGTATTTCACGTGTACTCTACGTACAACGTCTCAGATATGCTCCATGTGCAGTATTCATTTTGTACTTCATGTACAGTAGTCCAGGTGTACTCCAGGTACCCTACTCCATGGATATTGCTAATCGATCTTCAATCATCTCAGGCGTCTCCACTTGTCGATATTCTACCAAATGCTGACGCTGCTCGTGAGTTGAAGATTTTACTAGCTGCTGATACCGCTAACACTTTGAAGACCTCACAAATGCGGATGCTGCTGAACTTTGGAGATTTCTCAAGATGCTGATGCCGTTCATACTATGAAGACTCTGCAGAACAAGGACGAAAAATATAAATTTGAAATTTCTGACAAGAATAAATTTCAACCATCAGACACTACCATCCTATTCCATTTTTTCTTTCCCAGTTAGATGTCACACTTCACTCAGCTAATCTTTCTGTCAGAAGAGTGGGAACCGGTAACCAGCCGGCCACTCAGCAGAATAATTACATGAATCACGGTCATGATAACGATCGTCAGGAAACCGACAGACAAAGTAGTAGTGACAACCATCATATTTATAATGAAACCAGTCAGTAACCATCGGAACTCCGGCACGGACATGACCAGGAATACAAGAGGTCAGTAGTCTAACCGGTCCGCCAATCCTAGCAGTTACCAAATATTTTCCGCCTTGTCCAGGTTCATCCATTAAAATACATGTCCAGACAACAGTCAAGACACAGTTCTCAAGTATCGTTTCAGAAGACACTAGAACACCAGTCATTATACACGTCATACGAATATCTTCTCAGAGTACGAGTCAGAACTCCTAACTCTAGTATGTTTCCAAGCGAGACCCACAATAATTCAGGGTACCCTTCAGAAAGGGGTATACCCGTTCTATTATGCCACACATGAATCAAATCTTTTAAAAATTCAGCCACCACCACTAGAAAATTTATCAGATTAAACAAACAGTATTCACTCTGTGAGCTTACAGACAAACACATTCAGTAAAAAGTCACCATGTTTACTTCATGTGTTCCTATGTCAGCTTTATCTCAAATCAGGTAGTTACCTGCCTCTCAGCCATAAGGACTCAACAATGTCACCATATTTATTAAAGTCTTATTTGGTGTTAACGACGAGATCCGTCTTACTAAATCCACAAATATATTCATTATATATTTCTGCCAGAAAAATCAGTACAAGTTGTTTCTTCCTTACATGCGCGTGACTTATCAGTCCATAGTTACGAAGACTTTTAGCTACCAGTTATAAATTCACTTCTAAAATTCCTCGAGTACATGATCAATAGATTATCCTAAAAATTTCCAGATGTCATGCCAGAAGGTGGTCCAGAAATTCCTTCCTACCCACGAGACATAATTTAACATCGAGCTTGTCTCAAGAACAGAACCTATTTTCAAAACTCTTATTTGCAGGGCTTTAGCTACGTTAAAAGAGTTGCAGCAATTGCTGCAAGAGTTACCAAAACTAGGCTTTATTCGCCCTAGCGCACCATCGAATAATTTATCAGATCACCATTCTTAATCGATATTCATTCCACGAATAGAAAGTTTAATTAAGCTACTACGAGATGTTTTAAACATTCTTCCAGAAAAATTCAAGATCATGCCACCATCAGTGGTGAGGGAAGAACATGATGTTCTTCAGACCGTTGTTGCACATATTATAGCCACTCTAAACAATTTTAAATTGTACTTCTGAGCTTCCTAATGCTCCAGCTATAGTATGAAAATTTATGAATAAAATTTTCTCGACTTCGTAGACAAAATCATCAGTATATTCTTTGATCACTTTCTGATCTGCCAAATCCTAAAGAAGAACACGAGAATCATCTTCTCACAGTTGTACAGAATCTTCGATAGGAGAAGATTTTATATACAGCTTTCTAGATATGAATTCCAGTTGAACAAAGTGGCATTTCTAAGCCATTCTACCTTAGCAGAAAGAAATTTCAAACAATGCTGCGGAGGTGAAGGCCATCACCTGATGGTCCCGACCGACGACTGTGAACGGAGTACAAACCTTTCTAGAACTCAATTGACTACTACCACAGAAATTGCTGACAGTTCTCACTAAAAATTCTTCCATAACTATTCACTCAAGTTTCACCTGAATGTACCAAAATTCCTGGGAGAAGTTTGATAGAAACAGTATAAAACGTTGAGGCAGTTATGTTCATACCTAATGCCTGTCATTCCAGCAGGTTTAAGATAGAACGCCGGCATGCTATCGAGTTATTACTACCAGTAGAAACTCTGGACCGAAATTATCAGTTTTACCACAGACTCAGAGAAAGTATGATACTATCTAAGTTATCATTAACCATGTAATCAGCCTGCGCGTTTCTTTCAACCGGAAGGATTACGCAGTAGCGGACCTGCAGAAAATTCAGCAGTAAATCATACGATTTCAAGGCATTCCATCGACCGTCATATCAGACAGAACTCATGTTCACGATCACGTGTATGGTTACGTCCACTTTACGTTCATGGTTATTTTCACTTTCACGTTTACGTCTCATTCGCGGTATGATGCTGTTTCAGTTCATTTTTTGGCTATCTCATGATTTAAGCTCACGTTAATGTTCATAACATTGTTCACGTTCAAGTTCGTGTGCCATTTCACGATACACGTTTCTTAGTTTATTATCGAATACGGTTACAGAAAGCTTGAGAAACCAGACTCAAATTTAGCACAACTTTCCAGTAACCAGGCAGACGTTTCACATTTCAGACCTTGTCGTTTGGCATTCCTTCCTCAGTCAGCATACGTTCATGATGTGTTCTAGTATCACGTTCACAGTATGTTCACGTATCCCATTCACGATATACTTCATGCACAACGTTGCTTTTATAATCACGAATCACGTTCACAATTGCTCACTTAGCATGTTCACAATTGTTCACGTAGATCGTCCCTATATATATTCTCAGCAGCTTGCTCAGAGATATAAATGTTATCTTTCAGGATAATTATACGTACCACTTCATGTATCCTACATGCTATAGCTTATTCACTCAGATTCAGAAAATCCATCTTAAGTATGGAACCTGAAAGTATTCAGCATCATCAGGAAAGGGTCATCAGGACCAAGATTTTTTATTATGTTTAGACCTTTGAAGGAATCGTTTCGAGCGGGAGGCCACTCAAAACAGAGGAGTCCATCCGGACCTCTCATCCCCTTTCTTTCAATAAATCCAGTTAAGTTCTTTCAGTCATGTCACGTTCCATGTTCTCTTCAGCCATGTCACGTTACATGATCATTTCAGTCATGTCAGGTTTATACCTATCAGCAGCATTATGTCTTAATTAGAAGACAATTTATTCTTCAGCTTAATTGTCTTTTCAGTCTACGTGTTCTTTCAGTTCTTATAACTTCATCAGCTTATTACCTTTAATTCGAGGACGAATTTCTCCCTTTTAGAGGGGAAGAATTGTAAAACCCGGTTTAACCGTGTCCTTAATTCGAGGACGAATTATTTTTTTAGAGGGGAAGAATTGTAAAACCCGCTTTAAATGTCCACGAACATTAATTACGAACAATCACAGTTTTAATTTAAACGTTACGTAACTATTATTCAGATAATAAAATAACAGTATAAATTCAGATATTACGCGAATATTAATTACTCAGGAAATAAATAAGTCACATCATAATATATACACGAGGATTAAGATTACGAACACGAAGCAATGTTTAAAAATCTACGAATATTAAAATACGCAGTCTCAGCTTTTATTAAATAATACAAATTAATTATTCAGAAAATAGTAAGTTAATGTCAGAAAGATTACGTAAATATTATACGTAAGTATTTATTCAGAAAATATAGAGATTACAAAATCTCGATCACGAACACGAGCACGGACATTTAAATTATTAATCGAAGCAAATGAGAAGTTATTTTAAACTTAAAAAAAATGAAAGTTATATAAGAAAAAGGGCCTTATGGCCGGTTTGTTTTTTTTTTAAAAAAAAGAGAATGGGGTTGGCCCGTTTGGATTGTATATTGAAGAAACGGGGGTTTCCCCTTTGGCTCAGACAGCGAAAGAAAAAAAAAAGAATAACAGAGATTAGGGTTTTGTTCTGCCGACATAAGAGACAAAAAAAAAAAAAAAAAAAGAAGGATGGCCGGCGGCTGGAACAACACAGGGAAGCTAGAACACAAATTTTCGTCATTTAAATTATATTGTGTATTTACACATCAACTTTAATCACGACAAAGGTAATCATCTCCTTTTCTTTTCTTTTAATTCGTGAATTCCATGGGTAAAATAAGAACACATAGAGATTAGGGTTAATCATGTGTAATTATTAAAACAGTGGGGAGGGTTTCAATGTATTACACAAAAACCGAGAGCATAGAGCTCTCGGTGGGGTTTTGATCTTCACAGCCGAGACCACCAGGGGTCTCGGTGGTCTCTTTTGTTGCCCAACCTCGAGCCGCAAGCCCATCAGGGGTGTTTAGTTTGAAAAAGAAACAAACAGGGTGCGTTTGGTGGTTTTCTGAAAACATAGCGACAGCGGGGCGTTTGGGATTAACTGACTAAGTGTGCGTTTGGGACTGCAGTTCCAGCAAGGGTGCGTTTGGGACTGCAGTTTCCTGCAGGGGTGTTTGGGACTGTGACCAGTGGAAATCTTAACAAAAGCAGTGGGAAAGTAAATCAAACGGGGGGAAACTAAGACTAGCAGTGGGAAGTTTTATAAACCAAGCAGTGGGAACTTTTACAATGAAAGCAGTGGGAACATAACAAAAAGCAGTGGGAATATATTAATATACGAGGAATTACTTTAGTTAATTAAATCTTTTTATAAATAAGTTGTATTAAATAAGTTTAATTAATTGTTTTGTGTTATTACTTAATTAGTAACATAAAATTAATTCTTTTATTTACTTTAAACATGTGATTTGTTGTAATGATTTATTTCAAGAAAACTAAATTGGAAAATCCTTCTATTTTAGGAAACTTTCTGTTTACAAGAAGGTACTATTTATAGTAATATCAGAGTTATTAGAACACAGTATAATACACAGTAACCATAAATAGGTATATACTAATCAGTAGACATTTAAAGATCAGTCGAGTTACTAGAAATACACCAGATACGCAGATTGATCAGATTATACATAAACAGTAGTACAAGAATAAAATAAATTAAACTAAGAGTAGATGAAAATCGATAATGGTAAACAGTAATCGGTTAACTTAATTTCCGTCCATTATTTATGTAGTATCCGTGAAGTCAGATTCGATCCGTCAGCTTTCAGTCTTATTTCAGTACTAGAAACGAGGTACGGATTTTCCGTCCTTTCAGTAAGGACTTCCTTTCTATGCATGATTAGGATTCCCCGTCTGCAGCCAAATGTTTTCCCCAGTATATGTTTAAACTTATCAGTAATCATGTTAAGAATTAAATAAATTGCCTGAGCCTTATATACAAGCATGAGTAGTTTATGTACTAGTTACGGAGGTACCGTAACCACGGCACTAGAGGCACCGGTGTCGTGACTCACATGCAGGAGAGTGATATCCTTCATCGTCCCACTCAGCTCAGCTTGGCCATTTTATCAGTATTATTAGTGGGGCGTATGGATGCATCCTAGGCTACAGTTTACAGTTTAGCAGGTGAATGTGGTGTGTGCTCTACATCCTTCACATTGGAGCTGATCCCTCCACCCAGCACAGTTATTTAGAGGTCACCCCTCTATAGCATGACGAGGTCACCCCTCCAGTTATTCATGCAACATTGTTACAGCACATGACCTATATAAGCTCTGGCAATTAAATTACAGTAAATGCATGTTTTCAGATTTTAAAAGATAACAGTTCAGCTTTATTAATTATAATTCAGGCTTTACAGATTATACACAAATTTCCGCTGCAACTTTACTTATCAGTCTTACAGCTCCAGTATTTTAACATCTGTTTCATTTTAGTAATTCCCTATCATGTTTTATATCCGTTCACTGAGCGTTATGCTCAGCCGTAGTTCCTTTCATGTTCTAACGGCAAGTACACCAGGATGCTTTTAGGATTCTAAGAGCACGTGCATTTGGGATGGAAGCTATCCAGACTTCTTATTTTATGCACTTACATTATTCTGCTTATTTAGACATTGTTTAGTCCTTTCTTTCAGTATTTTATTTTTCATGTTTTGAGCTTAGGTTGGATTACCGATGTTTGATTCCGGTATTTCCGTTATGGTCATTTAATGTTTTAGTACATTTACCTTATGCTTTGATGGCACGTCATAAATACACGTAACGGTCCACTTATCCAAGTGGGGTGTTACATTGGGTCCTGAGCAAGGGGTCTCGAATTCGAGCCCAGTGAGTGACAAAATTTATATTATTTATATATTTTTTACTTATTGTAAATCTACACGAATTCCAAATTGTAAACAACAACAGTAATATATTTTTACTCAATACTATTAAAAATAAAATTACTCACAACATAAAAACAACATTCAACAAATACCCAAAATTATGGCAGCTCTAATGCAGCCATACAAAACACAGTAACAAAAATTGCAATAACAACAACTAAGGATTAAATTCCTAGACATATACTACAAACCACTAAACTGTAATTAATAAAAAAAAATCGAAATCAAGTAATGAACAAAGAACAATCTAAACAGCTCTAAATCGAGATAAATGGCAGCAATATCAAATCAACAATATGTCATCACAAAAATCTAGTAAGCAGCAGTCGAAAACAACAGGCATGTAGATTCACAACACTATGAAAAACTACAGCAGAATGATGACAAATACCAGTGACTCGATAATAAATCAAATAGTGGCAACAGGAACTCATACACCCACAACAACATTACAAGTCGAAATATCAGCAGCAAACATATCACAAATTCTTCAGTTTATCAGAATTAACTCCATTGGATAGAACAAATTTATCCTAATAAAACTTAAACGGCGATCTAGTTTCAGCACCCAACCACTTAGAATGCAAACAAAAACCTCAGTGACAAAGTTAGAGCAGATGCATAGAATCTTATTACACTCTAGCTGATTTAATAACAATATAGAAAAAATGAATTTCTACAAAGCCAAGATCTAACAATTATCAATTTATATTACCAAACCTCGATACCTAGATTTAAAAATACAAGAACACTACTCAACAATAACAATCATTGCATTCTACTAAAACAGGCATTATAATAACTAACATGAGATTCATCGCAGCAAATACATAATTAAACAGTAACAAGCATCACTAGAACAGAAACATATACTAATACGACAACCACAAGTTAAACTCAGCAGGTATAATTCTTAACAAATTCATGAGAACAGGGAAACTTGTCAGATGCATAACATATCTAAACAGAAACTTCCAAATCCGAAAATCTCAAAAAGCATAGTAGATTCATACAGTAAAAGCAATTCAGATAAACATAAACTATAAATTAACTCTAAACAAGAAATTCTAAAAAATGCAGAAAAATTAAAATGGACTTAACCATTTTTGATGAATCCTTTGTTGTAGAAAGTGAGCGCTGAGCTCCCTTAAAACCGAGATAACAACACCATCACGAACGATCCTCCAAAATCAACATCAAGAACCGAAACATAACTCGAACCCCATATCATCTTCGAACCACCGAATCGACTCGAACTAACAGTAATTCTAATCTAACCAGTGGGCTAGACTTTATTCCCAATCTCTAATTTAAAATCACTCACATAAACTATTAAGGGAGTTTATATGAATGATTGATACGAATAATATCAATTTATAATTTCAGAAATTTGAAGGTAATGTAAACAGGAACAGTAAAACGCAAAGAAGAGATCAAATCTGAAATTCACTTTGATTAATTCATAAAAAATATTACAATACTTTTAAAATAAAAATACAATTTCCTAAAACGAAATTAACATTATTTAACCTAAAGTAAAGAAAGGGATACAAATTACAGATTAAGAGGGGGTATTTATAGCTAAACCAGGGGGTTGGGTTGTTGAGGAGAAATCATCCTGAGCCGTAGATGAGGGATGTTTTTTTCTCTTTCTTGTCAGTTGCTATCCAAGGGTTGATAATCACCTATCCTCACACGGATTTCCAACCTAGCACTCCCTTGTGCTTGTTGTGTTTCTTGGATGCTGAGGTGTCCACAAGTGATTGGAGGAGTGATGGATGATGAGTTGTCATAGGCAATCACAAGCTGCCACGAAATTGATACCTTCCACTTCTTCCTTCCGAAATTATGGGGGATTTAATTCCCTTCGTGTGAATCACACGTGGGAAACAAAAGTCCTAATTTATATTAACTTTTGGGTAATTTGTGAATAGTGATTAGAGTTAGGGTAACAGTGTTTTTACAGGTTTATTTGGGGGTTGTAAAGTGAGAGAGATGAGAGGCTACTTTGGTAGTATCGAAATAAATAAAATGTGTGAGTGGTTGTGAATGAAGACGTATGAAGATTTAATATGTTTGACCCAAAAAAACGTTTATAATAAACTTTGCAAAACTTCATTCGTCACATTTTCATTCCTTGTGAAAAGATTTGGGCTTGAAGCCCAGTTTGCACACATCTGTCCCATTTATTTGACTTGGTCATGGGACAATGATCCAATGTAGTTAAGCAAACTTGTAATATGGGCTAGTGATGGGCTTTTTCCAAATAGTAAACTTTCATGAACTTTAAATGGGCTTTTGAAGCCCATTTTCCAAAATGTGGGACCCACTTGTCGTCAAACTTGATAAATCCGTAAATAAAACGACTTGTTATCGGCTTTGTTGATCTTTTTCTTCAAACTCGTGTCGTTTTCGCCGGTTTTCGCGATCTTCGGTACCTACACACATGAAACGACAAACAAACGAATACAAGGCCATATTTAAACATTTATTGCATTTATTCATCGTGTTTAGATAATATTGATATGAGTAAAATCACTCATATCAGTCCTCCTAGGTATGATCGACGTAATCCAACACATGTTGAGGGTTCTGCACGGTATGATCGATAAATTGCTAAATATGATACTCAGAGGATTGCTACTGTTGCTAGGAATAGGGAAACTGTAGGAACTCAAGTGGTTCAGCAAAGTGGGATTCAGTGCTTTAATTGTCAAGTGGGAATATGGCAAAGGAATGAAGAAAGCCGAAAAAAGTTAGGGACTCTGGTTATCATAAGGAAAAGATGTTGCTATGCAAGAAGATGGAAGCTGGGGTAATATTGAATATTTTGCAAGTTCGTTTTTCTCGACTCAAGACAAATTGAAAGGCCCACCAATATCAAGTCATAACTGTTTTTGGTTGTTTAAAGGTTTTTTGGATTCTAGGTCTAATTCAAACAAACACGTAAAAATGGAAAATATTATAGCTCTATATAACTGTAAAACAAATTGCAAGTACCACAAAATATTCACAAACAAGTATCTAATGCACAAGTATAAAATTGCTTGAAATGTAAATGAAATGAAAATATAGGGACTAAATGTGTAAAATAATAAAATTTAGGGACCAAAAATGAAAATAGTAACAAACTACTCCAACAAACTAACAAATTCTCAAACTAACTAACTAATTGTGTAACTAACCAAAGTCCAGGGACTGTCACTTGCAAAACCTAAAAACTTTGAATTAACAAAACAGATTAATAAAACTTGAAAAGCTGGGGACCTATATGCAATTAACAAGAACTTAAAAACAAAAACGGGCACAAGGTAATCAATAAGCTCGTTTGAGCTTAATTCTCAACCAAAAACGTTCTAGTTTTTCTAAAGTGCTTAAAACCCAAATTAAGCTAGACTGGTAAAAGGATTTTGGCTAAAAGCTCTTAAATCTCTAGATTGCTTATTCCAATAAGCTCACAATAAGCTCAAAACAAATCCAGACATCCACTAACTGATTTTCTTGTTGAAACTGATTAATCAAGTGGTAAGAAGGTTGGAATGTCAACTGGTTTTGAAAATGACCAAGAAGATAAGGTGGAATCCGAAATAAGCCAAAAATGCTTATTTTGACCAAGTTTGACCAAATATTCAAAAAACTGATTTTCACAGAAAACTACTCAGGCCATGTTTGCAAATGAATTGGTGAAAGAAAATTGAAGGTTTTATGAAGTAGATTATGAGAACTGAGAAAACAGATTGCTTGTTATCATAGAAACTTGCAAATGGTCTAGTGCTTATTTATAAGCTCAAAACTGGCTCAAATCTAAATACTTTATAATTTCCTTGCTAACACTAAAAGATTGTATATTAAGCTACAAATGGAAACAAGTTTTAGCTGAAAATATCAACAATCAAAGAAATGACAAGTAATCAAAGATAACTTGTTTTGACTGAAAAACTAGTACAAAGTCTGACCCAATCTTTTTAAGTACTATTTGCCTTTTTGACAAAATATTTTACCAAAGAACTTTACCAAAAGTCTTAAACTAACTTGTTAAGTGTAAATGAGTTTAAAAGAACATATTTTAACCACTAATTCACCACAATGATCTAAATCCAAACACCACTTTAAAAAGCTGATATTAATTTTTCAAAGGATTTTTGAGCAAAAACTTATGACAACTATTGACACTTATCAAAACTTGTAAGTTGACTCAATTAAATCAGTTTGAACCCAAAATCCAACAAGTTTACTTGTAAAACCACTAAATGAGTAGATGATGAACTTTGACTGATGTAAAATAATGCTAATCAAGTAAAAATCGAATAAAAGCTATAGAATTGCAAGTAAACAATCAAAACATCAAGATTATCAACTAGAACACCATGAATTAACCACCAAACACCATCAATACATCATCATCTACTGGCTATGATCTACCCTGCTACAGTCTGCTTAAATAGCTATGTAATGAACTCAAAATGATTCTGAACCAGCTACAAGCTTCCAAAAACACATCAACACTCTCTATTGATCAGATACGATCAATAGAAACAACAGTAACAGTGAAGGAATAGTAAGGTAGAAGATTGAAGGAGAATTGAACTGAATTTTGTATTTATGAAGGGAAAGTTTGTTACAAAGTTGGTTACAACTAACTAACTACCTCTCAAGTGATTGTCGGTCACTTGAAAGAAGTTTTAACTAAATTGCTAAGTGAAAAGGAGAGAGTTTATCAAGTGTGTGAAAATTACACACACTAACTTCATACACAAAATGAAGACTAAGGTGGGTATTTATAGAGGTTAGGATGTTGTCAGTTGGAGGTTGGTGACGTGTTGCAACCATTGGTGAGCTTCCACATGGCTTAATTCTTCCAATTGCAACTAGCCATTGAAGAACTTGAATTGGGGACTTTTGATTAAGTAACTTTCAGGTTAATTGGTTGCTGGGGTTGTGATCCTCACTTGATTTAGAGCAATTTTCATGTTTACATCTTTCTCTGATATGCACTCTAGCTTGATCTCGAATCTGGGCTTGCTCTTGTTTAAATGTGACAGGTGGATTTGTGTTATTGGAGGAAGAAACAAGACACAAATCATATCCACAAAGATGATTTATGATTGGTTGGTTAAAGAGTGAGTGCGTTGGACTGTGTAGATTTTGTATTAATTACAAAAATGGCGCTAGTGGGCTGATGTGGCACAAAAGTGCAATCCGTGTGAGTTTCATACTCTTCTCCCATTGGTTGAAGCAAGTTATAAACAGATTGATCCAAACTTAGCTCTTAATTGTCAAGTTTAGTCCTTGTAGTTAGGCAGAATAGGATTTTAAGCTCTAAGCTTCATTTCTTTGACATCTTTGGTCCTTCCAACTTCAATCTTGTTCAAAAATAATCCTTTGACTTGTTGACTTGAGAGTTGACCAGATTTGACTTTATTCTTGACTTCTGTATAATTACACTTTTAGTCCCTCATCTTTAAAAGTTGTCAAGAAAGGTCCTTTGTCTTTGCAAGGCTTGTCACTTTTCATCCTCCTTTTGTCTTTTCTTCATCATTAAGGCTTGATTTCACTTGTTTGCTTCAAAATTGTATCTTTGTTACCTACACAAGCACAAACACAAAACATACCCATAATACTGCTTTTATGTATAACAACTAGGTATTTGCTTTGTGTTTTAAGGTGATTTGTGATATTAATGATATGAGATTTTGCTCATATCAAATCCCCTACACTTGATCATTTCCATGACCTCATGCAATGTAATAACTGGTTTTTACCTAGTATAAAAAGTTTATCGTCTCGATTCTTATCGAATTGATCTCCGGTTAAAAGTGCGACTCAGTCGTCTTTTGGTGAAAAGAAAGAGATTTGTCGTTGTAGTAAAATTAGAATGCAAAACTTTAAAGTAAACGATAAAGAAAATAAAGCTAAAACTGATTAAAATGTAAATGGATATAAATTTAAGACGTTAAAAGTAAATTAATTGAATGACGTAAAATTAAAACTTGACAAAACGTAAATTTAAAAGCTTTAATATAAAATACTATAAAAATAATACTAGGATGAACAAGCAAATATAAGCTAAGAAAAAATGGCGGGAAAAATAAATTCATTAAATTTAAATAAAAATTATTTAATTTCGCAATAAATAAAAATTTAATTAATTTCACAATGATAAAAAACAACCAAATAATTCTGCAATGGAAATGAACATAAATCTGCAATAATTGAAATACAACACAATTTCGCAATTTGGGAAATACAAAGATACCGCAATGCTGGATTGAAGAACAAATCCGCAATAATCTGAATGCACTAATTCCGCAATATTTGCGGAATCAATGATTCCGCAATTTTGAATATGCTCAAATCCGCAATTATGAAACCAAGATTTCGCAATTCCCACTAAACAGAAATCCGCAATGATAAAAGTTCACTTTCGAAATAGTTGCAAAATCAAAGATTTCACAATTACCAAAAGTGAAGATTACGCAATGCTGTTATAATTCAATTTCGCAATTCAAGATTAAAGAACAATGTCGCAATATTAAAAATATTGCGAAATCGAATCAGAAGCTCCTAAAAACTAGGATCTTGAGAATGGACGAAAATAAGCACTTAAAACTCAAATTTTTAAGGACAACAAGCCAAGAAAAACACCAATAAGCTAACTAAAAATCCTAGATTAATGATAAAACTTATAAAAACTTCAAAAACAAACCACAAAATTTAAAAAGATTGTAAACTTTATGTAAGAATAGACGAAAAAGATTAAGATTAAGAACATGAAATCAAAACAAACAAAGATTATGAAAAAGATTAAGATTAAGAAAATAAGAAAGGTAGAATGAGATGATTAAAAAGCTTGAAGATAAAAGATTAAACAACACAAAAGTAAAACTTACTTGGAATTAAAACTTGAAATTAAAGAACAATTAAGTAAATGACAATATGAAAGTGCAAGTAAATAAAATGGAAAGACTAATGTGTCAAATTAGCTAACACCTCCTAATGACACATTAGGAGGGTATTTATAGGGAGGATTAACATGTGTTGTTTCTTTCTTCTTCTTCACGTCTTTTCGTCTTCTAACTTCTTCGACTTTTTCGACTTTGTCTCGGGATTTGTCGATGGATAAATTGAACTTGTCTTATAGTTTATTCATTAATTAGACTTGAGTTCTTCGACTTCATTAAACTTCCGTCTTTAGACTCTTTCTTCGATAAACCTTCAGAATAGGCCCTGGACTTCCGTTCTTTTTGCACTCTTGATCTTTTGACTTCGTCTTTTGTCTTTTTCTTTGATAAATACCCATGAAAGCACGGGTTTTCTTCCCTTTTCACATTTTGGTCCTAAATCACAACAAAAATACAAACCACGCATAATTCCGACATTTACGACATTACATACACTTTTTGGCTTGGTTATTATTATAATTAAGTGGTAAAAGGATAACCAGCTGAGCTAGCTCAGTTGGCCACCAAGGGTAACCTTGGGGAGGTATTCTTGGAGAGGTCTCGAGTTCGAGTCTCACCAGGAACCTTCAGGGGCCCGAATTAAGAAGCAGGAGTGGGGTTTATCCCTTAAGGAGAAGATTCGAGGCTTGCATACTGCCCAATTGGATGTCACTGTAAGCTTGAATCACTAACTACTAACTCGCCGTTCAAAAAAAAAATTAAGTGGTAAAAGGATAAGTGTTTTCACACTTATTAAATCCCCTACACTTGACCATTGCAATGTCCTCATGCAATGCATTAGTTACAAAGCAAGATTTACATTTTTCATCATAATCAATCCACCTTGGCCTTTATTAAACACAAGACATTAAGGAAACTTAAAATAACAAAATATTGGAAGGAAGAAAATAAGTAAAGAGATCGAAGACTTACATTAGGGCTTTGGTGTCATGAATGTTTATCACCCTCAAGTTTCACATTCCACATACTAAGATTAGAAACGAGATCATTGTTATTACAAGTTAGCACAACTAACACTTATTCACGCGGTTTAATTAATCACTTAGACTCCCTTATTCCTAGGTGTATCTCTTATATTTTATTTTTGTCTTAAATGATCACGAGGATGCATTGTTGACTTATTTCGATAGTTTATTTAGGCTAAAAATAAAGTAGGACGATTTAATCAATAGTTAGCTTAAGGACAAAATCTTTTAAAACTGCTTCTCGAGACCTCATAAAGTTCATATCTTGGCATAACTCGTTTTGCAATTTGAGACCTTTCTCGGACCGATATTTGGCATGTACTTCAAACTTCAAATCTTGAGAGACGTTCTTGAAATTATGGTCTTCTCTTCATTTTGGTATACATCTTCAATAGGAGTGAGAGATGCTTCAAACTTTGAACACGACTTCTTCATTTATCCTTGTCTTTATTTAGGACTTCGATATGCAACGATCCGCCTCCTTTTCGGACTTGGATCTATTTATCCTCATACCTTGTTAGGGTATTTTCGGATAGACTTCTCCATGATCTTTAGGGGAGTATTTGCTTTTCGTCGTGCGTCTTGATCCTTCATATTGATTTGGATTAATGATCTTCACATCATCTTAGGATCTTTAGCAAAAAAGTGAATCCTCATGCCTTGCGAGGGCCTTTTTGGACTCGGATATCCTCATGCCTTGTTAGGGCCTTTTTTGGATAGACCAATCTTCGCGTAACGCTTCAATAAGTTATGCCTTGGCTATGAACTCTACTTAATACCGAGCAACTTTTAAACGATCTTGGGCTAGAATCTAAGTAACTTTTCAAATCGTACGACCTTATTTATTGCAATTAAATTATTAACAAGCGATAGGAGAAAAAGCTCATAATTAACTCACATAAATTAATGAAAGAATACCAAACTTATAATTGACTCTATCATTTCTCGTTCTCCACAATTTAAAATCTCAAAGAATGAGACTCGTGGATGCTTAGCCTAATAAACCAATTAAGGTCTACATGGTTAAGGATACTAGCTAGAGTAAACTTGGATAAGTAAACTCGGGTTGAGTCAAAATATTCACGACGGGCCTAATATATCAAAGATATCTAAACTCATTAAAACCATTTTATTGAAATTTATTCTAATGAAAGAAAATAACGATAACAAAGGAAAAACTACTAGGCCAAAAGAGATTAAAAATTTTGAAAAATGTCGAAAAATCAGTTTTCCGGTTAAAATGAGGACAAATTAAAGGAAAAGCCCATTTAACTTCGATAGAAGTCCCCCCTACACTTAATATAAAAATTGTCCTCAATGTTTAAGCATGTGGAAGTAGCCTCCCCTACACTTAGGACATTGTGCACGTTGTTTAAATCTCGCTCAGGAAGAGACAACTAAAGTGATTCCTATTTAGTGATTCCTATTTTAATATTGAAGAATATAAAATAGAGAATCAAAAGAGTTTAGGATAAAACCGGGAAGACGGGTACACGGAATCACGGGTTGTCAAAAGTCATCATGAGTGGATCCTTGAAAGCTCGAATCCCTGCACATGATAAGAAAGAAAACAAACACATACGAGGGTCTCCCTACCCTTATTATGAAAATGGATAAAAAGGATAGATACTCGGGTTGCCTCCCGAGAAGCGCTTGTTTTTGTTCACCGAGTCGTGAGCCTGACTCGACCTTGATTAGCATGGGAAGAAGCTTGAAAAACATCCACCGAGATCAAATACATGGTTTTCGTCCATCAAATAGCACAAGCTTAAAGCGAGCAAGGCAAGCCAAAGAAGAGTAGGCAAGGTTCCCTTAAGCAAAGATGGAGCACGGTGGTAGAAGGTATGATGAAGTGAAAGCATATATCCATGAATTCCAAAAGTCTTTCCTTTTATTTCATTAGATGCATACTGAGATGGCTTAAAAATTGAAATACCGGGATCGAACACCTTTTCCTTTACAAGAAAATAACACTCAGGCTCAGTAGAATTTGAAGAAGATCCGCTCATAAATCTCACAATCTCATCCTCAGAAGGTGGATAGAGAGGTGTCAAGACATAGGTGCTGCGGATGTCGGGGTCGTCCGGCGTCTTCTACTTAGCAACGGGTTTCTTAATATCCGAAGGAGGATAAAGAGCATCATCAAAGTATAAAGGAGGAGAATCACTCTCATTGGGGAAGTATGTATTGAGAAAAGTAGCAAAATCTTCCTCAAATGAGTAGTCATCCAAAGTAGGATCAAGCGTTGTTGGTGGAGGATCTTCATCAAAAGTAGGAGCAAGGTCATCATGTGAAGAATCACTCGAAAGAGTATCAAAATCATCAAAGTCATCATATGTTGGCATGTCTTTATACTCTGAAGAAAAATCATCATAATCATCCACATCAGAACTAAAATCATCATTATAAGCATCATAGATCGGTGGAGCATCGTATATTGGTGGAGGATCCAAATTGGAGAGAGAATCTTCCACATCATCTTGGAAAAGTAGATTATCATAACAAGAATCGAAATAGGATTGTTGTAGACAACAAAATTATCAAGATTTGTACTTTCACAAGCAGTTGTATTAAGCTCGTCTTGAAGCACATCAATCATTTTCGCCGATTCTCTTCCATTTGATTTTTTGTGATTTTCCCCATTTAAAAAGTTTGTGCATCATTCCCGACTCTTAGAATTAGTTCACCTTCGGCAACATCGACTAAAGCTTTTCCGGTTCTTAAAAATGGTCGTCCAAGTATTAACGGAATACGAGGGTCCATTTCATAATCAACAACAACAAAGTAGACCGGAAAAGTGAAGGTACCATGTTTAACAAACACATCTTCGGCAATACCAACGGGGTAAGCGAGAGTTCGATTAGCTAGCTCAAGAGTCATCTTTGTTGGTGTAAGATCGGGTAATGATAACTTTTTCCAAACACTTAAAGGCATCAGATTAGTACTTGCCCCGAGATCGGCTAAGGCAGTAAATTCTTCAGTTTGGTTAAAAGTACACGGTAGCACAAAACGACCAGGATCTCCATGTTTTTCCGGAAGTTCTTTAAGGAGGAATGCAGAACAGTTTTCATTCAATCGAGTATTAACAAACTCGGCCATCTTCTCCTTCTTATTAAGCAATTCCTTGAATGATTTCACAAATTTCGGCATTTGGACAAGTGCTTCAACGAGGCTAATGTTAAAGTTCATTTGTGTAATCATCTTCAAAAAGGAAGTAACTTGAGCATCCTCTTTAGTGAGCAATTTGCATTTGTCTAACCGAGAAGGATAAGGGATATTGGGTTTAGGTGGTGTAGGCGTAGAAGGTGAAGGTGTGGTAGGTGTAGATTTAGATGTTGAGGGTTGAGAGGGTGAAGGTGTGGATGGTGAAGGGTTTTTCTTTGATACTTCTTCCGTAAGAGGTGGATACGGTAATGGAGAACTAGTACTCGGAGTGGTAGTAGGAGGAATAAATGGGGGTGGAGGAGGTGTAGATGAAGTAACTGGGGGAGTGGTAGATGGTCATACTAGAGTTGCTCCACTGCGTGTAGTAATAACACTCACATTAGCTCTTGGGTTGGTCACGGTATTCGAAGGAAGAGAGCTCGAAGTAGAGGGTTGATTACTTTGGAAGAAACTAGCCATCATATTCCTCAAATCGTTCGTTTGATTGCTTAAATAAGTTTGCATATCATTTCTAAGCTCGGTTCGAATATCATTCTCTTGTTTAATGATACCACCTTTCAAGTTAATGATTTGGCTTTGAAGATTATTAACTAGCTCTCTTTGGGTTCTCATGAAAGTGTTAACATCTTAATTGTATGTTGTGGGTGGAGTGATGGGTGGAGCGGGTGGGTGATATGGTGTAGAAGCTCGAAGTGGTTTTGGATTGCTTCTATTGAAATTGTTTGTGTTGTGGTTTTGAGGAGAAAAACCGGGTGAAAGAAAGTTGTTAGAACGGTAACTTAGCAAGTTACGATCACCTTGAGGTCGGGCTTGATAGCTTTCCGTTTAATAGTTACCATGAGCCACATACACGTTTTTCGGATTTTCATGAGTAGAAGGACAATCAGTGTATGAATGAGGACCTCCGTAGATCTCACAAGAAAGTGCTACAGCTTTAACTTGTTGTTGACTTGTAGCGATGAGTAGAATATTTTTGTTCATTTCGGCCATCATGCGGGTGAATTCGGTCATCTCGGTGTGTGATAAAGTAGAAGAAACATTGACTCTCTGGTTTGATCTTGAGGATGCGGATGAATCCCAATTCTTGTGGTGAGTAGTCATGTTCTCTATAAGCTCTCTACACTCCTCGGGTCTTCTTTTCATAAATGTGCCACCGGCGGCTGCATTAATCGTATCACGATCACGAAAAGTTAAACCGTTGTAGAAAGTATCAATTAAGGTGACGGGGATCATATTGTGGTTAGGACATCGATCGATCAAAACATTATAACGTTCCCAAGCATCGAAAAGTGATTCATTAGGTTCTTGTGTAAATCCACTGATTTGATTCCGAAGGGTTGTGACCATGGATGGTGGAAAGTAGCGCGAGAAAAATCGTTGAGTCATCTCGTCCCATGTATGAATTGAATTCTTCGGAAGACGATCAAACCATTTTTCGGCATGGTGTGATAAAGTGTGTGGAAATAGATTAAGGAGAAGAAAATCCATGGTAACACCGGGCAACTTCATGCTTTGAGTGACGGTAATGAATTTGTCGAGGTGTTTGTTGGCATCATCATCCGGTAATCCGCGAAATGGACAAGTATTTTGAAATTGTTGGATCATGTGATGCTTCAACGAAAACTCTGGAGCCGTGATTTGCATCGGCGCAATCGGTCCTCCGCGTCCATTCATCGTTGGTTGACAAAGCTCCTCCATCGTTCTAAGGTCGAGTTGAGGACCATTGTTGTTATTATTCATGTTGAGGTGCGGTGGGTTATTATTGTTGTGTACACCAGCCATATCTAAATCTTCACGAGTCTCGGGCTCAGAATAAGATGAAGATCTAGTACGCATACACCTGCAAAAGGAAAAGAAAGATAGACAAGAAATATTTTTGGTTTTTGATGTTTTTCTATTTTTTTTTTGGATTTTCGAATTTTTTTTATTTTTATGGATTTTTGAAAATTTTAATTTTTTAGGATTTTTGAAAATTTTTAAGCAAGAAAAATAACGTTAAAAAATGAACGGATCCCAAAATCCAACGCGTCTCTCACAATAAACCGTTAATCTTCACGAAAGCCGGCAGCGGCGCCATTTTAATAACTGGCTTTTACCTAGTATAAAAAGTTTATCGTCTCGATTCTTACTGAATTGATCTCCGGTTAAAAGTGCGACTCAGTCGTCTTTTGGTGAAAAGAAATAGATTTGTCGTTGTAGTAAAATTAAAATGCAAAACTTTAAAGTAAATGATAAAGAAAATAAAGCTAAAACTGATTAAAACGTAAATGGCTATAAATTTAAGACGTTAAAAGTAAATTAACTGAATGACGTAAAATTAAAACTTGACAAAACGTAAATTTAAAAAGTTTAAAATAAAATACTTTAAAAATAAAACTAGGACGAACAAGTAAAAATAAGATAAGTAAAAATGGCGGGAAAAATAAATTCAAAAATTAAATTTAAATAAAAAATATTTAATTTCGCCATAAATAAAAATTTAATTAATTTCTCAATGATAAAAAACAACCAAATAATTCCGTAATGAAAATGAACATAAATCCGCAATAATTGAAATGCAACACAATTCCGCAATTTGGGAAATACAAAGATTCCGCAATGCTGGATTGAAGAACAAATCCACAATAATCTGAATGCATTAATTCCGCAATATTTGCGGAATCAATGATTCCGCAATTTTGAATATGCTCAAATCCGCAATTATGAAACCAAGATTTCGCAATTCCCACTAAACAGAAATCCGCAATCATAAAAGTTCAATTTCGCAATAATTGCGAAATCAAAGATTTCGCAATTACCAAAAGTGAAGATTCCGCAATGCTGTTATAATTCAATTTCACAATTCAAAATTAAAGATCAATGTCGCAATATTAAAAATATTGCGAAATTGAATCAAAAGCTCCTAAAAACTAGGATCTTGAGAAAGGACGAAAATAAGCACTTAAAACTCAAATTTTTAAGGACAATAAGCCAAGAAAAACACCAATATGCTAACTAAAAATCCTAGATTAATGATAAAACTTATAAAAACTTCAAAAACAAACCACGAAATTTAAAAAGATGTAAACTTTATGTAAAAATAGACGAAAAAGATTAAGATTAAGAACACGAAATCAAAACAAACAAAGATTATGAAAAAGATTAAGATTAAGAAAAGAAGAAAGGTAGAATGAGATGATTAAAAAGCTTGAAGATAAAAGATTAAACAACACAAAATTAAAACTTACTTGGAATTAAAGACTTGAAATTTAAGAACAATTAAGTAAATGACAATATGAAAGTGCAAGTAAATAAAATAGAAAGACTAATGTGTCAAATTAGCTAACAACTCCTAATGACACATTAGGAGGGTATTTATAGGGAGGATTAACATGTGTTGTTTCTTTCTTCTTCTTCACGTCTTTTCGTCTTCTAAATTCTTTGACTTTTTCGACTTTGTCTCGGGATTTGTCGATGGATAAATTGAACTTGTCTTATAGTTTTTTCATTAATTAGACTTGAGTTCTTCGACTTCATTAAACTCCCGTCTTTAGACTTTTTCTTCGATAAATCTTCAGAATAGGCCCTGGACTTCCGTTCTTTTTGCACTCTTGATCTTTTGACTTCGTCTTTTGTCTTTTTCTTTGATAAAAGCCCGTGAAAGCACGTGTTTTCTTCCCTTTTCACATTTTAGTCCTAAATCACAACAAAAACACAAACCACGCATAATTCCGACATTTACGACATTACATACACGTTTTGGCTTGGTTATTATTATAATTAAGTGGTACAAGGATAAGTGTTTTCATACTTATTAAATCCCCTACACTTGACCATTGCAATGTCCTCATGCAATGCATTAGTTACAAAGCAAGATTTACATTTTTCATCATAATCAATCCACCTTGGCCTTTATTAAACACAAGACATTAAGGAAACTTAAAATAACAAAATATTGGAAGGAAGAAAACAAGTAAAGAGATTGAAGACTTACATTAGGGCTTTGGTGTCATGAATGTTTATCACCCTCAAGTTTCACGTTCCACATACTAAGCTTAGAAAGGAGATCATTGTTATTACAAGTTAGCACAACTAACACTTATTCACGCGGTTTAGTTAATCACTTAGACTCCCTTATTCCTAGATGTATCTCTTATATTTTATTTTTGTCTTGAATGATCACGAGGATGCATTGTTGACTTATTTCGATAGTTTATTTAGGCTGAAAATAAAGTAGGACGATTTAATCAATAGTTAGCTAAAGGACAAAATATTTTAAAACTGCTTCTCGAGACCTCATAAAGTTCATATCTTGGCATAACTCGTTTCGCGATTTGAGACCTTTCTCGGACCGATATTTGGCATGTACTTCAAACTTCAAATCTTGAGAGACGTTCTTGAAATTATGGTCTTCTCTTCATTTTGGTATACATCTTCAATAGGAGTGAGTGATGCTTCAAACTTTGACCACGACTTCTTCATTTATCCTTGTCTTTATTTAGGACTTTGTTATACAACGATCCGCCTCCTTTTCGGACTTGGATCTATTTATCCTCATACCTTGTTAGGGTATTTTCGGATAGACTTCTCCATGATCTTTAGGGGAGTATTTGCTTTTCGTCGTGCGTCTTGATCCTTCATATTGATTTGGATTAATGATCTTCACATCATCTTAGGATCTTTAGCAAAAAAGTGAATCCTCATGCCTTGTGAGGGCCTTTTTGGGATATCCTCATGACTTGTTAAGGCCTTTTTGGATAGACCAATCTTCGCGTAACGCTTCAATAAGTTATGCCTAGGCTATGAACTCTACTTAATACCGAGCAACTTTAAAACGATCTTGGGCTAGAAGCTAAGTAACTTTTCAAATCGTACGACCTTATTTATTGCAATTAAAACATACTTGGAGTTAAAGACTTGAAATTAAAGAACAATTAAGTAAATGACAATATGAAAGTGCAAGTAAATAAAATGGAAAGACAAATGTGTCAAATTAGCTAACACCTCCTAATGACACATTAGGAGGGTATTTATAGGGAGGATTAACATGTGTTGTTTCTTTCTTCTTCTTCACGTCTTTTCGTCTTCTAAATTCTTCGACTTTTTCGACTTTGTCTCGGGATTTGTTGATGGATAAATTGAACTTGTCTTATAATTTCTTCATTAATTAGACTTGAGTTCTTCGACTTCATTAAACTTCCGTCTTTAGACTTTTTCTTCGATAAATCTTCAGAATAGGCCCTGGACTTCCGTTCTTTTTGCACTCTTGATCTTTTGACTTCGTCTTTTGTCCTTTTTCTTCGATAAAAGCCCGTGAAAGAACGTATTTTCTTCCCTTTTCACATTTTGGTCCTAAATCACAACAAAAACACAAACCACGCATAATTCCAACATTTACGACATTAAATACACGTTTTGGCTTGGTTATTATTATAATTAAGTGGTAAAAGTATAAGTGTTTTCACACTTATTACAATGCCACATTTTAAAGCACCAATTTACACTTTTCTCATAATTAATCCAGCTTGGCCAATATGGAATGCATTTACACTACTTTACACTATATGATGCATGATTTTGATTTTATACAATGCAGTGCAAAGAAAAGCAATTCTATTTATATATTTTTGGATTTTCTTGAAATGGTTTTGATGGAAATAACTCATAAGAAATTAAAGACTTAGATTAGGGCTTTTGGTACCATGAACACTCATCACCCTCAAGTTTCACTTTCCCCATACCAGGCTTAAAAACAAGATCATTGTTTTCCATAAGTGAAAGTGCGTCGACTTTTTCATAAAGATTAATTGTGTTACCATTATACCCCCACTTATTATGCCTCTAAGACCGGTTATTATTTGAGAAAATTGCTTGAGAGCAAATTTGTCATTATTTAAAACGTGAAATATAAGAAATGTAAAATCTCAAAATAAGGAAGCACTGTTTTAATCCTAAGTAACCATCTTATCCATTACTCGAAAAACCGCCCACAATTGATATAAGTCCGACTCAAGAGTAATAAGTCATTCGCCTTATGTGTAAAATCCTTATGTCATGCATTAATAAGTAACTACACACTCGCTAAGAAAAGTAAAACAAAACTCACGTAATAAATCATATCCGTTGCCTTTTTGAGACCTTGGATCTTCAATCCCGCAACCTGTCAAGGTAATATTGGATTGGAGCAACTATTAAATT
Organism: Glebionis coronaria; assembly: GCA_025667525.1. Classification (NCBI taxonomy): domain Eukaryota; kingdom Viridiplantae; phylum Streptophyta; class Magnoliopsida; order Asterales; family Asteraceae; genus Glebionis; species Glebionis coronaria. The sequence goes on from CM046874.1 coordinate 276,573,278, forward strand.
CCCGAAACCCGTCAAGGTAATATTGGAATTCAATAGCCACTATAATTAACACTTCACTGCCCTCTTGGGAGTCTTGCATAATTCTTTTTTTTCTTCTTTTTTTTCTCTTTTTTTTTCTAGCCACTCATTTTTTTCATAAGCCGCTCTTATTTTTCTTTTTTCCTCTCAAAGAAAACTGAAAAGAATAAAAGGAAAAACACACGCTAAGTATTAAGCATGACATAAGTCTAGCACACATAAAACGTTCTAACTTAGAATCTTAAGACGTACTTATACCAACCACGAATGATTAGTCAAAAATGCATAAGAGACTACAAACCGATTAAAACCGTTCTTGTTTATTTATTAACATATATACATGCGTTGACAAGAAAGTAAAGGTTACGAAAGGGGATATAAAAGCCACAATGAATGAATATGAGGTTTATCTAGCCTTTTAGACTTACTTTAAACTCTATCATCTCTTGTTCTCCATTGTTTAAAATCTTAAATAATGAGACTAGTGGTTGCTTAGCCTAATAAACTAATGAAGGTTTACAATTTTAAGGATACTAGCTAGAGAGTGCTTGGATAAGCAAACTCGGGTTGAGTCAAAGTATCCATGGCGGGCCTAATATGTCAAAGAAGTCTAAATTTGTTAAACCATGTCCTTTATTATATTTTTTTCCTTTTTATATTTTTGATGAAAAATTAAAGAAGAAATATATACAATGCAAATGTGTTATGCAAATGAAAAATGATTAATGCAAAAATTATGAATGCATATTTTTGGTGGCCAAAGTAGATCAAAAATTTGAAAAATTAATTTTCCAAGTTATCATGAAGGTCAATGACAAAGTTCTAGGTAATGTCTCTTTGATAGAAAACCCCCCTACACTTAAGATAAACATTGTCCACAATGTTTAAGAGTACTGGAGTAAACTCCCTACACTTATGACATTGATAACTTTGCTTAACTCAAGCTAAGGAAAGGTCTACTATAGTGAGTTCATTTTAAGCACAATGTGGTTATGAAAAATCACAATAGTAACGAAGTGAACCCGATACAAGGGTCTCCTCCATAAGATCCAATGCATACGATGAGAGAGCGCAACCCTACAAACAACATGAAGACAAAAGGAAGGTATCCCCCTACACTTATCCTCAACTCTATACCCTTATTTCTATCCTACCACACTCTAGTTCTAAAAACTCTAAACCTAGTCATTCAAGCTTGATTTATGGAGTCTCTAGCTCGACTCATCCCACAATGAACTAATTCATGGGGAAATGGGTATCTCTTGGACCATTTCCACGGAAATGTCCTCCCCAAATTGATGCTTAACACGGTGACCATTCACTTTGAAATTTGGGCCATTTGGTTGTGACAACTCAATAGTCCCATATGGAAATACTTGAGCAATAGTGAATGGACCGGAATATCTTGACTTAAGCTTGCCCGCAAAGAGTTTCAACCTTGAGTTAAAGAGGAGAACCGACTCTCCAACTCACGGTTCTTGATCTTAGCATCATGCAATTGCTTAGTCATTTCCTTGTAAAGCAAGGAATTCTCATAGGCATTGGCTCTCATTTCATCCATCTCATTGAGTTGGTCTTTTCGATGTGAATCGGCTTGGTTTAAACCAAAGTTTTCCCATTTGAGAGCCCATGAAGCCTTATGCTCTAACTCGAATGGGAGGTGGCATGCTTTTCCATAGACAAGCCTATATGGAGTACAACCAATTGGTGTCTTAAAAGCCCACAAAGCATCATCAAGCTTATCCGACTAAGAAGCTCGATGCTCTCCCACCGTTCTCTCTAAAATCCTCTTTAAACCACGATTTGTGACCTCGGTTTGCCCATTGGTTTGAGGGTGATATTTAACACCCCCAAATTACATTGCGCAGCGGAAATACACATTTGGGTGCTAAACACAAACATCGTTACACAAGACACTTTGAAAAATATCAAAATGATACATTTGAAATATAAAAGGATATAATTTAACCATTGTCTAAAACCTTCGATCCCAAGTAAAACAATTCTAGAAATATCGGAGTAACATTTAGGTCCCCCAAAGATCTCAACCAATCAACAAACATTTTTACTAAAATACATGACCATAAATTATTAAATTTATGACAAAAGGGAAAGAAATCAGTTTTAGACCCAATCACCACAAAAGCAACCCGTAATCCTTCTCCAGCAAGCTCCGCCATTAATCAACGTCAATCACCTGAAATACATGCTTAAAATCATCAACACAATGGTTGAGTGAGTGTATAGGTTTATCAAATCATCATTTGAACACAAGAGAAAAACCAATCTTGATCATTTAATAGAATTGTTGTGCACACAATCTATTATTCAGGCATTCTGGCTTATAGAATTAACTATAGAATTGTATTAAGCTCATGAAACCGACCCCTTAACTTAGTCACCCACGCCTAAAGCCGGCATGTCTATATGAATTCCATTGCCCCTACTAGGGTATCAATTGCAAGTATACCACATTCTTATTCTCGTAAATTATCCTTCCCAGAGGTTACTCAGCGTAAAGCCCTGGTCTCAGATAGGGTCGTCAGCCCAATAGTACTATCATTTGAATAAGCGGCTATTCCCAACTCACAACATCAAGTCAGAACATAGTTAACGGCTCATGAATTTAGGGACTTTTGCAATTTAGGTACTTATACAATTCAAGGCAACATCAGGCAACAACAGGCAACATTTGGGTCCAAACAATCAATCATGACTTGTGTTCATTTTATTTTCAAATAGCATGTATCCCCCTCGCGGGTTTTAAAATCATTCAAAACAAGTACAAAACAAGGCTATAGACTCACCTTGAGTAATAGCAGTAGCAAGACGACCTTCGACGATAGTTGATGCCCGATATTCACAAAAATCGCAACCTATCAAATAAGGCGCGTTCATTAATAATAGACTCGAGTAAAATCCATACTTAATAACATCAAACTCAAAATATAATATTAAGACAACCCGAAAGAAAACAATACAAGTGAAACTATCACTTCCTTTTATATATTTACTCTATTAGTTTATACACTCGATAAAAATCTGCCGGTACATATCAAATGTACGAGCTCATTTACCCCACTTAAACACGTCAAATACTTATGATACTACTCAGAGATCTCAGTTACTATCTATAGAAAGTCCTCTTAAAATCCCATCAAAATATTTTACTTTTAAAGTTCCCTGCCCGACACATTTTTGAACTACAAAAATCGGACAGTTTTACGTCACCGACTCATACAACCATTTTGACCATTCTAAACAATCTCGTTTACAAATCCGACACTTGAGTTTGAAAATAGACTCACAACCCGATGTTTAGAACCTAACATCAGTCCTTGACCCTTTTTACAACTCATTTTATAGTCCCCTTTCGATCCAAATATCGACAACAACTTCGGATTGTGTCGATACTCGTCTCCCGGTACACGAATAATCAAATCATCATAACTTCTCGCTCGTTTGGAGCTAGAAGCTCTAATTTATATCAAATCGAAGCTAACAAAATTCTCTAACACCTATGCTGTTATTTTAACAATTTTAAGACAGTAAGATACCCAAAAATTACCTTTTTCCCACTGATCTAAAGTACCTTTCTAAAAATCCTACCAAATCAAATTTTCAACCCATTTTAATCAATCTCCTATGTCTAATATCATCCTAATTTCAATATAAACAAATCATCTAACCTCTAACATCCTTGAATAATCATTCAAAAATTACCCACTCAAAAATTTAAACATGCAAGACTCAAAAACCATATATATCAATACTAACAATAATTATTTATCATAAAATTAGATCAAACCACATTGGATCATCATCAAAAATTAAAACGAATAAAAAGTGAATGCATGTTAAAGAAAATTACACCAAAATGATCCTTGTTGAATTTGCAACATGGGTCTTCCTTTAGATTTTCCAAATTCAAGCTTAAAATCAACATAGTTTGATGAATTTGGGGCTAGGGTGGAACGACAAAAATAAGAAAACAAAGGTGGGTGAGAGAAATTTTTAGTTTAAATATTTTATATGTGTTTTCTTGTAGTGGAAATTCAATATATAGTGGTGGTGTAGGGTAGAAATTGCCAATTTGTGATAGTTTTGGTCCAAAATGCAACTAAATAGTTTAAAAGGTAAAAAATGTAAATTGTCAATTTTGAAAATATTTACGAGGCTCGGGTTTCGTAAAAATACTTTTTAAAAGTTAAAACGCAATCAAAATATGATAATAATATGCTCCTGGTTCGACTTAATACGCATTTAAAAATAAAAACGTCAAAAATATAAACATCGAGACAACAAATAATAAAACATAAAATCTCGGGCATCCGTCGATATCGTGATCACTAATAACCCTCGCTATTAGTAAAAATGTAAAAATAAGACTTCCAACATCGGTTTTAAATAAAACCATCAATCGTCATAGCATTCAAGCACATCAAAACATTCAAAATTATCCGAAAAATAACATTAAATAATGACCGCGGATTCGGGTTATCACATCCTATCCTCCTAAAAGAGAGCGACGTCCTCGGCGCTCGGCCCCTCTTATTCTCATATTTCATACTACTAGAACAAAAGAGAACTCTTTTCCTTAAAGAAATCCTCATGCTTCCTTCACGATTCAGATCCACTCTCAGAATTCTTGTATCCTCACAATATAATTTTTACTATGCTTCAATCTCTTAAGAACTCTTCACAGTTCTCTCTATGAAAAGCAATTTATCTTCAAGTTGAATTCTTTCCTTGTTGTTCCCAAAACAAATTTCACCCTTCATAACGACACCTTGAGCATAACCACGTTCCCAATTTCAAACTCCATCGATTTCCTTCGATTGCCAACATAACTCTTCTGACAACTCCTTGTTACTAATAAACGATTCTTAACCCATACAATCTTATCAATAGTTGCCAACATCAGTTCTAGTTCAATCATTTAGTTCCACCTACATTTCTGCAATGCACCGAAAACCTAACTTACGTTCATAACTCACGATCTTTAACCTTCACAATTTGAAGTTCCTTGTGGACCTTCAAACAGTATAGCCTCATTACTAGCATGATAACCATTTTCGTATAAGAATTCTAACAATTCCTAGGTCAATCACACACGAACAAGTATATCGTCCAATGTTTGAATTGTCATTTCACTCTGTCCATCAGTCCCTGTATAACACGCAGTTCTTAACTCAACTTTCACCTTTACCCAAACCAAAATGCATCGATTACTTGACTTGTGAGATTCCTTCATCACTAAGTCTCACTCCCTCTACTCAGGTATGTTAGGAGTGCTCAATATACCATGTCTGACTTGACTTTACAATAAAATCCTTTCCATAAGTTTGACAAAATGTTGAAATCACTAACCTTGACATCCTTCTCAAATCAGACCACTAACTTAAAATTTCAATATCCTTTCTATCAAGTCCACACTTCTTGTCATCACCAAAACTCAAACCTTAGAAGCTTTTTCCTTTTTCTTCCTGATAAGTGCATCAACTACCACATTCGCCTTTCCCGGATGGTAGCGAATCTCGTAGTCATAATCACTCACAGTCATAACCACCAACATACTCAAGTACTCAAAATATATATATAACTGGTGATCCTCTACTCATTTCCTTTATCATCCTAAGAAATTAATTATGAAGCAACTCTTATGATCCTTAATTAGTACACACTTGATTCCATACAAGTAATATTTCCTACAATCTCAAAACAAACACCACAACCATATAAACCTTATGAAACACATCACAACAAACTATAAATCCTTCAGATCTTTCCAAACATGACAACATCAATGCATAACAAGATTTACCCTTTAGTGTTCCGGATGTAGCTTCCTCATCTGATAAGGATCAGATCTTGAAACATACAAATTTAGATGTATAAGTGGGACTCACACATCCAATACTTCTTAGCAGCTTAATCAATGGTTCAACAATCAGTGAAAGCCTTTCGATAAACCTCTGATTATTCCTAGCTTAGACTAAGGAATTAACAGATTTCCGTCGGCGTCATTGGTACCGACCAATCCGTAATCGTTTCAATCTCGGCAAGATCTTCACGAATACCTTTGTTGTCAATCAACTGCCTTAGAAAACGCAAATATTTCAACTAACATTCACACCTAGGGAACTTTACATACAACTTCTCTTTCTCCAACCATTCCAAAATTATCCTCATAGGCTACTTATGTTCCTTCTTTCCTCTTGGAATAAAATAGAATATCGTCAATAGATACAATGACTAACTCATCCTAGTAAAACTTACGCACATGATTCACCAAGTTCATGAATACGACAGACGCGTTCGTCAATTCCAAAAACATCACTTGAAACTTAAAGTAACCACATCAAGTACGAAAAACAGGAATATCATCTTCCCTAACTCTCAATTAATACTAACCAGACTTCAAAGCGATCTTTGAGTACACACTGGATCCTTAGAATTTTTGTCAAATAACGTCAATCCTTGGTAGTGGATACCAATTCTTGGCAGTTAATTTGCTAAATTCACAATAATCGATGTACATCCGAAACAATCCATCCTCTTTAAAAAATAACAAAGGCGATCATCATGACAACAAAACTTAATCTAATACATCCCTTATCCATCAATTCTCGCAGTTGACCGGATAACTCATTCTACTTTGATGGTGCCAAATGATAAGGCATACAAAAACTACTCAACGAAACGCAGAGGCACTACAAAACGAAATGCAGAAGCACTACACCTATCGCTTACAACTCTCAATCGAAACAAATTCCTCTTCACAAGACGGCAACAACTCGGAAATACTTCAGGAAAATTTTAGAATACTCTCGAATCATTAACACATTTCACAACTACACTATCACTAGTTACCTGAGCTAGGAATACATCATATCCCTCTTCCACATACTTCCTCATCTCAAGCAAGATACTTCTCAAACGGAAAGTTCACTCATCACCTCTCACAGTCAGCACTCAGCTTATCAGCATAATTTAAACCAGTAGTTATCTATTTATAGGGGGATTGGTTTAATCTCAAACATCAGCACTACGCACAACTAACCAATTCATACCAATAATCTACATCCAAAGATCCCAAACTCTTTGAGCATCAAGTCGATACTAAACACCTACTTTCCTAACTTCAAGGAACACACTCTTAGTATAGAACTAACACTAGTAACCTTTCCATCGGTTAACTCCACGTCATAGTTAATTGTCATTCTTACTAATTCTCCATTGGTAAAACAACTGAATGTTTACATTTCTACAGTTTCTATCTGATCTGAAATCAAACAACATACTAACATAAAGAACATCAAATAAGAATATACCATTTACAATGTTTAGACCTTAAGGTTTGTCAGCATCACCCAAAACGTAAGCTGGATCGGCAGCATTCCTATCTTGTCAATTTCCTCTCCTTGGATAATTCCCTTGCTTGCGTCCTTTCTCGCCACGGCTAAACCATATCACAATTTAAAAGGTACTAATTCCAGTGACTAATCCTCTTGTCCTACACTTAGCAGCTTTCTAACCAGATTGTCCTAACTCTAGTCATAAACGTGGACAATTACCTACATGGTATAGAGTACAGCAAACACACTTGAGATTTATGTTGTTACTTCCAGACACAGTGGTAGAACGAATTTCCTCATTCCTTCTATAGTTTAAATACCGGTTTCGATGATGTCTCTAGTTATTGTTGTTACGGTAATCCCCATGATTCTGACCTTAATTCTGGTTAGACTGAGCAGATTCCCACTTGCTCTTATTGTTTCCAGTAATGCTACCTTTCCTGTCTTGCACTTTCATGTCCATTTAAGCATGCGCCATCTGAACAACTTCATCGAAAGATTTAGGTCTTGAAGAAGTAGTCTCATCCTTGATATTACTAGACAATCCTTTAATGTACTGCTTCCTTGTCTTACGGCCATTCACAAAAGCATCAGGACATAACAATCACAGCTCAGAAAATTTCCTATTATAAGCAGTAATATCGTCGTTTCCTACACTAGGTGCCTCAATTCGTATTCCAACTGTCCTAATTCCTTCTTGGGACAAAACTTAACAGTCAATAGTCCTTTAGTCATGGTCCATGTCCTACCATTAGCCGCAACCAATCCTAAAGTAGTCACTTGGTTATTCTACCATCTTGTTGCACAATCTTGAAATGTAGCAGTAGCAAATTTCACCTTATTAGTTCCTGAACACCCACTATTCTCAAAAGTACTCTCTTTCTTATCAATCCACCTATGAAATTCTAATGCACCACTAATACCACAAAACCGTGTAGGACCACACTTCTAAAAACTAACATACGTACATTCTCTTGAACTTAAAGAACAACAACAACACTACCATCTGGATCAGCAACATCATCATTATTCTTAGTAGCATTAAATTCAGCACCATTATCTCCAGCACAACTAACTCCAGCATCTTGATTCCTTGCAGCACGATCGGCTTCATGTGCTTTAGCAATAGCTCGCTTGATCATAGCATCCACAATAGCAGTTGTTAGCTTTAGCGACATATTTCAAGAAACTTAATCACGTGGTGATCCACTAATGATAGAAATATGATTTCCCTACTCCTTCTTCTATTATCACAGAAGAAAGAAACATGATAAGTATACACATCAAGATAAAAGAAGGATTTCTTTATCAGGACATCTCATGGATACCACATGTACGAACAACACAAAGTACAATGATTCATCAACCAAAACACAAAAGAGTTAATAAAGGCACATCATAGATCATGAGGGTAATTTAGATTGTGTTGAGGATTCAACAAGGCAGTGGCAATGTCTGTCACTACAATCATCTACCAAACAAACTTAAAAGATAGTAAGTTTCATCACAATGCTACGACACAAGGTTTAATTAAGTTCGATCACAAAAAGAAAATATGATACAAAGAAATCCATCACGCGATTAGTTCCTTAGACACCAGCTCCTCATTCTCCTTATCATTGTTGTCAGATTCATCACACTCGTCTATTTTCCCTTTTGCACTTCAAAGTCGAATCCCTAACATGATGGTAGCTCACTCTCAAAATTCAAATACTCGCTCATACACGGTAAATTAATCACAAGGAAAATCTCAGTACAACTTTCAACATTCCTAAACTTCCAAGCTCTACTCAGAATTGATCTCACATGAGACTCCCACTCACTCATCCTTTCAAACCTTACCTACTTCTTTGTAAACCTTTCAATTCAAGCACACAAATTCATCACAATCAAACTAAGACTAGCAATCTCATCCATCTTCCAAGTCCTAACAAACTCAAATCTCCACATACTAAATACAACCTTTAAAACAACTTTTCATTCACATCAACCTCCTAATCACACGAGTTTCAACCACGTATCTCTCATACACCAACCGATCAAACTTTCTCGTTCCAAATACAAGTCGCAAGAAATCAGTTGTAAAATTGTTTATCATCTGGTCTACTGTCCTAGACCCTCGATATTATATAAGGTCATTATTCAAAATTATATACATATGCATTGCATAAGGAAAACAACGATAAGAAGTACTCAACGTACTTTCAACAACATCAATATATCATCAATACATCATCATAGTATTTACATAATAGATACTTTAAAAATCATTTCAGTTTTAAGGGATACATCTAACTATAAAACAATACAAAACAATTAATCTTACCGGAGCTTTGCGGAGAAGTTGCGTGATTTTGTAAAATATTTTCGACACAAAAGTTATAGTTTAGGACATTTTTCAAACATCGACCTAATTCGCTATAACTAAAAGCTCTGATACCAATCTTTACCACCCCCAAATTACATTGCACAGCGGAAGTACACATTGGGTGCTAAACACAAACATCGTTACACAAGACACTTTGAACAATCTCAAATGATACATTTGAAATAAAAAAGGATTAAATTTAACCATTGTCTAAAACCTTCGATCCTAAGTAAAAAAATTTTAGAAATATAAGAGTAACATTTAGGTCCCCCAAAGATCTCAACCAATCAACAAACATTTTTACCAAAATACATGACCATAAATTATTAATTTTATGACAAAAGGGAAAGAAATCAGTTTTAGACCCAATCACCACAAAAGCAACCCGCAATCCTTCTCCAGGAAGCTCCGCCATCAATCAACTTAAATCACCTGAAATACATGCTTAAAATCATCAACACAACGGTTGAGCGAGTCTATAGGTTTATCAAATCATCATTTGAACACAAGAGAAATATCAATCTTGATCATTTAATAAAATTGGTGTGTACACAATCTATTATTCAGGCATTCTAGCTTATAGCATTAACTATAGAATTGTATTAAGCTCATGACACCGACCCCTTAACGTAGTCACCCACGCCTAAAGCCGACATGACTATATGAATTCCATTTCCCCTACTAGGGTATCAATTGCAAGTATACCACATTCTTATTGTCATAAATTATCCTTCCCAGAGGTTACTCAGCGTAAAGCCCTGGTCTCAGATAGGGTCGTCAGCCCAATAGTACTATCATTTAAATAAGCGGCTATTCCCAACTCACAACATCAAGTTAGAACATAGTTAACGGCTCATGAATTTAGGGACTTTTGCTATTTAGGTACTTATACAATTCAAGGTAACATCAGGCAACAACAGGCAACATTCGGGTCCAACCAATCAATAATGACTTGTGTACATGTTATTTTCAAATAGCATGTATCCCCCTCTCGGGTTTTAAAATCATTCAAAATAAGTAAAAAGCAAGGCTATAGACTCACCTTGAGTAATAGCAGTAGCAAGACGACCTTCGACGATAGTTGATGCCCAATAAACACAAAAACCGCAACCTATCAAATAAGGCGCGTTCATTAATAATAGACTCGAGTAAAATCCATACTTAATAACATCAAACTCAAAATCATAATATTACGACAACCCGAAAGAAAACAATACAAGTGATACTATTACTTCCTTTTATATATTTACTCTATTAGTTTATACACTCGATAAAAATCTGCCGGTACATACCAAATGTACGAGCTCATTTACCCCACTTAAACACGTCAAATACTTATGATACTACTCAGAGATATCACTTACTATCTATAGAAAGTACTCTTAAAAGCCCATCAAAATATTTTACTTTTAAAGTTCCCTGCCCGACACATCTTTTAACTACAAAAACAGGACAGTTTTACGTCACCGACTCATACAACCATTTTGACCATTCTAAACAATCCCGTTTACAAATCCGACACTTGAGTTTGAAAATAGACTCACAACCCTATGTTTAGAACCTAACATCAGTCCTTGACCATTTTTGACAACTCATTCTATAGTCCTCGAGATTCGATCCAAATATCGACAACAACTTCGGATTGTGTCGATACTCGTCTCCCGGTACACGAATAATCAAATCATCATAACTTCTCGCTCGTTTGGAGCTAGAAGCTCTACTTTATATCAAATCGAAGCTAACGAAGTTCTCTACAACCCTATGCTATTAGTTTAACCATTTTAAAACAGTAAGATACCCAAAAATTACCTTTTTCCCACTGATCTAAAATACCTTTCTAAAAATCATACCAAATCAAATTTTCAACCCATTTTAATCAATCTCCTATGCTTAATATCATCCTAATATCAATATAAACAAATCATCTAACTTCTAACATCCTTGAATAATCATTCAAAAATTACCCACTCAAAAATTTAAACATGCAAGACTCAAAAACCATATATATCAATACTAACAACAATTATTTATCATAAAATTAGATCAAACCACCTTGGATCATCATCAAAAATTAAAAAGAATAAAAAGTGAATGCATGTTAAAGAAAATTACACCAAAATGATCCTTGTTGAATTTGCAACATGGGTCTTCCTTTAGATTTTCCAAATTCAAGCTTAAAATCAACATAGTTTGATGAATTTGGGGCTAGGGTGGGACGACAAAAATAAGAAAACAAGGTGGGTGAGAGAAATTTTTAGTTTAAATATTTTATATGTGTTTTCTTGTAGTGAAAATTCAATATATAGTGGTTGTATAGGGTAGAAATTGCCAATTTGTGATAGTTTTGGTTCAAAATGCAATTAAATAGTTTAAAAGGTATAAAATGTAAATTGTCAATTTTGAAAATATTTACGAGGCTCGGGTTTCGTAAAAATACTTTTCAAAAGTTAAAACGCACTCAAAATATGATAATAATATGATCCCGGTTCGACTTAATACGCAATTAAAAATAAAAGCGTCAAACATATAAACATCGAGACAACAAATAATAAAGCATAAAATCTCGGGCATCCGTCGATATCGTGATCACTAATAAACCTCGCTGTTAGTAAAAAGGTAAAAATAAGACTTCCAACGTCGGTTTTAAATAAAACCATCAATCGTCATAGCATTTAAGCTCATCAAAACTTTCAAAATTATCCGAAAAATAACATTAAATAATGACTGCGGATTCGGGTTATCACATGATACGCGGTAGAAAGTCTATGGTTAACACCATACTTCTTCATGACTCTTGTAAATTGATCATTACAAAAATGAGTCCCACGATCACTTATGATAGCCCGAGGTACACCAAATCTAGCAAATAATTGCTTCAAGAATTTTACTACAACTCTAGCATCATTAGTAGGCAAGGCCTTAGCCTCAACCCACTTTGAAACATAGTACACGGCTACGAGTACGTACTTATTGCCCTTTGATGATGGAAAAGGTCCCATGAAATATATACCATATACATCAAAAATCTCACACTCTTGTATGAAATTTTGTGGCATCTCATCTCGTTGATTAATCTTTCCTTGTCTTTGGCAAACATCACAAAATTTCACCATCTCTTGGGCATCTTTGTATATGGAAGGCAAAAAAAAAACCTGAATCAAAGACTTTCTTGGCCGTGTAGTTGGGCCCAAAATGGCCTCCTATAGGTCCCTTATGACAAGCTATAAGATTTTAAATGCTTCGGGCCCATCTACACACCGTCTTATGATTTGGTCCGCACATTGCCTAAAGAGGTAAGGGTCATCCCAAAAATAGTGTTTTGCCTCCTTAAGAAACTTTTTCTTTTGTTGAGAAGTAAGACCCTCTATTAGCACATCCTGCACAAGATAGTTTGCAATATACTCAAACCAAGGGGTGGAATCCTGATAGGTGTGAAATCACCCATCCTTTTACCACTTAATTATAATAATAACCAAGCCAAAACGTGTATTATATGTCGTAAATGTCGGAATTATGTGTGGTTTGTGTTTTTATTGTGTTTTAGGACCAAAAGATGAAAAAGGAAGAAAACACGGTCTTTCACGGGCTTTTATCGAAGAAAACGAGATAAGACGAAGTCAAAAGATCAAGAGTGCAAAAAGAACGGAAGTCCAAGGCCTATTCTGAAGATTTATCGAAGAAAAAGTCTAAAGACGGAAGTTTAATGAAGTCGAAGAACCAAGTCTAATTAAAGAAGAAGATTATAAGACGAATTCAAATTATATCGACAAATCCCGAGACGACGTCGAGAAAGACAAAGAATTTGAATCGAGTCGAGACAAAAAGAAAGAAGGAAGAAAGTACCAACATTTTACTCCTCCTATAAATACCCTCCTAATGTGTCATTAGGAGGGGGTTAGTTAGTTTAGATTAGGAGTAGTGTAGATTTACTTTCTCTCTCTAGTTTTCACTTTCTCTCTCTAGCTTTCATTTCATGTTTTAATCTTTTTCATTAATCTTGTATTAGATCTTAATCTTAATCTTAATCAAGCTTTTCAATTAATCATTCTCATTCTTCCTTTCTTTAATACTATTAATTTTGTGTTGATTTAGATGATTATGTAGTTGCCTAATCTTGATGTTTATTGATTTATTTATACTTTTGATTGATTGTGCTTATTGGTTTTTATGTGTTTGATTTTTATAGCTTATAGTGTTTTAGTGCTTATTGTGTTAATTTTCTTATTTTTAATTAAGTGCTTATTAGTTAATTTTTATAAAAAGTTGTTTTTAAATATTTTTATTATTTAGTGTTTTAAAAAGTTTTTAAATTTTGGCTTATTAGCTTTTTCTAAAAATCAATTTGGTTAAGTTTTTAGATAAGTGAATTTTTAGTTTTATTAGTGTTTTTCAAGTTTTTAATTTGTGTTTTAATTAGTTTTTCTTAAAATTGTTTTAGATTAAGTTTTGGTTATTTGCTTATTTGATATTTGCTTATTTGTAGCTTATTTTCTGATCTTTTAGTTTTTACTCTATCTGTTTTCATAATTTCAAATTAGGGTTTATTATTCCGAAGATCTTCCTTTTTCTGAATTAGTCATTTCTCTGAAAAAACAATTATTCTGAAAAAGTATTATTCCGAAAAAAAGTTTTGAAAATAATTATTCCGGTGAAAGTTGGGAAAAAGATTTATTCCGAAGAATCAGTTATTTGGAAAAAAAACTTATTGCGAAGAAATTAAATCTCCGAAAAAATTTATTGCGAAGAAATGTTAAGTTATGAAATCCACTGTAGCAATTGCGAAGAGGACGGTAGCAATTCTGAAGAAATCAACATGCCAACCTGCTTGCTTGGCAATTTTGGCGCCTAAATGAGCAGCTAGCCTGGCTGCTTCTAGTCTTCCAGCTGCCTGCCTGCTAGCTTGTTTATTTATTAGTATTGTTCCGTAATTGTTTAGTTTTATCTGAAAGTTGTTCCAATTTTATTTCTGAAAGTTACGTATTTTTAATTGAATATTTCGTCGATTTTTAGTATTAATATTTTTTCCAAAAGTTTAAGTTTTATCTTTTATTTAGTACCCGCTTTAGGTTTTCCTCGTTTAGCTTTAAAGTACCATTTTAGTTTTATTTTCTCCTTTTTCATTAAGTAAACTTTATTTTCGAGTCGATAGTTAATTTCGTCTTTTAGTTTTATTTTTATTAATTGTTTCGTTTTAAATCTACGTTTTATTATTTATATTGTTTTGTTTTTATTAGTTAATTGCTTTTATCTTATTATTATTATTTTGTGCATTTACCTTTTAAGTAGAATAGATAACCAAACCATTTTATTTTCCACCAAGAACGACTGAGTCGCACTTTTAACCGGAAACCAATTCGAATTGAATCGAGACGAACAGATTTTCATACTTGGCAAAAACCTTGTATCAAATGGCACCGCTTCCGGTTCTTTTCATGAAGATTAACGGTTTATTTTGAGAGACGCGTTGGATTTTGGGATCCGTTCACTTTTGAACGTTATTTTTCTTGCGAAAAATTTCCAAAAATCCATAAAAATAAAAAATTTTAAAAATCCAAAAACATTTGAAAAATCATAAAAGCATTTCTTTTTCGAAAGTTTTGCACCAAAAATATTCTTCTTACTTATCTATTGTTCTTAATGGATTCGTTTGTTGACTGTGTATGGTGTGGAAGACCATCTTCTGGTAGTCAATCCTGTCAATGGTGTTCATGTGAACGGTGTGGAATGGATATCCCTAATTACGAATTTGGTCGTTGTCTATCGTGCAATTCGATCAATTCATACTTCAATTCATTCTTCTTTTCTAATGACACTATTTCACCCTCTCCCATATATGACGATCCATATCAACAAAATGCACCGGGTTTCTCTCAATACCTGTGTTGCAATCATTGTGGGGGCCCTCACGATACTTCTTATTGTCAGCCAATGAATTATTATGAGCCAAATCCGTGTCCTCATTTTTCTTCACCGATGGATTATTATGAACCAAATCCGTGTTCTAATTCTTCTCAACTGATGAATTACTATGAGCCACATCCGTGCTATAATTCCGGTTTTCAAAATTTTGAGCCCCCACAATACACCATCGATCATCAACCTTCTATTGGAATGTGGCTTGAATACGTTCAACAAGAATTAGCTAGCATACGCGAAGCAAGGGAGGAGGAAAAGCGATAACAACAAGAACAAGTATCTAATCTTAGTGATTATATTCCTCCTCTTGTGCGTCCATACTACTTTTATGATGATGACGAGGATGATATCTATGATCTCAACCCATCTTCTGAGATTACTACTCCTACTCTTGATATCCCTAATGCTTCTAAGGATAGTGATACATCGAGTGAGATTAGTGATTATGGTCTTGATAAATTCTTTGATGAGGTTTGTGATGTGCCGACTTTTGTGGAGCCTACGGAAGAGGTCGCTCTTAATGATGATGATTTTTCTCCATGCTATGAGAATTTCACTTTTGAAATTTCTCCTTCTCCTCCGGGCGATGAAGGCGATGTTGATTTATTCTCTCCGACTTACGAGAAGTTCACCTCTGAACTTGGTCTTGTAGATGAGGTGGAAGACGTTATTCTTCGCGACAAATTACTGAAAGTTCATCTTCTTATTGCTAAAATTGAAGCGTTGAATTCTGCTCCTATTTCTGAGTTTTTACCTCCATCTATTACTTCAGTTGAGAATAATGATACAGCTATAGAGGAAATCGACATTCTCTCAATACATCCGGGTATTGATGATGATGACACGGAGGGGGATATTATTTTTGATAATTTGTTGCATGAAGATATTGTCCCAAGTCCCCCTCCCGAGAACCTTTTATCCCAACCTTTAGAAACCATTACCGAGGATGAGTGCTTCGACCCGGGGGTGACATTGACCATTCCATGATTGACACCTTTACGGCTTTGCCGATTAGTGATAACCATATGTCTTTTGGGGATAAGATTTTGATTCATTTACCCACCCCACCTCCCGTGGATCATGATTTCACATACTTTTTGTATGTTGAAAGGACTTTTCTTCCCTTTAAGACTTATCCTCTGGCCTCTCCTTTATTAATGTCCTCCAGGAATGAGGACAAGGTCTTTGATCCCGGTATTACATTCGAGGCTTCCCCATGGACCATTTAATTCGGGGACGAGTCAGGCTCGTGACTCGGTTAACAAAAACAAGCGCTTTTTGGGAGGCAACCCAATTATCTATCCTTTTATTACGTTTTTCTAATAAGTGTAGGGGGAGACCCTAGTATGTGTTTGTTGTTTTCTTTCTTATCATGTGCAGGGATTCGAGCTTTCAAAGATCCATTCTTGATGACTTCTGACGAAACGTGATCCCGTGTACCCGTCTTCCCGGTTTTATCCTAAACTCTTTTGATTCTCTATTTTATATTTTCCAATATTAAAATAGGAATCATTTTAGTTGTGTCTTCCTTAGCAAGATTTAAACAACGTGCACAATGTCCTAAGTGTAGGGGAGTTCACTCCCACATGCTTAAACATTGAGGATAATGTTTATATTAAGTGTAGGGGGACTTCTATCGAAGTTAAATGGGCTTTTCCATAAATTTGTCCTCATTTTGACCGGAAAATTTGATTTTTCGACATTTTTCAAAATTTGTAATCTATTTTGGCCTAGTAGTTTAGTAGTATTTTCCTTTGTTATCGTTATTTACCTTCTTTGCTAGAATAAATTTTTAATAAAGTGGTTTTAATTTTTAAACGTTGTGAATCTTTTGACTCAACCCGAGTTTACTTATCCAAGTTTACTCTAGCTAGTATCCTTAACGTGTTTAAGTCAAGTTTTGCTAAGCTTTTATATAGGGAACTTTAAAACGCGAGAGTCTTAACTCTCATGGTTTAAGATCAAGAACTTTTCGCAAGTTCCTATAATTGATCCTAGAAAGTCGTTTATCAAGGGAACTTTAAAATGCGAATTCTAAACTTGAAAGAGTCTAAGAATTTGCAAGATCGTATAGATGACTTGAAAACCCAAAACTTTGATTTAATAGGCTAAGCATCCACGAATCTCATTCCTTGAGATTTTAAATTGTGGAGAACGAGATATGATAGAGTCAATTATAAGTTTGGTACTCTTTCATGAATTTATGTGAGTTAATTATGAGCTTTTTCTCCCATCGCTTGTTAATAAATTTAATTGCAATAAGTAAGGTCGTACGATTTGAAAAGTTCCTTAGCTTCTAGGCCAAGATCGTTTAAAAGTTGCTCGGTATTAATTAGAGTTCATAGCCAAGGCATAACTTATTGAAGCGGGATGCGAAGATTGGCGAGTCCGAAAAGGTCCTAACAAGACATGAGGGCTACATTTTGTTGCTAAATATCCCAAGTGATGTGAAGAATCATTTATCAAAAAATTAATATGAAGGATCGAGACACACGACGAAAAGCAAATACTCCCCAAAAGATCATGGAGAAGTCTATCCGAAAAGGCCCTAACAAGGTATGAGGATAAATAGATCCAAGTCCTATAAGGAGGCGGATCATTGTATATCAAAATCCCAAATAAATTGGAGAAAAATGAAGAAGTCGTGGTCCAAATATGAAGAATCTCTCCAAACTTCAAGTGAAGAAATTCCTATTATGAAGAGAAGACCATAATTTCAAGAACGTCTCTCAAGATTTGAAGTATGAAGTCGCTGTCAAATATCGGTCCGAGAAAGGTATCAAATCTTGAAGCAAGTTATGCCAAGATATGAACTTTATAAGGTCCCGAGAAGCAGTTTTAAAAGATTTTGTCCTTTAGCTAACTATTGATTTAATCGTCCTACTCTATTTTCTGCCTAAATAACTATCGAAATAAGTCAACAATGCATCCTCGTGATCATTCAAGACAACAATAAAATATAAGAGATACACCTAGGAATAAAGGAGTCTAAGTAGATAATCGGCCCACATGAATTCGTGGTAGTTTGCTAACTTATAATAACAATGATCTCGTTTTTAATCTTGGTATGGGGAACGTGAAACTTGAGGGTGATAATCATTCATGACATTCCAAAACCCTAAGGTAAGTTATCTTTTTACTTGTTTTCTTCCTTTGAATATTTTATAATCTCTTTAATAAAGGCCAAGGTGGATTGATTATGATGAAAAATTTAAAACTTGCTTTGTAACTAATGCATTGCATGAGGGCATTGCAATGGTCAAGTGTATGGGATTTGATAGGTGTGAAAACACCCATCCTTTTACCACTTAATTATAATAATAACCAAGCCAAAACGTGTATTTTATGTCGTAAATGTCGGAATTATGCGTGGTTTGTGTTTTTATTGTGTTTTAGGACCAAAAGATGAAAAAGGAAGAAAACACGGGCTTTCACGGGCTTTTATCGAAGAAAACGAGATAAGACGAAGTCAAAAGATCAAGAGTGCAAAAAGAACGGAAGTCCAAGGTATTATGAAGATTTATCGAAGAAAAAGTCTAAAGACGGAAGTTTAATGAAGTCGAAGAAACAAGTCTAATTAAAGAAGAAAATTATAAGACGAATTCAAATTATATCGACAAATCCCGAGACGACGTCGAGAAAGTCAAAGAATTTAAATCGAGTCGAGACAAGAAGAAAGAAGGAAGAAAGCACTAACATTTTACTCCTCCTATAAATACCCTCCTAATGTGTCATTAGGAGGGGGCTAGTTAGTTTAGATTAGGAGTAGTGTAGATTTACTTTCTCTTTCGAGTTTTCACTTTCTCTCTCTAGCTTTCATTTCATGTTTTAATCTTTTTCATTAATCTTGTATTAGATCTTAATCTTAATCTTAATTAAGCTTTTCAATTAATCATTCTCATTCTTCCTTTCTTTATTATTATTAATTTTTTGTTGACTTAGATGATTATGTAGTTGCCTAATCTTGATGTTTATTGATTTATTGATGCGTTTGATTGATTGTGCTTATTGGTTTTTATGTGTTTGATTTTTATAGCTTATAGTGTTTTAGTGCTTATTGTGTTAATTTTCTTATTTTTAATTAAGTGCTTATTAGTTAATTTTTATAAAAAGTTGTTTTTAAATATTTTTATTATTTAGTATTTTTAAAAGTTTTTAAATTTTGGCTTATTAGCTTTTTCTAAAAATCAATTTGGTTAAGTTTTTAGATAAGTGCTTATTAGTTTATTTTATAAAAAGTTGATTTTTAATTTTTAGTTTTATTAGTGTTTTCATGTTTTTAATTTGTGGTTTAATTTGTTTTTCTTAAAAGTGTTTTAGATTAAGTTTTGGTTATTTGATTATTTGATATTTGCTTATTTGTAGCTTATTTTCTGATTTTTTAGTTTTTACTGTATCTGTTTTCATAATTTCGGATTAGGGTTTATTATTCCGTGATCTTCCTTTTTCTGAATTAGTCATTTCTCTGAAAAAACAATTATTCTGAAAAAGTATTATTCCAAAAAAAGGTTCTGAAAATAATTATTCCGAAGAAAGTTGGGAAAAATATTTATTCCGAAGAATCAGTTATTTGGAAAAAAAACTTATTGCGAAGAAATTAAATGTCCGAAAAAATTTATTGCAAGGAAATGTTAAGTTATGAAATCCACTGTAGCAATTGCGAAGAGGACTGTATCAATTCCGAAGAAATCAACATGCCAACCTGCCAGCTTGGAAATTTTGGCGCCTAAATGAGCAGCTAGCCTGGCTGCCTCCAGCTGCCTGCCTGCTAGCTTGTTTATTTATTAGTATTGTTCTGTAATTGTTTAGTTTTATCTGAAAGTTGTTCCGATTTTATTTCTAAAATTTACGTATTTTTAGTTGAATTTTTCGTCGATTTTTAGTATTAATGTTTTTCCAAAAGTTTAAGTTTTATCTTTTATTTAGTACACGCTTTAGGTTTTGCCTCGTTTAGCTTTAAAGTACCATTTTAGTTTTATTTTCTCATTTTTCATTAAGTAAACTTTATTTTCGAGTCGATAGTTAATTTCGTCTTTTAGTTTTATTTTTATTAATTGTTTCGTTTTAAATCTACGTTTTATTATTTATATTGTTTTGTTTTTATTAGTTAATTGCTTTTAGCTTATTGCTATTATTTTGTGCATTTACCTTTTAAGTAGAATAGATAACCAAACCATTTTATTTTCCACCAAGAACGACTGAGTCGCACTTTCAATCGGAAATCAATTCGAATTGAATCGAGACGAACAAATTTTTATACTTGGCAAAAACCTTGTATTAAATCCTCTTGTGAAGAGATAGACATGAGCTCCTCTAATGAAAAGGATTCATTAATTTCCTTATGAGGCAATTCACCTTGAAAAGGATTCTTAAGTCTACTCAAGTGATCCACCACTAAATTCTCGGCTCCTTTCTTATCACGTATCTCAATGGAAAAATCTTGTAGCAATAAAACCCATCTCAAGAGCCTAGGCTTATCATCTTTCTTTGTCATTAGGTACTTGAGAGCGGAATGATCCGTATACACTATGGTCTTAGAAAGCACAAGATAGGGTCTAAATTTCTCAAAGGCATAGACTATAGCAAGCAACTCCTTTTCCGTGGTGGTATAATGAAGTTGAGCATCCGTCATTGTCTTACTCGCATAGTGTATAGGTTGAAAATGCTTATTAACTCTTTGTCCTAACACGACCCCCACGACATAATCACTAGCGTCACACATGAGCTCAAAAGGCAAAGCCCAATTTGGAGAAACCAAAATGGGAGCCTTTGTCAACTTTTCCTTAAGTATCTCAAAAGAGTCTAAACAATCTTGTGTGAAAATGAAAGGAGCCTCTTTTTCCAAAAGGTGGGTCATGGGTCTTGCAATCTTAGAAAAGTCTTGTATAAAACATCTATATAAACCCGTAGGACCCAAAAAGATCCTAACTTCTTTCACCATGGTAGGTGGGGGAAGTTTGGCAATAACATCAATTTTAGCACGATCCACTTCTAAACCTTTATTGGATATCTTATGTCCCAAAACTATCCCTTCTTTGACCATGAAATCGCACTTCTCCCAATTTAAAACAAGACATGTTTCTTCACACCTCTTAGGCATACGTTCCAAATGGGAGAGACAAGAAGTGAATGAATCTCCAAAAACCGAGAAATCATCCATGAAGAGTTCCATAGTGTGCTCAATCATGTCATGAAAGCTTGCCATCATACACCTTTGGAATGTCCCTGGTGCATTGCACAAGCCAAAAGGCATTATCCTATAAGCAAATCTACCATAGGGACAAGTGAATGTGGTCTTTTCTTGATCCTTTGGGTCAATGGGCATTTGGAAATAACCCGAGAATCCATCTAGAAAGTAATAGTACTCATTTCCCGCTAAGCGTTCAAGCATTTGGTCCATAAAAGGCAAGGAAAATGATCTTTCCTAGTAGCATCATTGAGCTTCCTATAATCAATACAAACTCTCCAACCCGTGACTGTCTAGTAGGAATAAGCTCATTATTTTCATTGGGCACTACGGTGGTTCCACCCTTCTTAGGAACACAATGCACCGGGCTAACCCATGGAGAGTCGGAAATGGGGTAAATCATACCCGAATCAAGGAGTTTGATAACTTCCTTTTTGATGACCTCAGGGATTTTTGGGTTAACCCTTCTTTGGCTTTGAATTGCGGGTTTATAATCATCCAACATAAGGATTTTGTGTGTACAAAAATTTGGATCAATTACCCTTATGTCGGATATTTTCCATGCTATGGCTTTCTTATGTTTCTTAAGCACCTCTACAAGTTTTTCCTTCTCATCATCTTTCAAATCTTTTGCTATGATCACGGGTAATTGGTCCTTTCCCTCTAAAAAGGCATATTCAAGGTGTGATGGAAGATCCTTAAGTTCTAGGGAAGGTGGACTTTCAATGGAAGGTTTGACTATAGATGGATCATCAATGGTGACTTCTTGTGGAGTAGGTGAAAGAATGGGATCCTCATTGAGCAACTTTTGGATAGTGAGAATGTCTTCTTCCCAATTAATGGGAGAATCATCATTAACAAGGAAGTTGGACTCAAATTCCTCCAAGAGGAAATCACTCTCTCCAAATGGTGTTAAATAGGGAGAAATTGAGGCAACGGTCTCTACATGAGGCATGTTCTCACTATCATTCTTACAAGCTTTATGAAAATGCTCATCACACACCTCATCAAGAACATATACTATGTTAATTGTTTCACAACTTTGAGATTTCTTGGTAAATTTCCCTAGCTTAAACACCACTCTCTCATCCTCAACTCTCATAATTAGTTCTCCTTCCGCCACATCTATAAGAGTACGACCCGTCCTCAAGAATGGTCTACCAACAATAATAGGAACTCTCGGGTCCATATCATAATCAACCACTACAAAATCCCTGGGAAAGGTGAATTTATCAACCCCTACAAACACATCCTCTATAATGCTTACCGGATAAGCTATGGTACGGTTTGCTAACTCAAGGGTCATCCTAGTAGGAGTGAGCTCGGGAAGAGAGAGTTTTTTCCAAACCGATAAAGGCATGAGATTAATGCTTGCCCAAGATCCGCTAGTGCCATGCAATTTTCCACCCTGGGAAAATTACAAGGAATCAAAAATCGCCCCGGATCTCCAAGTTTTGTAGGTAAGGTTTTGAGCAACACGGTGGAGCAATTCTCATTAAGTGATGTGTTAGGTAAATCCACCAACTTTTTCTTGTTTGAGAGGAGATCTTTGAACATTTTAGAAAACTTTGGCATATAGGCAAGAGCTTCCGCAAAGGATATGTTTATGTTTAGTTGCTTGAACAATCTCAAAACGTTTGACACTTAAATATCATCCTTGTTTTTAAGTTTCTCCTTTCTCAATCTTGATGGATATGGAAGGCTTGGTTTTGGTGTAGGTTGAGTAGGTGTAGTGGAAGGGTTCTCTTTGTTGGTTTCTTCATTGGTAGGTGTCGAAGTTATAGGAGTAGTGGGTGTAGGATGAGAAGGTATATGTGTTGAAGTTTTAGAGCTTGAAGGTGTTTTGTTTGTATAATAAGGTGGAACCATAGTAGGCTTAACCAAAGGAAGTGTACGGGGTGAATGATATTTAGTTGTTTTTCCACTCCTTGTTGCGATTGCATTAACATTAGCTCTTGGATTTGTTTGTGTGTTTGAAGGTAGAGCCCCTTGTGTCGTTTGATTAATCATCATCATAATCCTCTTGGTAGTCTCCTCATTCATGGCTCTGATCTTGTGTTCTCTTTTCACATTCACGAATTCTTCTTTCGGTTTCTTGGTTCATCTTTTGATGTAGCTCAAAGGTATCATTTTGCCCATATCCTTGATTGTAACCTTGATTTTGAAAAGGTGGGGGAGGTGGTGGGTTAAATCCTTGATTGTTTTCATGAAAGTTATTTCCTTGATGTTGAAAGGTATTGGGTGCTCTATAGTTGTTTCCTTGGTAGTTTGGCCTAGGACCTTGATTTCTTTGAAGTAATTGAGGAGGATTGGTTTGGTTTTGGGTGGGTGGATGGGGTGAAAAGTCGGGTGGTGAAAGGTAGTTATTTGATTTGTAAGAGAGATTGTTTGGGTTGATGTTAGGTTTGAAGTGCTCTCTATGTTCATCTTGATAAGCATACCATTCAGCTTGGTAATTTTGAACCTTATCACATTGTAGGTAAGAATGAGGACCTCCACAAGTCTCACATGATTTAGTAATGGCATTCACATCATTGGAAGGAGAGTTGTTCAAGGAAAGGTTCTTAAGGGCTTGGGCTATCTCTTGATTTGTCTTATTATTCTTTTCCATGGCTTGAAGTATCTTAATGTGACTCTTGAGGAATATATTATCAATGGATGTTTGAGAACTATCTTGCACAACATGAACCCTTTCATCAATTTGGTTATTTGTTTGCACCATGGATTTAGTCTCAATAATGTCCCATGCCTCTTGTATGGATTTGGCAAGAATGTTCCCACCTGCGGAGGAATTGAGGGAATCTTGATGATGTGCTCTTAATCCATAGTAGAAGGTATTGATTTGGTGAACTTTATTGAATACATGATTGGGGCATTTTATCAATAAATACTTGTACTCTTCCCAAGCATCACTAAGGGTTTGATTAGGTTTTTGTTGAAATCCAATAATTAGGTTTCTCAAAGTCGTGGTCTTAGATGGAGGAAAGAACCTATTCAAAAACTTCTTGGTAAAGTCATCCCAAGTGGTAATGCTCTTAGGTGGTAGTCTATATAGCCAATACCTAGCACTTCCCTATAGGGAGAATTGAATCAAGATCAACTTAATGGCATCATGGGGAACTCCATTGTACTTAATGGTATTGCAAATGGAAAGAAACTTCTTGATATGATCATGTGGATCATCATTAGGTCTCCCGAAAAATGGTGTGTTAGAAACCAAGGTAATCATGGATGTCTTAAGCTCAAAGTTGTTTGCGGGAATCTCGGTACAACAATGGCATCGGCATATCCTTGCACATTGGATTGGAGGTGCTCCATCAATGGTCTAGTGTCAACGGCGGCCATGTCTTCTTGTGTGTTGATCAAAGCACGATTCTCGGGATCGACTTGATGGACGGTGTTGTTCTTACTCTTTCTCTTTTTCTTCCTTTTCGGAGGAAGGGGTTGTACACCAAAAGGTATTTGTGCACGCCCTCGGGTGAGCATGAAACTCAAATCAAGGAGTGAGAGAGAAGCTCTCGTTCGACTTTGGAAAAGAAGGGATTATCCTTTCTGAGATTCAATAAGTAATATCCACAAGAAAGTATAGTATATGTTAGTAATACTTTGGTGGCAAGACCCCCAATCAAGCTTTCCTTCTTAGAATACTCACTAGTGAACGGGGGGTTAGGTGGCGTGAAGCACTTAAGTACCTATTAACCCTTAGACGGCATTTTATAGCACGTCACCTTTCTATTCACTTTGTAGTTTGTATTCTTCGAATTCTAGCCTATTGGAAGTATTTATCTATTCTTGCCTTAATTAAATTTGATCGATACACGTGTCAAGGACCGGAACGCTCCCGAACACGGTGTATTGCAAAAGCAATACTTATGGAAGTATGTGTATTGAGTGTTCGTATAGGTATATGTATCTACATATAATAATATATCAAAAATATTTTTTTATCTATTGGGTTTTTAATAAAATACTACATGTACGTAAAAACGATGAAAACCGATATAATATATATTTTTGGGTGTAATCTTTTAGGAAAAAGATTACTTTTTGGATTTTTTATTTTTTTGATTCAATTCTTTAGGAAAAGATTTGATTTTGTGGTTTTTTTAAGTGTTTATATTTTTATATTTTTTATTTTTTTATCTTTTGGATTTATGATGCGTAAAAAGAACATCCACCCGGGGAACGGATCCCAAAATCCAATCGAAATCGTCAATCAATAGTCTCTCGTAATGTCATGAACCGGCAGCGACGCCATTTAATATTAAATGTTTTGCAAGTTCGTTTTTCTCGACTCAAGACAAATTGAAAGGCCCACCAATATCAAGTCATAATTGTTTTTGGTTATTTAAAGGTTATTTGGATCCTAGGTCTAATTCAAACAAACACGTAAAAATGGAAAATATTATAGCTCTATATAACCAAAAAACAAATTGCAAGTACCACAAAATATTCACAAAGTACAAGTATCTAATGCACAAGTATAAAATTGCTTGAAATGAAAATATAGGGACTAAATGTGTAAAATCAGAAAGTTTAGGGACCAAAAATGAAAATAGTAACAAACTACTCCAACAAACTAACAAATTCTCAAACTAACTAACTAATTGTGTAACTAACCAAAATCCAGGGACTATCACTTGCAAAACCTAAAAACTTTGAATTAACAAAACAGATTAATAAAACTTGAAAAGCTGTGGGACCTATATGCAATTAACAAGAACTTAAAACCAAAAATGGGCACAAGGTAATCAATAAGCTCGTTTGAGCTTATTTCTCAACCAAAAACGTTCTAGTTTTTTCTAAAGTGGTTAAAATCCAAATTAAGCTAGACTGGTAAAAGGATTTTGGCTAAAAGCTCTTAAATCTCTGGATTGCTTATTCCAATAAGCTCACAATAAGCTCAAAACAAATCCAGACATCCACTAACTGATTTTCTTGTTGAAACTGTTTAATCAAGTGGTAAGAAAGTTGGAATGTCAACTGGTTTTGAAAATGACCAAGAAAATAAGCTGGAGTCCGAAATAAGCCAAAAATGCTTATTTTGACCAAGTTTGACCAAATTATTCAAAAAACTGATTTTCACATAAACTGCTCAGGACATGTTTGCATATGAATTGGTGAAAGAAAATTGAAGGTTTTATGAAGTATATTATCCGAACTGAGAAAACAGATTTCTTGTTATCACAGAAACTTGCGAATGGTCTAGTGCTTATTTATAAGCTCAAAACTGGCTCAAATATGAATACTGTATAATTTCCTTGCTAACACTGAAAGATTGTATATTAGTCTACAAATGGAAACAGGTTTCAGCTGAAAACATCAACAATCAAGGAAATGACAAGTAATCAAAGATAGCTTGTTTTGACTGAAAGACTTATACAAAGTCTGACCCAATCTTTTTAAGTGCTATTTGCCTTTTTGACCTAATATTTGACCAAAGAACTTTACCAAAAGTCTTACAATAACTTGTTAAGTGTAAATGAGTTTAAAAGAATAGATTTTAACAACTAATTCACCACAATGATCTAAATCCAAACACCACTTTAAAAAGCTGATATGAACTTTTTCAAAGGATTTTTGAGCAAAAACTTATGACAGCTATTGACACTTATCAAAACTTGTAAGTTAACTCAATTGAATCAGTTTGAACCCAAAATCCAACAAGTTTACTTGTAAAACCACTAAATGAGTAGATGATGAACTTTGACTGATGTAAAACAATGCTAATCAAGTAAAAGCTGAATGAAAGCTATAGAATTGCAAGTAAACAATCAAAACATCAAGATTATACTACAAGATCACTAACACATCCACAATTCAACAATTAAGAGCTATAACTAGGATTTTAGCATGCAAAGACAGTTGAGGGGAATTAAAACAAGAAATGTGTTCCTTTTAGCTATGTGCCACCACTGATGGAGTAGAGGAGCACTGAGCTCTCTAATATCAACTAGAACACCATGAATTAACCACCAAACACCATCAATACATCATCATCTACTGGCTATGATCTACCCTGCTACAGTCTGCTTAAATAGCTATGTAATGAACTCAAAACGATTCTGAACCAGCTACAAGCTTCCAAAAACACATCAACACTCTCTATTGATCAGATACGATCAATAGAAACAACAGTAACAGTGAAGGAATAGTAAGGTAGAAGATTGAAGGAGAATTGAACTGAATTTTGTATTTATGAAGGGAAAGTTTGTTACAAAGTTGGTTACAACTAACTAACTACCTCTCAAGTGATTGTCGGTCACTTGAAAGAAGTTTTAACTAAATTGCTAAGTGAAAAGGAGAGAGTTTATCAAGTGTGTGAAAATTACACACACTAACTTCATACACAAAATGAAGACTAAGGTGGGTATTTATAGAGGTTAGGATGTTGTCAGTTGGAGGTTGGTGACGTGTTGCAACCATTGGTGAGCTTCCACATGGCTTAATTCTTCCAATTGCAACTAGCCATTGAAGAACTTGAATTGGGGACTTTTGATTAAGTAACTTTCAGGTTAATTGGTTGCTGGGGTTGTGATCCTCACTTGATTTAGAGCAATTTTCATGTTTACATCTTTCTCTGATATGCACTCTAGCTTGATCTTGAATCTGGGCTTGTTCTTGTTTAAATGTGACAGGTGGAGTTGTGTTATTGGTGGAAGAAAGAAGACACGTATCATATCCACAAAGATGATTTATGATTGGTTAATTAAAGAGTGAGTGCGTTGCACTGTGTAAATTTTGTATTAATTGCAAAAACGGCGCTAGTGGGCTGATGTGGCACAAAAGTGCAATCCATGTGAGTTGCATACTCTTCTCCCATTGGTTGAAGCAAGTTATACACGGATTGATACAAACTTAGCTCTTAATTGTCAAGTTTAGTCCTTGTAGTTAGGTAGAATAGGATTTTAAGCTCCAAGCTTCATTTCTTTGACATATTTGGTCCTTCCAACTTCAATCTTGATCAAAAATCATCCTTTGACTTGTTGACTTAAGAGTTGACCAGATTTGACTTTATTCTTGACTTTTTCATAATTACACTTTTAGTCCCTCATCTTTGAAAGTTGTCAAGAAAGGTCCTTTGTCTTTGCAAGGCTTGTCACTTTTCATCCTCCTTTTGTCTTTTATTCATCATTAAGGCTTGATTTCACTTGTTTGCTTCAAAATTGTATCTTTGTTACCTACACAAGCACAAACACAAAACATACTCATAATACTGCTTTTATGTATAAAAATTAGGTATTTGCTTTGTGTTTTAGGGTGATTTGTGATATTATTGATATGAGATTTTGCTCATATCATGGGGTTAAATTGTCAGCTGAGGAGGGAGCAATGCTTGATGATACTGATGATGAAGCCTCCGACCAAGAATCTGAAGTACATTACTCGTACATGGCAAAGGTTGAAGAAGTTCTCAACGTCACTGAAGATGACAATGGTCCTATCTTTGATACTGAGCCAATTGATAAGGTACACACTAAAGAGGAATATAATGTGTTTGGTAATATTCATGAGCATTGTGAGCTACCCAAAGCCATTACTGACACATGTATGATGGAAATGGTTGATTGCAATACCACACATGATTCATCAGACATGTGCAATAATGAGTCTGAGGATGATCAACATGCAAAAGAGTATGATGATGATGAGGAGCGTATTGCGCTTGCTAACTTAATTGCTTCTTTACAAAAAGATGTCAAAGAAACTAGAAAAAGTCAAAAGAAATTAAAGAAGGCAAACGCTACGCTCACTCAAAATTTTGAAGAAAGCAAAGTTGCAATCATAAAATCTAGTGAGCTTCTTGCAAGATGTAGAGCTGAGCTTATTTAAAAAGAAAAAAGAGCTTGCAAGGTACAAAGGGGATGTTGTTACTACTGTAAAGGATGTTTTTGAAACTAAATACAACGAAACTCTTAAGCTTTTAGAACAAGAGAAACGTAATTATAACACCTCTTTAAGTACGGAACGACACAAAACGTATCTTGCTACCACTAAAGTGTATGAGCTAACTCAAAAGATTGGTTTTATTCAAGAGGATAAAAATAAACTAGTCACTACGAAGACATAAGAGGTTGCTAACTTGCAAAAATCTTTCAAAATTAAACAAGCAAAAGACATCGACAAAGTCGTGGAACTTGAAGTTCAAATTGATTTTTATAAGAAAATTGTTTATAAAACAAATCAATCTATTCAAACCATGCGAATGTTGGCACCTCGTTCGTTTTTCTAGGGTAAAGCTAGTTTTAATGGTCCTAAGTACCTCGAGCAAGCTCAATCTGAGAACCCGCGACTCTATCTTGAGGAGTCCCAATGGACCGACCTTGATTGTCTTCTTGTTAGGCCTGATAGTGACGAGTCACTATGTTTTGGAGAGGAGAGTAGATCACCAATGAATAAAGACTTTGTGAAACCATATAATTATGCTTATGAAAATAGTCTTTATGAAATTTTCAAACCACAAAAACAGAAGTCTCGTGAGCAAATGTTTTACGAATGTGCACAAATAAGAATTAAATGGAGACAAGTTTTTGCCACTAAGAAAACTAATGTTTCAAAATATATCGGGTACTTGCCGCATCAAGCTTCTTTAAGCAAGAGTAAGCAAGCACTTAGTATTCTCAAGAGTAACATTGAAAATTTCAAAAAGGTTGTTGATGATGACTGGAAAAAACGTGAACTTTTGAAAGGTAATAAAGAAATTCCTCATGATATAACTGTTCTTGTGAAAACTATTTTGACTCCTCTTGCGGAAAAACAAAGAAACATGCTTTGGAATTTGAAAAGTTAATAGAGCAAGAAATGTTTGAAGATTTGGAATATGTGGAATCTACTGAAAAAGAAATTGACGATCATCAACCTGAAAGAGACGATTTTTCTATAGCCTATGATCTACTCTTGCAAGAATGCCTCTCAAAAGATATTATGTGTGTTTATGTTACATCTTGTGCTGATATTGATGAATATTCTGATGTTTCATGCAAATATCTTGATCAAGTCAAAGAGTGTGAACGTCTTGAAACTGAGCCTTCGAATAAAATTGACAAAAAAGAGTTTTCGTTACTTCAACATAAAAATGATTATCTTCAAAAACATTGTCATTCACTTGAACTTGCTTTGCAAAACAAAGTTGGCAGTTTTTCAAATGATACACCTTTGGAAGAAAAATTATCTGAGTCATGTCGACTACTAAACGAAAAAAGTCTTGATATTTCGGATTTGAAAGCTCAGTTACAAGAAAAAAACATAAGCAATAGCAGAGTTGAAGAAACTCGTTGCTAAGATGGGTGGGAAAGTTGTGGAATCTAGTGTTAAGAAACCTGTTGTTAGACAACCCAATGCCTATAAAGAGAATAGATCCTCTATCTTGGGAAAACTATCTGCTTTCTTAAATTCCTCATTTACAAAACCTGTGTTTGCCCCTAAGATGGATGGAAAGGTAAGGTTACCACAGAATCAACCCATAAGGAATACTCAAGCACAAAGCGTTAAGCACAATAATGTGATTAAACCAAGGATTTATAGAATGACCACTAAACCCACAAACAAAGTTAGTCAATCGCCTCAGACTTCTAGAAACACTAATACTCGTGTGTCTTCTACTACAGGAGTAGTCTCTACTGCTAGTGTTACCTGGCCTCAACTTAAGCGCACTCAAGTGAATGATAAGGTCTAGAAACACAAGAGTCAAGGGAAGATGAAGGAAGTAGAAGAACACCCTAGGAATCTGAATGTTTTTAAGAATAAAAAGTCTGTAATCGCATGTAATGACGATTTGAATGATTTTAATGATTTGAATGCTTTGAATGTTAAATTTGTTTGTGTCAAATGTGGGAAATGTGCTAATGCTAATCATTCTATGTGTGCTATGAATAATGTCAAAGGCGTAGATACTAGAACTAGGAAGCAAGTTGCGATGCCTATTAGTGCTAGTAAACTCACACACAAAGTGAACAATTTTGGTACAACCCCCACTAAGAAAAGTATTGCATCAGACTCCACCACTAAGAACCCTAGAAGTAGAATTAGGGAATTATATGAGTCTGCGAGGAAGTCGTGGAAATGGTGGTTTGCTAATCAATGTCCTCCAAGATATAAATGGATGCCTAAAGTTAGGACAGAAAATGTGACAACGAGTGACAGTATGCCTTTAAATGTTTCTAAGGATACTAATGATTCTGAAATCACAACTAACGTGGTATCAAATTTAGCAAATGCTCCATCTTGTTCTAATTCTTCTGCAGGTGATACAAATAATTCTCTTCATACTAGAATCCGGATGCACGAAGCACATGACAGGGAATCTCAAGCTTCTAATTAACTTCGTGGAGAAGTTCCTAGGTACGGTCCGATTTGGAAATGATCAATTTGCACCGATCCTAGGATATGGAGATTTGGTTCAGGGGAATATAACGATA
The DNA here is from genome assembly GCA_025667525.1 of Glebionis coronaria. Taxonomy (NCBI): domain Eukaryota; kingdom Viridiplantae; phylum Streptophyta; class Magnoliopsida; order Asterales; family Asteraceae; genus Glebionis; species Glebionis coronaria. Next base: position 276,605,543 of record CM046874.1, read on the forward strand.
AAAAGGGTATACTACGTCGAAGGTCTCAATCACAATCTTTTCTTGGTTGGTCAATTTTGTGATGCAGATTTGGAAGTTGCTTTCAAAAAGAAGACATGTTTTGTTCGTGATTATGATGGGAATGATTTACTCATCGGTTCATGGGGTACCAATCTGTACACAATTTCACTACAAGACACAACTTCATCAACTCCAATTTGCTTCATGGCTAAAGCTTCAACGACTCAGGCATGGTTATGGCATCAACGTCTATCTCATCTTAACTTTGATACCATCAACTTGCTTTCCAAGAAAGATATTGTGAGAGGCCTTCCAAGTTTGAAATTCGTCAAAGATCATCTTTGTTCTTCTTGTGAGCTTTGTAAAGCTAAACGAAGTAGTTTCAAGACAAAGACTACACCAAGCTCTAAAGGACGGTTAGATCTTTTTCATATAGATTTGTGTGGTCCCATGCGTGTTCAAAGTATCAATGGGAAGAAATACATTATGGTAATTGTCGATGATTACTCAAGGTACACATGGACTCACTTCTTGAGGTCCAAGGATGAAACACCCGAAGTTCTCATCAACTTCCTTAAACTGATACTACGTGGTCTTCAAGCTTAAGTAAAAGTAATACGTACTGATAGAGGAACATAATTTTTGAATTCAACTCTAAGGAACTATTTTGAAGCCGAAGGAATTGAACATGAAACATTTATTGCTCGAACACCCAAATAAAATGGAGTTGTTGAAAGACGAAACCGTACTTTAGTTGAGGCTGCTCGAACATTGTTATCCGCTTCAAAACATCCACTATTCTTTTAGGCCGAAGCCATGTCAACCGCATGCTACACACAAAACCGATCCTTAATTATCCCAAGACACGAAAAGACACCATATCACATAATTCATGATCGAAAACCTTAACTCAAACACCTTCACGTTTTTGGATGTACTTGTTACATTATACGAGATGGTGAAAATTTGGATAAGATGAAAGAGAAAGGTGATGCATGTATTCTAGTGGGATATGCAACTCAGTCTAAGGGATATAAAGTTTACAACAAGAGAACAAAATTGATAGTCGAGACTATTCATATCAGATTTGATCAATTACAAGAAATGGAACTTGAACAAAAAAGTTTAAGTCCCGATCCACAACGACAAACGACTTCCGTTCACAACCGCACGGAACCCGGAACTTAAAACCACAACAATGAACCGTCAAGTTTAAAGCTGGTTCAAGGAAATGTTCTAAGAGCAGATATGACAGTAAACACGACAATTAAAGAGTTGGAAATGTTATATGGACCAATGTATGATGAATATTTCACGGGGGAGAAACATGTTGTATCGAAGTCTTCCGCTGTCACTCATGATAAGAATGATGATACTGATCATCGTCAACAAAGAGATACAACTTTATCTACTTCAACACGGGTTGCTGCAGAGTTACCCCCTCAGAATATCACATCAACAACCGCTCCTACAACATCCACAACAAGTGTCATTGCTCTAGAGAACACAAATCAAGCAGACTATGCATTAAATGATGAAGACGACTTTATCAACCCATTCGGTACACCGGTACACGAAACTGGAGAGTCTTCTACTCGCCATGTTGATCTGTCAAATATGCATCCGTTCTATCAACGACATCCTTCAACACATCATTGGACCCGAGATCATCCTTTGGTTCAAGTAATTGGAAACCCTTCACAGCCCGTTCGTACAAGACGACAACTTAAAACCGATGGAGATGTTTGTATGTTCGCACTCACCGTGAGTACAGTTGAACCAACAAATATCAAAGAAGCCTTGGCAGATCACGCTTGGATTGAATCGATGACGTATGAACTTCAACAATTTGAAAGACTTAAAGTCTGGGAACTTGTAGACAGACCATACGATGTAATACTATTAAATCTTCGATGGATCTGGAAAAACAAGATGGATGAAGAGAACACGATCATCAAGAATAAATATTGGCTAGTGGCTAAAGGGTATGGCTAGAAAGAGGGTATTGATTTTGAAGAATCATTTGCACCAGTAGCTCGTATGGAAGCAGTCAGGATTTACCTTGCTTATGCTACACATAAGGGATTCCTCGTTTATCAAATGGATGTAAAGACGACGTTTCTTAACAGTCCTTTGAAGGAAGAAGTTTATGTCACACAGCCGGAAGGATTCGTCAATCCTCATTATCTTGACAAGGTGTATCGTCTCCACAAAGCACTTTATGGACTCAAGCAAGCTCCAAGGGCGTGGTATGACGAGCTCTCGAAATTTCTGGTCTCCAAAGGTTTCTTAAAAGGTTCAGTTGATCTAACTTTGTTCAGTTATAAATATGGGGATGACATTTTGCTTGTGCAGATTTATGTTGATGACATTATTTTCGGGTCTACAAACCCAAAACTTTCAAAATGGTTTGAAAAATTAATGCACAACAAATTTGAAATGTCAATGATGGGCGAACTAAAATTCTTTTTAGGAATTTAAGTTCACCAATCTCCAAGTGGTATCTTTATTAACCAAGCTAAGTATTGTCAAGAGATAATCAAAAAGCATGGTATGACCTTATGTGACCCCGTTGGGACACCATTATCAACCACATCCCTAGAGGCTGATTTGGAGGGAGATGTCATAGATCAAACGAGATATCGTTCCATGATCGGCTCCCTCATGTACTTAACAACAAGCCGACCAGATATATCACATGCTACGTGTTATTGTGCACGATATCAAGCACGACCCACTGAAAAGCACCTCAAGGAGGTTAAACGGATCTTTCGGTACCTAAAGAATACCATTCACATGGGACTCTAGTACCCGTGGGAAACCGGTTTCTTTCTAACGGCCTATTTAGATTCTGATCATGCAGGGTGTCTTGATACACGTGAAAGTACTTCTGGTTGTGCACAATTTCTAGGTCAAGATAAGCTCATGGGATGGTCTTCGAAGAAGCATGATTGCACGTCACTGTCATCAGTTGAAGCGGAGTATGTGTCTCTATCTGCATGTTGTGCTCAAGTTCTTTGGATGAGAACACAACTCACGGATTATGGCTTCTACTTTGATAAAGTCCCTATGTACTGTAACTCAAAGTCCGCCATAGCCATCTCTTGCAATCCGGTACAACATTCATACACGAAGCACATTGATGTCAGATATTACTTCATTAAGGAACAAGTTGAAAGGGGTATCGTTGAAGTATACTTTGTTGGAAATAATTACCAATTAGCTGACTTGTTTACAAAAGCTCTTTCGAAAGAGAGGTTTGCGTATCTAGTTAGGAAAATTGGTATGAGATGTTTGACTCTAGCAGAATTGGAGATTCTGGCAAAGAAGCCTGCTTGATTCATCTATCAAACATCTACTTGTAAATATTAATGAAAAAGCAAAATACAAAATTAAAAATCTTTGAAAATCTAAAAATATTCTTCTCGACATGTCTTTCAGTGTCGATAATATGGACATGCCTAGAAATGTCGCTCAATAACGACATGGGTGTGAACATAAAGCTCGAATGAAAGATGTAAATATTTTTCAAAACATGTCACTTCTACTTTTAATAAAGAAAAATGTCTATTTTGGATAATTTTTCCTACAACGGGTAGAGAAATCTATCTTGGGTTAAGCTTGTCACAAAACATTCAACGTTTTGAGCTCAACACAATGGCTTATAATCACTTTCAGATTGCAACCCGGATCTATATTCACAGGGGAGTGTACGATTTAGTGCAATTACCCTCAGCAAAAGAAGTTAAATCTTCTTACACTTGAGTGGATTTGTCAAGACATTCAAATTCTATGAACTCAAGTTTATGCTTTAGAAAAAAATTCTTCGCCAAAAAGAAATAGAGTTTTTCAAAAAGCGTTGAACACAATCTTTTCAAGAATTTCTCAATGTTTATTCAAAATCTTTCAAAAATTATGTGTGCAACAACTCCTATCCTCAAAAAGTGAAATGTGGATCACATCCTCACAATGACAATTCAATTAGATCAATTTTTGAGGGGGAGCGTTCGAAATTGATGCTAAGTCTCACATATTTTTTCTCCCGAAAGTTTTCAAGACTATTTTTCACAATATATTTTAATCAAATTTGGTATCTCTAATATCAAACGATTTTATATATTAGAGATAGGGGAGAAAATATGATTAAAATATGATCTAAAGACTCAAGCACTCATGGTTACGATCAAATACCCACAACATCTTTAATTCACGATGAAGGTCTACGCGATTAATGGCCTATTCTATGTGATGGATTTGGTGGATTTAGATGGTTGATTGATTGATTAATAAAGAAGGGATGAAGGAAAGAGATGAGGGATTAGAGAGAGAAAGGAGAGAAGGGGAAATGTAGAGAGAGAAAGAAAAGATGAATTATGATTAATTGTAAAATGGAATCAACAACCCCCTCCTAACATGCTAGGAGGGGTTATATATAGCCCACCCTACATGTGGGCTATATGGACTATACAATAAGTAAATAGATCACGAGCCCGTTACATAATTATCGTTGGAGCGACCGATCCTTCATAAATACGTAAAAACGTATTTCTAACAATCTCCCCCTAAGGGAGGTCGCTCCAAGAAACAAAGTTCTAAATAGTCTATAACTCGTGATCTATGCTAACTAAGATGTGACCGAGACTTTATAGGGAAAACGTATTTCCAACAATCTCCCCCTAAGGGAGGTCACATCTTTTTACAAAATCTTAAACCTAGCATCTATGCTTGAGTCTTCGATCTTGTTCTTGTGAATATGCTTGATGTGATCTTTGACTTTAGTCTTGAGCATGTTTCCTTGCCTTGACCTTGTGCATTCTTCACTTGTGATATTTGCCTCTTTGTGACTTCATGTTCCACATACTTATACTTTTAAATTCTTGAAAGCTTCAGAGTTTGATACAGCGGAAGACTTGACCTTCAGGCTTTCTTGAATTTGTTGAAGTACTAATTGTATGTAGTATAAGCATGTGGTGACGACTTCTTCTGGATTGTACACCGCAATGCCACCTTCTTGTTACGCTGCATAAGACAGTTAGCAACAAAACAATATACACGGATGAAATGGCCTTGAACATTTCATTCTAATTCGGTAGCATTTTACCTCCGGTCGGTGAAGACCGTTGGACGATATTAAATATCGTACTTGTGGCAGGTAGTTTCAATAAAGAACCTCCTTGACAAGATTTCGCGGGTAAACCCGTTCTCTTTACTCGACCGTCCAAAGCAGACTGCGAACGTAAAGAGTGAATCATTTGGATAATATTATCCGCATGATTTGAAGCCGTCAATTCATGTTCCTGGAACAAGTGAAGTTCAATTAAGAACCGCACCATCGTTGCTTTCCAGTTGTCACTAGCTTGATTCATATAGAATCTTGCAAGTTACCTACCAAGTGCTGTTTGATGTTAACACTAGAAGGATTTCCACTCGTCACTGTGATCAATAAAGAGTCACTCTGAGTGTTCTGGCAAGATCATATGATAATGCGTAGAGGCCTGGAACGTGTTTAAATCCATTTAAGAATTAAACCACTGTTGCTTTCCAGTTATCACAAGTTTGATTCATAAAGAACCGCACAAGTCACCTACCATGAGCTTTTTGATATTCGCTCAAGAAGGATTTCCATCTTCATTGTAAATACTTTCGTATTACTCGGATGTTCAGGCAAGATCATGAAGATTTTGCGTAGGACTCTTAAGATCTTTCTTACTTTTCACAGTGTGTGAAGAAGCAAGGAATAATGAAAGTGTGTCCTAATGAGATATTTGATGATCTCAAATGGCTCTAGACTCGATCGTGCATTTTGGATTTTTAGTGATCGGAGGCTGGAGAGGAGTGCCACCTTTTCAATACCAATTTATTCGGAGTGAATAAACCAGTAGATAATGTGTTGATCTCCGTGTGATTAAAACAAATACCTTTTGAGAGATATTTGAGTTGGCTGGGAAGGGTTGTGCATTGCATCACTGGGTCCATGATGTCAGTCTTCAATATCAAGAATCATTAAAAATGATCTCAATAGCATATGAATTGACCCGGTTTCTGCCTAAAGTTGTAAGGAGGGCTACTTTCTTTACACCCTTTATCTTTACAATTCTTTTTCATTCTTCAACCCCTTCAATGCTTACCAATACGTCATCACTAGCACCTTGTTGTGATTGTTCCAGTGCTAACTTAAGTACTTGGTCGGCATTCAGCTACGTTCACAATCTTTCTCCATCTTTCCTAAGGACTACTATTTCTAGCTATGGAATGTCCTTGGGAAGATTCCTCCGGTTCTAGAGAAATCATTGGACTTTAACCTATCCTACCATCCTTATGTCACCACAATCGTCACCGTCGTGAATAGAGATGTTTTTGGGTAAGTGTATGTCACCATGAAATCCACTTTGAAGTGCAAATCCATTTTGCTCCCCCTTAACATATGCTACGATATTCGAAAACATTTTGCACATGTCGGGATGAGCTATCACGTTAAGTCAAACCATTTATGATTGATCATATCCCATATTAAATCACATTTTCTCCCCCATATTAAAAAATATTAACCCAATCGATGTTTTTAATATCAATTGATTTAATAGCATTTTAAGAAAATTTGGGAAGAAAAATGCAAGTCCAATTATCTTCATGAATTACACAAGCTCCCCCTCAAATTAATGAGGGTGTGCTGAAACGTAAATTAAATACCTTTAAACACAAGTGTAAGGTATTTATTACGTGCAAAGATCATATATGATAATGAATTCACAAGATTAGCAATTTACGAGGTTGGACCTGAATGATGGAGAACATCATATGAGAGATTCACATGGTTCTTGTTCACGAATGTTGGTCTCCTCGTCACGTTCCCGAGAAAATTAATTCCCGTTGTTGAGTCAAAGCTTTCCGGTGAAATGCTTGACTTGATTATGAAAAGCGGGTTGCTATCTGAAATAATAGCAAACCATATGGAGCATGTTTTAAAATCATTTGAACTTCTGCTCGAACTTTATTTACAACCCCGTGTCATTATTGAATGACATTTCTAGGTTCGTAAATATTATCGATTCCAGAAGACATGCTCGTTTTATCAAAACGTTTTTGAACACACAATTTTGAAAGATTTAGAAAAACCTTTTGAGAAATTCTCGAAAAATTGTGTTCAAAGTTTTGAAAAAACTAATTACTTGAGCTTAAGATGTTGAATATCTTACAAAGCGAGCTCAAGTCCGAGAAGTTGTAAACTTCCCGTTGTTAAGGATAAGTTTATCATCGGCGATAAACTTTCCTTTTATCTGAAGAACGAGTCCTAAGCTGACATTTACTTAGAAGTCGTGTTCATGAGCTTGAAAACTTTGACTGTTTTAACGGAAAGCTCATGACCGAGAAAGGTTAATTTCTCGTTACGAGGAAAAGTTCTCTTATTTAAAAGATACACTTTCCTTTCTGAGCTTAAAACTTCGAATGTTTTAATACAAGCTCATGACCGAGAAAGGTGAATTTCTCGTTACGAGGATAAGTTATCATCAAAGATAATCTTTCCTTTATTTTAAGTTCGAGTTACAGTCTGACATTTAACTGTAAGTCATATACACGAGCTTAGAACCTTTGAATGGTTTTAATGTAAGCTCGTGTCCGAGAAAATTTAATTTCTCGTTGTAAGGATAAGTTTATCATCGGCGATAAACTTTCCTTTATTTGAAGCACGGGTTATCGTCTGATATTTAACGATAAGCCATATACACGAGCTTAAAACCTTTGAATGGTTTTTAGGGTAAGCTCGTGTCCAAGAAAACTTAATTTCTTGTTAAGAGGGTAAGTTATCGTTGTGTAGATAAACTTCCCTGTCTCTGAAGTCCGGGTCGTCGTCTGTCATTTAACGAGGAGCCATAATGCATGAGCTTAAAAACTTGGAATGTTTTTTATATAAGCTCATGCCCGAGAAAAATGAATTTCTCGTTGTTAGGATAAGTTTACCATCGGCGATAAACTTTCCTTTCTTTGAAGAGCGAGTTATAGTCTGTGATATGACTATAAGTCCTTGTTTGCAGCTTAACCATGAATCCCCTGAGACATTTGTTTCTCTGATATCTGCTTCTTCAGCAACCAAACTCTAAGAGTGTTGTTAGTTGAACGGTACACAACGATTGGACCGCTTCGTTCTTTTGGAACATCAGCTTTGGTACCTGCAGTCTCATTAGGAATTTGCATGCTTTGACGTGGGTTAGCGATATCAATTATGGAAGCACGTGGGGGTTCACAGTTTGCTTTACTTGTGTCAGAGGTGGCCTGAGGGGATGATTCACTTGTCTTAGTTGGCAAACATTTCCTTTTATAGAAAATCTTAAGTTCAGGCTTAAGTGATGTATCATCCTTTGCAATTTCCTCCCTAGTAGTCTTCGTAGAATCAGAGACTATCCTAGTTAAAGGGCACTCGTTTCCTACAAGAGTGAAAGTTCTACCAGTGGGGCGCCAAACTTTACCAAAGGGTTTGATTTTAGCTATCCACTGGGACTTAATTCTAGCACGGGAGTTCACCTCATCAAGTAATTTCTTGACACAAGCATCATGATTTGCCGTAAAGACACATTTTCTACATGTTTTACAAGTAGCATATTTAATGTCTGAATAATTCCTAGATGATTGATCGATGCTCCTAGAAGATGGCATGTTACGGTTAGCAGTGTTGGGTAATCTAGAAGACAACTGACTAGGTTTGACATTGCTATCTCTTACATGTGTCTTTTGCTTAGCTTCCCTAAGACCAGATTTATGGCAATCGTCATTTGAACTAGTTCTAGACGTGTTCATTGAACTATTCTTAGAGAAACTAGGGGCAATCATGTGATTTGGTCTTGCTAAAGCTGGAGTGATCACATAGGGCCTAGTTGCTGGAGTGACTGGTCTAATAAGATGAACCAAATCAACTTGGGAGGCAAACCGCGGTCTCGAGGATTGTGATCGCTCGGATCCAAATGCAGTAGGTTGTCTGACAGTCGGTTGTCTGACGAACTGATTTGTAGGCGGTTTCCCCAAGATTGATGGTTTTTCAAGCTTAGTGTCCACACCAGGTCCTTTACTTTTCCTTAACTCGTTTTTCAACGCAGCTATAGCAAAAACCTTTTCCTGTACTTGAGCCTTTAATGTTTCATTTTCTTTGAGCACGTTATCTTGGGATGCCAACTTAGATTCAAGCAGTTGAATTTGTTTCAAAAGATTATCCTTTTCAGCTTTAGAATCTAAAACAGTTTGATCCAATTTTCTTTCAAGAACAACGTTTGATTTTTCAAGTTTTTCAAAGTATGTTTCAAATTTGACCGTTTTCTTAGAAAATTCAAGTTTGGCATCCTCAAGATCTTTTGATTGTTGAGCTACAATTGTTTCGAGCTCTCTAATCTTGAAATCAGAAGCAATCAATGAAGCAGTTATAGGATAATTATCATGATGTTTAGCATTCTGAACAATCTCTCCCCCATTATGACTTACATCGGATGACTCAGAAGTGGTATTGCTATCACTCGTTTCCATCCCATGTTTGTCATAATTAGGTTCAGAATTCTCAATATGCGGCATATCATCAGCATATACATCATAAACCACATTACATTGTACCATGTTTGCAGGCTCTGCGTCATAAATGGGTAAGGTGTCATCAAGAGAAATCTCGTGAACATTCCCTGACGTGCCACTGGCATCATGTTGTCCTCCTGATTCTGTGCTCTTGGCATCGTTAGGCTCCAAGGTTTCAACCGTATGATCAGTTTTCTCTTGCATCGAAGAGTCTTGCACTCCATTATCATACCCTTGCTGAAGTCGAGATCTTTCATAAATCGAAGACGAGACCGATGACATGAGTTTCAAAATCGTATCACGGAAAACTCGAAGCTCGGTATGTGTATCTCGAAGAAACGATTGGCAAATCATTGAACTTTCAGGCTTGATGATATTAAATTGGAGGAAAGGCGTGAGGTGTGTCACAAGAGTCTTGTATGCAAGTGCCGATGCAGAGTGATTAAAGTTGTCACGGTTGAGTTGCTCGGCGAGTTCGGTCAAAGTGGTGAAAATTGAGTCGATGAATATATGACGATCTTGTTTAAAGATTGTCACAAATTCACTCCCTCCTTGAAGCCGTGAAAGAGTAACAAGATGATACTGGAGCATTTGAAAGGAAGTGATGCCACTTTTCTTAACTTCGTTTTGCCTTAAATACAACTCTCCCTTGTGAAATCTCGAATGCAACGAATCCATTGTAGATTTGATGAAAATTGAAGGAAAAATTCTTGATCTCGTCAAATAAATCTTGTCACGTCTTTTTGTCTCACCACTTTTATCACTATGTCACGTTTAGAACTCGACAACACGACCGATGACACGTATCGTTTAAGAGAAATCTTATTCAAAATATAGCCTAAATTTCAACCAAACTTAAACTAGTCTAAATTTTAACCGAGTCCAACAACATAGCCGGCCCAAACTTGTCTAAATCTAATTATCAAGATTATCAAATTTAATATCTGAAATAACAATTAATATCTAAAATAAAACTTTTTCCAAAATAAAAATAAAAAAATTTACTCAACTTGAAAACTTTCTAAAATATATAAAAAAATAAGAAAAGAAAAACTGATTTGTTAAAAAATACTAATATTAAAAAAGAATCTGATATTTTTGATTTTGAAAAATCGGATAATTATAAAAAACGTTTTCTTGAAAAAAAAAAAAAATAAATAAAAAAATAAAATAAGATTGAGATAAATAAACAAAATCTGAGACAAACTTCTTGTTTTCTCCGTCCAATCAACACGTGGCCCAATCCGTGTTTACCCACCGCCCCACTCAACTTCGTTATATCCGCCCAAAATAAGTCTGTCTTCTCCAACCTAAATCTATCTCCCTCTGTTCTCTCTCAAACAAAACGCAGCCTCAATCTTTTCTCTTTCAATCAACTCACAATATCTCTCTCACAAAACCTAAAAAACGCCTCCTATCCTTAATCTCTCACAAAACTCACAAAAAAGTCTTCTCTCCAAATCGTATATCTCTCAAAAAAAAAAAAAAAAAAAAAAAAAAAAAAAAAAAAAAAAAACACCCAAGGACAATCCAATAGATTATTAGAAGTCCTTAGGAAAGATGGAGTAGAATGTGAACGAAGCTGAATGCCGACTAAGTACTGATGCTAGCACTAGAACAATCACAACAAGGTGCTAGTAATGATGTCTTGGTAAGCATTGAAGGGGTTTAAGAATGAAAAAGAAATGTAAGGATAAAGGGTGTAAATAGATTAGCCCTCCATACAACTTAGGCAGAAACCCGATCAACACATCATGAAGACAACGCATCATGGACCCAGTGATGTAATGCACAACCCCTCCCCAGCTGACTCAGGCTTCTCTCAAAAGAAGTTTGTTTTATTGTCACGAAGATCAAAAAGACTTCTATTGACTTTCTCACTCCGAGATAGTTGATATTGAATAGGTGGCATCTGCTCCAGCCTCCGACCAATAAAAGTGCACAAATCGAGTCTAGAGCCAAGAGATCAATCAAATATCGTTAGGACACGCGGAATGACGATAAAGAGAGTCCTACGCTATATCCTTGTGATATTGATAGAACACTCAGAGTGATACTACTTAGTATTCACAATGATGAGTGGAAATCCTTCCAGTGTTAACATCAAACAGCACTGCGGTAGGTCATGTGTAAGATTCTTTATGAGTTGAACATATGGAAAACTGAAAAGCAACAGTGGTTTGTTTCTTTATAGATTCAAACTCGTTTCAGGTTTCTACGCAATATCTTTATGGTGTTGCCAGAACATTCACTGATATTTATTAATATTCACAGTTATAAATGGAAATCCTTCTAGCGTCAACATTAAACAGCGCTACGGTAGGTAACTTGCGAGATTATTTATGAATCAAGCTTGTGTTAACTAGAAAGCATCAATGGTAAGATTCTTAATGAATCAAACTTGTTCCGGGAATTATGAATTGACGACTTTAATCAAGCGGATATTTATCAAATTGATTCTCTCTTTATGTTCGCATTCTTGCTTTGAGACGGTCGAGTAAAGAGAACGGCTAGTACTGTCGCGAAACCCTGTCAAGGAGATTCTTAATTGAATCTACCTAATCACAGGTACGATATTTAATATCGTGTAACGGTCTTCACCGACCGGAGGTAAAACACTACCGATTAAGGATGAATGTCAAACCCATTCAGTCCGTGTCTATGTTTTGTCTCAAGAAGGTGACGTTACGGTGTACTCAGCAAAGTCAAAGATTCAAAACCACATACTCATGCCCAATGACATATTCAACAATCAAGAAAGCTAAACACTTCCGCAACACTGATGATCAAAATCTTCCTTATCAATTAATATAGAGGAATGACCTCTCTTCAAAGGAGATTGTTAGCAAGCTTTCAAGATAGTGCAAAGTATGAGCATGTGGATAAAAGACACAAGATCGCAAGATGGTAAAGAAAAATCAAGGATAATTTGAAGATCTCAAGATAAAAGACAAATTCGAAAAAAAATGACAAAGGCTCAATGATCACAGCATGAAGGAACGAGACTACTATTACACGTTTAAGAATCATTTATGACGAAATTCGCAATCTCCATTGATCTCCAAATATCGAAGAGAAATGACCTCATATTGGGGGAGATTGTTAGCCTCAAAATATTGAGTCAAACAAGAATGTTCGGTCATAGGTTCATATTGTAACATTTATTAGAACGTTGTAATAGTTAGTTAAAATAGTCGTGACATTACGGGCTTGATGGATAGCTTAAAAGGCCTCTTTCAAGGTACTAAGCATTTATTCAAGCCCGACCCAAAACAAATATAGTCCAATAGAAAGCCCGTATGTAGGTGGACTATATAAGCACCCTCCTAGCATGTTAGGAGGGTTGAAAGTTCTCATTTTTCTTAATCTAATTTCACATAGTTAATCATCTCTCTGTCTCTACTTTCTCTCTCTAGAAATCTTCTTTCTTTCTTCTTTAATTCAATCAATCAACCATGGTGAAGTGATAAAACATAGAAACAACAGGTTGTACTTGTATGATATTGTTATTTTCCAGAAATGACTTGTTCCAACATTACTCTATTATCTCTTGTACTTATATTATAAAGAACTCTTGACAGGCTATCCAATTTTTTATGAATTATATGCTACCTGTACACTACTGGAACTTGCTCTTACCTGGTGGAATTCACTAGTTGCTACCATTGGGCATGATGATGCCTATGGGATTACTTGGATTGCATTGAAAGAAAGGCTTATTGTGAAATATTGTCCTCGCGGTGAAATCAAGAAGCTAGAGATTGAGCTATGGAATCTCAAATGCACCAACTATGACATCACAGCTTACAACCAAAGGTTTCAAGAGTTGACATTGATGTGTACTAGGATGTAACCTTAGGGGAATGACAAAATCAAGAAGTACGTTAGTGGACTTCCGTAATCTGTTCATGAGAGTGTGCTAGCATCTCAACCCACTACAGTCAAGAGTGCCATCAAGTTTGCCACTAAAATGATGGACAAACGAGGCCGTGATCATGCAATCAGGCAGACCGAGCACTAGAGGAAAGCTGATGAGAACTCCCATAATCATCATCAGACCCAACCAAAGAGACAAAACTCGGGGCAGATTTATAGTGCTACTTTCTCAGGGTCACCTCCATATGTAGGCAACAAGCCTAAGTGTCCCAAGTGCAATTTTCACCACTACAGTGACATATCTTGTCGAAGGCCCGGACAAGGCAATACCTATGTTTCGGCCGATAGAAACAACTCTAGCACCACCTTCCGGCCCAACAACGGGAATGGCCAAAACTTCCGTGGGAATAGACAGGAAGGAAATCGTCCTCCCACAGGTGGAAATGATGTGAAACGAAAGGAGGTTCGTTGCTATGGTTGTGGAGAGACAAGACACATCTGACCCGAGGGCCCGAAGAAAGCAAGCAAGAGCGGGAATGGTGGAGGAGAACCAGCCAGAGTTTACGTGATAGGAGACCCGAAGAAAGCAAGCAAGAGCGGGAATGGTGGAGGAGCACTAGCCAGAGTTTACGTGATAGGAGACACCAGGACCGACTCCAATGTGGTTACCGATACGTTTCTTTTGAACAATCGATATACATCCATTTTGTATGATACCGGATCTGATAGGAGTTTCATATCTACCGAGTTTACTAATTTACTAGACATCATCCCTGCCCAGTTAGACAACTGTTACGGAGTCGAATTAGCCAAAGGTAAAATCATCGAAACCAATGCTATTTTAAGGGGTTGTACCCTAAACCTTTTGAACCATCCCTTTGATATCAACCTAATCATAGTAAATCTTGGTAGTTTTGACGTGATCATCGGTATGGACTGGTTAGCAAAATATCACGCAACCATCGTGTGTGACGAAAAGCTAGTCCGTATACCGTGGGGGGGGGGGAAGAAAACTTGATTGTACGAGGAGAAGGGAATTTGGACAGGACTGACACTAGATTGAGTGTCATCTTATGCACCAAAGTCCAGAAATACATACTGAAAGGATGTCCTATCTTTTTAGCACATATTTCCCAAGTAGATAAGGAAGATGAACCAAAGAAGAAACAAATCAAGGATGTACCAGTTGTCCGCGATTATCCTGAAGTTTTCCCAGACGACTTACCTGGTTTACCACCAACTCGTCAAGTAGAATTTCAGATTGACTTGATACCAGGAGCTGTACCTATAGCTAAAGCACCATACTGGTTAGCATCGACCAAGATGAAAGAACTCACAGAACAACTCCAAGAACTTTCAGACAAAGGTTTTATTAGACCCAGTTCCTCGCCTTGGGGAGCTCCAATACTATTTATCAAAAAGAAAGACGGTTCTTTCCTAACGTGTATTGATTACAGAGAACTGAATAAGTTAACTGTGAAAATCGTTACCCACTTCCTCTCGATGCCCTATTTGATCAACTACAAGGATCAAGTGTGTACTCCAAGATCGACTTACGATCCGGATACCATCAGTTGAGGGTCAGAGAGGAAGACATACCAAAGACAGCTTTTAGAACTCGTTACGGTTACTATGAATTTCAGGTCATGCCATTTGGATT
This sequence comes from Glebionis coronaria, assembly GCA_025667525.1. Taxonomy (NCBI): domain Eukaryota; kingdom Viridiplantae; phylum Streptophyta; class Magnoliopsida; order Asterales; family Asteraceae; genus Glebionis; species Glebionis coronaria. The sequence goes on from CM046874.1 coordinate 276,620,631, forward strand.
GACCAACGCACCAGCCATATTCATGGACCTTATGAATTGAGTGTGCAGACCGTATCTGGATAAATTCATTATCGTGTTCATCGACGACATACTCATCTATTTCAAGAACAAACAATAGCACGGAGAACATCTTGCTCAGGTACTGAAATTACTTAAGGAAGAGAAGCTGTATGCCAAGTTCTCCAAATGTTATTATTGGATTCCTAAAGTACATTTCCTTGGTCACGTGATCGATAGCAAGGAATACAAGTAGATCCATCAAAAGTCGAATCCGTAAAGAATTGGGCATCACCTACGTCACCAAAAGAGATTCGGTAATTCTTAGGTCTTGCCGGTTACTATCAAATATTTATAGAAGGATTCTCTAAGATAGCTAAGTCTATGACGAAGCTTACTTAGAAAGGCGTGAAGTTTGAATGGGAAGAAAAAGAGGAATCAGCATTCCGAACCACCAAACAGAAGTTGTGTAGCGCACCTATTCTAGCCTTGCCAGAAGGCAACAGAGACTTCGTTGTCTACTGTGATGCTTCACACAAAGGCTTAGGTGTTGTACTGATGCAAAGAAAGAAAGTAATTGCCTATGATACAAGACAACTGAAGAAGCACGAACAGAATTACTCTACTCAAGATCTAGAACTTGGATCCGTGGTTTTTGCCTTAAAAATCTGGAGGCACTACCTATACGGAACAAAGTGTACTGTGCATACCGACCAAAAGAGTTTGCAACACATTCTAGACCAAAAGGAGCTGAACATGAGACAACGTCGTTGGATAGAGCTGCTTAGTGACTATGATTGTGACATCAAATACCACCCAGGTAAAGCCAACGTGGTTGTAGATGCACTAAGCCTCAAGGGAATTGATCCTCCCATGAGAGTTCGAGCCTTAGTTATGACGATTAGCTTGGATCTACCCAAGCAGATATTAGAGGCTCAACTCTAAGCCCAGAAGCCTGAAAACATTAGAAATGAAGACATAGGAGGAATGCTTAGGACGGATCTAAGCAAGGAGAAGTTAGAACCAAGAGCAGACGAAACCATATGTCTACATGGAAGAAGTTGGTTACCATGTTACGGAGACTTTATGTTGATACAAAAGTTGGATGGACCGAGCTTGACCCGAATTAGTCCTAATTCGGGGTCTTGTGGACTCTGGCTCTTACACCAAGTGAAACTTGTTTAAGGACCCTGCCCACTAAACATACACCGTTAGGCTTACCGTGGGTTTGTGACCCGCCATTAGACTTCGACGTGAGAGTAAGTAATCGGTTTGAGTATTTAAGTGTTTAGGGTATTGTGTGAATCGTACCTTTGTGGAACCATGAGGTTCCTTTTATACTCAAGAAAGTCCAGGCTGGGCTCCCTGTTCTTGTGGCCTAAGGAAGAGATAATCACTCAAAATAGCTTGATCTTCATTATCTAACTAAGGTAAATGTATATCCCTTTTCCTTAGGCGAATATAACTATAATATAGGTTATATTATGTCTGATCCTGTCGCGCTGCGATAAGGACCTGGCTAAGTAATTAGCCTCATGTGCGACAGCGGCTTACCAGGCCTCCTGGGCTACGCGCGCACATCGCATAAGTACCCAATCCATTCCCGATGGATGCAGGTAGTGCCCGTGAGTCGGACTATCTAGCCCGACTAGGGACTATACGTCATCATGTCCCCCCCAGTCTAGTGGTCGTAGGTTCTAACCGCGGCTACTAGACTATGAATCATCAAGGCCCACTCGCATAAATGCCCATCAAAAAGTAAAACTACACAGTCATGAATTCAAATAAGTATCCACGTCAGACTCCACCATCACAGTCCTTCATTGAAAACCGGAAAAAGCCTTAACCACGTCAGAAGAAGCAATCAACGGACACCATAAGATGAACAAAATGTTATAGACACGTGCCACAAGATCCCATACACCCATAGGGTCTATAAATGCAGTCTGACAGTCCCTTTCTTCACCTTTCCAAAAAAATCTTCCCACCATTGTTGAAAATTGTAAGAACTACTATTCGTAACAAAATATACTACCTTCGTCCCTGCTTGAAACACACACAAGAGTAAAAATGGTAGCCCAACTATTTGATGTGACGTCCCGTATATCCGAACAAGAGCTCTCTCGTTTCATCACTAAGTACCATATTCCTTCAGATCTTCATCCGACTGTGCCAGATCCACAAGCGCATATTGGAAGTTTTCCTGACGGAAAAATTGGTATATACACCAGGTTCGTTGAGTTTTCCAAAAATGGCATACCTCTAAGCCGTTTTCTGATAGACATACTAAATTATTATAGTATACACCTTTCCCAGCTACATTGTATAGGTGCCGCCAAAATCTCAAATTTTAAGATAAACTGCTTACTCAAAAACGTTGACCCAACCATAAACCTGTTCCACGCCTTCTATAGACCCACATGGATGAACGGATGGATAACCTTCGCAAAACGCCCTGTTCAACTACAATGCTACTCGGAAAAAATAGATTCCCTGAAGAAGTGGACCGACAAATTCTTCTGGATAGACAAAGTTGTTTTCCTGTTTCACTTTGATATCATCACCCCTGAGACGATGATGAAAGATGACCGTTCTATTGTTGGTTCGTATAACGATGCAGACGTATAATTAATTAGCACTGATCGGATACCGATGCAAGAATACCCAGAGGCGCTGCTACACGCCCTAGGTCTGAGTCATACGTCAACATCTTTTTCTGCCAACCACCTTCCTCAATACTTTGACGACTTTGACCATGGTAAGAAACTCGTATTTCGTTTGCTTCCCCTTCTTCGTTTTGTTTTTTTTTTACCGAAAATCAAACCATTTCTACGCATATACTCACGCATCCTTCATATGACTGCAAAATTAACTTATACGCAGCTCGTGAAGCGCGAGAATCCGTGTGCCATGACCATGCACGCCCGACCCTTCACACCAGCCGAGCGATCAAATGGATGACGCATTGGTCAATGTACCGTAGCCCTGGAGTTTCCTTCTCCCACACCTAGTGGGAACGCCGAGAGGACAACCGCAGTAAACGCTACTCTTATCCGAAGCGTACCATGTGCCGTAGAGTCTGCATCAGAAGAAATGAGTCAAGGAGATGAAGAAGAACATGGTGCCCGAGAGGATTCGCACACAGGCCCATCCGCAGAGGTCATACCTGTGCCAAGTTACAAAAAATTACCGTGCTCCCCCACGCAGCAAATCCCCAGAAGGGGGAGAACATTGCAAACCAGACCGTGCGAATAGGACATCGTGGGGAGAACTCCCAAGGCCACGAGAAAACATACATTTATCAAGGTATACCACTACGTCCTTCTTTATTATTTCGCAAAAAACAAACAATGTGCTCGCCTCTAACATTCGTAGGACATCAAATTTGCAGCTCCCTTGCTCTTACAACTGAGGCGGGTGCTAGCGCCGCGAAGTCCATCAGATTCTCTCCTCCCTGGCAATGCAACCGCTCATGCGCTCTAGATAGCGCAGACACTTGTGGAGACTTCCTTCAACACATAACTACCCTTGGCCGCGCCCAACATTTGCACGAAATGTCCGACGAACTACTAATGAGGGAGCTGGACATAATTACCACACAAGAAGTAACTTTAACAGCCTACTTGAAAAGGAAGATATCCCAGCTGTCCGAGCGCTTAGCACAAGCAAACGAAGAGGTCAACCAAGTTACAGAACAAAAAGACTTCGAACTTGTAAGTTCTAAGTTCGAAATTGCCCGCTTGCGCGCTATGTCTAGTATAAATGCCGAATCCATCCAATATTTAGAGGACGAAAAATCCTCGCTCTCTGAGCTCCTATATCGCGAGCGCCGCCTGCGAGCAAAGCAAGAGGACGAAAACCGCTGGGCAATGGCTAAACCAGAAGAAGGCATGAATGTCCTTACTTTGAATTGTGATATTTTTGTCACCAACTGTCATAAAGACATGGCTAAGAAGACGGAAGTTCTGAAGTATATGAGTACGGATTTTGATGAAGAACTATATCCGCACCTCACCGCAGCGCGTGCCGAGAATTGATGGTTAATAAAACATGGTCTTCCGCTTGCTGCCAAAGGCGCATTGAAATTACCCCCTCTTGACAAAGCGGTCAAGGGCGTATACGATGCCGCGCTACTGCTTGGATCAAGCCTCGCCATGGAGCGCGCTTTCAAAGAAAATTTACTAAAGGGTCCTTTGGAGGGAAATGAGATCTATTCCAAGTATGCGCAGGAGATGTTTGACGCTGCTTTCCACATATTAAAGAACCTCCCGATGCCCATCATAGACCTTATCGAGAAAGATCAGGACCTCCTAATTAGTGTAACCATGACAGGCCTTATGCTTCTGAATGACAGTGCAGACCTGACAGAAGGAGACCTTGAAACTACGGGTGAGCCGGACCTATCCCAACTACAAGTTCCTTGTATATTTCTGGTGCACCGATACTGATTCCGCTGGAAGACAAATTGAATCAGCACGTGCGTCGTGTTGCTAAGAAGAATCACACCTCCACCAAATGTGCCGTCATTGGTCTAGGCCTAGCACATCTTAGCCAGTCTAACGGTGTGCCCGTGAGTCTTCCTTCCATTGATGTGTACCATATACGCGTGCTGCGATATATGAAAGAGGCATGGGCACATCATTGCACGTCACAAGACCCACAACATCGCATGTTAAAGAGATCACTGTCAACGAGCGAACTTCTATAGAAGCTGTCCTACCTCACCATATCTGTTGTTGTATCTTACGCACACTAATCTTGTAAATTAATAATTTGTACAATGATAAGAGCGACCCATATGTTTGTAAGTACATAACGTCCTGCATTATGTTCATGTGTAGTGTATATAGCCTGAACTTTGTGAGGGAGAACGCCTGTTAATGAGTGCACCCATTGGAGTGCGACTCTGGACTTATGGGTGAGTCGAAGGGTCATTACGTGTGGTCCTGCCACTACTACCATAAGCAATATCATCGAAAATGACATGTTATTAGGCGCGCACACTGTGCCTATCCGTCATAAAGTATGAGGACTGCTATACTTACCACAATGTCTTGTGAAAAGCTGCCAAACAAAGGATACCTGATCCGGCGCCACTGGGGGTGCATCCCTCTTACGTGACAAGTCTAATTAGTAGGGTAAACTTATTCCTCTTATTTCTCCTGGAAACGTTTATTGTACATGTACACCGGAAGGCAAAATTTATATTTCAGAAAAAAAATAATACTTGCATGCACTAAAGATAATAAAAAACATCATTTGGACTACGGAACTAGCTAGGAACTACAACGTTTTATTCATACCCTTTGCAAATGTTTTGAAAAAAATAACAAAAAAGAAAACCTAAAAAACGATTAAAAAGAGAAGATACATGGATCCTTATTGGGGGTTATTAGTAGCCAAGAGAATGGTCCATACCAACTATGCGATATCTCAAGGAGAATATCATCCACAACCCTGACTGCCTCTCAACTCACTTCCTGTAGGGCTGGGTAGTGATGTCGCATAGACATGTGCACGCATCCTAATCTGTGAGGATCCTTTGCCTGCCTGACCGCGCCGTTTTGTGCTTCGTGATGCTGATAGCACCCCCCTATGATCCTGCTGTCGCATAGTATGTGGAGTTATCGTGGTTGTGGGGATGACTGCTCCCCTGTGTTGTTGTTGGTGTTTACAGTTGGATGGGAGTAGTGCTACTGCGCGCCACGCCGTATTTCTGATTGATGTTTCTAGGGGACTAATGGTATGCCCCAACTTTAAGAGCACTCCTCCTTCCTCTGCGCCTTTGATTGAGGTGGGCCAGTAATCATGTTAGAATTTGTCCTACGTCTTGAGCCCTCCTGGCATCTCTGACAACGTACCACTCTCTTATGACCATCCTTGTGCATAAATGGCCAAAAGTACCCTAAGCGAGTGACTTCCTCAACTGCAGCTACCGGGCCACGAGGGCATACTCTTCTGTGCGCGGCTTCCACCACTGCCCGCGCTTGATCTGGTGCTAAGCATTGCAACATCCGACCGTTGTCCGATTGTCTATACAATGCTCCTTTGACAATTTTAAAGTGCCTAGCTCGTACCTGTACTTGCCTAGCCTTCCTTCTGCTGCCTGGCAATTTGTTATGCGACAAAAACTCTTTAATAGGTGTCATCCACGTCGGTATCTCCATGTCCACGATTACATTTTTGTGCAAGACGAAATCAACTAGAACGTGTTCAGGAGGCTTGTTCATATCCACAATTGAAAGTCGGTCCATGTCCACCGATATTTCGCCCTTCTCTCCTAAAAACTTTCGGATATCGAACTCTACGAACTGTGTTGTCATGTCCCGTATCTTTTCCGTGTATTGGATTAGCACCTGTCCTCGTGGTTCGCATGACCCCGCGACCCTATTTACTACCAAAGGGTTGTATGCGTAGGCCACTAGGCTCTTCATGCCCATTCTGAGCGCCAACTTCAGACCTGCTATGAGGGCTTCAAAATCTGCTTCCATGCTATTTGTGGGAAAGTCAAACAAAAATGCATAGGTGAATTTTATGTCACCCTGGTTCTTAAGGATGAACCCTGCATCTGGTCCTCTGTTTCCTGCGAAACCTGTCGATAAAATCACCCACGAGAGCTCAGGTGATGAGCCCTCGCGTACAAATATACTCGTTGCCTGGGATTCATCTGAGATACACGTCCTTCTCTTTGTCTTTGATCCGGAGTCCATGCCATGTTGAGTCCTGTCCACACTCTTCCTTTTGGCGCTGGGGCTAGAAGTGTTGTTTCCCCCCTCGAGTGTGTCTATGTTACGGATGGTGACTACTCCGTCTTGTACTGTAAATTTGAACATACCGTGTGCTGTGGAAGGTACTGCTCGCAGCGTCTTTAGTGCTGGCTGTCCGATTATCCCATTGTATGATGATTGAGACTGCACAACCATAAAGTCTATCCACTCCGTTGTCGAGTGTTCTGTGTTTCCAATGGTCACTTGTGTGTAGAGGTGTCCCAATGGTCGAGTTTTATCACCATTGAACCCTGTGAGGATCTGTGCTGTCTATTCTAGCTCCTTCCTTATTTCCCATGGCAGCCGTGCGAAACAATGTTCGTTTAATATGTTCGCTGCAGACCCCTCATCGACGCACATACCTTCTATAGTGTGGTCGCCAAGGGCTATGTCAATTGTCAGCGACCCGACTGTGTAGTCCATACTTGAAATAATAGGGAATGATATTTCTTATCGTGCGAAAATTCCGCGACCACCCTTCTTTGCATGAAAGGTTTTTCCCTCTCTACCATGTATATGGTTATAGGTTTATCCTTCTGTTTTTTCACTTCGACCTTCTACGCATCCGCGTTCTTTCTCCAATATCTTATCAGGTGGTTCAGCTTCCCTGCTTTTACCAGGCTTTCAATGTTCCTTTTCAACTGAATACACTCATCAGTAGCGTGCCCTTTATCATCATGGTACTCGCAGTGCTTTGTGTTATCCCGCTTATCTACTGGTCCCAACATTGGGCTAGGCTTTGGAATATTTTCTCCTTTTGATAGAAATATTCTCTAGAGGTTTTTTGTAGCGGGGTGAACTTGCTGTTGTTGTTGTTCTTGTTGTTGTTGCGCCCTTGCTTTGCCGCTCCTTGGAAGTCTAACGTGCGACTGATATTTTGCCCATATGATTGTTTCTTGGGCCTGTCTTGGTACCTATAGCCCGACGCCATCTGTCGGCTATCTACTGCTGTGGTTTCTCCTTGAATAAATGCTCGGACCTTTTTCATTACCCCGTCAAATGTTGTCGGGGTTCTGTCGTTCAACTTTTTTATTAGGTCTGAATTTGTGATGCCTGCGAGGAATCCAGAAATCTTTAGAATTTCTGGGCAATCCTTAATCTGGTTGCATTAAGATTTAAAGCGTTCCATGAAGTCCTCTAGGCTCTCGTCATGCCTCTGCTTCACTCTCGCAAGTGAAACTGGGCTCCTGTCATACTTTTTTGTTGCACATAGTTCCTTCGGAACGCTCTTCGAAGTTCTTCAAACCCATGAATGCTCCTTCGCGGGAGACGATAGAACCATGTCCGAGCGTTCCTGATAAGCGTCGAATTGAACATATGACACCATACGGCTTCTGGCCATTGCTCTATCCCTGCCTGGGATTCGAACACTTTTAGGTGATCATCCGGATTCGTCGTACCGTCGTAGGTCTTGACATTGGACGGCATGCGTCTTTTTTTGTTATCCCTGAAAGTAGTTATGCGTTCTGAAAACGCGCTTCCTTTCTCCCGACGCCATGGAAAGATCCATTGATCTTCACCTTGTATCATTGGTCTTTTTGGTGCCCTGCGGTGTTTTCTGTCGTAATCAGAGGAGTAAGAGTCCTCAGTGGATGAAGGAGAGACCCTTTTATGGCGGGGGTGGCGGTCTTTATGATTAGAGTCCGAGGAACCTTCGCTTGAAGAGTCCCTCTTGCGCCTCCTTTCAGTGTTCTTACTCCTTTCCTAAACTCGCAGATCCTGAGATTCATCTCCTTCTAAGGGGCCTAGCCTTTTAAGGGTGCTTTGTCTATTAGTAGGGTTAGGCCCTAGTCTGTCCTTCACGCTTATGCGCCGGTGGTCATTGACTGGTGTCATGCAAACATCCTCTTCTCTTGAGTCCCTGGAGCTGTCTGAGGACAATGCGTCTTCAATGAGAGGCGCATCCAAAGGGGATACTGGGATCTCAGTCGCTCTTTCCTTCCTTTTCTTCTCATTTCTAGCTTCCTTACCTGATCTTGAGCCTCCCTTAGACTTGAATTCTTTATCAAAGTCTAAAATGATTCAAAGATGTCTTGCTGGATTCGCCCTCATGAGTGGGATTAACGCCTCATAGTTTTCTGCGACGTAGTCGCTCATACTTTGCTTTGCCGAGGGGGAATTTCTGTTTCCACCTGCGGATCTATCACAGCCCTTGCATCCAGGGTCTCCTTGCGGCCTTGATTAGGGATCTCCTGAGAGGACGATGCGGATCGGATCGCCTGTGGAGTCGGAGTGACCAGCGGAGAGAAAGATACTTGCAGTCCTTTCCCCCCACGACTTGTGTTATTGGGTTCAAGGCTTGAGTAAGGACCTGTCGTCTTCTTGGATCCACCTTTGGGTGGGGGCGGGTTTGCGCCGTTTTTTGTCATTGGTTAGAGTTTAGTTTAGGGTCCCACGGATGGCGCCAACTTGTTGATACAAAAGTTGGATGGACCGAGCTTCACCCGAATTAGTCCTAATTCGGGGTCTTGTGGACTTTGGCTCTTGCACCAAGTGAAACTTGTTTAAGGACCCTGCGCACTAAACAGACACCGTTAGGCTTACCGTGGGTTTGTGACCCACGATTAGACTCCGGCGTGAGAGTAAGTAATTGGTTTGAGTAAGTAAGTGTTTAGGCTATTGTGTGAATCGTACCTTTGTGGAACCGTGAGGTTCCTTTTATACTCGAGAGAGTCCAGGCTGGGATCCCTGTTCTTACGGCCTAAGGAAGAGATAATCACTCAAAATAGCTTGATCTTTATTATCTAACTAAGGTAAGTGTATATCCCTTTTCCTTAGGCGAATATAACTATAATATAGGTTATATTCTGTCTGATCCTGTCGCGCTGCGACAAGGACCTGGCTAAGTAATCAGCCTCATGTGTGATAGCAGCTTACCGGGCCTCCTGGGCTGCGCGCGCACATCGCATAAGTACCCAATCCATTCCTGATGGATGCGGGTAGTACCCGTGAGTCGGACTATCCAGCCCGACTAGGGATTATACGTCATCAGAAGCGTGATCATGCACGAATCTCATAAGTCTAAGTATTCCATACATCCCGGATCTGAAAAGATGTATCAGGACGTGAAGAAGTTGTATTGTTGGCCAAACATGAAGGCAGACATTGCCACATACGTAAAGAAATGTCTGACTTGTGCCTGAGTGAAGACCGAACATCAGAGGCCATCATGATTACTAGTCCAACCTGAGATACCAAAGTGGAAATGAGACAACATCACCATGGACTTCATCACCAAACATCCTACTTCATCTCACGGTTACGATACAATTTGGGTAATCGTCGACCGACTCACAAAATCCGCTTATTTTCTACCCATAAGATAAAATGACTCTTTGAACAAGTTAGCAAAACTATACCTGAAGGAAGTTGTGCCTAGACACGGTATACCAGTCTCAATTATTTTTTATCGAGACGATAGGTTTACATCAAACTTTTTGAAAACTTTTCAAAGAGCTTTAGGAACAAATTTGGATGAGTACCGCTTATCACCCACAGACCGATGGTCAGAGTGAAAGAACAATCCAAACCTTGGAAGACATGCTGAGGGCATGTGTGATCGACTTTGGAAAAGGATGGGTCGAACATATACCTTTAGTTGAATTCTCCTACAACAATAGATACCATGCGAGCATCAAACCCGCACCATTTGAGGCTATCTATGGCCGCAAGTGTAGATCACCCGTGTGCTGGGCAGAGGTAGGGGAGTTTCAGCTTACTGGACCCGAGTTAATCCAAGAAACGACTGAGAAGATCACTCTCATCAAACAGAGAATTCAAGCTGCACAAGACCGACAGAAGAGCTATGCAGATTGCAAACGGAAACCTATGTAATTCGAAGTAGGTGACCGTGTGATGCTTAAGGTATCACCTTGGAATGGTGTGGTACGTTTTAGGAAACGTGGGAAGCTAAACCCACGATACGTAGGACCCTTCAAAGTGATTGCCAGAATTGGTGCAGTCGCTTATCGACTAGAGTTACCCTAGCAATTGGGCCGGGTACACTCTACCTTCTATGTTTCGAACCTAATGAAGTGCTATGCGGATGAGCCGTTAGCCATGCCATTGGAGGGAGTTCATTTTCATGACAAACTCCAATTTACAGAAGAACCCGTAGAAGTCACGGAGAGAGTAGTCAAGAAACTGAAGCGCAGCCAAATTCCGTTGGTTAAGATACGTCAGAACTCCAGGAGAGGTCCTGAGTTCACTTGGGAACGCGAAGACTCGTTTAGAGCTAAGTACCCACACTTGTTCACCTGAGCAGTAACGTCATCTTAATCTTTGAGGACAAAGCTAAAATACGGGATAATGCTGTAAAACCTGTAGTTTTCAGGTTTTGACTATGACATCATTGTACACGTCACCTCATGATATATATATGTATATATATATATATATATATATATATATATATATATATATATATATATATATATATATATATATATATATATATATATATATATATATATATATATATATATATATATATATATATATATATATATATATATATATATATATATATATATACTAGCAGGGTACCCGCGTAATGCAGCGGCGGGTACCCTAAAATTAAAATTCATAGCGTGTAATATTTTACGATTATATATGTTTCGTGAAAGTAATTTTAAGTTAGAGTAACTTACACAATAAGAAACTATTTATAGAGGCTCGTGGTCATAAGTTTTTAATTGTTTTCAATTACAAAATATAATTACTTTTAATAAAAATATAACAGCTCGATAATCTAAACTTATTTTTTCCTTAAGTCAGTTGTCATATACAACCGTAGTAAAAAAAGATCGCAATCCCAAACACTTTTAATTCACATGCATTTACCAACAAATTACTGACAATTAATTAAATAATAAATCTCTAAAGCAAAAGATATACTAATAATGTGTTTACAACTTAAAAAAAATAAAAAAAATCAATACAAGTTTAGAAGTAATAACTATACGTGAATCCATTGTGCGACCATTTGGAATATATTTTAACAATCCCTAATTTATCTCATCTCATAACCCTAATACACTTCACCACACATAACACATAGTGACATAGCCGCTTCTTTTTGTTCATACATAGCCAACAACCTCATCTTTCTTGTTCTTGTTTTTTTTGTCTCTTCAACCCCACACGAAAACAAAAACACACCCACATAAGCACGATTACATGGTAGGTTCTTGTATTTGGAAAAAGATCTTGAAAACCAAGGTCTAGGGTAGGTTTAGTTTTGTGTATCTTTGAACGAAACCAAGATCTTGAAAACCGAGTCTTTCTTTATTTTCGTTTTATGTTCTTGAACCCATGGTCTCGAAGAAAATGGTGGCAGTGAGGAAGTGGTGAAGGTTGTGGGGTTGTGGTTATGAAGAAGATACAAATCTTCTTAAATAACCCCACAAAACAAACCAAAAACATCACCAAAAACATAAAAATGTCACCGAAACTACAAAAACATCAATCAAAACACCCAAACTCAAACACCACTAATTATCAATATATTTGGCGACGTTCGTGAGGATCCTAATGGTGGTAGTGGCAGCGATTCAGAAATCAAATAGTATTGGTGGTTCGAGGAACGTTGATGGCTGAGTCTTTTGTGTGTATTTTTTTCGTCTTTTGATAAATCATGAATTCTTTTTATACTAAGATTTCATAACTTATTTTAATGTCAATAAGAAGTTATTTGTAATTTTATGTTACATGTATTTATACAATGGTTACATAATTCTCATTAAATTATTTAAATTCTCATTAAATTATTTATTAATGATTTGAACTCATTTAAGTTCTCATTTAATTTCTCATAAAATGGTTACATAATTTTTCATTAAATTAATTTCTCATTAAATTATTTATTATTCATATTGTCATTTAAAGTACTTTTTAAATGTGGTTTTAAAAAACGTATATGCATTAAAACCTACACTGATTTTGAAAATGATCATATATAACTTTCTTTTTTTAGCAATGTTTAAGGCTGAAAATTTTAAAACTTCTAAATATAGAAAAAGGGTTAAATCTTTTATAAAGTAGTAAGATATATATATATATATATATATATATATATATATATATATATATATATATATATATATATATATATATATATATATATATATATATATATATATATATATATATATATATATATATATATATATATATATATATATATATATATATATATATTCACCCTTACATGAAAATTTTGTACAATCATATGCATCATACATGAGCATACATCATTTGAGCTCTAGAGCTTTGAGCATTTTATCATATCTGGGGACAGTTGAAACATTTGATCAACAAGAACTTTGAACAATATATTATGATTGTGAATATTCAATCATGGGATCACAGGAACAACATGTATGACTACATTTTATGAGCATACTACACTCCATTAAACATTTAGTATGACTACATCTTTATGAGCATACAGAATCTACAAACAATCATTTTGGGACTATTAAGTCACCTGTAAACACATGAGCATATTCATGCATCATTTTAGTGTTATGAAAACCTAAAACATGATCATAATTAATAATGTTTATCTAGTTTTACATTACTATAAAAGATATATACTATATATTTTATACACACTTTAAGTGTTACTACAATCATCAAGAGCTATTACCACAATATAATTTTGTATCTAACAAAATTTATAACAATTTTTTTAAGTGTCTCATACTTTATATAAATAAAACAATACATTTATTTATTTATGATTATACTTTAACCAAAAACCCTAAAACCTAACCAAATCGACTTGGACTCGAACCTCCACTCACACTACGCTACCTAGACTCCTAATAACTATACCAAATCACTAGACTCGAACCTAAACCTACCCTAGACAACCTATTCTAGCCGAATACTACATAAAACCCATTTACACTAACTTAAAACCTTATAAACTTACACTAGACACAACTTGAAATGTACAACACTTCCTCATTAAAACTAACACTATACATTGCATCATACTTGTCCCCTTAACCATGTTAGGCGACGACTAGGAAGCAAAAAGAAGAGGCAAGTGTACTTTCTTAGCAATTAAACCTTGTACAAACAAATCTCCCAACTAGATCATCATAGTACAACCTAGGATTACCAAATCTTGATCCTCCTCTCTCTTTGGACGTGTATACAAGCCGAACCACACACATCTCCCAAGTTGGAGTATAAGCTTAACATTCACATCCTCAAACCTCGCTTACAACACACAATTTTCGGATATCATAGCACATAAACACAAAACATATATTCCCTACATCATTTACTACACGAATCTTGGTCTCAAAAACATTTAGTGCAAGTCCTCACTCGAATCTTGGTGGTCAAGGCAAAAAAGACCATCCTAGGTCACAGTGAAGGAAGGCTAGACGTGTAGATCCATATAGTATCCTAGTTAGTCTCATTCATTCATCATTATCCTCACTAAACAAGTAAGTATATCATCCTCATATCCATATTCCTTCCATTTTCATTCATATATACTTCATAAACATGCAAATCCACGTACCATATTTGGAAACCTATGATAACACGTGATAAGATGAACATGCATACGTGTAATTTGCTAGAACTCGAGCAACAAATACACTAGAAGCCCACGGCTTGATTTTTCTCTCATGATTAACATGCTAAAATCTTAGATCTATGGAAACTAGTTAGAAAACCTCGCCCTAAAAACCTAGATAAACTAGATCTAACAAGCTAGACATGTACACAAAAATATAATCCCATAGGTCTCGACTTTTTTTTGAAACCGGGTACAAAATATTTTCCTAATAAGCCATTATTTTAAGTTGATACTTAGGGTTAGATGATTTCCTAAAACAAGCTTAGAAGCCTAAATAAGCCACGTGTATAAGCTCCTAAGCCAAATAAACCACGAACCCGAAAAGCCATAAGCCCATTATACGGCTTATTTATATAAGCCGAATATTAGTAAGCCCAATAAGGCCCAAGTAGTTAATTGGATTATTTAGGAGTGATTAGTTAACTTGTACTAGTACTAAACAAGCCCAAGTGTGAGCCCATTACAACTCAAAACCTAAACCGGTCCATTAATGGGTCTAAAGAGCCCATTTAGCTCCAAATTTACTATTTGGAGACTTTTCGTGCCATAGTTGCCAAATGGTGAAAGTATTAGTCAAAATAGTAACATATAAAACATATATATTAAATTCGTGACTTTTAAAAAGTAAAAGGACTAAAACTACCATTTTTGAAAGTATAAGGTGGTGTTTTGTGTTAACAGAGACTTTAAACAAACCACAAGGACCATATGTGTCATTATTCAATCTTATCACAAGCCCCAGATTACTTCCTTGTGTCTTATAATTATTTCGAGAATAGGAGGACTAGTTTTGCCATGTAACAAACTATAACCGAGCCCTAGGGACTCGGTTTGTTAAGTACCCAAAGTTATTAAACCCTAGGGACTACTTTTGCCACTCTTTGAAACTATT
Organism: Glebionis coronaria; assembly: GCA_025667525.1. Lineage (NCBI taxonomy): Eukaryota > Viridiplantae > Streptophyta > Magnoliopsida > Asterales > Asteraceae > Glebionis > Glebionis coronaria. The sequence goes on from CM046874.1 coordinate 276,635,887, forward strand.
GTGATCCCTAGGGTTGTTTTGGAAAATAAATGTAACGGACAAGGACTAACGATGCAATACATTTAACGAACGAAACCCTAGGGGTTATTTTGGAAACTATTATCTTTACAGGGACTAATGCGTAATTTAATTTAATTAAAAACATTAATAAAATTGTTTTGTAAATAAATTAAATTATGTATATTAATTATTTAAATTAAATAAACAATAAGAGTTTACTTACGACACTGGTATAACGAACGAACTATATTAGTGTATTCGAAACGCTGAGGAAATTTGGTCAGACGTATTACTTTTTTACAATCTCTTAATTAAATAAAAATCTATTTATTTAATTTATTACACTTTTATCGTACGAACAATTTAAATATATTTTTAAAAACAAAAAATATATTATTATCGGTAACTTACTATAAGTTTAACGTTTAAACAATAGTAACAAATTATTAATTAGTGATCAAGCATTTTCATCAGTTACATTTATATGTGCATTTTTACTGTGCATATACTGAGTCATATAAATTACTTAGTTAATTTTACTGCTCTATGATCATACCATATCAGCATACCAAGTTACATTCTACCAATGCTTTATCATTAAGGTGAGTTCATGGCCCCATCTTTTATTGCTTTATAACTGGGGATGAAAACATACTAAATTATTGTATATGCAAACACTTACAGACAACAACAGATTACTGCCTATTGCTTGGCCCATTTATTCCCGTGGACTGTAATAGTTAATAGTGTAGCGCGAAATGTTATAAATAGATCTATTTGGGTATTGACAACACCCGGCCCGCGTGACTTGCTATCACGAAACGCTTAGGCCAAGCAACAGGTTTATTTCATTCTCGGACTGAGGGTTTCTCATCAGGATGATCCAGATAGGCACCTGAGAAACATTGTCTAGCATCTATTACAGAGCAATTGGAACTACTATAGTAGGAAGCTTGGTGCTCTACTATCTTCGTGGTGTTTTGCATATCAGTACATTTACTTTATAACTAAACCTGTCAATTCACCAACTTCATGTTGACCCCCACATTTTACTTTTTATGTTTTATCAGGAAAGTAAGCAGGTGCATGCATTGGATTCCAGCATCATATGGAGCATTCATGTTTACCATCGGGCTGGGTGATGGTTGTAAAATTCACACTTCTTTTTAGGAAAAAGAGCGTAAAAATATAGGGTAAGCACGACGATTTAGGAAAACCGTGTGTAAATGACCCTAAAGTGAGTTCGTTCTCGAGGAGGTAAGTGCGTTGTGTAATGAATTGATTTTGATTTTAGATTATATTGCTATGAGAAAAGAAAATAGAAAGGGGATGAGAAGAGAAAGACGGTTACGATGACGGGTTAAGCTAAGACGAAAAAGTCGTTCACGTAAAACCGTAAAAAACTACAAATTGAAAATTTTAAACCTAAAAATTAATTAAAAGTTAAAAGTAAGTCTAAAATAATATAAATAAGAATAAAAATCCAATAAAAATATTTTAAAACCTTTTATTAATTAAATATTTAATTTTAAATGCTAATTAAAGCCCTAAAATTAAATATAATTAACAAAATTTCCAAAATATTATTTTATTGAACTAATAAGTTACTTATATTATCTAAAGACTAAAAAGTATTTTTCCTAAATTTTAAAAACTATTTTTCTATTTTTAAATCACTAAAAACTATTTTTAAACTAAAATAATCATAAAAAATAATAAAATAATGGTAGAAATAATTTGACAATTTTAATAATCCTAATTTACTCTAAAGAACAGTAGAAAAATGAAAAAGTTTGAAAAATATAAAATTTTTCACTAAAAGACAAAACAGTTTGAAATTAAACCCTAATTACACTAAATTAATTCTAAAAAATGAATAAAAAGTGAACAGTAAAAAATTTTTAAATCAAAAATCTTAAATTATTTTTCTTAATCTATGAAAAATTTTAAAACTGAAAAATAATGATTTTTGTCACTAAAAGACAAAAACAGAAATTAAAAAGTAAATTAAAAATAGCTATTAAATGTAAAAAATACTAAATGAACAGTAATAAAAAATTTAATTAAGCTGAAAAATCAAAAATTAAATAAGAAAAATTATGAAACTATTTTCAAGTCCTAATTCCTATTTTGGTTCACTAAAGACAAAAATTTAAGTTTCTGAAAGTGACACTTCAAAGGGTTTTGTCCTTTAGCAAAGCAGGGGAAACAAATGTACTAGCAGTGGGAAATTGGTTCCCACTGTTAATGCAATTTCTTGGTCAGTTGACCAATAAGCTTACGAAAGCTTATTTTGAGCTTGTTCTTGGGCAATAAGGCACTCCCACAACCAGTTGGGTTGTGGGAAGTCAATAGCAACACAAAAAAAACACAAGTTACTTCACAAAATTAAACACAAAAGAACCAAATGCAGTCACTGGATAGCAGGGGGCTGTTGTGGGCACTTTGCTGATGCAATGTGCACTTGAGTGAGTTTTGGTTGGCCAAAACTTGCTCAAGTCACTCATAAACTTACCCTAATCAAGCACAAGTCTAATCCTAGCCTAAATTCTAATTAGTTACAAGATTAGATGGCAAAAATCACACAAAAACAAGCATATTTTAGCTATGACAGATTTTAAGCTATGTTTTCACTTAAACTTGCATACAAAAATCACCAAAAGGTACCAAACCTAAACATATTAAACTGATAACACAAAAATCTACCAATGCAAGTGAATTAGGACTGATTTTAAACCATAAGCTACTCACAAAATGATTCTAAAACCAATATCCAAACACACCTTTAATTATGAAAATCAAAAATTAACAAATCAATGGCTTATGAAACTTAACAAAACAGACCTAAATCACTTCTAACATACACAATAACATCAAATAAGCATAAACTAGCAGATTAGATATCATGAACACAAGTTCTTCACATAATCGTATAAGCTCACAAAAATTTTCAGAAAATAAGCCAAGTGGGGATTCAAGCTGATTACCCAAGCTGAAACCTTTTCCTTATGATCTTGGAAAGCTTGTGATGCAAATGTAGAGAACCCCGTTGTGGTTCAACAACTGAACCGGGGTGACAAATTTCTTCAACAAAATAGAAAATGGAAATGGAAAGAGGGACTTGCTTGTTTTTTTTGTTCCTGCACAACCACAACAAACAAGGAGACAATTCAAGTATCAAAATGCCATAAGCTTGTAGCTTATGGCTTTTGATACAGTAAGCTGTTAATAAAATGAAACCAAGGTTTTGATGACAAATCTTTAACCTTTGAAAAACCAATGACAAATCTTGAAACTTTAAAAAATCTTTTGACTCAAACTTACAAAACCAGTAACCCGTTTTAAAATTCCACTTTCACTTCCTTTTAAAACTGATTTCAATGTTTTACAAAGTTTTGCCAAAAATTCTCTAAAACATATTTTCTGAAAACTCTTTATCTCTCAAACAAATTCAATCCTTGAATAACAAATGTGGAAATCAGATTATGCTAGGTTTAATACCAACTTTTAAAAAACAATAAAAAGGAATTACTTTGAAAAAAAATACCAACTTTTATTTATTAAAAAGGGATTACAAAAAAGCTTAGCAAAATCTGTAACAAAGCTAAATGTCACAGGCGACATAGCTTTTATAGTACTCATAGAACAATCTAGAACTGAAAATAAAATAATACAAAAGATGTAAAACCCTAATCAGTAAAATGCCAAAGCTGCCCTTGGACGAATCTTGGACTTTTGGTCAAAATGCCACCATGTGATGTTGAACAGCTGTTGAATCAATCTGGGATGTTTATTTGAGCTTTGGCATCAAGTAATACAATCCATCCGTTGGTTTTGTCGGGTTTAGGGTTTTGGGGAAGAAAGGGACGTGCAGGGGAGGTCCCACAAGACACATGGGTGTGTCTGGGTCACGGTTTTTGTGTGGGTTTAGGTGAGGGTGATGGTAATCAATGATTTGGAAAAGCTAAATCAAAAACCCTTTGTTTTTAATTCAATTGATACTGGAACAATTTAGGGTTTATGGGGTAATTAGGGCGTGTTTAATCCGTTTAGGGGTTAAGTTTATTTAAATAATGTGTTTTGGTGGGAAGTATTGGGGTTTGACTGGGGTTGACCCAGTTTATTTAATAAACTGGTGAGTGGGTTTGGGTTATGGGTTAATGGGTTGGGTAAAAGGGTAGGGTCGGGTATTGGGTGACGTGGAGGGATTGTATTGGTGGGGATTAGTTTGTTGTCTGGCCAGTTTGGCCACCCAAGTATCAGTCTTTCTTCATTTTGTAATTAACACCCAAAACTTTGAATCCCTTTGTAAACAACTTTGCCAATGTGTCAATTTTGGCACAAGTGTTTTCTCAAACTTTAAACAAGGACTTTAAATGCAATTTCTTCAATCTTCAAGGGATGTTCTTGTACATACTTGATAATTTAGGGACCCACAAGTAATTTTGAGGATTTACAGGGGTATAAAATGACAAGTCTTTAAAAGTTGAGGGACCATTCTTGCCAATCTTCAATTCTTCAAGGTCATTTTTGGAAATTCCATTCTTGGGCCCGGTTCATTGTGTGGCTTCGTTTCCCGTGTTCGTTTTTGATTGATTCTTGTGATCTTTTTGTCATTTCCTCAATATCCGTACCTAAAATACACAAGCAACAAACACGAGCATATATTTGGCAGTTTTAATAATATTTAATGCATTTTAAGCCTAATTTGAACGATGAGACTATGTATAAAAGCAGTCTCATCACTCCCCCATACTAAACCATTGCCGTGCCCTCACGCAATGCTAGAATAAAGTATCGTAGTATCTCCAAAATTCATTTTTATTCACTTTATTGAATGATAAATTAGCTACACTACTACTATTACTACTACTTGCGTTTTAGACATAATGTATGATTTTCATCGCAAAATGGGACGTTTAGGTTCATAGAATAAGAACACGTGAATGCTTCGTTAGAAATAATTTCATCGTCCTCGATTTTCACCCCAATTCCATGCCAAGCGTGCAACGAGATCATTGTCATTATAAGTTAGTAATGCTAACACTACTCATATGCCCTAATCACGTACTTATCCTCCCATTATTCCTAAGTTGTATCTCTTATATTTTATATTGTCTTGATGTTTCACGAGGATACATTGTTTGACTTATGCGATAATAGAGATTTAGGTCTAAAAATAGAGTCCTAACGGTGTAACCAAGACCATCAAATCAATAACCCCTCCCAATAGACAACGATGTCAAAAAATTAAGTTGACAAGAAGGATCGATAAACACGGTTTTATAACGGTTTTAAACATGAGACTTATTACCAAGACTTTTATACGCCCCCTAACGGAAGGGCCTTATTATCTTTGGTTTACCTCTGTCTTTTATTCAACTTCGCCATGAAGCTTTTATTATGACTTCGGTCTTGCCTTGCCTTTTATTATCCACCTCATCGGTGGTTTTATTAGCCAAAGACGTATATCCTCACGCTAAGGCGAATTTTGGATCTTTAAAGCTTCGAAGATTAAGGCTTGATTCACTTTCAATTTTGCATAGATTTTTCGGCCTTGTGGGGCTTCAAATTGTTTGCTAGATTTAGGTGAGCACTTGAAATCTTATTATTGGGTGAAGCTTTTGATTATTCGGGTGCCAATACTTCAAAACCGTGACGCTGGCGATACCTTAATGTCTTCCCAATTTAATTACACGGAAGCTACTAGAAAAGACTAGAAACCCAACAATCCCAACTAAACCGCTAAGTCAATATTTACTAAGCAAAAAATATTTACATGCGAAGGGAGAATAAGCAAACAACGAGAACACATGAGTTTCTGAAAGAATATGAGTACTCTACGTTTAGCATAGTAACTTATAATTAACCCTATCATTTCTCGTCCTCATTTAAGAGACTTAGCCTAATGTGAAGTTAAGGAATCAATGCTAAGTGCTCAACATGCACGGTCGAGTCAAAAATTACTCTTATTCTCGCCATCGGAAAACCTACATTCTTGTCTTAAAAACACTTATGAAACATGAGAAAAATTTTAAAATTTGGCCATTTTTAGCCTTATTTTGCAACAAAACGATAAACAAAAAGATAAAATTTGGAAAGCGTGAAGGTTTGGCAAGGCAAGCATCTATTCACCCCCATACTAAAGTTAAACATTGTTCTCAATGTATCGAGTCTAGGGGTGCAAACACCCCCATACTAGAGACGTAGTCGAATGCCTAATCTAGCATGGAAAGGGTGTAACCGATAAATTAATAGCCGTTTATGAAGTGTGCTAAAAACCTAAGGTTAGAACATCAAAAGGATATATCATTTAGATATTGAGAAAGTCTTCCAAGCAAACGATCGAGTGCTCCCATAAAACGAACACGAGAGGCTCCAATCGTGAAGATCTTGATCTAAAAACCACAATGCACAAACAACCACAGAACAAAGGTTAGAAGGGCACAAATCCACTCACATTAACTACATTAGAAAGAGATAATATGTACATAGGATAAGCATGGGACTCCTCCACGAGGCACCTTGTTTTTGATAACCGAGTCAAAAGCTCGACTCGAATCCCCATAAATGTGATCATTTAGGGATAATCATGGTATGGTCAATTTTTAGTGGGGCTTACATGATAAACAAGGCCCAAAAACAACCGGTATTAAGGACTAGGTCCTTTGATGGTGCAAAATACCGAGATCGAAGATGGCGTTCTCATTTTCATTGGAAAAACAAACCAACGCCACTTCAACATGTGTCAACACAAACCCAAAGGGTTTCAAGAAAATAGATGAGAAGAAATAGAAGGGTGGGACAATGGGTAAGTCATAGAAACATTGAGCTACTCGAGGTAGACTCGCAACAATCAAATAGAAAGATTTTCCATTTATTGCATCGGTGGAAGACCGAGATTTCCCTTTATAAGCAATTCCGGGATCAAATATCTCGTCCTTGGTGGAGAAAGGGGAGGGAACATAAGGGGCTTCCCCCACACTAGGTCCACACAAAGCATCGTCAAAAGGAGAAGACGAGCTTGTAGCACTCAAAACACGAGGTGATGACGGAGTTAGCATTGTAGAAAAAACTTTTAAATCCAATTTATATTCTTTCCCTTTTTCATCTTTTAAACTCTCCTCATGAAAACCCGACTTAATTATGTCAAAAATATTTGGTGTTTCTAAAGCAATGTTAGACACACTAAAAATTCTCACATTTGAAAACCGTTTTGGTGGCAAGTTGATGAGACTGCATTTATACATAGTCTCATCGTCCAATTAGGGCTTAAAATGCATTAAATATCATCAAAATACCCAAATATATGCTTGTTTTTGTTGCTTGTGTATTTTAGGTACGGATATTGAGAAAATGACAAAAGATCACGAGAATCAAGCAAAAACGAACACGGGAAACGAAGCCGCACGATGAACCAAGCCCTAATGAAGAATTTTCCAAAGAAAGTCCTTGAAGATTTGAAGAATTATGAAGATTGGTCCTCCAAGTTTGAAGAATTGACACTTTATACCCTTGTATCTTCATAATTACAAGTTTGGTCCCTAAAGATTGTCAAATTTACAAAAAGGACCCTTAACTTTGAAGAATTGGCAAATTTAGTCCCTCAACAAAACTAAATTGTCAATAATGGTCCTCCAAGAAGACAACAAACAAGTCAAAGCCTTAAAATATGAAGACATGTCAAGAACAGTCCTTGAAGAATGAAGAAATTGCATGTTTAGTCCTTGTTTCAAGTTTGGAAGTATTTGTGCCAAAAATGACAACTGCCCTAAAGTTGTTACTTGCTATTTAGGCGTTGATAGCCATTTAAAACAACATGAAGAAAGTTTGAAAAGTAAGGGGCCATTCCTGCCAGACAAACAAACTCTCACCCTCCACTCCCTGCTTGACACCTCACCCACTCACACCCATTAACCAATCACAAACCACCTCCTCCCTACGTCAGATTCCCACCCAACTTAAATAATCAAATCTGACTATTTAATCCCTTCCCTCCCAAACACATTTTTAAATTAACCTTAATCCCAAACCGGATTAAACTCTCCCTAATACACCCTTAAACCCTAATATTTTCCCAGTATGAACATCAATCAAAACAAAGGGAAAATGCTTAATTACCTCCAGATCACTAATTACACTCATCCTCACCAAAACCCACTCCCCAAAAACCTATCACTCTCACCCTACTGCCCCACCCAATGGTCCCCTGCACATGCTTTGGCTAAAAAACAAAGGGAAACAGACATCCAAGGGTCCTAATATGGTTACTCACCTCTCCAAGCAAAATGGACGTCCAAGATCTCTTCTCTACTGTTGGCATCTCACAAACAAACAAGAATCATCACATGGCATAATTTTTTGGCTGAAAATTCAAAATTCGTCCAAGGGCAAGTTGGGAAGTTTATATCATTAGGGTTTATAGTTTCCTTTCAGTTCTAGAACATTTGTAGCCTATTATATAAAGGCCTTATAGGACTTTCATTTTTTCTGTTCTTAATTTTCTCCTTTTTCACAGCTTTGTAAATCTAGTTTTTAATGAATGAAAATGGTTTAAGTGTTGTTGATGAGAAAGATTGAGTACCTTTTATATTTTCATGTTGTGTTTGGTTTGAAATATTTCTTTTAAAAAGGCATTTCAAGTTTCTGATTTTCAAGTTTTTTTTTTAAGTTCTTAAATCCGTTTTCTTTTTAGAAAGGTTGTTAAACCACATAAGCTTCTTATATTCAAGCTTGTATATGACCATATCACCCTGATATCTTGGAGATATCAAGGTGTAGTGGGTATAAAGGTTTGGGTAAAAAGGGCAAGTGAGGTAAAAAAACCTTTTTGCTTATTTTTAACATCACTGTTTCATTTAAAAAGCTATAAGCTATAAGGAGACTTGTCTATTAGTCATTCTTATAGCTCATTGGCTCTCATACCAGGTCACTCTTGTTGTTGTGGTTTGATCTTAGCAGGTTCTAAACAAGGACCATTTTTCATCCATTTTTGTTAAGTAAAACTTCATCAGCATCTCAACAAAGTTCTGCATAGGCCCCAGCCTATTGGAGGTGGTTAAGCAACCACTAAGGGACCTGGATGTAGGTCCCTTAAGGTAGCTCCTTGTTTCTCATTTCATTTTTTAGTTTTCTGAAAAAAATATGTGCTTTATGTGATTCTGCATGTTAAGTTGTTAAGTGTATGTTTGAATGCTTAAAACTTCTTATATAGGTATTGTATGCATGTTTAGATAGCTTAGGTTTGATTTGATTGAGTTTTGTTAAGAGTTGCTTTGAAAATTTTGATTTCAGTCAATTTAAAGGGGTGTTTGGATTTGCATATTTATCTGAGCTTCTTTGGAAATTTGTGTGTTAAATCCTGTTATAATCACTCATTTGCTTGTCATTAGGTTATAGGTTGGTTTATTTTTCAGTTTGGGAGGTTTTTAAGCAAGATTGCATGCTAAATATTGAAAACATAGCCTAAAATCAGAAAACTGCTTTTGTGTCTGATTTTGTGAGGAATTTTGCTGTCTAATCTTGTTGGTTGTTAGATTGTAGGTCATTTTAGGGTTTTTAATTGCTTGTATGCCATTTGGTTTGACTATATGCAAGATATTGGCCATTGAATTTCACTTGTGTGCATATAAAATCAGTAAACACCCCCAGACATTGAGTATGCATATCAGTAAATTTTCTTTTGTCCATTGTGCTTGATTGGAGTTTGATCTTTCTTGTTTTGTGTTTTTCTTGACTCCTTATACTCAAAAGGAGTATAAGGGTGCCTGTTATCCACCAAAATCACCACCAAAATCACAAGACAAGCCCTCTTGTCTTTAAATTGCACAAGTGAAGAATATCACTTGTGTTCATCAGGAACAAAGGAGAACTGAGCACGTTTTTTTGGTCCAGATTGTCTTAATCTTGTTTGAATTGAATTGTGTTTGTGTTTTTGTGAGTTAAGAATCATCAGGATTGTGTTTTTAAAAGTTAAAAAAGAAAAAAAATAAAAGATCAAAAAGGACGTGGCCAGGACTCGAATCTGCGCCACTCCTCTCACCACACACACGTCTTACCATTGCGCCCTAGGGACTTTGACTGATAAGTTTCATTTCATTACTTATTTAAGGGCTTTTGGTTTGTAGCTTATTTTAACTAACAGCTTATAAATAAGCTTATTCTAGCTTATTTCCTTAAGGTTTTGACCAGTTAGTATTTTTATTTTGTTTGTATTAGGTTTTTTGACTTTTCAGTCCAAAAAGTTTATTTTTCCCATTATTAATTAATTTATTAGGATTATTTTAAGTTTTAATTTTAAAAAGTCGTTAAAAGATAAAAAAAGGTAATTTAAAAATCTGAAAAAATAGTTTTTAGGTTTTTAATCATATTTTTGAGGTTTTCAGCTATTTAAGTTTTCAATTTAGCTTATTTTTGATTTTATTGGATTTTAGGGTTTTTAGCTAACTTTAAAATTTAATATTAAATTATTAAATAAGTTTTAGAAAATTTTAATTGAATTTTTGTCTTAGTTACAATATTCTACATTTTTGGTAATTTTTTAGATTTTATTTATGAACTTTGAATTTTTTTGATTATTTTAATATTATTTTATTATTAAAAATTGAAGTTTTATTTTTTTTAGTTTTTACATTTTTCCTAGGTTAAGGACACTTAATTAGGAGTTTTGTCACTTTCCAAATATTTTTAGGACTTTTCAATTATTTTCTAGAATTAATTTAAGATTTAATTGATTTTAATAGTTTTTAAGTGTTTAAAAATAGTTTAATTTGGTTTTAAAATTTTTAAAAATAGTTTTTAGCTTAATTAGGACATTTTTGAGGTTTACAAACTATAAGATCTTGTTTAGGGCTTTTTAATAATTAATAGTGATTTTTAGGGCTTTAATTAGCATTAAAAAGTCATTATCTAATTAATTAAAAGGTTTTAGCAAGTTTGGATTTTTTTGTAAACTCTTAGAATATTATTGGGGATTTTTAGAAATTTTTAGGAATTTTTAGGTTAAAATTTTAATTTTGGCACTATTTACGGTTTTGCGAGATCGCCTTTTTCGTCTTATTTTAATCCGTTTTCGTAACCGTCTTTCTCTTCTAGTCCCATTTCTTTCTCAATCATATAATCACAAATCAATATCAATTCAATTCACAACGCACTTGCCTCCTTGGGAAACGAACTTGTTTGGTCATTAGTGCTCGGTTTTCCTAAACCGACACTTAACGCTTACCACTACTTTGCCTCTCTTTTCCTAAAGGGTTGCAAAAGCACTATATCAAATGGCGCCGCTGCCGGGGAGTTGATTTACGATCTTCTCGGAGTGGAGTTGTTGGTTTTTATCAAAGACACTTGAGGTATATATTTTTCTTATAGTAACTTAAAAAAATAAATTAAAACATAGAAAATAAAGAAAATGAAAAATATTCTTCTTACTCCTAATCAATTAATTCTTTTTCTAACCCTCTAGTGTTTAATTCTCGTAACACCATTCGCGTTTCGTCATGTCCAACGAGGGATATTACACTTGTCCATATTGTGGAGGTCCGTTCGACGGTGGTAATTGCTTCAATTGCGAGATTTATGGAGGAAGGTAGGGGTATATATACAACTCTCCTCAAAACGACCATGGTTACGGATTTCAATCCTATGACCAAACTCCACAACCGCCTTCGTCTTATTCGTGTAATTTTTGCGGTTTGGAGCACGACTTCGGATTTAGTTGTACGAATTATAATGACCCCAAACCGAATCCTAATTTCCTTAACCAATCATCGCAATATCCATCGTCGTATTCATGTGAGTCTTGTGGAAACGCACCTCATTATGGGTATGATTGTCAACCGATGAACCATGATACGTCTTTCGACAACCAATTCTCCGGTTTTGACCAATCACCTCCACATAATTTTTTCGATGATGATCTCGGTGCAAGTCGCGTCGACAAGGGATTTGAAGAAATTAAATTTCTTTTTCAACAAATTATGGAGAAAAAGGAACTTTCAATCGTCGAAGTGATCGAAGAAAGCATCAAAGATATGGAAGAGGAGAAACGACGAATCAATCAAGAAATAAACGATATAACTAATGAACTCGGCATTAGGAGATATCGTAAAGAAGAAATAAGTGACCAGTTTAAAAGAGAGTGTGAGATTAGAACTAAACAACTTTTACAAGATTACAATGGTTTAAGCATCGATATTCGTCATAAAAAACAAGAACTAGAAAGAGAGGAGCATCTAGCTAGATGTGATCTCACGCCTCCTATTTATGATGACAACGACGATAGCGACATTTTTAATCTCAACTCGTCTTGTGAAACCATTACTCTCATGCTCCCTACGGAACCCGATGCCTCTCTAAGTATGGGGGAGAAGAATCTTAACACTAATCCTAGTGTTGAGATCCCTGTTCCAATCCAAAGTGAGCCTACGGTTGTCTCCGATGAGGAGTTAAGTGATTTTGCTCTCGATAAATTTTTCCACGAAAATTCTAGCGAGGCAAATTACGATAGTGAGTGTGATACGATTTCATGTGATGATGTCTCTCCCAATGACACTTCGGGTAGAGAATCATTGACTTTTTCGAACCCGCTTTTCGATGATGATTTTTCCACTAGTGATGACGAGTCACTACTCGATGAGGAAGTTCGTGTCGAAAAATTTAAAATCTACTCGAATACCCTTTTTGAATTTGATGACGAGTTCGTTTTTGGTGACGTAAATCCTCTCTTTGATGAGATGTTCGAGGACATCGAGAGTGAGGATTCTTTAGATCCTAAACTCGATGAGCCGGATTTGCTAGTCACCCTCCCTAAGTATCATTTGGATGAGCCTTCTCTTTTGACTTGTGATGCCTCCATTATCGAGGGGTTCACCGATGGGCCACCTCTCGATGAGAATGAGGATTTTAATGAGGCCTTTTCCTTTGAACCGGGAGGAGACTTTGAGACCCCCATTTTTATTGATTCTCTTTCAAATTTGACTTCGTCTCAAAGTAATCCTACCCACCCTCTCGGTTCTCATGACTACACGTATTTCGAGTATGTTGTAAGGAGTTTTCTTCCTTACAAAACGTATCCTCCAGCTTTGCCTCTATCATTTTCCACCATATGTGAGGATACGATCTTTGACCCCGGTATAAAGGCTTTGCCTTTATTATCGGTTGCTTTTGGGCCTCGATTACATGTAAGTCCCACCAAAAATGACCATACCATGATTATCCCTAAATGATCACATTTATGGGGATTCGAGTCGAGCTTTTGACTCGGTTATCAAAAAGGGTGCCTCGTGGGGGATTCTCATGCTTATCCTTGTAAATATTATTGCTTTCTTAGTTTAACGTAACGAGGGGACTTGTGCTCTTCCAACCTTTGTTCCGTGGTTGTTTGTGATTGTGATTTATTAGGTTCATCGTCATCATTGAAGCCTCTCGTGTTCGTTTTACGGATCACTCGAGCTTCGATCGTTGCCTTTGGAGATTCCGATATCCGATGATATCCTTTTATGTTCTAACGTTTATCTTATTAGCATAATTCATAAACGGCTTTTAGGTTATTTGTTTTACCTTCTCCATGCTCGAGATTAAGCATTCGACTTCGTCTCTAGTATGGGGGTGTTTTCACCCCTAGACTCGAAACATTGAGGATAATGTTTAGTTTTAGTATCGGAGGTGAGTAGATACTTCACCTTGCTTACGTTACCACGCAATCCAAATTTCATCTTTTTGTTATCGTATGCAAATAAGGCTACAAAAGGCCAAATTTTAAAATTTTTCGTATTTTTCATAAAGTGTTTAAGACACGAATGTAGGTTATTGATGGTGAGAATAAGAGTAATTTTTGACTCGACCTTGCGTGTTGAGCACTTAGCTTCGATTCCTTAACTTTTTAGGCTAAGTCTCTTAAATGAGGACAAGAAATGATAGAGTTATTTATAAGTCTCGTAATCGTCACGATCTCGTGTGTAGTAATTATTAGCTTATTCTCCCCACGCTTTTGCATAATAAATTGTTAATAAATATTGATTTAGCGGTTTAGTCACTATTGTTGGTTTCTAATTTGTTTTAGTAGCTTCCATGTAATTAAATTAGGAAAACATTAAGGTATCACCAGCGTCACGGTTTTGAAGTATTGGCACCCGAATAATCGAAAGCTTCACCTAATAATAAGATTTCAAGTGCTCACCTAAATTAAGCCAAAATTTGAAGCTCGCAAGGCCGAAAAATCTATGCCCAAATTGAAAGTGAATCAAGCCTTAATCTTCGAAGCTTTAAAGATCCAAAATTCTCCTTTGCGTGAGGATATACGTCTTTGGCTAATAAAACCACCGATGAGGCGGATAATAAAAGGCAAGGCAAGAACGAAGTCATAATAAAAGCTTCATGGCGAAGTTGAATAAAAGATGGAGGTAAACCAAAGATAATAAGGCCCTTCCGTTAGGGGGCGTATAAAAGTCTTGGTAATAAGCCTCATGTTCAAAACCGTTATAAAACCGTGTTTATCGATCCTTCTTGTTGACTTATTTTTTTGACATCGTTGTCTATTAGGAGGGGTTATTGATTTGATGGTCTTAGTTACACCTTTAGGACTCTATTTTTAGACCTAAATCTCTATTATCGCATAAGTCAAACAATGTATCCTCGTGAAACATTCAAGACAAAATAAAATATAAGAGATACAACTTAGGAATAATGGGAGAATAAGTACGTGATTAGGGCATATGAGTAGTGTTAGCATTACTAACTTATAATGACAATGATCTTGTTGCACGCTTGGCATGGAATTGGAGTGAAAATCGAGGACGACGAAATTATTTCTAACGAAGCATTCACGTGTTCTTATTCTATGAACCTAAACGACCCATTTTGCGATGAAAATCATACATTATGTCTAAAACACAAGTAGTAGTAATAGTAGTAGTGTAGCTAGTTTATCATTCAATAAAGTGAATAAAATGAATTTTGGAGGTGCTATGATACTTTATTCTAGCATTGCGTGAGGGCACGGCAATGGTTTAGTATGGGGGAGTGATGAGACTGCATTTATACATAGTCTCATCGTCCAATTAGGGCTTAAAATGCATTAAATATCATCAAAATACCCAAATATATGCTTGTTTTTGTTGCTTGTGTATTTTAGGTACGGATATTGAGAAAATGACAAAAGATCACAAGAATCAAGCAAAAACGAACACGGGAAACGAAGCCGTACGATGAACCAAGCCCTAATGAAGAATTTTCCAAAGAAAGTCCTTGAAGATTTGAAGAATTATGAAGATTGGTTCTCAAAGTTTGAAGAATTGACACTTCATACCCTTGTATCTTCATAATTACAAGTTTGGTCCCTAAAGTTTGTCAAAATTACAAAAAGGACCCTTAACTTTGAAGAATTGGCAAATTTAGTCCCTCAACAAAACTAAATTGTCAATAATGGTCCTCCAAGAAGACAACAAACAAGTCAAAGCCTTAAAATATGAAGACATGTCAAGAACAGTCCTTGAAGAATGAAGAAATTGCATGTTTAGTCCTTGTTTCAAGTTTGGAAGTATTTGTGCCAAAAATGACAACTGCCCTAAAGTTGTTACTTGCTATTTAGGCGTTGATAGCCATTTAAAACAACATGAAGAAAGTTTGAAAAGTAAGGGGCCATTCCTGCCAGACAAACAAACTCTCACCCTCCACTCCCTGCTTGACACCTCACGCACTCACACCCATTAACCAATCACAAACCACCTCCTCCCCACGTCAGATTCCCACCCAACTTAAATAATCAAATCTGATTATTTAATCCCTTCCCTCCCAAACACATTTTTAAATTAACCTTAATCCCAAACCGGATTAAACTCTCCCTAATACACCCTTAAACCCTAATATTTTCCCAGTATGAACATCAATCAAAACAAAGGGAAAATGCTTAATTACCTCCAGATCACTAATTACACTGATCCTCACCAGAACCCACTCCCCAAAAACCTATCACTCTCACCCTACTGCCCCACCCAATGGTCCCCTGCACATGCTTTGGATAAAAAACAAAGGGAAACAGACATCCAAGGGTCCTAATATGGTTACTCACCTCTCCAAGCAAAATGGACGTCCAAGATCTCTTCTCCACTGCTGGCATCTCACAAACAAACAAGAATTATCACATGGCATAATTTTTTGGCTGAAAATTCAAAATTCGTCCAAGGGCAAGTTGGGAAGTTTATATCATTAGGGTTTATAGTTTCCTTTCAGTTCTAGAACATTTGTAGCCTATTATATAAAGGCCTTATAGGACTTCCATTTTTTCTGTTCTTAATTTTCTCCTTTTTCATAGCTTTGTAAATCTAGTTTTTAATGAATGTAAATGGTTTAAGTGTTGTTGATGAGAAAGATTGAGTACCTTTTATATTTTCATGTTGTGTTTGGTTTGAAATATTTCATTTAAAAAGGCATTTCAAGTTTCTGATTTTCAAGTTTTTTTTTTAAGTTCTTAAATCCGTTTTCTTTTTAGAAAGGTTGTTAAACCACATAAGCTTCTTATATTTAAGCTTGTATATGACCATATCACCCTGATATCTTGGAGATATCAAGGTGTAGTGGGTATAAAGGTTTGGGTAAAAAGGGAAAAGTGAGGTAAAAAACCTTTTTGCTTATTTTTAACATCACTGTTTCATTTAAAAAGCTATAAGCTATAAGGAGACTTGTCTATAAGTCATTCTTATATCTCATTGGCTCTCATACCAGGTCACTCTTGTTGTTGTGGTTTGATCTTAGTAGGTTCTAAACAAGGACCATTTTTCATCCATTTTTGTTAAGTAAAACTTCATCAGCATCTCAACAAAGTTCTGCATAGGCCCCAGCCTATTGGAGGTGGTTAAGCAACCGCTAAGGGACCTGGATGTAGGTCCCTTAAGGTAGCTCCTTGTTTCTCATTTCATTTTTTAGTTTTCTGAAAAAATTATGTGCTTTATGTGATTCTGCATGTTAAGTTGTTAAGTGTATGTTTGAATGCTTAAAACTGCTTATATAGGTATTGTATGCATGTTTAGATAGCTTAGGTTTGATTTGATTGAGTTTTGTTAAGAGTTGCTTTGAAAATTTTGATTTCAGTCAATTTAAAGGGGTGTTTGGATTTGCATATTTATCTGAGCTTCTTTGGAAATTTGTGTGTTAAATCCTGTTATAATCACTCATTTGCTTGTCATTAGGTTATAGGTTGGTTTATTTTTCAGTTTGGGAGGTTTTTAAGCAAGATTGCATGCTAAATATTGAAAACATAGCCTAAAATCAGAAAACTGCTTTTGTGTCTAATTTTGTGAGGAATTTTGTTGTCTAATCTTGTTGGTTGTTAGATTGTAGGTCATTTTAGGGTTTTTGATTGCTTGTATGCCATTTGGTTTGACTATATGCAAGATATTGGCCATTAAATTTTACTTGTGTGCATATAAAATCAATAAACACCCCCAGACATTGAGTATGCATATCAGTAAATTTTCTTTGGTCCATTGTGCTTGATTGGAGTTTGATCTTGCTTGTTTTGTGTTTTTCTTGACTCCTTATACTCAAAAGGAGTATAAGGGTGCCTGTTATCCACCAAAATCACCACCAAAATCACAAGACAAGCCCTCTTGTCTTTAAACTGCACAAGTGAAGAATATCACTTGTGTTCATCAGAAACAAAGGAGAACTGAGCACATTTTTTTGGTCCAGATTGTCTTAATCTTGTTTGAATTGAATTGTGTTTGTGTTTTTGTGAGTTAAGAATCATCAGGATTGTGTTTTTAAAAGTTAAAAAAGAAAAAAAAATAAAAGATCAAAAAGGACGTGGCCAGGACTCGAACCTGCGCCACTCCTCTCACCACACACACGTCTTACCATTGCGCCCTAGGGACTTTGACTGTTAAGTTTCATTTCATTACTTATTTAAGGGCTTTTGGTTTGTAGCTTATTTTAGCTAACAGCTTATAAATAAGCTTATTCTAGCTTATTTCCTTAAGGTTTTGACCAGTTAGTATTTTTATTTTGTTTGTATTAGGTTTTTTGACTTTTCAGTCCAAAAAGTTTATTTTCCCATTATTAATTAATTTATTATGATTATTTTAAGTTTTAATTTTAAAAAGTCATTAAAAAATAGAAAAAGGTAATTTAAAAATCTGAAAAAATAGTTTAGGTTTTTAATCATATTTTTGAGGTTTTCAGCTATTTAAGTTTTCAATTTAGCTTATTTTTGATTTTATTGGATTTTAGGGTTTTTAGCTAACTTTAAAATTTAATATTAAATTATTAAATAGGTTTCCGAAAATTTTAATTGCATTTTTATCATATTTATAATATTCTAGATTTTTGGTAATTTTTTAGATTTTATTTATGAACTTTGAATTTTTTTGATTATTTTAATATTATTTTATTATTAAAAATTGAAGTTTTATTTTTTTTAGCTTTTACATTTTTCCTAGGTTAAGGACACTTTTCAATTATTTTCTAGAATTAATTTAAGATTTAATTGATTTTAATAGTTTTTAAGTGTTTAAAAATAGTTTAATTTGGTTTTAAAATTTAAAATAGTTTTTAGCTTAATTAGGACATTTTTGAGGTTTACAAACTATAAGATCTTGTTTAGGGCTTTTTAATAATTAATAGTGATTTTCTAGGGCTTTAATTAGCATTAAAAAGTCATTATCTAATTAATTAAAAGGTTTTAGCAAGTTTGGATTTTTTTGTAAACTCTTAGAATATTATTGGGGATTTTTAGAAATTTTTAGGAATTTTTAGGTTAAAATTTTAATTTTGGCACTATTTACGGTTTTGCGAGATCGCCTTTTTCGTCTTATTTTAATCCGTTTTCGTAACCGTGTTTCTCTTCTAATCCCATTTCTTTCTCAATCATATAATCACAAATCAATATCAATTCAATTCACAACGCACTTGCCTCCTTGGGAAACGAACTTGTTTGGTCATTAGTGCTCGGTTTTCCTAAACCGACACTTAACGCTTACCACTACTTTGCCTCTCTTTTCCTAAAGGGTTGCAAAAGCACTACATCACAAGTTCTCAAAACGTTTGTCAACAAAGAAAACTCCCCCATTAGGGTCAACACATTCATCATCCGAAGAATCATTCGTGATTTGAATCGTAGGCTTAACACTCTTAACCTCCACCGGCGGAGGGGACGGAAAATCGTTTTTATCATCAACTTCTAAAACTCTTTTTGAAATCTTTTTACAAATGTTTTTGATGGAACTAACATTGTTCAAAGACGTGATAGAATACACATGAGAAAGAGTGGAGTTTTGAGTTGCATTTATGACGAGTTCTTCCTCATTGAAACGAAGAGTGATTTTCCTAGCATGCACATCGATAAGTGCTCTCGAAGTATCCAACAATGATCGACCTAAAATTAAAGGAACTTTAGAATCGATAGGAATGTCAACAACAAAAAATTCTACGGGATAGTAGAACTTTCCACCTTTCACGAAGACGTCCTCGGCTACTCCACAAGCTAGAATCGTAGAATGATCGGCCATCTCGATTGACATTCTTGAAGGAGTGAGATTGGGAAGATTGAGCGACTTAAAAATCTCAAGAGGCATCAAATTAATACTAGCACCAAGATAGGCCAAGGCGTAGCATTCTTCCATATCTTGTATAGCACATGGGATTAAAAACTTGCCGGGATCACCGACTTTTTGAGGTATGCGGCTAAGAAAAACCGATGAACAACTAGACGATTTTTGCAATTTCTCTTTGTTATTCAACATACTTTTGAAGTTCGTGGCAAATCGAGGCATCATGACCAAGGCGTCGGCAAAACTTATATTATAATACAAGTCACGAAACATTTTCATAAAAAGCTCAAATTGATAATTATTTCGTTCTTGTGCCTTTTCCTTGTTTCGTCTTGAAGGGTAAGGTAAGGGTGGTGTGGTTTGGGGCATAGGCATCGGCCTTGGAATCTCGGGTTCCATGATTGGTATTGGTTTAACCGTAGGTGTGGTTTGAGCGGTACTTCGTGGGCTTGGAATTTGCTCCTTTTCTACCACCACCTCGGGTTCTTTCTCTTTTTCCTTCTCCGTAGAAGTACTTGGACGAGAAATGGGTTCTTTGAAAGTTTTACCACTACGAGTAGTAATAACCTTCAATTCTCCTTTCGGGTTCACGATGGTATCACTAGGAAGACCACCCGAAGAAGAAGGTTTACACATGATAGCTTCAAACATTTTTCCCATTCGGTCTTCAAACTTAGATTGCCTAGCATCCGCTTTTAACAACTCTTGCTTAATCTCATGTTGACCTTGCTCCATTTTTTGTTGATTTTGTTGGAGTCGTTGAACATTTCCTTCTATTTTATTAGCATGAGTCTTAAGTTCATTAGCAAGTTCGTTTTTAAGTTCGTTTTTCAACTCGGATCTTAAGCTAACCATTTCATGTTGCATATTATCAAACTTAGCATCGTTTGCCTTAGCATAATTCAAAAATTCTCCTTGCAGATTTTTGGTGTGATCATTTTGAAAACCTTGTGTGGTAGTTTGAAAATCACGGTTTTGGTTTTGGTTTGAAATTTGCCCATTTCCACTTTGATAATTACCCTTGTTGTAATTACGTTGATTGCCTTGATAATTACCACCTTGATTGTTGTTTCGATAGTTATTAGCATTTTGATTTGGTGGAGCTTCATTTTGGCGGGAACCTTGACCGTTTTGGTTATAAGTTCCCGTGGCTACATAAGCACTCGAAGTGTTACCATCCGCGGTAATGCATTCGGAAAGATCATGAGCTCCACCACAAGACAAACAACTCTTAGCAACCGCTTTAACCGAAGCGGAATTTGAAGCTTCTTGAGCTTTCCAATGGGACATAAGATTAGCAAATCTATCAAAAAACCGATTCTCCTCATTTGCTTCATCATGTAAGGCATTAATGCTACGAGACGATGGTGAGCCCATTTTGGCAACACTCGGTGTGTTACGAGGGCTATAAACCTTAGATCTATTCTCAATTATCACCAAAGCTTCCTCAACCGTTTTACACAAAACATTACCACCCGCGGCGGCATTTAAATAATCCCTTTCATGATCATTAAGTCCATTGTAAAACGTGTCAATTTAATGCAAGTCGGAAAAATCGTGATGAGGACATTCATGTAACATCTCCTTAAACCTATTCCAAGCCGTTGAAAAACTTTCATTACATTCTTGTGAAAACTTTGAAATCTCGTTTTTCAAATGCGTAGTCTTAGAGGGCGGAAAAAATTGGTTCACAAATTTTGAAACGAGATCCTTCCACGTCAATATAGAATTGGGTGGCTCTTTCTCTAACCAAATTTTAGCGGGCCCCGCTAAGGAATACGGAAAAAGCATCATCTTAATCGAGTCATTCGAGACATCCTTAAATTTGCAAGTGGCGTAAGACGATTGAATTGACGGATATGGTTGTGTGGATTGTCCTTTTCGTCACCACGGAATTTGTTGTTTTGGATCATTGACAACAAACCCGTTTTCACCTCAAAATTCTCCGCAAGGATAGCGAGAATCACAATAGCCTCTCCATAACCCTCGGTGGGTGCTTGAAGTAACTCCATCATAGTTCGATTCGCCATGGTTGGTGCTTCTCTTACAATGGGTTCGTCAATAGGAGACTCCTCACTAGAATGATTTGGAGTGGGAGTTTTGTTCTTTCGTTTACGTGCACGTCTTGCTTGATTACGAGTTAGCATAAACATCACGTACAACGAGGGGACGACCAAAGAAGATTCTTTTTGGTGTTTTGTATTTTTCAATTTTTTTGTGGTTTTTGATTGTATTAGCCTTTTTGGAATTTGGTGGAATGTATTAGGTAGACATAAATCTACAAATATCCTCCTTAATCAAATCTCTCGATTAAAGAATCCTCAAGGAATGAAAACGATCACGTGAAGTGAACGCCTTCGATGACTTTATAACGTTGGTGGAACACCAAAACGTTCAAGAGGGTTTAATCAATGGAAACCAAGAAAATATATATGATACTTAGTAATACTTTGGGCGGCAAAACCCTCGATTAGCTCTCACAATCAAATACTCACAAGCAAGCGGGGAAACGAGGCGGCGCGAAGCACTTAAGAGCCTTTTTCCTTAGGATATATTTTATAATATCCGCCTTATACCCACCTTATAGTTTGTATTTTCAAAATCGAGCTTCACGAAAGTATTTATCTATTTTTGCCTTTTTCTTTGGTTTGAGATTCGAATACAATGATTGGATAATGACCTCCCAAGTCAAGGTTGTGATTTCTCACGTATTTGGATTACTTGTGAATTTATTGTTCTACGTATACAATATAGTAATAGTATTCACACAAAAACCAAAAACCGATAATACGTATTAGTAGAGTGCTACCAATACAAATACTAATTATGGTTAGTATATAAAAAACAAAAATTCCAATCAAAACACAACACGCCTCCCCGGCAGCGGCGCCAAAATGATGGTTGTAAAATTCACATTTCTTTTTAGGAAAAAGAGCGTAAAAATATAGGGTAAGCACGACGATTTAGGAAAACCGTGTGTAAATGACCCTAAAGTGAGTTCGTTCTCGAGGAGGCAAGTGCGTTGTGTAATGAATTGATTTTTATTTGAGATTATATTGCTATGAGAAAAGAAAATAGAAAGGGGATGAGAAGAGAAAGACGGTTACGATGACGGGTTAAGCTAAGACGAAAAAGTCGTTCACGTAAAACCGTAAAAAACTACAAATTGAAAATTTTAAACCTAAAAATTAATTAAAAGTTAAAAGTAAGTCTAAAATAATATAAATAAGAATAAAAATCCAATAAAAATATTTTAAAACCTTTTATTAATTAAATATTCAATTTTAAATGCTAATTAAAGCCCTAAAATTAAATATAATTAACAAAATGTCAAAAATATTATTTTATTGAACTAATAAGTTACTTATATTATCTAAAGACTAAAAAGTATTTTTCCTAAATTTTAAAAACTATTTTTCTATTTTTAAATCACTAAAAACTATTTTTTAACTAAAATAATCATAAAAAAAATAAAATAATGCTAAAATAATTTGACAATTTTAAAAATACTAATTTACTCTAAAGAACAGTAGAAAAATGAAAAAGTTTGAAAAATATAAAAATTTTCACTAAAAGACAAAAATAGTTTGAAATTAAACCCTAATTAAACTAAATTAATTCTAAAAAATGAATAAAAAGTGAACAGTAAAAACTTTTTAAAATAAAAATCTTAAATTATTTTTCTTAATCTATGAAAAATTTTAAAACTGAAAAATAATGATTTTTGTCACTAAAAGACAAAAACAGAAATTAAAAAGTAAATTAAAAATAGCTATTAAATGTAAAAAATACTAAATGAACAGTAATAAAAAATCTAATTAAGCAGAAAAATCAAAAATTAAATAAAAAAAATTATGAAACTATTTTCCAGTCCTAATTCCTATTTTGGTTCACTAAAGACAAAAATTTAAGTTTCTGAAAGTGACACTTCAAAGGGTTTTGTCCTTTAGCAAAGCAGGAGAAACAAATGTACTAGCAGTGGGAAATTGGTTCCCACTGTTAATGCAATTTCTTGGTCAGTTGACCAATAAGCTTAGGAAAGCTTATTTTGAGCTTGTTCTTGGGCAATAAGGCACTCCCACAACCAGTTGGGTTGTGGGAAGTCAATAGCAACACAAAAAAAACACAAGTTACTTCACAAAATTAAACACAAAAGCACCAAATGCAGTCACTGGATAGCAGGGGGCTGTTGTGGGCACTTTGCTGATGCAATGTGCACTTGAGTGAGTTTTGGTTGGCCAAAACTTGCTCAAGTCACTCACAAACTTACCCTAATCAAGCACAAGTCTAATCCTAGCCTAAATTCTAATTGGCTACAAGATTAGATGGCAAAAATCACACAAAAACAAGCATGTTTTAGCTATGACAGATTTTAAGCTATGTTTTCACTTAAACTTGCATACAAAAATCACCAAAAGGTACCAAACCTAAACATATTAAACTGATAACACAAAAATCTACCAAGGCAAATGGATTAGGACTGATTTTAAACCATAAGCTACTCACAAAATGATTCTAAAACCAATATCCAAACACCCCTTTTATTATGAAAATCAAAAATTAACAAATCAATGGCTTATGAAACTTAACAAAACAGACCTAAATCACTTCTAACATACACAATAACATCAAATAAGCATAAACTAGCAGATTAGATATTATGAACACAAGTTCTTCACATAATCATATAAGCTCACAAAAATTTTCAGAAAATAAGCCAAGTGGGGATTCAAGCTGATTACCCAAGCTGAAACCTTTTCCTTTTGATCTTGGGAAGCTTGTGATGCAAATGTAGAGAACCCCGTTGTGGTTCAACAACTGAACCGGGGTGACAAATTTCTTCAACAAAATAGAAAATAGAAATGGAAAGAGGGACTTGCTTGTTTTTTTTTGTTCCTGCACAACCACAACAAACAAGGAGACAATTCAAGTATCAAAATGCCATAAGCTTGTAGCTTATGGCTTTTGATACAGTAAGCTGTTAATAAAATGAAACCAAGGTTTTGATGACAAATCTTTAACCTTTGAAAAACCAATGACAAATCTTGAAACTTTGAAACATCTTTTGACTCAAACTTACAAAACCAGTAACCCGTTTTAAAATTCCACTTTCACTTCCTTTTAAAACTGATTTCAATGTTTTACAAAGTTTTGCCAAAAATTCTCAAAAACGTATTTTCTGAAAACTCTTTATCTCTCAAACAAATTCAATCCTTGAATAACAAATGTGGAACTCAGATTATGCTAGGTTTAATACCAACTTTTAACAACAATAAAAAGGAATTACTTTGAAAAAAATACCAACTTTTATTTATTAAAAAGGGATTACAAAAAAGCTTAGCAAAATCTGGAACAAAGATAAATGTCACAGGCGACATAGCTTTTATAGTACTCATAGAACAATCTAGAACTGAAAATAAAATAATACAAAAGATGTAAAACCCTAATCAGTAAAATGCCAAAGCTACCCTTGGACGAATCTTGGACTGTTGGTCAAAATGCCACCATGTGATGTTGAACAGCTGTTGAATCAATCTGGGATGTTTATTTGAGCTTTGGGATCAAGTAATACAATCCATCAGTTGGTTTTGTCGGGTTTAGGGTTTTAGGGAAGAAAGGGACGTGCAGGGGAGGTCCCACAAGACACATGGGTGTGTCTGGGTCACGGTTTTTGTGTGGGTTTAGGTGAGGGTGATGGTAATCAATGATCTGGAAAAGCTAAATCAAAAACCCTTTGTTTTTAATTCAATTGATACTGGAACAATTTAGGGTTTATGGGGTAATTAGGGCGTGTTTAATCCGTTTAGGGGTTAAGTTTATTTAAATAATGTGTTTTGGTGGGAAGTATTGGGGTTTGACTGGGGTTGACCCAGTTTATTTAATAAACTGGTGAGTGGGTTTGGGTTGGGTAAAAGGGTAGGGTCGGGTATTGGGTGACGTGGAGGGATTGTATTGGTGGGGATTAGTTTGTTGTCTGGCCAGTTTGTCCCCCCAAGTATCAGTATTTCTTCATTTTGTAATAAACACCCAAAACATTGAATCCCTTTGTAAACAACTTTGCCAATGTGTCAATTTTGGCACAAGTGTTTTCTTAAACTTTAAACAAGGACTTTAAATGCAATTTCTTCAATCTTCAAGGGATGTTCTTGTACATACTTGATACTTTAGGGACCCACAAGTAATTTTGAGGATTTACAGGGGTATAAAATGACAAGTCTTCTAAAGTTGAGGGACCATTCTTGCCAATCTTCAATTCTTCAAGGTCATTTTTGGAAATTCCATTCTTGGGCCCGGTTCATTGTGCGGCTTCGTTTCCCGTGTTCGTTTTTGATTGAGTCTTGTGATCTTTTTGTCATTTCCTCAATATCCGTACCTAAAATACACAAGAAACAAACACGAGCATATATTTGGCAGTTTTAATGATATTTAATGCATTTTA